>CM062820.1:1294556904-1295156904 GCA_031772625.1 Pinus tabuliformis | reverse complement strand
AAACTTTTTACGCCGATTCATTCCAAACTATGCCGAGGTCACTAAAGGTTTTACACGGTTGTTGAAACAGAACGATCAATTCTTTTGGGACGAGATTGCCCAACAATCTTTTGATGCACTTAAGCACGCGTTGACCCATGCACCGTTGTTGCATCCTCCCAACTACAACCAGGACTACTTCTTATACCTCGCAGCTTCGCATTCCACTATTGGCATGGTGTTAGTTCAAGAAGATGAATTCAGAGCAGAACATGTGATATACTATCTTAGTAGGACATTAAACCCCACTGAGCTAAAATATTCGCATGTGGAGAAATTGGCCCTGGCAGCCGTTCAAGCTGTCCAGCGTTTTCGTCACTACATTCTTCTCCGTAAAACTACAATTATTTCGGATTGCAACCCTATGATTTATATTTTGACTAAACAACTGCTAGGGGCAAGTACTCTAAATGGATCGTTATTCTGCAAGAGTTCGACTTGGAGTTTGAGAAGTCCAAGTCTAAGAAATCCTTAGTTTTTGCGGAATTGATGTGTGATTTCCCGCGTGTTGACACAGAAACTGTGGCAGAGGAGTCCATTGCGGACGAATCTTTGTTTCTTATCAGTACTTTAGATCCGTGGTACGGGGATATAATCATCTATCTCCAAACCCAAACCTTTCGGCCTGAAGCTTCAAAGTCGGAACGTCGAAAAATTCGGTTTCAATCCCAGCAATACAGAATTATTGAAGATACACTTTATCGCCGGGGGGCAGACTTAGTTTTTCGACATTGTTTAACTCACGAAGAGGCTGAGAGGGTTTTGAATGATTGTCACTCTGGAGCATGTGGCGGTCATATGTCTGGGTATGCCACAGCTCAGAAGGTGTTGTGCGCTGGCTATTTCTGGCCGTCCATGTTTAAAGATTGTATCATTGTGGTCCGAAAGTGCCACAAATGTCAAGTGTTTGATCGCAAGATGCGCGCACCACCTGCTCCTCTCCATCCTATAATTGTTGTTGGTCCTTTCGCCAAATGGGGTATCGATTTTATTACTTGTAACCCTCACTCGGCCGGGGGGCATGCGTATATCATCCTCGCGGTTGATTATTTTACTAAATGGGTCGAGGCGATGCCTACATTCGACGCAAGCGGCAAAACAACTGCAGTTTTCGTATTCAATCACATTATAACTAGGTTTGGTGTCCCACAAGCAATCATCACTGACCATGGGAGCCATTTTCGAAACATCATGATGACTGAGCTTACAAGCCAGCTTGGTTTGCACCACGATAGCTCTACTCCTTATTATCCGCAAGCCAACGGTTTGGTTGAGTCAATCAACAAAGTTCTGGTTATCATGATCCGACGAATCATTGGTATTCATCGGTCGAATTGGCACAACATGTTATTTTCAGCGCTATGGGCATACCGAACTTCAGTAAAAACTTCAACAGGGTTCACTCCTTTCCAGCTAGTTTATGGCTTGGAAGCTGTGTTACCCATTGAATGCGAAATCCCATCACTTCAAATGGCTGTCGAATTACTCCCAGCTACTTCCGAAGAGGAGAAACGTTTATTATACTTAGCTCAATTAGATGAGACTCGACGTGAGGCTGCATTGGCAATCGAGACTCACGCGAAGCGAATGAAAGCTCAGTATGATAGAAATGTGACCCCTCGAAGTTTTTCGGAAGGAGACCTAGTGCTATTATATGATCAAGCTAACGATAAACTAGGTGCTGGAAAATTCGTTCCTATGTGGCATGGACCCTACATTGTAAAGCGAAAGCTAGCAAAAGGGGCCTATGAGCTGGTAGATTTTGATGGGGACTCTTTGGGTAAACCCAGAAATGGACTTTACCTAAAGAGGTATTATGCTTAAATGGTGGATATGGAGAATTTTTAGGTTAGGTTTTCTGTCTAGCTAGTATGTTTGTTAGTTTAGATAGTGTGCTTAGCTAGAAAGTGTTTTTTTCGTCGTTATTCTGGCTTATTTTGGTTTTACTCTTGATATTGCAGATGTCGACGCCTCTCCAAACGTACATTGGATTTGCCGATGGTGCTTGTCGTAGTACACGGAATATCTCTTCCGCAGCTTGGGTTATCTATTCGCCCTCTGACGAGTTAGTTTCTATGCATGGGGTGAGCCTCGGTCAAACGACGAACAACATTGCAGAATACAGTGCAGTGGTTGAATTATTGTCTGAATCTATTTCATTTGGAATTCGACGTTTGATAGTGAGGTTAGATTCTGAACTCGTTGTATTACAGCTTAATAGAGTATATGCCATTAGAAATCCTGTGTTATTAAGGTTGTTTTTGAGAGTGCGTCTCTTGGAACGTGAATTTGATTACATTGAATATCAACATATTCCAAGGTCTTTAAATACATTAGCAGATGCAATTGCTTCTCGAATGTTGGACAAACATTTACGATAATCATGCAAGTAAATTTAAAAAAACATTTCATCACATATGTTAAACAAAATGAGCCGGTAATAATGACATATATATATATAGATAGGAGTGTGTCAAAAATATACATCGTCTTCGATCATAGGTTGAAAAACACCTTATGATCGGCAAAAATGATAAGTACAAAAAACCAAAAATGTCATATGTGTCTACAAAAGTGACTAGTCAATCACTGGTGGTGCTCTCTATACGAGACCACTGCCCGCGCTACCCTACACAAGAACCTCCTAAAAGGTCCTGGGACTGCAACCACATAGCGTTGAAGTCAAATGGAAATGTCATCTATGGTGGTCTCTGGTATATCCGCCGTCAGACGCTCTAGATCCTGTTCCAGCTCGGCTAAGGTCTCTGCGGCTGCATCCTGTGGGGTTGGTGCTGGTACAACTGGTACTCTCCTCTCAAAAGCCCGGAGGTTGGCTGGACGCCGTGGACCTACATCTGCATTTTGAAAATTTGTGCTGTCAGTTTTGAGGCGATATATAAAAAAAATAAAAAAATATATACATAATTTAAAAACTTGTGAAAAATGAAATACCTCTGTCGTCCCACTGTTCTCCCTGTGGAAGAACCATGTCCGGATCATTCCGAAAATCCATTCCGGCATAAGGAAAGTCCTGAATAGCAAAGACCTGGCTCTCTAGCCAGCGAAAGTAACCATCAGGAAATCGAACAACTGTTGCTCCCTCATCAGGATGCCGAGCCATTACCGCAACCCATCTCGTCAACTTAGGCTCCCGAGGAGCCCCAACTGGAACTGTAAGATGCTGGGGGACCAGCATTGGAACTCTCTCTAGGGCAAAGCTCACGACTAAAGGCCCATATCCAAAGGTCTTCAGTTGTCCTCTCTTTGCCCTGGTTAGTTGGCCCTTCAAATTAGCCAACACAGCATCGCACCAGTTGAAAATGGTGCCTTGGAAGCAATCTATAGCCATCCGCATTTGGGACCCGGTGGCATGGTGCAAAGCGGCTGCGCCGCAAAGTCTGGTAACAGTAAAGGCTATCACCATAAGTTCAGGTCGGGATATGTACTTGATTTCTATCCCCTTCTCCTGGTTTTGATTGTTGCACCACTCTAGCCGGAGACTAGCAAGGGATTGGCCACCCGGCCTAGTCCCGAATAGAGAGAGTTGCTCGCCCCTGTTAGGCAAGCCAGTGAGAAAATATATGTCGGAGGGCTCTATCTCGAGCTGGTGCTCTCCGATGTAGAAACATTGCTCCTGAATGTTCCACCTTTCAACCAGCCACTCAAGGAATGGCACCTGGCCCCTCATGCCAGGTATGGCCCAGTATTTGTACAGTCCGCATGCTTTTAATGCATCAATGGAAGGTTGATGACCTATCGCGGCCAAATCAACGTCCTCGTGCTCTCTTTCACGCCAATCAAGCATGGTGTGCTCCCTGCACATCATAAAACATCTGTTAGAATCCTTAAAATTTTAAAATTTTGGTTCATTTTGGAGAAATGAGGGTTTCAAAATGTGTTTTGCGGGGCACGCACCCCGGCCTTTAGGGACAGAGCGTCTGGACGCAGCTTCCCTTAAGGGCGGGTGCGTACATCTGGTATTTTCCCCGTTGAGAAAATATCGGGGTACGCAGGTCAGCAGTGCATGACCTGCGTACCCCAAAGGGCGCATCTTGAAACCCCAAGACCCCCAAAAAATCAAATAAAAACTTAAAAATGAATTTTAAACGGATGGAAAGCAAGAGAAGGATGTTGTAGAATACCTGGTGAGACGGCGTTCGATTCTGACGGTCGGATTCTCCGCAATGACCGCAGGAAGTTTTCTTGTCAAAAGCCCTTTTCTCAACCTCAACAGTAAAATGGTAAAATGACATGGTAAAAAGTCTTTTTATAGGTTTTTTGGATGAATGAATGCTAAGTTTGTTTATTTTTCACCATGAAAGGACATTTTTCAATGTATTTTTGCCCATCTTAAACAGGTATGAGTAATGTGTCGTTTTTGTGCAGGACAAAAGGACTTTAGAGTAAAATCATCATTTTTCATGAACCAAAACATCAGAGTCATCTTTTAAGCTCTTTTCTGACTCCTAAAATATGAAAAGATTGCCGAGCGTTTCTTTTACACTCGTTAAAATGGAATTAAAAGACGGTCCCCTTATAGCTCTTTTCTGACCGTAAAAAACAAGAAAAGATTGCCGGGTTTTTGTCATTTCAAACTCGATATGGAAATAAAACGACGTGTCCTTGATCGATTTTTACTTTTCAGGTCAGAGGCACTAATCATGAAAGTACTCCTTGGTCGCAAGATCAAGCGGTTCTCCCATGTATTATTTTATACTTTTTCGGGCTTGGGGGACACAAATTTACGAAAAAGTTCAACCTGGAGTCTTCTTAAGTTTTTCAGACTCTCTAAAATTGAAAAACGCCGAGTTTCTCCTATACTGGGCTCGTTAAAATTTCACAGTAAAGGACCTGTTCAATTACAAACAGGAACGAAGCACTCCTTCCTAGGGTTCGAATCAAAACTAGGTTGGACTCATCCGAAGGATGAGCTTATAATCAAGCATATGTTATCCTCCTCAAGCTTGTTAAAAATAAAGAGGTACTTGCCAGAAATGGTGGGGGAAAAGAGAGAAGAATGAACCTATTTGTTATCCTTTATTACAGAAGAAACTTTATTACCACTCTTGGACACGACACTTTTCATTCACCGGGGTTGGGAAATCCTTTGCCTCACAGTTGATCAAACCACATTGAAAGTCTTCAGCCGGGTTCCGGGGATTAACTTTGAGTCATTCGTCACCAAGCCATTTGTTGTGTCGTTATGTGTTCAAGAGGTCTGCAAGCAAAACTTTCATCTGCAAAATACTTGTCGTCCATTTGACCATCACTGAGTCAGTCCTTACAGCAACATTTCTTCAACTTGAACATTGATTTTGTGTTGTGGGCCTGCCTGCAACGGGTCGCTTTCTATCGACATCAGCACATTATCTAGAAAGATGACTTAGAAATCGTCAGTACCTTGAAGTCTGCATGCATCAATGGCAGGTTTCTCGCCTTTGACGTCAGTTTACATCATTGACTTTCGATCGAAGGATTCCGTGAAATGTTCGACATCAACTCATTCATTCACATCTCATGGATTGTACTGGGTACTTTGAGAACCATTGACATTACTGGTGGTCTCTCTCACACTTGTTAACAATTTACATCATCGACTGGTAATCAAGTGGTTTCTACCATGTTCGACATCAACTCATTTATTCGCATGGCTAGAATCGTACCAATTCGGGAAGTAGAAATGAAGACCCTGGATCTAGTTTCCACCATCCAGGCTGCGAGGAGTTTTGTATTCATTATCTAAGTAGACTAATCATAAACAGATGGCTGCACCCATACTGTGTCTACAAAAGTCTATGATTATGATGTATTGCAAGATCATTCCTTTATCAGAGTAGTTAGTCTGTTAGTTAAAGTTTTGATCTGAGTATGGGAATGCCTACCTCAGCGATGATATAATCTTATACATGTATTTTGTGTTGAAAATTGCAGGTTCTGACCAGGCTCTCCACGAGATAATCCTTGAAATGATAAAGCGCTTCACCCTTCCTAGATAATACAAAACCCTAATCTACTACAGGCTTCGCACTTTAGGGGGCAATCTGTTACACTAAAAAATGTCACCATGACTATTTACAGTTGGTATGGCTCTATCAATAGTCATGCTATCCTCCTAGGCAAGTCTTATCCCTCTGCTCTCCATGTCAAACTCCAAAAAGAGAGAAAGTCTTTGTAAATGTGTTTAGCTCTGGGTACGCAGATTCTCTCGGCCTTACCTGCATATACGCACCTAATGTTCACAAAAGCTGCGTACTTGTACGCTATGTATGTAAAGGGGCAGGTGCGTACCCCTGTAAAGGTCAAAAGGCGCAAGTTTCACTCCAAAAAAGTTACTTGTGGTCATTTCTAGAGGCTTCTAGAAGTATGTTTGACGTGTATGAAGCGCCTCCAGATGGTTCATGTATCCCTACCAAAAAGGAACTTATCCCATCAATAAGGGAGCTATCCCATCCAAAGAGGGGATTATCCCATTGATGGTGGACTTGATTAACTTCCTCTTGAGCACTATAAATACAGGCATTGGGCCAGAAGGAGGGGAGGTTGAAAGCTAAACATTTCTAAGGGTAGATGCTGCTGGAATTAGGACTCCCATTTAGAAGCTTGTGAGGAGAGATTGCCATCTTTGCTTGTTCTATTTGGAGGTGGGTGAGCTTTGTCAAAGTAAAGGAGAACTCTTGATGGACCCTGGGAGGGACTTGCACAACACCAAGGCTCAGGTTGTAATTGTTCCTTTTGTTTCCTATTAATGCAAATGAGTCCATTCTTCTCAATAACTTGTTATTTATGAGTTGTTTCATGTACTCCTTGGTCTATGTGTTAAATATGTTTTATTTTATGAGATTATCAAGTGCTATTTAATCGTTTGATTGTTAGTGAATGCAGGTTTCGAAGTGAAGGAGGAGCTCATCCGGATCAGCGAGGCTGGACTGCTACAACAACGTTGGACTACAGGTAGGATCTAAACACTTGATTTCTTGTATGGTAAATGCATGTTTAGAGAAGGATCACTCTTGTTTGTCTTGTTTGTCACTAGAGAGTCTTAGGCTCCTAGGGAGGTTGGTTGTGTCCGCACTATCGACTCTTTCCGCCTGACACACCTGCTGTGATTACAAAGATTTTGGCCTATAATATTTAACATTGTTTGATGATTTTTTACATCAAATACATTATGTTTAGTATTCTATGCCTTTGATCCATATGTTATATTTCATTTTGAATAAAATTTCCAACTAGCTCATTGTGTTATGTCATGTTTGCAATGCAATATTATTTATTGCTTTGAGTTCTCCTTCTATCAAATTTTCAAATCTTATGAAATTGTACCATAGTTTTCTATCCTCATATTGAGATTTGAAACAAGCAATATGAATATAAAGGTTCAAAAATAATTTTGGGTTTGAGATATATGTTCCACGTGTGTCATAGATTTTAATGATTATCATAATTGGGATATAAATTTGGGTTGAGTTCTTGCTACTATGGCTTGGTTTGTTGTTGTGTATCATTATATTAATGTATACAAAATGGACATGGATTTTTCTGTTTTCTGTTAATTTTATTTTATGCATAAATGATTGAATGGATTTTGAAAGATGAACTCGTATAAATTGTAGGATCTGCATAGCTAGGAACATATAGTTCTCTTTATTCATTGCTTATAACATAGAACTCTCTTTAATTTATTCATCATAACTTTATTATTTAATATTTACACCCACATATAAATAGTTCGGTGCCTCTGCCAACACAATTATAAATTAACATTGTTGACTTTGCACTTGGTTTATATGTAAATAACATGAAAATCTTTTTTGAGTGGAATTTTTCAAATCTAATAACTTGTTCCAATCAAATAATTGGTGTCAAATGATACTTATCCTGTTAGTGACGCACATGCTTTACCTCTACAACTAGTTTATTTCTACATAAATTTCTCTTTCATACATGTTTTCTTCTGCATAGTCTTTAACTTAGTATTACCTCTTCCACACAACAACTCCTGTCTCCACAAAATTCTTCCACATATCTCCATCCTGTATACCACTTTTTCTGCACAGGCACTACTTCGCATAATTGGTTTTTCACATTTTTTCTTTCTCGCATGCTTTCCTACTCAATGTTATCAATTGTTTCTACGCCACTTCTTATTACAAAGATTTCATGATATAATATTTGTCATTATTTGATGGTATTTTACACCTTAACAATTATGTTTACTGCTACATGCTTTTCATCCATATTCTATGATTCTTTTTCCATGTTTTTAGATGCATGGAGTTTATAAAAAAAATTGCATCTAGGTCATTGTGGTATGTAGTATTTGCTTGTGCAATGGAATTTCTTGCATTGTCTTATTTTTTTTTATCAAATTTCTAACCCTATGATTGGTAAAGTAAAAGTAGAAATCAATTTACGTCCACACATAGTTTATTTCTGGATAGACTTTACCGTCACACATGCATTGGCTCCACACAGTTTATAACTATGTGCATTCTTTTGCCACACAAATAACATTGGAAATATTTCTGAGTGGAATTTAGTAAATTTAATAAGTTCTTCCAATTAGATAATTAGCATCAATTTAAATCGAACTTACTATTGTCGGCTCTATGTTTGTGTTACATGTACCCAAGACATTGCATGTATTAATTTCTTCCAATATATAAAATATTATGAGCTTTTTAAAGCATTTGTAATTTGTAGTCTTATTAGATGACATATTAGTCTTATTTGAGATACAAAACACATTTTATGGAAAGTACTTTAGTAGGTTATGCAAGGACATCCCTTATTATTGGATCGAGCACCTACCTTATAGAAATTGGGAATACAAATGTTTCAACCTATTTTAGTAGAAGGACATGCCTTTCGTTCAAAACCATTGATTTTTACCTTCAAACATTCCTTTCTTTCACACAATAATTAACTTTGTACATCCTTCTGCCACACAACACTTCTATTGATTCAACACTAGCAATTGATTCTATGTTACGTATTATCATTACAAACAATTCTTGGTATAATATTTGTCATTGTTTGATGCTTTTTTACTCCCATGTCGATACTTGTTTAATTAAGTCTAAAGTGATAATGAAAACTCCCATTAGTACACTTGTTGGTAGCGGGTTACAAGAAGAGATGGTCAGTTCTTTGTGCACCATTAGTGGGGGGAGTTAATATGCAATATAACAGATATAACTAAGTAGCCATCTACAATTGATTCAAATTAACGACATCTTTTTCTTTTCAACATCGATGTCTTCAAACCTAGTTATTTGTAAACAAAGCAGGCGAGAAAATTGCATAGGATTTCTATTAAAGGAGTGAGTTTTGTTACTGTCATACAATAGAGCTATATTAAAAATTGCTAATTAATTAATTAATATGTATTGGAATATAATTATGCAACTACGTATTCACATTGATATTGGAGAAACTATGGTATATCCTTGAAAATATGTTACAATGTCATGTCAATATTTCACATTCATATTGGAGTGATCATGATGCAATTGATGCTTCACTACATTTTATGTGATTCTGTGAGAAAAAAGGAATCCTTTTCTAGGTATCTTCTATCCTTTAAATAATTCCATAAAATGAAAGTTCATTTCTCATTTCATGCTAATAATTGCAAATGTAACTGAAAATAAAATATTTTATGCAACAATAGGTTGATTTTGGCATCATCCTATTGGTTAAGCAATTTGTTATGTCCATATGGAAAGTTTGTGTTGGACAACACTTTTTTAAACACTTGCTATGGAATAACTAGCAATTCTTAATAATAATTTCACTTAATTTTGCAATCTAACCAAGTATTTTTAGGTGGCTTTTAACATAATCTTTCTTGATTTGAATTTACAACTCCTAGGGTGACCACCTTGATTCCCTCGCTTCTGAAACTTTTGCTCATATGGAGCTCTTCTCACTTATTTCTCTCAAAGCATTAACTTATTATATATACCAGGTAAGCAGAAAATACTTTAGACATACTTACATATTCCTTATAAAAAAAATTGGTGTTGTCATCACTCTATTCAGTAATTTGTTAGCCTTTATGATTTCTACCTTTTAGTATTGCATATATTTTGTTACCACTTTCGCTATCTAATTTTTTCAAAGCTATAAGCACAACCAGATACCTCTTTTCCTATTTCATTACAAAGGTCTCTCAACTTCTTCATCATCCTCATTCAAAACGAGCTCTTGACTAAGCCGATAAGATGAAGAATATCTTAAATGATCTTGTGATAAAAAGCACATATGTAAGTAATGAGTTTCTCAAAAACTTCAATTGAACTTTTTGTTTCATACCCTTTCGTGTGTCGAACTTGAGCTTTTGATGTCATAGAGATTTTGGGTTTTTTTAGTGGTGCAGCCTGTCCAATGCTTCTTCCTACAACATTGAAACAAGAATACTTATGCTTCACCTTCCCTTTCACTTTTGGATTTTGAGCAAGAGTCCATATTTCTTTAACTTGTGTTCTCTAGTCCATTTTGACTTGGAGAGAGTTTAAACGAGAGGAACCTGTTACAATTTGTTCTTCATATATGCTTAACCAAGCAAACCTATCGAGAACTGCTTTCAATACAATAGTAACAGTAAAATTGCTTGCATTGGGATTCTTGCTCTCCATATCTTCTACAATTTTGAGCTTATTTAGCCCATCATTCCATATTTTTGGCCTAAACAACATAACAATGCCAATACTTTGTAGTATGAACAAAGAAGAGCCACTAGTAAAATTTAATAGATTTTCATTGGCCTTAACTTGTAAATACATGATCATTCACCACTACTCCAGTACAGATGCTTATGATCTCAATGGTACTTTCCACTAAGTACTAAAAAGATGGTTGACACCCAAAACTTCGTTGAATAAATGTGGCAGTTAATTTCATTTAAACGTGAAATGGCCACCAATCTACGTCTTAACCACACTAAAGTCAATTACCCTTAATTGTATATGTTAACACTTAAAGTACATGGATTAATGCTTTAATTACATGCATTAACACTAATGGTATGCCAACACTGTCTCTCCAACTATGTATGTGAGGTTCGTTTGGAATGATGCAACATGACGGGAAGACATGGCCAAGCGATATAGATAAGATATTGACATGTAACCCTTACAATAATGACACATGCTAAAGTTGTTAATTCAAGTGAAATGATATGGAAGTGCACAATGTATATCAACTGTGAAATATGGAAGCGATTAATCGTGCCAAGTGACCCAATGGGTCACTTGGTCCCCACCACAATTGTTGGCGTGGCCTCACCATATTTGATATCGGGACCCAACATACACATTTTTTAAACACGATACCATATGTTGACACCTAATCATGGGGATTGAGTGAACAATTGTAAATAATGAAAATAGTAAATAATGGAAAATGAAGAGTCATCGGGAGGTGAAACCCAAGAGTCACAACCTTGTGTATATAACAATGAGGAATCCTAATGAATAAACAAAGTTGATTTGAGGAGTTACCTCCTAGCTTGACATGGTATCATAGCACAGGTCCCAGCCTCTATTTTTGGCTCTCTTCCTGCCCTTGTAACTCCCTATCTACCTCTATCCTTCCTATATTATGCAGAATGATATCTCTTTTCTTCCATTCAAATCTCTCTACTTACCCTTCTCTATGCTTTCTGTGCCAATGTGTTATTCTCCTAGTATAAGGAGAAGATTCTGGCATGGTGTGGTTGGTACAGTGAAGACCGAGCGATGAGCTGGTGCATTTGCAGGGAGCATTGTGACTGTGGCATGAATGGTATGAAATATTTGTGTTAAAATTACTGGAAACCATATGTGTTGAAGTTTTAAATCAACTATGTATTTAATTATCTTTGTTATCCATTCGAGTGACCAGTTTTCTCCTCCATAGTTGGCTCACTAGTTAATACTCAGTCTACCCACCAATCAGCGCTTCTACCATACCTCTAGTTTACAACTCATATTATACCATTTTATGCGTTGATATCACTTGTGGTTTTGGTAATTACACTCCCCACAATGTTCCACCTCCCAATCGGCCACTGTATTTTGTCATATATCTCGACTCCCATACCACAACGTTGTTGTTTCGGGCCCTCCACTGTTCAAACCAAATATTTCAAACACCTTCATTCCACTGCATATCGTTGGCCTCCACATTGTTGCAGGCCCCTTTATCACATTGCTCGGCCTCTCCCCTCGACCTCAGTCCCTTGGCTACAACTCTGCACAGTTTATACATGGTTCTGCACCATACATTTGCTCTCCCATACCATAAATTTGTGACTGTTCCTCAGTTCGACTCCCATAGCTCTAGTTGTCACAACGTCGAAGACTGTTGGGGTATTATAATCTTCGTCAAGTGTAGGTTCAATCATACCACAACCCACCCTTGTCCAGTGCGGTGAAGCTCCTAGTGATTCGATTTTCAAACTAGTTGCAAATTCACTGCTACAATTCTACAGACACAAGTTCGAGGTGTGGTGAATGTATATGGTGATATATATTATGAAGCGCATTCAATTCCTTTGAAAATGGTGGATTTGGCTATATATTATGTGGTTTATATGTTGAAACCATCATATAATATATTTGTGAGTGGAAGAATATTTGCTACATTAAAAGTATTAATATAGTGAATTTTTTCCACCTAAACAGAACATATGAAGAAAGATTATGTTTTCTTTGGAAATCAAAAGCAGATATTTTTTTTTTTTTTTGGGAATGCATTCACTAATATCTATAGTTGGAGTAGTTCTCTCTGGGAAAGACAACTATCCAGAATTGTCTTGTAAGATCAAACACACTCTTACTTTTAATGAGCTGTGGAAAAGAGTTTGTGTTGGAGAAGGAGACAATGAACCAGCAAAAGCCTACCTCAGACAAGGAATTTGCCATTTGGGAAAACAAGAACAACAAGGCCTATGCCTTGATTGCAGCATCTGTAAATGAAGAGGTGCATCACCATATTTCACCATTTTCGAATGCTTTTGAATCCTTACAAAAATTGAAGGAACTCTATGACTCACACTCTATGCTTGAAGTTGTCCAACTGATGATTAAATTGTTCATCCTTGGATTACAAAATGATGATCCTCTTGCTCTCACATTAGAAGTAAAATCTATTATGCATGATATCAAAGTCACTAATGTTGAACTAGACATTCCTTTGATAGCTTTTGTCAAGGCATTTTATCCCACTTATTCAAATTATCTTTAGTCATTACAAGCAAATGGAAATCTCAAAGAAATTACCTTTGACTCCCTTGCGAATAAATTTTGTGAGAGAGAGAAAGATTTTGCAAAAAAGTTTCTTCAAAAGAAATTACCTTTGACTCCCTTGCGAATAAATTTTCTGAGAGAGAGAAAGATTTTGCAAAAAAGGCAGCTCCTCAATCTTTTGAAGAATTTGTTTGTCTTGCACATAGAGAGGAGAATCATGCTAAATATTCTTCTAGAGGAAGAGGTGGTCGAAGAGGAAGAGGAAGAGGAAGAAGAATCAAACTTTAGTCCTTGAGAGTGTCTGCCCCCCCTGCCTCTGAAATTTTGAGCAGGAAATAAATTAACCCAAAGGTAAAACCAATGACAAAGAGAAATGTAAAGCGCCTGAATCCACTAAGTATGTTGTGGCACATTATAATATTGGATTAAATGAAGACTTGTTTAATGCTTCACTTGCTTCTTGGAAAAATGGTTGGTTCCTTGATTAAGGAGCAACTTGCCACATGACTTTTAGAAGAGATTTTTTTGAAAAAATTACTGACAATGTTGATGGATCATTATACTTTGCAGACAAATCAAAACTCAAGCCATTAGGGCTTGGCGCAATCATGCTCAAATTGCCTGATATTCCAGAATTTCTTCTGCATAATGTTTTATATCTCCCACAGTTGAGGAGAAACTTGTTGTCCTTGGTTCGCATCTTCCAGCAAGGACACTCCATTCATATTTTTGATGGCAAGGTTGAGGTGAGAAAAGCATCATATCACTCACTTGTCATGACGAGGATAGAAGAAGAAAGACTTCTCAAGCTACAAAGTATTTTTACTCGTGCACAAAATTTCTCATACAGTTCTCATTATGATGAAGGAACATTTCCATCAAGTATTTTATGGCATGCTAGATTTCGACACTTGAACTATGACAACCTTCGCTTGTTGAAGAAAACTGGTGTTATTGGTTTTCCTACAATTCCTAGGAAACTTAAGCAATGTCATGCTTGTGTTCTAGGAAAGCATAACAAACAATATTTTCATGATTCACATTCCAGAGCACATAGAAAAATTGAACTTGTTCATTCAGATTTATAAGGTCCAATGCCTATTCCTTCTGAAAATGGAAATAAATATATGATGACATTTATTGATGACTACACCAGAATGTGTTGGATTTATTTATTGAAGAAGAAATCTGATGCTTTTCAAACATTCAAGAACTTTCATACATGTATTGAAAATGATGTGTTGAGATTGCAACAAGATGATGGAGCTTAGTGAAAAGAGTCGCCTTCACTAAGTGGGCCCGCAGGCTATTTTTGGCGCAAGTCTATTTTTAGACTATGTCTATTTTTAGACATATGGATCATGTCTATGTTTATGGATGATTGATCAAGTTGGAAAAAATAGATGGACTTCTATTTTTGATGAAAGTGTGAGTGATCACAGTGTGAGTGATCAAGTCTATTTTTAGACTGGCTGTCAAAAATAGAAAAGTCAAATATTATTATCTCACAATAATATTTGGACTATAAACTTAATCTTATTCTCTTGGAGCACTTCAGTTTGAGCTACGGAAGTGGCACATGCAGCTGTCAGAAGGAAATTCGTTTTTCTTATGAGTCAGTTGAGTTGTTGCATGCATGACTTCAGTTAGAACTCAAGTGAGTTGAGTTTAGTGGACTGGAGGTACAGTTGATGGAGTTGTGTTCAGTTTAACTTAGTTAAACTGGTTGTAGTTAGTCTAACTGCAGATAGACTAATGATGAGTTGTTAAACTAATTATTAACTCATAATACAACTAAAGAATACATCAGTTAACTCAGTTGCATGTCAGTGCATGTCAGTGCATGTTCAGTTCAACAGGGACAGGTGGTAGAGAATCAGATTGCTATCAGTTGTGACTATAGTTGTGCACCAGATCTTGCACAATCAAGGGATTGAGTATGCCAATGAGTTTGCTCACGTATTTGGCCCACATTTTAGCCTTTGCTCACGTCCACAAAGAGTGAGTGACTATTTTGCAGGTGAAAATCGAGTTTGGGAAGCTATTCTCATCAGTTCTTGAGCAGGTATTGAGCAGTGGAGGCAGGCAAGCAGTGGAAGAGATTTGGAGATCAGATCTGAGCTGTATTGTGTGTAACAGAGGTGGAGATACTTGTGAGAAGTATTATGCTGTGTAATGTTACATGACTCAATCATTAATATACAGATAGTGTGGGGTTTTTAGCGAGATGCTTTCCCCGTGATACATACTGTGTTAATGTGTGAATGCTCTTGATGTTTTATTGTTATTGATGCTGCTATATTCTTGATCAACGTAGAGGAGCTTATGTATTGTGTATGTTTTCCGCATTAGTACATGATCAGGATAATCTCCATTGAATATGTGTTAAATTATTCAAAATTTCTACATGGTATCAGAGCTAGATGATTTGTAGAAAAAGTTTCTACATGGTATCGGAGCAGCTTGATTTGTAGAAGAGATTTTTACAGGATATCAAGCGAGGGTTGATCGGAAGCAGTTGAGTTTGGAGCTGGTGGAAAATCGAATTTGCAGCAGTGTTGTTGAAATGTCTTTCAACAGATTGCAAATGTTATTCCAAAGCAAGAGCGACCTGGCGCTCAAGGATAAACTGAGTAACAATAAAGGTGAGAATGGATCTTCATCAAAGGTATCTGATGAAGAGAATTGTGCTTTGGCTGCCAAAGCAAAGAAGGGGAAGAACGAGAAAGCTTCTTATTCCGGTGCGAAAGGCAAGAAGCAGGATATGTCCAAAGTGAAGTGTTTTCACTGTCACCAGCACGGACACTATGCCACAAATTGTCCGCAGAAGAAGAAGAACAAGCAAGCTGCTGGATCTGCAGGGGGAGAGGCTTTAGCTTCTCAGTTTGAGCTTGATTTTTCATTGATCGCATGCTTGGTTTCAAGTGTGATGGGATCAGTGTGGTTCTTGGACAGTGGTGCGTCTGTTCACATGACGGGAGATAGAGATTTGTTCTCTGATCTGGAGGACAAAGATCTTGGAGTGCACATCGAGATGGGCGATGATGGTAGATACAGTGCGACCGGTATCGGTACCATTTCCTTTGAGAGGGAGTCTGGTAAACCCTTTGTATTGAAGGAAGTCATGCATGTTCCAGGATTGAAGAAGAATCTCATCTCAGTGGCGATGTTAGAAGACAAGGGGTATGATGTTGTTTTCAGCGAGGGAAAGGCCTTCCTGCGCAGCAAGACAACTGGTGAGACCCGGAAGATAGGGGTTCGAGTGAGGAACCTTTATCAGTTGCATGTAGATGGATGCGCAGCAATGGCAGGCAAGGCAGAAGGATTGGTGAGCCGGGATGATGGCGAGTTGTGGCACAGGAGATTGGGTCACCTTCACCATGGAGCCTTGAAGATACTGCAGCAGATCACTACAGGGCTTCCTAAAGGCACACTTGCGCAGTCAGATCAGTGCAAGGGGTGTACTTTGGGGAAGTTTGTGAAAGCCACCTTTCACGAGAAGGATAGTCGCGCCACGACGATCCTTGAGAGAATTCACACAGACGTGTGTGGACCTTTCTCAGTTGCTTTGACAGCAAAACACAGGTATTATGTGATTTTTGTTGATGATTTCTCTCGTAAGTGCTGGATCTTCTTCATGCAGAAGAAGAGCGAGACATATTCAAAGTTCTGTGAATTCAAAGCACTGGTCGAGAAGGAGTCGGGGAAGAAGGTGAAGGCTCTTAGGAGCGATAATGGTGGTGAATACATCTCGGACGAGTTCAAGGATTTCTGCAAGGCAGAAGGGATTCGTAGAGAGCTCATAGCTCCCCATAACCCACACCAGAACGGGGTAGCTGAGCGGAAGAACAGAACGATTGTGGGTGCTGCATGGGCAATGTTGCATGATCAGGGCCTACCCCTTCACTTGTGGGCGGAAGCATGCAATACAGCAGTTTATGTGCAGAACCGTTGTCCTCATAGGATACTTGGCATGAGTACACCCGAGGAGGCTTATTCTGGTAAGAAGCCTGATCTTTCTCATTTGAGGATTTTTGGTGCTAACGTTTACATGCATGTGACGAAGGATGCCAGAAAGAAGTTGGAGCCGACTGCAGAGGTTGGGATATTTGTGGGGTACACTGATACGCCCCACAACTATCGTGTGTATTTGCCAGACAGTGGTAAAATTGTTGTGCGACGGGATATAAAATTTCAGGAGGAGAAAGCCATGAAGTGTTCGCTTGAGAGGGAGCTACACTTGCATGCAGATGAGGAGCTATTAGTTCCTAAGGATGAGCTTCAGGACGTGGATCAGCCACAGGACGAGGTTCATGGAGTGGAAGAGACCACTCATGCAGCGCCAACCATCAGAGGGCGAAAGCGCTTGACAGAAGCTGAGCGACTGGCTCAAGATGCAGAGAAAGTTGTAGGACCACCTACAACCCAACGCAGGCAGAGACAGTCACCTGATCGGTACACTGGATACATGGCTCTTATGAGCAAGTGTGTTGTGACTGAGCCATCCTCTTTCGAGGAAGCTGTGGAGGATCCCGCATGGGTAGACGCCATGGTGGAAGAGTATGATTCTATTGTCAGAAACAGTGCATGGGAGATTGTTCCTAGACCGGAAGGGAAATCAGTGGTGGGTTCGAGATGGATCTACAAAGTTAAGCAGGCAGCTGACGGGAGTGTGGAGAAGTACAAGGCAAGATTTGTTGCCCGAGGCTTTTCACAGATTGAGGGGATCGATTATGAGGAGACCTTTGCACCTGTCGCAAGGTATTCTTCCATACGGACGATTCTTGCTCTCTCAGCGCAGATGGGATGGCACATTCATCAGATGGATGTGAAGACTGCGTTCCTCAACGGAGTCATTGAGGAGGAGGTGTACATTGAGCAACCCGAAGGCTTTGAAGTCTTCAGCAGCGAGTCGCATGTGTGCAGGCTCAAGAGAGCGCTGTATGGGTTGAAGCAAGCACCACGTGCTTGGTACACACGGATAGACAAATATTTCACAGGACTTGGATTCTCCAAGAGCGAGGCGGATCCGAACCTATACCAGATTGTGGTGGAGGGTAAGTTGCTTATCATTGTACTGTATGTTGATGATTTGATTCTAACGGGTGATGAGCTGTTGATACTGTCATGCAAGAAGGATCTTGCTACAGAGTTTGAGATGAAGGATTTGGGCCTCCTTCACTATTTCCTAGGATTGGAAATATGGCAGCGCAGTGGTGGACTATTTGTTTCTCAGGGCAAGTATGCTCGGGAGATACTGGAGAAGTTCAACATGCATGGCTGCAAGCCTGTTGATACTCCTCTTCTTGGAGGTTGGAGGAAGGAGGATGCCACTTCGGGAGAAGAAGTGGATGCCACTGTTTATCGACAGTTGGTGGGGTCGCTGATGTATTTGGTCAATACACGACCTGATATATGCTATGCAGTTAACCAGCTTTCACAAGCTATGGTTAAGCCTACCAAGCTCTTCTGGAAGGCGGGCAAGCATGTATTGAGCCACTTGAGAGGCACATCGGGATATGGATCTTGGTACAGACAGGAGGATGATGTGAAGCTATGTGGCTTCACGGATGCAGATTGGGCAGGGAGCCCAACGGACAGAAAGAGCACATCAGGAGGGGTCTTCAGTATTGGATCGACAGTAGTTTCTTGGTACAGCAGGAAGCAGAGATCTGTGTGGATGAGGATGATCCTGGTCGGGTTTTTCGGGTCCAAGCACATCAGGTACCATCATATCAGAGATTGTGTGCAGCGGAGGATCATGTTACTTTCGTACATTCCAACGGAGGATCAGGATGCTGATATTCTGACGAAGGCTCTCACCAAGAGCAAATTCGAGTACCACCGAGGCAGGATAGGGGTTGCTGATAATCCATATCTTGTCGAGAGGGAGTGTTGAGATTGCAACAAGATGATGGAGCTTAGTGAAAAGAGTCGCCTTCACTAAGTGGGCCCGCAGGCTATTTTTGGCGCAAGTCTATTTTTAGACTATGTCTATTTTTAGACATATGGATCATGTCTATGTTTATGGATGATTGATCAAGTTGGAAAAAATAGATGGACTTCTATTTTTGATGAAAGTGTGAGTGATCACAGTGTGAGTGATCAAGTCTATTTTTAGACTGGCTGTCAAAAATAGAAAAGTCAAATATTATTATCTCACAATAATATTTGGACTATAAACTTAATCTTATTCTCTTGGAGCACTTCAGTTTGAGCTACGGAAGTGGCACATGCAGCTGTCAGAAGGAAATTCGTTTTTCTTATGAGTCAGTTGAGTTGTTGCATGCATGACTTCAGTTAGAACTCAAGTGAGTTGAGTTTAGTGGACTGGAGGTACAGTTGATGGAGTTGTGTTCAGTTTAACTTAGTTAAACTGGTTGTAGTTAGTCTAACTGCAGATAGACTAATGATGAGTTGTTAAACTAATTATTAACTCATAATACAACTAAAGAATACATCAGTTAACTCAGTTGCATGTCAGTGCATGTCAGTGCATGTTCAGTTCAACAGGGACAGGTGGTAGAGAATCAGATTGCTATCAGTTGTGACTATAGTTGTGCACCAGATCTTGCACAATCAAGGGATTGAGTATGCCAATGAGTTTGCTCACGTATTTGGCCCGCGTTTTAGCCTTTTCTCACGTCCACAAAGAGTGAGTGACTATTTTGCAGGTGAAAATCGAGTTTGGGAAGCTATTCTCATCAGTTCTTGAGCAGGTATTGAGCAGTGGAGGCAGGCAAGCAGTGGAAGAGATTTGGAGATCAGATCTGAGCTGTATTGTGTGTAACAGAGGTGGAGATACTTGTGAGAAGTATTATGCTGTGTAATGTTACATGACTCAATCATTAATATACAGATAGTGTGGGGTTTTTAGCGAGATGCTTTCCCCGTGATACATACTGTGTTAATGTGTGAATGCTCTTGATGTTTTATTGTTATTGATGCTGCTATATTCTTGATCAACGTAGAGGAGTTTATGTATTGTGTATGTTTTCCGCATTAGTACATGATCAGGATAATCTCCATTGAATATGTGTTAAATTATTCAAAATTTCTACATGATGCACGATCTCATATTGGCTCTATTCACACTGATAATGGAAAAGAACACACTTCAAATGAATTTGAAAACTATTTTCGTCAGCATGGCATCAAACATAAAATGACTGTGCCTTATAATCCCCAACGGAACGGAGTAGCTGAAAGAATGAATAGGACAATCTTAAATATGGTACATTCCATGATGTTTTTCAAGAATGTAAAATTGATGCTTTGGGCTAATGCAGTTCTATGTGTTGTATATGTAAAGAATATATGTCCATCTAATGCTATTAGAAACAAGACTCCTTATGAAATGTGGTATGGCCACATTTCTTCAGTAAATCATCTTAGGGTCTTTGGTTCCACCTATTATGCCTTGATACCAAAAGTACATAGAAATAAACTTGGTGCAAGGAGTTGTAAGTGTATCTTCTTGGGGTATTCAAATACCTCCAAAGGATACCATCTCATTGATGAAGTTAATAAAAAGTTTGTTGTATCTAGAGATGTAATCTTTCTTGAATCTTCCAAAGCTGACAATGTTGTTGATCCACAACTTGATCGCTTGGATAAATTTAAAAATGCAAAATCATTTTAAGATTTTAATAATCAGATTCCACATCTTGAAGAGGGGATTCCTATATTGGATCAATATGTGGAATCTTCTTCTAAAGCACTCTCTCCCCTGCATGAAACTCCAACCAAGGATGATACTTTGAGTGATGTGATTGACAGAATTGGGAGACTTAATCTTGATTCAGTCCTAACTCAATCAATTGAGCAGCTTGGACCATCTCAGAAAGTTCCCCCAAAGTGGCTGACAAAGACACTTGAAAGTGTTCATCCTGATCAGGTTGGAAATACAAGAACAAGAAATTCAACCAGGAAAAATGGAGGTGATGTAGATGATTATGACTCACTTGTTGATATGGATGTTTCTTATGATTGTGAACTGAATTTTCTACATATTTGAACCAACTTCGTTCAAAGAAGTCGCTTCTCATGATGAATGGAAAGAAGCGATGCAAAATGAGTATGATGCCTTGATAAAGAATGACAGTTGGAAGTTGGTTGATCCTCCATTGGGAACCAAACCAATTGGCTACAAGTGGGTCTACAAGAACAAGTATAAAGTTGATGGCTCACTTGACAAGCATAAAGTTAGGCTTGTGGAAAAAGGTTTTACACAGAAGGAAGGGTCGATTATGAGGAGACTTTTGCACCCACAACAAAATGGGCCACCATTTGGACACTCTTTCCCTAGTAGCTCAAAACGGTTAGAAAATCCATCAAATGGATGAAAAAACTGCTTTCTTGAATGGAGATCTAAAAGAGAATGTTTTTATGTCCCAGCTTGAAGGATTTGTTGTGAAAGGACATGAGCATAAAGTATGAAAACTTGTAAAATCCTTGTATGGTCTCAAGCAAGCACCGTGAGCCTGGTATGAAAAGTTAACTGAGCATCTTCTGAAACTCAACTTCAAATATTATGATCTTCATGATGCAACTTTGTTTGTCAAGAAGGTTGGCAAAAAAGTTGTATATATTATGGTATATGTAGATGATCTTTTGATGATAGGGAACAATGAGAGCTACATTGCACCATAAAGAAAGAATTGAGGAAAGGTTTTAAAATGACCAACAAACCAATAACTAGAAGAGTATCAAATCCCTAGTGCTCTAATTAAGTAGAAAATATTTTAATTTGATAAATATGGACAAATTTCTGTTAAATGATACTTTCAAAGTATATCAACCACATTTACTAACATAATTGTGCTAATTACTATTATATAATAAACTAATTTTTTAATAAAAATATTTGGAAATGGATTCCCAAAATAAAAATGTTCATAAAAACTCTATAAACACAATGAAGTGGGTCAAGCGGTGTGGAAACTGCAAAGCTTACAACGAACTAATAAAGCCGGAGTCGCCCTCGCCCGATTACAAGGGCTCTCAAAAACGCGACTAAGCATCGCATCCTAAAATTTTCATCTTTTAGTTATTTTGCAAATGTTCCGAGAAACAGTGGAACCTTGCGGGATGACTGAATACTCCGTTTAGTTTAACTGTGCACAAATTATTATTTTGGACAAAGAGAACCATTTGGTTTTGGAAAACATCGATAGTCTAGTCTAGTAAAGACATTTACTTGAATAAAATCAGAACAACATTTTTAAACACATGTGAGGAGAAAATTGATTTTTTTTTTTTTAAGATTTGTGATACAACTGCATATAAAGTAAGAAAATGAGATAATATTAATAGTAATTAGGGTAATTTATAAATGAATTAATTAGGGTAATTTATCAATATAGGTGATGCCTAAGAAGGGCCTACTAAACCGTACTAAACCGTAGTAAGGATGGCCTACTAAACCATACGTTGGGTGGTTAAGGTGGTTAGTTCCCCATGTGTTGGGACTTACTATCATCATGTATCGGTTTAAATAGGTATTTGAGCAGAGAGATTCAATTTTTTTTATATGTAAATATTCTGATGAGTTGATATGATTTAAATGTTTTGTATAATTATTTAATTTTTATTATTTTTAGATTTTTTTATTTTGATATATATGAGGGAAATTTAAACTTTGATGACAGACACCTTTACACATTATACTGGGCTGTAAAATAAGCATCTAAACCCAATAAATTACTTGACGGTTAAACATCTTTGTTACCAGTAACCATATTAGAATCCTGAAAATAAAAGATTAAGGCTAATACACTTGAAATGCTTAGAAACTTCTACCATCTTCTATGGAATTTGTGTAATGAGGATTGTAACGCTGCTTGGAATTTAATTAATTGATTTTATGCTTTTTGGATTTTGTATTTGAATTTGTCATTAATAATTGCATTATAACATATAAATTTTAATTTCTCTCCCAAAATGTGTTTAGCATACCAGAAAATTTTAGAATCTACCCAAGCAATCTGTTTAGGAAAGTTGTTAGGTAAATAACAGATATGGTTTTCCATAATAAGTCTCATTAAAATATTGCACTATGTAGCTATTATAAAATAGCAAGGTCAAAATTAAAATGAAGTTTGTAGTAGGTTAAAACATGTAGTAATTAATGATATTTCTACAATTCATTTGTGATTACCATTTCACCATTAATATTTCATAAGATAATCAATAAAGATGTGGCTGAGGTTATTTTGATATAAGTAGAGATAGGTTTATAAAATTTTTCATAATTAGGCATTGTTTACTAAGGTCACAATCAATTTAAGATTGTGATTTTTGAATTATAATTTTTTTTTTCAAAAAATTGCAATGTGATATTATTTAAATTTATTTTTATTTTTATGGTAAAAATAAATTTAACAAGATCAAAAACTCTGGAAATTCATAATTGTAAAACTTAATCGCTATCGTTTAAATTTTCAAAAAAGTTTGCCAGATTCCTGCCAAAAATTTCCTGAGCAAAATTGTAAACCCTTTAGACTATTCGATTATTTTATATTTATATTTAAAAAGTTTCTTGGCTATTCAAATGCCACACATACTCTAGCTTGAGCTGAAGCTCTCCTCCAATACGATAATTTCGCCAGAAACTGCAACCTCTTGTCCTCTTCCCTACCTTCAATTCCTAGTAATTGCACTTTCAGGGTTTCGAGAACAGGGGCGTTCTCAAGCAAGCAGCCCAGCACACCCATTTCCTTCTCACCAAAATTACTTATATCTGCACTTAGCATTCGAAGATTGACAAAATGGGCGTTTACAGATGCTGGAATGTGACCACAAGCTAACTCCTGCACGCAAAAACAAAGCAAAATTCAATCATCTCCTGCATCAAATAACCACACTTGAATAAAAATCATAAATATCAGATGTTCATTTTTCCTTACCAAAACAAACATGCCTCTCATGTGCAAACGTTCGATATGAGGGAGTCTCTGGAACAATTTGAGTAGAGGAATCTTCATTTCTTTTCCCCTTTCCAGTAGCGGCGAAACATAGATGTCAAGCTCCCTCAGTAATTTGAATGTCCCAACTATCTCCAAAAATTCCTCTGCGCAGAAATTGTAGGCTTCACCTTCGCTCCAATTCAACCACAATTCTTCGATCGCGTTACTTTCACAATTGCGTTTGAGGTGTTGCACCGCGCAGGAAAGCTCGTGAAACAAAATCCCATTGACTTGCAGATCCTTTATGGGCTTTTCTGGAGATAATGTAAGAGATCTAACCTTCGGACACCTCACGTTTAAAAGATCCACTGACCCACAAACCCTTAACAGTAAATATTTGATGTTAGGAGCCGAAATGGTAATATTCGGCAGCCCTAGGTAATTGAAAATGCTCAGTTTCTCAAGAACCGGGCAATGGGAAATAAAGCGAGTTAAAGAATCATTTCTGAATTCCACATTGACAAATTCGCAGGTAGTGAGATTGTTGAATCCAGCAAAATTGGGCGGGATATGGGAGACAATGCAGTCCGAGAGTTGGAGCGTAGTGAGACGAGTACAGGAAAAAAGGGTACGGGGCAGGAGAGTGGGTAAACGAAGGCGGAGAGTGAGGTGTTCGACTCCATGAAAAAGCAGGGTGTTGAAGATTATATTGTGCACTGTTAGTGAATCGGGGACGACAGACCCCAAATTGAAATCTGAGAGCGCGAGAGTGAGTTGGGGAATTTGCTTGTAAAGATCTCTCCATCTCTTGGAGAGAAGCGAGCATTTTACTGCATCTTTGATTGGGACTTTAGAGAGGATGACGCATAGTAACTCATCTTCAAGCTTGGAGATCCTATCTGAAGCAGGCCCCATGGTGATGAAGATCAAAGGGTAGAAGTCCGACGCTGTCCGATGAATGAGATAACTTCAAATGTATAGCAGGACCATACGTTTGGTTATTCATAGAGAGCATGGGATATTGGCTTTTATAACATCATTTGTGGCATCCATGGCTTCCATTCAGACGTCGGCTGCTATATAATCAATCACGGCTCTTACACAGGAGTTTCATCGGATTGGCATAAAAGTTTAATCAAATTGGTAGCTGTCGTGATCAGATTGATAAAAGTTTGATCAGATTGGTAGTTGTCGTGATCACTAATTATTAATTTTAATTCATTAAATTAATAAAAATAACACGTTTTAATATTTATAAAGAATTTGGTGGATTTTTTTCTTCCCAACAGAAATGGTATTATTTATTTATTATTTTTTTCAACTTTTTTCAAAAAGTTATGAAGTAAGTTTTATTTTATTAAAATATAAATTTTTTATATAGGAAGATTTTTTTTTATTATTATTACTTCATGAAAATGAGAATGAGAGTGTTAATATTGGCACATGATTTAGTTTATATATATTTTTTTGGTTATCATTACTACGTTGTATATGAATTTTTAGTTTGAATAAACTACTACCTTTCATATTATTTTTCAAATAGTAAAGACGTTGAAAAACAGTCTCAAAGTTTTGATATCTTCTAAGATATAATTTAGAAACACATTGTGACATCATTATTCATCTTTTATCCATCAACCTTAGAATCACCCCTATTGAAATACATGTAAATTGTTGAATCGCATTGAGTACCCTAGAGTATAGCATGGATTAGCTTACCAAAACTTATGTGATGGTTGTGTGATGATTCAAGTAGTGGAGGAAGTTCAATGCTACACATGCTTATTCACAATAGATTGCATGGATTTTACTAGTTTTTATATTTTCCTCTTTATTCTAATTTTGAGTGTAATTTCACCAATAAAAAATGAAAATAAGCCTCTCATAAAGGGTCTTTATCTCTAAGATGATTAATAGAAGATAGTATCTAAAAACCATTTCACATATTATTAATCTAGATTTTTTATTTTGGAGTTCGGGAGCATTTTGTTAAATATTTCCATGTATTAATTTGAATATTTAGATTATTCCACTATTGATTTGATGTCAGAGACATCTAGTAAAGATATCAAATTTTCCTAGTTATCTTATGTGATTGGCTAAATTACTCATTATTAATTTTTATGAAGAAATTACATGTTCTTTATTAAATGTTTTCTTATTTTCATATGTCTTTTGTTATTTGGTATATCATGCATTGTACAATTATTTCCATAATAATTATATATTTGATAGCCAATCATTGTTTTGTTTGTATAGATGTCAATTTCCTTCTATAGCAAAATAGTTTACTCTTTTTGATAGTTATACTATACTAATACTTTTTCGTCTGAATTTTTTATACAAAAGTAAAGCTATAGGTCACATTTATCTACTATTCTTGAAAATTATCTTTTAGGAATATATTTCTTCAAACCTCCTTTATATTAGGCTTATTTCATTCATTTAAACACATTTGGAAGGATGGAAAATGAATTTAAACAAATTCATAGATCTCATCAAATGGTTGACAAGCAATAACTCAGAGGGTTATTTGATCTCAAATATGAAAGAATCTTATTGGGCCTTTTCCTTGGATTTAATCCTCATCATCAAGTTCTTGGGGATCGAACGCCCTCAACAATTCAAATTCTTTTGTTTAAATATGTGTTGAAATCCATGATGATCTATGTTCAATTCAAATTTCCTTCCAACTAAGTAGTCTATCTAAATTCTTAATGCATATACTATTTCCAGAAGCTCCAAATAATGTATTATGTAACTTTTCATGTGGCCAAATTTTTCTTGAAGAGTAAGCAATCACCATACCTTCTTGCATTAGTACTCCACCTAGTCCTCCTTTTCAGACATCCATATATGCCAAAAAATATTAATCGACATCTATACCTTTAATACATAAGCCATCATTAATATTTATTTAATCTTTTGTAATGTTGCATCACATCATTCTATCCACACAAGTTTCTTATCGTTATTTGTTAATTCGGTAATGATCAAAACATATCTTCAATGTTGTCTTAAGACTATCCCATTCTCTTATTCTCAATTATTGATACACAACCTTAATATATTTAAAAAACACCTTTTCCCATTTCATTGATAAAAAAATATCATTGATTTAGGAAAGGAGAATTGATTTATTATTGTGGCTTTTTGTTAGTGCTCACCATGGTAATATACATGGACAAATAAGTTCCAGATCTAAAAGTTCTCAAATCCACTTTTGTAATTGCCACAACTCTAGAGTTTTCAAGTAATAAGGAGCCTTTGCCATTAGTTTCATTCTTGGTTTGAGTTCAATTATGAACTCAAACTCCTCTCTTAGGTGGTAATGTAAATAATTCTTTTAAACACACATATAAGAATTAAATTAGATAAGAGAAAATATTATTTCTCAATGATAGAACTGTTCATTTCAAGACACATGCCCCAACATACAGTTAGGGGGAGATATTTTATATTATTGGGAGGTTTCTTGCCAATCCAATATTTTAGGAACTCATCCATAGAATTCCATTACCATGTATGGATGGTTCCAATAATCCACACTCTGACAGTAAAGGGACATTTTATGAAGAGATGAGGGATATCTTATGCATCTTCTAAATAGAGTGAACATCTACTAGGCCCCCAGAAAGATTTTTTTTGAAGAATTTCCCAGATTGGGGCTTTATTTTTCAAGAGCAGCCACATGAAAAGTTTTGTTTTTGGCAAGAAATTTTGTTCCCATAGCTTTTTGACCCACTAGAGAGGTGGGTGGGTGGTTGGCTATTGAGTAATGGATAAATATCAAAATTTTGGATTGTAGATGCCTAAAGGAGCATAATACTAAACTAGAATGTCTTGTTGATTTGGGGTAGCATCAAATGTGCTCTAGTCATGAAATTTGGTGAAGAGGTTGGGAAACATGAGATCTCCAATACCCAGAAAGGGTTTTGGCAAATTTTAAACAGTTTGGAAGATATTAAAATAATTAATATTTTTAATGGAGTCCCTACGTCTAAACTTAGGGAAATTAAAATATTAATGTGAATTAATATAAAAATGTATTAGAATGGTCCAAAAGTCATGGATCAAGGTAGATCTAATCTTAGCCATTGATTAGGGACTTAATCTCGATCGTTGATATGTTAACGAGAAAAGTATAAGAGGGGGCTTGAGGGTCACTTGGAGATTACACCACATGATCAGTCATTCTATTCTCTAGAGCAGGGTTTGCTAAGAGAGATAGAATTGGTGATCAGAGTTGCAGCTGAGGGGCAGTGAGTAGAGCGAGATAGAGAGGCAGAGATAGTGTCGAGAGATCAGCGTAGGAGCTAGAGAGAGTGACGCAGTAGTAGCCATGGCTCACGCAAGGCCACGCAGAGGCAGCCAGGAGCTGGGTAGTGCTTCAGAGAGTCCATCGTAGCTGATGTGGGGCCTCATGAGGCTGCAGGCCTATTCAGGGTGACACAGGGCCAGCGCTGGGTAGAGATAGGCTAACGCAATCCAGAGAGGCAGACACTGGGGTTTCTGGGGCAGACTAGAGTTGAGGAACTATTGGAGGGTTTATCTGGGGTTTCAGCCAAGACATCTGTCTCAGACTTATATGTACTACTACCAAGGGCTTTCTCTATTGGGTAAGCTGGATTTGGCACCTAGATTGTATTCTGAAACAGTTTAATAAGAAAACCCTCAGATAGCTGCACCAATTTTCCCGCATTGGGTTTTCCCGGGGACATTGGTCCAAAAATAACGGTGTCATTTTGTGCGCTTGTTTTTGTTTCCTTCACTTGATTATCTATAATATGTTGAGCATGCACTAGTGTTTATTTTTAGTATCTACATGGTAAATAACTTGTTAAGTAACAAAACAAGTAGGTAGGAATAAATCAGTAAAGTGCATGGAGGGTTTCTAACTAGTAGACTTAGAAACTTCAACATGGTATTAGAGCGTGGTTGTAGATCACAGGAGAACTAAGGACATCAGCCAAGCGGAGCAATAACAACAGAAAACAATTGTCCTGAGTGACAAGAGTTGTTCCTAGCAGAGCAACAACAAGGCAAGGTTGACGCAATGTCTATGCCATCAAGGGTGAGCCAGGAAGAGGCAGCGCAGAGGCTAAGGGAGACAAAGGTAGAGCCATGCAGAAGCTAGGAGGGCTGACGCAGTTGGATGAGGAGGCCGAGTTGCTGGTGTTGGGATTGCGTAGAGCCTAAGAGCTCTCACCTTCATGTTGCTGGGGTTTAGGAGGCTGTGGGAAAGTTGCAGAGTGTAGCCGGTGGGGTAGTGTATTCAGAACAATACCTAACAGGGCAAGGCCAAGGAGGAGGTAGTTGTTACCGAGGGTTTTTAGTTGAGAAATCCGAATCAGTGGTGTAGTTACATAGACGATCAGAGTAGGGGGCATCTCGACATCGATAGAAGGATTTCCAAGAGGTAAATCAAGACTCAAAGGGAGTCACATCGAGAACTTCCAGGAGGGAAGTAGAAGAGTAACATGGCACTACACAGAGTAAGAGACTAGGATAGACTGGACAAAGCCTCAAACTTCGTAGTCTGGAAGGCTAGAATCTTATCTGTACTTGACAGAAATCGTGTCAAGAACTTCACCTTGAGGATGATAGCAATCCTAGTTGACCCAGCTGATAATGACAGGTACGAGGAGGGAATGGCAAGGGCCAGAAGCATCATCCTTGACGGGGTCAAGGACCATGTAGTACCACACATTGCCGAGAAGGAAATGACATATGAGATGTGGGAGGCCTTAAAGAAATTGTACCAGCATACTTATGTGCAAAGAAGGATGTCACTAGAAAATCAGATGAGGTTATATTAGATGAAGAAGGGAGAACCGATTGACACCTTCCTCGGAGGACTTAATGAGATTCGAGATCAGTTGACTTCCATAAGAGCCACGCCGGATCAGGAATTGATGTTGAGGACAACCCTGAATGTAGTCTCAGAGGACTGGGATGTATTTGTCCAAAGTATGTTGGGCAGAGGGACCCTTCCACCTTGGGAGGAGATGTGGGTGGCTCTTCGCCAAGAAGAGATTAGACGACAAACCAAGGTAGGAAGCAGCAATAAGGAGATCAAAGTCAAAAAGGAGGAGGAAGATGTTTCCCCAGCATCTGAGGGAAAATAAGAAAAATGGAAGAAGGATCTCTGCAAGATCAAGCACTTCCATTGTGGGGAGCTGGGTCATTATGCGACCTAGTGTCCAAGGAACAAGAGTAAGGGAGAGTCTTCCGAGACTAAGGCAGCACTAGCAATGGCAGAGAAGGAAGTGGAGACAGACGATGATTGTGCCATGAGTGCACACGCACCACTTGAGAGGAAGTGGGGAGACATCGAGCTGTAGTCAGATGGACTATACGCAATGAGGGGCAGGATCCTCGAGGTACCCAGCCTCTTGGATTAGACCTTGCTACGGGAGCCTCGATGAGAGCAGTGGGATTGGCGGATGTGGGTAAAGATGGATGTGGATGGAGCAACAGAGAGAGATATAGTGCAAGATTCCCAAGACAGCCCGAGGCTAGCAAGCTGTAGCAGTGTGAGAGGCACAGGAGTGTTGCGCCAGTGCAGGATGGCACAGAGATGTGTGAAATAGTGTGAGATGTAGAGAGTTGTTGTAGCAGCACAGAGGTCAGAGAGGGAGCACTTATCAGTGGCAGAGGGAGCTTCAGCATCAGGAGGGTCTCTAGCCCAACAAAGAGGTCAGAATTTGGAGATAGGTTACTTACTTCTCAGTAACTGAGTTGTATTGTAGCAGTGGGCAGAACGATGCAGCATGATGAGAGGAGATGTAGTGCAGATGCAGCAACAGAGCGATGGGCAGCAACACGGATACAGAGGGAGTTGTAGTACGGATGAAACAGTGCTAGTGGTGGAGCCATGGGTAACAATACAGGATGTAGCAGTGGAGAGAATGATGGGTAGCAGGCCTAGCATCAGCACAGGGACTGAAGCCGGATGATCAAGGTCATACTCAGTGCGGAGTATTACTAGAGCACACTCCTCGCTAAGAGTGAGTGTTGATTTGGGGTAGCAACGGATGTGCTCTAGCCACGAAATTTGGTGGAGAGTTTGGGGCACATGAGATATCCAATACCCAGAAAGGGTTTGGGTAGATTCTAAACAATTTGGGAGATAATAAAATAATTAATATTATTAATGGAGTCCCTAAGTCTAAACTTAGGGAAATTAAAATATTAATTTGAATTAATATAAAACTGTGTTAGAATGGTCCAAAATTCATGGATCAAGCCAGATCCAATCTTAGCCGTTGATTAGGGACTTAATCTCAGCCGTTGATATGTCAACGAGAAAAGTATAAGAGGGGGCTTGAGGGTCACTTGGAGATTACACTAGATGATCAATCATTCTATTCTCTAGAGCGAGTTTTCTAAGAGAGATAGAATCAGTGATCGGAGTTGCAGCTAAGGGGTAGTGAGTACAGGGAGACAAAGAGGCAGAGATAGTGATGAGAGATCAACACAAGATCCAAAGAGAGTGACAGAGTAGCAGCTAGGGCTCACGTAAGGCCACGTAGAGGGAGCCGGAAGCTGCGTAGTGCTTCAGAGAGGCCAGCGTAGATGACGCAGAGGGTCAGAAGGCTGACGCAAGGCCTCCTAAGGCTGACTCAGGCCTATTCAAGGTGACGCAGGGCCAGCGCTGGGCAGAGAGAGGCTAACGCAGTCCAGAGAGGCAAACACTAAGGTTTCAGGGGAAGATTGGAGCTGAGGAGATACCAAAGGTTTTATCCGGGGTTTCAAATGAGACATATGTCTCAAAATAAGAGGTACTACTACCAAGGGCATTCTCTATTTGGTAAGCTAGATTTGGCATGCAGATTATATTCTGAAACTGCTTAATAAGAAAACCCTTAGATAGTTGCATCGGTTTTCCCGCATTGGGTTTTTCCGGGGAAATTGGTCAAAAAATAATGGTGTAATTTTGTGTGCTTGTTTCTATTTCCTTCAGTTGATGATTTGTAACATGTTGAGAATGCACTAGTGTTTATTTTCAGTATTTACATGGTAAGTGACTTGTTAAGTAACAAAATAAGCAGGTAGGAATAAGTCAGTAAAGTGCATGGAGGGATTCTAACTAGTAGACTTAGAAACTTCAACATGGTATTGAAGAGTGGTTGCAGATCACAGGAGAACTGAGGACATCAGCCGAGCGGAGAAACAACAGCAGAAAACAATTGTCCCGAGTGACAAAAGCTATTCCTAGCAAAGCAGCAACAAGGGAAGGGTGATGCAGTGTTTGCATCATCAAGGGTGAGCCAGGAAGAGGTAGCGTAGAGGCTAAGGGAGGAAAAGGGAGGCTCACGCAGAGCCACGCAGAAGCTAGGAGGGCTGACGCAGTTGACTGAGGAGGCCGAGTTGTTGGTGTCAGGATTGCGTAGAGCCTAGGAGTTCTCACCTTCAGGTTGTTGGGGTTTACGAGGCTGTGGGAAAATTGCAGAGTGGAGCTGGTGGGGTACTGTAGTTAGAACAATACCTAACAGGGCAAGGATAAGGAGGAGGGAGTTGATATCAAGGGTTTCTAGCTGAGACATCCAAATCAGTGGTGCAGTTACATAGACGATCAGAGGAGGGGGGATCTCGACATTGGCAGAAGGATTTCCAAGAGGGAAATCGAGACTCAGAAGGAGTCACATCGAGAACTTACAAGAGAGAAGTAGAAGAGCAACATGACACTACACGGAGTAAGAGACTAGGATAGACTGGATGGAGCCTCAAACTTCGCAGTCTGGAAGGCGAGAATCTTATCCATACTTGATAGAAATCGTGTTAAGCACTTCGCCTTGAGGATGATAGCAATCCCAATTGACGCAAATGATAATGACAAGTACGAGGAGTGTTAGGTAGTGGAGGTCCCGCGTAACAGTTTTAGGGCTAAAGCCTCTTAGTTAGGATAAAAATATTGTAAATCTCTGAAATATGCAGAGCGCGAAATGTAATAGGTTGAGTCAAAGGGTTGTCCACTTGAGAAATAGTATAGAATAATATGAAGTAAGACGGCCTGCCCTTGGTCCGCGGACCATGGGAATGTATAAATAGAGCGTGACTCTAGGGGGAAAAAGGTAGTTTTTGTTGAGAGATCTAAGTGTTATGGGTTTGTAAGGATAGTAATCTCTGCATCTGTAAGTTCAAGTCAAGGGTGTTGGTGGGTAGATAGAGGCTTTGCAGCTAGGTGCGCAGAGGCTAGTCTGCAACTGTGTGTGCGGACCACTGTAGTTGAGTGCGCAGGGCAGATCTGGTTATATTAGCGAAGGAATTGAATAAAGATAAGTGGATTTTGAAATACTGTATTATTGCGGATCTGGTTAATTTATGGTTGATATATCTGTTTGATCTGCGTGCTTATGTTTACATATTGAGTTTATGCAAATCTATATCTTTTCTGGGAGCGTGAATTGGTTATCTCTAGTAAATGTTTTCTTAAAGACCATAAATAGTAGATCTGAATCGTAACAAACTCAGTAATCATAAATATTAAGGAATTTCCTTGTTCCGGATCTACGCAGAAGCAGAGTGGCACGAGGCCATAGAATGACTCGCGAACCCTCCTGACCACATCAAGACATCATAGGGTGTAGAAACTTGGTTCCAACACCCTCCCTTCTACCTCGGGTGAGACCTTAGTCCGCACTCCACGCGTTCTTGCCGAAAGGGCCAATAGCTGCGAAATTTGTTTGGCTAAATAACTCTTCCAAACTTGGGTCATGCCCATATAAGCCAACAAATGATTCTGTTTCCGGGATCGGGATCTACCTAAGGGATGTCTGATATCGGGATGCTAAAATCCTATGAAGAAAGAGTCCGAGGATTGATTGAATCAGGAGAGGTACGAGTTCATAAAGGGTCCTAGCGCACCGCCACGCAAACCAGTAGTTAAAGATGACAAGTGCGATTCAGTTGTCGGTATTCAAAGGAGCAGGAAGCGAAGATCCAGAACAATTTTGGTTCATGGTAACGACAGTATGGGAAGTGCATGGAGTTACGGATGACAACATCAGAAAGGGTACCCTAGTTAGCGCGCTACAAGATCGCGCACTGACATGGTATATAAAGTACTCAACTGATCACCCGAATGCAAGGACAACAGATATCCGAGCTGAATTGAAAAAAGAATTTAAACGGCCAAAATCAGAAATGCAATCGATCATAGGGTTCAAGGAGATTGCGATGATGCCTGGAGAAACTCCTTGGGATCTAGATCAGAGATTGAAAAGTACAATCCGCGAGGAAAACATGACACTGTCAGATGCACAACACTACACGTGGTTTGTGGCGTCATTGAGACCACATCTAAGGACGGTGTTGTCACAACAAAAGATCTCAACCCAGGCTGAAGCATTAGAGACAACGATGAGGTTGCATGAAAATCCAATACAGGATCCAGGGTTGGGAGTTCAACAAATCCACGCGCAAATACAAAACCTATGTTTAGAAATGCAGAACTTAAAAAAGGAAAGGGCGCCCCGCCCAGAGATCCAGGAGGAAGTGTGGTGTATAAAGTGTAGAAGCCAGGATCATGATAAGGACCACTTTCTAGTTTTTGCGAACTATGTGGCAGCGAGTGCGCCAATGCCGTTGCGACCAGAGGCACAAACAGGGCCGAGCGCGACACCCTTGCTCTGGTGTGCAATCTGCTAGGTGGGAGGAAAGCACAACATGGACAACTGTCATCTACTACCAAAATTTAACCAGACCCCCCAACAGTTATTTTGCAACTTTTGTAGATCAGTGGGCCACGAGGAGCGAGACTGCCGTAGTTATCAATTATTAATGGGCCGGTCACCTACCTACAGAGTGAAAATCAAAGTGCGAGGTCAGGATCCAGCTGCGCCGATAATGCGTGGTGGGTTCCAGGGATGTGGACAAGGACGAGGAGGAATGGGGCTAGGAAGGGGTCGTGGGCAACTAATTCGTTACAACTATGGAGGACTAGGACACTACGCGCGGGACTATGCCAACCGACTAGAATATCATGCCTTTACTGCGAGCCGTTCGATCATGAAATGATAGATTTCCCCACATTGATAGCACAGATGCGGGAGAAGAGGGCAGCGAAACCGACGACGACACAAAATGTCCAAATGATGAGGGAAGAACCGTGTGAGGAAGACCCCAACATAAACATGGTGCTCAGAAGTGGCGCAGTTACAGGGGAAGATAAGAGGAATGTTACCAAGGATGTTGCCGGGGTTCGCAAGGAAACAGATCTGGAAGCTAGGGAGAGCTTCGCGGAAGTCTCTACCCCCGGTAGTAAGGATCACCCCGAGCTGGAGAGGGATCCCCCAATGGTAACTACCTTTTTAGAGACATGTATGAAATCTTCGCGACAATCGGGCAGTTAAAGGATTACAAGAATTGATAACCAGGTACGCGGGGTCGGGGGAACCTCACGTGGTCCGAAAATTGGGAAAACAAGCATTGCGGACTGGGTGAGAAATGTGACTAACGGTGCAAATTGGCGACTTTGAGATGGATCAAATCATTCTGGACTTGGGATTGGATGCAAATGTACTACCTAAACAGACTTGGGAACGCATGGGAAAACCTACACTACAATGGTCTCCTATTCAATTTCGGATGGCGAATCAACAGAAGATTCTGCCCATGGGAAGACTGCAAGGAATTACAGTAGATATCGAAGGCATGAGCACCCAAACGGACTTTGAGGTAATAGAAATCATGGATGAAAGTAGCCCATATCCTGCGTTGTTAGGGATAGACTGGGCCACAGATATGAATGGGGTTATTAATTTAAAGAAGCGGAAAATGATATTTGAGAAGAAGCCGCTCTGCATAGTCATTCTGCTAGACCCAGCTGAAGGACCACATTACATTGAGCCTGTGCGAGATGAGGGAAGTGATGATGAGTTATATTATATCTACAAAATTACCGTATGAACTCCAGATTGGGTCAATTCGACTGCGGGAAGAAGAATATCGTGGGGGCATGCAGAATCCTGCACCGAAGATTCAGATGAGGAAGATGAAAGGTGGCGTAATCGGTTGAATGGGGTAACGATGTTAAACTGCAATATGATGACTAATTCATTGTATTGCGTCAAAGCTCAGGACCGAGAACTGCCAATGTATGATGGGCTCACAGCAGTAGAGGAATTCCTAACCAAATTTGAAACCGTGGTTCCAGAGCCCCAACGGTTTGATAAGTTGTGATGGGCATTGTGTGTGATGCCTGCATGTTGGTGGGGCACACATGAAGGGACTTTCAACGATTGGCGCAACTGTAAGCGCATGATGCAGATAAGATTTGGGAACCTGGAACTACGGATAACTGAAAAATACTATTGACGTGATGACCCGCATATGCACCTTACCAGATGTGTTATAGAAATTTTTGGGCACTACAACCCCAAGCATGAAATGTCCATAAACCAAGGGCTCCTAAGTCCCTAAAAGTGTTGTTCTAACCCCTAAAGGAACAAGGTCAACAGATTACAGCTTCTCCCAGAAGTTCTCCATGAAAAACTGCTCAGAATTGGTCAAAACAGGATCATTTTAGCTGCTCCACTGGCTAAGTGCATTGCATCTCACCTAAATACACTGTGAGGGTGTGTTTCATTTCAAAAATCCCTTCTATGGGGTGCGATGGGCGAGAAATGACAAATGGCAGTGTCATTTCGCGAGGTGGAGAGGCAATGGAAGCTTCCAAAATCTTCTCCTGTGACACTTGCCTCACTGAATTCGACCAAGGATGAGTAAGAGATCATCAATATCCAAGTGGAAGCAAGAATTATCAGAGGGAAGACACTAATCAAATCATAAGCTGACTCATCTCCATTACAGATATCTATATATGGATCCCTCATCCCAGAGATCCAGAGGCTGGAATTTTGCATATTGTAAGGAATTGATGTTGGTTTCTTGAGACAAACATCAGATTGTTGGGTGATCTAAGCTCTGTTTGAGGTGAAGAGGGGTTTATTTGCTGGGAGGTTGATGCTGGGTCAGAACAACTGGTTGTAACTCCTCTTGGCTCTTTCTTGTTTATCAATAAAAGCTATTCAAGTTTTCCTCCATGCTCTTGTGTCATTGATGCTTGCTACATTTGTATGGTCAATTTACATCTGATCCTAGATTGTTTATGATTATAGATCCATGTATTTGTATAGTGCTATGCTACTGTGATCTTACAGGTACTTTGTGAAGCTGGGCGTGCAAGGGAGCAGGTAGCTAAAGACTATAAAAGAAGAGGGGAATCAAATCAGGAGATTAGCGCAAGACAGAGGTTGGTCTTTCTGTTCCTCTCTATCTATAATTCATAAAGGAAAAACGAAAGTAGCTTTTCTCTGTTTGTTTCTAAGGCAGCTGTCACACCTTAGTGGGATAGAGCAGTTCTATATAGACACTTTTCCCTGTAACAAAATGGCGACTCCGCTGGGGAAGTATTAGTTTGTTTGTTTATCATTCGTTGTTGTCTGTTTCATAAACTTATAGGTAGCATTCGAACTACATTTGCCATAGCAAATGCAAAGTAGATAACTGCTACTTCAATCCATCTACTGGATCTGTTTATGATTTAAACAACTGATTCACAAACTACCTGATTGCCCTTGTGATAGCTCTTAGATCCTCCTTAGATCTACCCCTGATTTTTGCATTACTGATTGCTTTTTGCTCGACCAAAACCCAAGAACTAAACTGCAAACTGTGACCCGGAACCCAAACAGAGTCTCGTTTCTGGCCCAGCGCAGGTACTGTTCAGAGAATCTGAACTTCAACGCACTTCCCGAGTGGACAAGGTGCGTTGCATTTCAAATTCTCTGTGTTGCAGGTGCACTGATCAAACTAGTCTCTGTGCAATTTTGGTTTCTGTGATTCATTCTTTCCAGTTCTATTCCTGAATTTTGCTGCCTGTGATCAGTATATGTCTGTTTGAAACCCCTTTTCCTTGCTGTTATTCCGCCTCCTTTGTACAAAAGAACTGTAGATGTTTTTGTGTGTTTGTTGAGTCATTTACAATTCTCCTTTGCAAAAGTAGCATAATCGTACTGTCATCCTTTGATTTAAAACTGTCGCAAGTGTCGATTTCAATCGTAGAAAAGAGTTTGATTGTTGTTGATGGTCAATTATCCTGCTACTGTTGCTTTTGGTCTGAATTTTTAATTTTCTAGTGTCGAGGACAAGTATTCATTTCAAAATGGTAAGGTGTTGTGATCATCTCCATTTTTAATTTCGAAAAGAAACTTGTTGATATTTGCCGCTTGAAAATAAATTCAGATTTGTGCATCAACTTTCTTTTTAGCATTCATATACTAAGAAAGTCGAAAACAAATACATGCATGTGCATTTGCATATAGACAGTCTGATTGACTTGATTTAGGAAAGTGCATTCAGAGTGTGCTCTTTTCTCTTTGTGAAAAGATTCTGTCTTTCTTTCCTTAGTAGCTAGGATTTTCATTGCACAAAGAAGATAAAAAGTTTGTTTATCACCTTAGATTGCATTTTAGGAATTACATCTACATCTCGCGGTGAACCTGAAAGGCAAACTTCATAAACAAGATCAACTTAAAATAAATTCAATGAATTTAACAATGCTTTGGAACTTAACGCACAACATTTAGAAGTCTAGGCTAGAGACGTATTCCGGCGTCATAAAGCCTGGTAACTGTTGTTTTCACTGATGGTTGGGTGATTCCTCCACTTTGAGATGATAAGTGCCAGTACGGACTTGTGCTCCCACGTACCGTCGAGTATATTTTGGGAGACCCCAATAGACTTAATCCTTTATCCATAGGAAGCCGTGTCTGTCGCCCTATCGATCGCAATGCACTGAACACAGCATTCGGGAAGATTGACTGCCGTACCGTAAAAAGTATTCTGCAGTTTTGCGATTGGTTTGGTAATCCCTCTACCTAGATTTCCAGAGTAGTCCCTTTCATTCCTTTTCAGACTCCTTAACTGGAAAAGGTACATCTGAGCACTTGTCACTTCAGGCTCATTAAAAATCGAAGGAGACTAGAGTCATCTTTTGTTTTTTCTTGACTCTTAAAAATTGGAAAAACAAGTTGTGTCAAAGCGTCTAAAATTTATTTTAAACGGAATACTCATTACCCTTTCCTACGTTGATCTTGGGTTGAGAAAATGGAATCCACCAACCAAGGAATTCCCCTTGGAGGAAATCCTAGTCCCTTCTCCTCTTGGGGAGATGTTGGTGCACCCCATATGGCCACATTGTCACTTCCAGGACTGACAATCGGCTTGCCTGTATGGCTCTTCTCAACCTCTGTCATTCATAACACCGCAATTCTTGAACAATCGAATCAGCAACTAGACGAGTCCAGAGTTACCCACCAAACTTCTACTTCCTCTAATTCTTCCTCTCCTCCCTCCTCTTCGCTTGACGGGGCTGGTAAAGCCAAAAGTCAAGAACCTGAGAAGAAGAAGGAAAAGAAGAAGAAAGAGAAGAAGAAGAAGGAGCCAAAAGTGAATGGGGGCAAATGAGTGTCGTCTAGCAAAAATCCACACACTGCACCGACTAGGCCTAAATCGCCATGTGTCATTTGCAAAGGAGACCACTATCACAGAGATTGTCCTTGCATCCCTCGGATCTTAAGGGACTGGTCTCCTCGTTTGCACAACCCAGTGTCGTCAACCTCTGATGGTCATGTTGAAAACACACCGTCAACTAGTGAAAGTGAAGCCCCAGGACAAAAAGGAAAATATAGATTTCCTTGTAAACTGTGCAAAGGCGATCATGCCATCCACCGTTGTCCCTTCTTAGATGAAGCTAAAAGAGTTTTGGACGATCGTCTGGTTTCACTGTTACGACTTCCTCCTGGATATAAAAAACTCTTGCCGAGTCCGTCACTAGTTGAAAATCCGGTTGGCCCGCTCAAGTGGTCGGCTGAAGCATCTATCATTGAAGACAAACCATCTGAACCCATACCAGACGAAAGTCAAAAGGTCGAGGCGGCAGTTGACCCGGTCTTGCCTTCAGAGGTTCCATCTTCAGATGATACAGTCACCGAAGAGAACAAGGATGACACCGTCCAAATTCTTTTCATAAGCACAGACTCCAATGAACATGGGGGAAATTTACCCATTCCTTTATCGCAGGAAGGAAGTTCGTCAGAGTCGTACCTGGCCGTCTATTCGGTCCCACCTCCAAGCAACCTAGTTGTCTCCTTCGACTAGAATCAACTAGGCAGACCCCGGTTACCAGCTAGTATACCGTTCCAAATCATTGTTCAAATATATAGAATGGTTATGGCCGGTACCATCATAGATGAAGGGGCTTTTGTGAGTATCCTTTCCTCAACTGCTTGGAAAGCGCTTGGTTCGCCATCGCTTTTGCCTGAGATGAGAAATCTAACAGGCTTTGACAAAGGAACCAGTCGACCATTAGGGATCCTTCCCAATGTGCCCATAACATTGAGAGGGAAAACCGTTCACATGAACGTAATGGTAGTTCAAGGACCCCTGGATTACAATCTACTCCTTGGACGAGACTATATTTATTGCATGGGAGCAATTGTCTCCTCACTCTTTAGAGTAATGTGTTTTCCGCACGAAGGAAGAGTGGTCAAGCTCGTAGACCAGCTTTCATTTCCCGGATCATACAGAGCAAATAGTCATATACCATCCCTGAATGGTCTTTTCACGCAAGAAATGTCTCAATCTCCAGTCCACCCGCCTGATGAGCGCGAGTGATTCGGGGGACATGACTGAAACCCAAGGGGCATGCACCCTAGTCTGCTTCAGCAGGAAAACTTCGGGTATAGGGTAGGTTTCCGCGAGAGAATATGACTAGTCTGTACTCCCGTCCGTGATTGGAAGAGGGGGTTATTCTAGAACAAGATTCTCTTGTCAAAGTTACGTGAGTGGAGTAGCCTCCTTCACTCACCTTTTTCTATTTTGGTAAACATCGTCGAAGAAGTGTTTTGTTTGCACTGTGAATAAAACAATCTTTGGGTAACCTGTAAGAGGTAGGCCTCTCTAGGAATTTCGATGGAGCGATGGGTCTGGTTAGGGTTCGGCGGTGGCAGCGCGGATACTGGGAGGTTCACACAGAGCACAGATGAGGACAGAACAGAGACCCAGGCTACAGTCGCAGACAGGTGCGTTTTCATGGATTGCGGGCCCGGTGTTTTGGAATAGGGCTTCGTCGGACAACTTGCCGCCTTCGCTGTCGTTTTTACCTCTTGTTTTTACCCAAACCATGGATAATCCAGAGGAACTGGTGGACTTAGATCCGGCCTTAGAAGACATATTATCGATGTGGGGTAAGGACACATCTGCCAAAAACGTGGAACAGTTTTTTGGGGTTAAAAAACATAATGGAACGGATTACCATCCACTGGTGGACTTTCCCCCATTTTTACATCATGGTGGACCAGATGTTGCAGAGGATGTTTCGGCTCCTAATCAGGGGGTCTCTGGCAGAAATAAGGAGAGAGATGCGGCGGAAGGTCTGAAAACTGGTGCTACTCATTCGGCGGACAAGGTGGCTGCGTCTCATAGTGATATAGCTCGGCCGGTTTCTCCTGAGGAGTGCGGGGGTTCTGAAGATGTTCTGAGAAAGAAGGGAGAGAAGAGGAAGGCTCAAAAATCGATAGGGTCTCAAGAACTGGAGGGAAACCTTGTATTAGGTATGGAAGTATCAATTGATGAAACCCTTACGGTTGCAGACTGCACTATTGTTGGCCGGGCAAGAGGAAAGAGGTTCTCTCCAGAGGATCTTCAGTTATGGGGAGAAGAGCGCTTCATAAATGATAACCCCTTACGTTTTGAGGCACAATGTCTTGTAAAAGGCTGGTTTCTGTTCAGATTTGAAGAAAAGGAAGCAGCCGACTGGGTCATGGAGAAAAATTGGTACATTGGGAACATTCCAGTGCTGATGAAACGCTGGACCCCTCTCTTTGATGCCTTTAAGGAGAATACTGAAGTCTTCCCAGTTTGGATTCGGGCGCCGGGCCTCCCTTTCTTTCTATGGACAGAGGCCATTTTCAAATCCATTGGTAATCGATTGGGATCTTACTTGGAGGCGGATATGAGATTCAGGGAAACAAAGATTAGGACAACAGCGCGCATCTTGGCAAATATTGATTTGAGTAAGGGTCTGGCGCAAACGATTACTCTTCAGTATAAGGATTATATTTATGAACAATTTCTGGATTACGAACGCGTGCCATTCCGCTGTCATATATGTCATGCTCCTGGCCACCTTGCCAAGGAGTGCTCACTGCACAGAAGACAGAGGCGTTTCAGAAGAAAAAAAGGACAGAGAACAAACAGAAACTCCTATGCAAAGACTTCTCAGGAAAAGAATGGCTCGACGCCTCTGTCCGAGATCGGTATGGACTCCGGCGGCCTTCGAGATGGGGTTTTCTCTGTGGAGGAACAGAAATTCGAGGGAGCACAAGACGAGGACCCCCATCCAAATGCTGAAGGGAAGGAAGTCGACCGAAGCTTATCGCCTGAACCTATTACACCTTGCGAGGCGGAAATGGTAAAGTGCACAAATCCTCCTATTTTGACTACACGAAATCATATTAAAACAAATGTCTCCATGCATGATATTCAATCAGTTTCTGTTATACATCCTGTTAAACATTCTGTGGAAGGGATACCTCCAGCGCCTGCCCCTGTTATAGAACCTCTTTATGCGGATAAGGGATCTTTCAATCTAAAATGTGATAATAACTGGCCTCCTCTCACCCCTCCGTCACAATGTGCTCCTTGTCCCTATAACCTCAGATCTATGGGGTCAAAGACTGAGCAGGTTGGGGCTCTTGGTGGCCTTGGTCAGACTGGTTTGATCAAGGGCAAGCGGGGTAGAAAATCAGACATTTCAAAAGCTAAGTTAAAAGCTAAAATCGATGTGGCGGATGGGAAGCAATCCTCAATACCTGGGGTACTTAGAGCAGTGCAGACCCCTGAACATGTTAAAAAATGATCTTTTCTTCCTGGAATTGCAGGGGCTTAGCCAGCAAGCCCAAGAAACTGGCTTTAAGGGAATGGCTTCAAACCTCAAAAACAGACATCCTTTTCCTTCAAGAAACCTTGGGGAAAGGACAAGCGGTGGAATTGGTGCTGAAAACATTGATGCCAGGATGGTCCTTCTCTGCTATTGATTCCTCAGGCCATTCGGGGGGCCTAGCCATAGGCTATAGAGAAGGAAAAATAAAATGTTTAAACATGTGGGGATTGAAGAATGTTATGGGAATGGAAGTAGTCTGCCCAGATTTTCCTACATCTTTTCAGGTTGTAAATATTTATGGCCCATGTCAAGGGAGGGAACATTTCTGGACAGACTTGTTGTCAAAATCTTTGATGAACAAGCCCTTGATGGTTGTGGGTGGGGACCTTAATTTTTCTTTGGGCAGAGCAGAGGCATGGGGTCCCTCAGCTAGGGAGGATCCCATGACGGACTTTTTCTTCCAAGCCCTTTCAGATAATAAACTCATCGATCCAAACCCGATTAATTTAAAGCCTACTTGGAGAAATAGACGAGCCGGGGAGGACAGGATTGCAAAAAGGCTAGATCGGTTTCTGCTTTCTGAAGGCTTTATTTCAAGAGTGCCTCTTTTTAGGCAATGGGCTGAAGAGATCGGGAATTCTGATCATTTCCCGATTTTTTTGGATCTTTCTTTCCCCCCCCCCAAAGCCTCCTGCACCTTATAAATTTAATTCCTCTTGGCTGCAAGAATCTTCTTTCTACAATCTCTTTAAATCCACATGGATCCATCCTAACAGAAATACAAATGACTGTAAGAGTTTCTTATTTATGGAAAATCTGAAGAGATTAAAGAAAGCAACCATCTCGTGGGCAAAAGAAAGACAAAAACAGCAAAACGAAGATCTGTTAAAAATCAGGGAGGAATTGAAGTCATTGGAAAGCATTGATGCAGATGGATACTCCACGCAGGACTCTAAGGACCGAATCCTATCTCTGGAAAAAACCCAAAATCAGATCCTTCTAGCAAAGGAAGAGGAATGGAGACTGAAGAGCAGAGCAATATGGCTAAAATCAGGAGATGAAAATACAAGTTTTTTCCATAACTATGCAAAAGGGAGGAAATCTGCTAACACAATTTGGAGCCTTAAAGATGAGGAAGGTAGGGTGGTAAAAACCTTCTCAGAACTTTCGGGCTTGGGTCAGAGGCACTTCCAAAGAACCTTTTCTGATTCAGGAGTGGCCACAATAGCTGAGGTTATGAGGACAGCTCATTGTTTTCCTAGTTTCCTGGAGGAGGATGAAGCAGCTGAGCTCTCAAGCCCTGTCACCAAGGAGGAGGTTGAGGCGGCAATGAAAAGCATGGGTAAGGACAAAAGCCCTGGTCCGGATGGTTGGACTATTGAACTGTTCCTTCATTTTTTTGATCAGATAGGGTCTGATATCACTGAAGTAGTGGAGGAATCAAGGTTGAAAGGGGAAATATACAAACCCTTTAATTCAACCTTCATCGCTCTGATTCCTAAAAAAGACGAGCCGGAGACCTTTGAAGACTTTAGACCCATATCTCTTTGTAACTGCATTTACAAAATCATCGCCAAAGTGATAGCAACAAGACTTGTTCCAATTCTGTCCAGAAATATCTCAATGGAACAATTTGGCTTCTTGGACGGCAGACAAATACATGAGGCGATTGGTGTCGCCCAAGAGGTTCTTCATAGCATCAAACAAAAGAAGAAGAAAGGAGTAGTCCTTAAAATAGACCTTTCAAAGGCATATGATCGTATCAATTGGCTATATATCAGATTGCTGCTCACTCATTTGGGCTTTGACTACTCTTTCACCAGCTGGATTATGGGATGCATTACCAATGTGAGTTTTGCTGTGCTGATCAACGGAGCGGCATCCCCTTTTTTTAAAAGCCAAAGGGGTCTCAGACAAGGGTGCCCCTTATCCCCGCTCCTCTTCCTGATTGTGGCAGAAGGTCTTAGTAGACTGATCCATAAAGCCAGAAGGTCAAACAAGATAAAAGGTATTGAGGTGGCCCTAAACCTCTATATCACCCACCTGCTCTTTGTTGATGATATTCTGATTTTTTCTAATGGATCTTATGACGAACTCAAGGAATATAAAAATATTATTGATCTATTTATGAAAGCTACAGGAATGCAGATAAACTATGGAAAATCACAAGTGTGTGTTGCAGGATTTAATAGGAGAGAATGCAATACAATGTCCGATCTTTTCCCTTTCCATTTACAGCCCTTGGCCTCTCCTTTTAAATACCTGGGCTTCTGGTTAAAACCGGATGCTTACAGAAACGAGGACTGGAATTGGCTCATATCAAAGATTGAAGCAAGAATATCCCATTGGAGCTTTAGATGGCTTTCGAGAGCAGGAAGAATGACACTTCTAAAATCTGTCTTATTGGCCATTCCTGTTTATTGGGCTGCTCTAACTTAGATCCCAAAGGGCATAATGGAGAAGATTAGAAGGCTCTGTAGCAGATTTTTATGGGCAGGCTCAAATGAAAAATCTGTTCTCCCTTGGGTGGCCTGGGACAAGATTGCCAGACCAAAGGAGTGGGGCGGATGGGGTATCAAGAGACTACCAGAATTTAGCCTTTCATTGGCAGCAAAATCTGGTTGGAGACTTATCACAATGGAAAACCTTTGGACCCGGGTGATCAAAAGAAAATATATTGATCCAACCCCCTGGAAGAATGGATCAGAAGTCAGGAGAAGAAGACGAGACAGTCCTCAGTAATATGGAAGGCAACAATTGAAGCTTTCTCAGTAATAGAACAGGGCTTGGCGTGGAAAGTGGGCAATGGAAATAATGTTAAAATTGGTAGGGATCCTTGGGTTGGCTGTAACGAATCATTTGCCCTCTCCCCTGGCCTCTTGAGACATTTGGGAAGTAGAGGTATTTTCACTCTAAATCAAGTGGAGAAAGTGGGTCAGTCAAACATATGGGGACAAGCATGGAAAAGTGCCGAAGACCTTGGATTAAATATAAGATGGCATCCTGAATGGTCCTCGTATGTTGAAGAACTTCATCGCTCCCATGTTAGAATAATTAATGAACATGACAAGCTGATGTGGGCTCATGGAAAAACAGGAAATTATCTTCCAAAAGAGGGTTACTCTTTCCTAATGGAGAAGAAAGGATGGTCTGCTGCGGAGTGGTGGTCGAAAAATTTATGGAAACTTAAATGTCCTTTGAAATCCAGGATCTTTCTATGGTGTATGCTGAAGAGAAAAATCCCAACATGGGACACTCTACAGTCCAGATTCTTCATAGGGCCAGGGAGATGTCCTCTCTGCAAGGCGAATGAGGAAACTATTAACCATCTTTTCACAACCTGCGCTGTTTCCTTAAAAATTTGGGGAGAGATAACAGATCTGTTAAAAATAAAATACCACTGGGGACACGCTCCATTAGAAGAAGCGTGGAGAAATTGGTGGAACAACCACCCCGATGGTAACCTTAGAAACCTCCCCCCAATCTTTTTCTGGGGTGTATGGCTAGCAAGGAATAAGAGCATATTTCAAGACCAGGCCATAACTACTACAATAACTGCATCAACCTGTGTGGCCATATACACTTCTATCCCTCCTCCTGAACCAAAAAGTGCACAAATACGAAACAGTCCTCCAGCGATAAAGGAAGGTTCTCCTTGGGCTTTCTTCGACGGTGCTTCCCAAGAAAACAGGGCAGGTGCTGGATTATGTATTCATTTGAACCACGATCAGTCTTTTAAAGCTTCAGTGGGTCTGGGACAAGGATCCAATAATTATGCAGAAATGTCTGCACTACGTCTCCTCATGTGCTGGGCATTAAAAAAGAATATTTTGTCCATTCAAATCTTTGGTGACTCCATGAACGCTGTCAAATGGGTTAATGGCAATTCCATGTGTCAAAACCAGATATTGAAGACTATCCTAGATGATATAGTTTCTCTAAAATCTCATTTTAACAACTGTTCTATTTGTCATATCTACAGAGAACACAATGCATCAGCAGACCAGCTGTCAAAAAATGGCCTTCAGCAAGCGACGGGGAGTTGGTTTATAGAAGAAACAAGTCAGGGGCAGGTTACCACTTCACAGATGCCTCCTTTTGCTCCGCCTCTTTGATGGTTTTTTCCCAAAACATCTCACAGCTGAAACCCGGTTATGCTCTACGGCCATCTTCTTTCCATGGTGTCGTTTTCAGGAGGGCAGCGTTCATTATATCAAACACACAATATGCTGAAACAGTTTTTTTCATGCATCCTGTACAATCAAAAAATGCTGCAACAGTTTCTTTTTGATCCTGTATACTCATAAAATGCTGAAACAGGTTTACTTTTTGATCCTGTACATGCTGATACAGTATTTTTGTGACTGTTTATATGTTCAGTGAAGGAGGCCACATACAGGTGGGCAACGTTCATTATGTCAAACACACAATATGCTGAAACAGAGTTTTTTCATGCATCCTGTACAATCATAAAATGCTGCAACAGTTTTCTTATTCGATCCTGTACTCTCATAAATTGCTGAAAAAGGTTTACTTTTTGATCCTGTACATGCTGATACAGTATATTTGTGACTGTTTAGATGTTCAGTGAAGGAGGCCACATAGTCATGAAGAAGTTTTCTGTATGGCTTCAGAGAATCAGAACTTTTAATTTTGCTTACTAGCGACAGTTTGCAGATTCCTCTGTTTTTGTTTTTTACTCTTGGTTTGCAAGCTGGAGGTTGACTACGGGTCCCTCTTTCTCTCTGCTCTTCCAAAATATGTAACTTTTTATACCATTAATAAAAAGTTTCGATTATTTTCTCCGGAAAAAGAGGTAGGCCTCTCTCAGTAAAACAAATGTTTTAACGAAAAAAAGAAGGGGTAACCTTGAAACTCTGTTTTATACCCGGGGGCATGCAAACCTTTTGGAGTGCAAGCAAAGAGTGATCATTTATCTGTTTTTTTGGATTGGTCGTTTCCTAACTTGCATAAAGAAAGGATGTGGGGCAAAAATCTAAAAGTTTCCGTTTTTATATGAGACATTCTTATCACACGACTGGATTAATCGAGCAGTTTTAGCACATAGTTCAAGCTCGTTAAAAAATAAACATAAGGCATGAGCAAATGTTTCCCCCCGCGTTTAAACTCATTAAAAAATGAACTATTCACCGGTAAATAACCATCGTGAATGTAGTACTTCAGCCATTAAAGCCTTGGTCGTGTTTGCACCATCACCTCCACTTTTGCATTGGCCGATCATTCACCTCCATTTGATTGTTTACCCATTTTGAGGAACAGATGCGAAGAGTGATCTCACTAGCCATCCTTGTAACACTGCCGTGATTGGAAAATTCCAAACCTTAACTAGAATCAGTTGCTACCCATTTTATCACTCGTTCTTCAAAAGACGAGTCTCCTTTAAGCTCTTTTCAACTGACTCGTAAAATATGAAAAGATTGCCGAGCCATTGGCCTCTCCAGCTCGTTAAAGGAACCAGAAGTGCTATCTCTCCTCTAGATTTTAATCTTTTTGGACCTGAGAGATTATTACACAAAAAGATCGAGCGCTTGTTTTGTTCGGCTCGTTAAAAGTATCGAAAATTCATCCCTTCTGTATTGTTTTATACTTTTTCGGACTTAAGGGATTAGATGACGAAAAATGAATTTTGGAGTTACCTTTATGTTCCTTTTCAGACTCTCTAAAATTGAAAAGGACCGAGTTATCTTTGTCATTAAACTCGTTAAAAGTATAATAGCGACAAACTTGTCTATAGACGAGAACGAGTTTCACTGTCGCTAGGCTCGTTAAAACATAGCGATGGGTTTGCCCGAAGGGAAAATTATAGAACAAGCATATGTTATCCTCCTCAAGCTTGACAAAAATAAAGAGGTACTGGTCAGCAATGACTGGGGAAAATTGGGAAGAAAAATTGAAGAAACTTTGTTGGTAGCAAGTCGCTCTTGAACATGACACTTCCACTCCATGTCCGAGTTGGGTTGGGTTGTTTCATTCACCGGTCACATCACCATGGTCCCATCATACCATCCACATTTGGGGTTAATGCTACCAATCCATCACATCAGTGTCGCCGATATGTTCAAGAGAAGTCATTCAGAGAATTCACCTATGTCTCACCCACTACCATACATTTATACTCCATTCTTTCATGACCGCCACCCTGAACCTTATATCACCAGATCGTTTTCACCTCCATTAAAGTCATTTGCTCCATTCCGTGTCATTGATGTGGGATTCATTAAGGCCCTCATGTGACGGATCGCTTCTTGTCGACATCAGCTCATTATCCAAGAAGTTGATCTAGGAACACCCCATTCAGTACTTTGAAGCTTGCATGCCTCAATGGCAAGTTTCTCACTTCCGGCGACAGGTTTATATCAATGGCCTTCGACCGAAAGATTTTGCGTGGTGTTCAACGCCAAGTCCTTTATTCACACCACGTGAATTGTACTGCAGTACCTTGAGGGTCATTATCATTATCGGTGATTCCTCTCGCGCCTGTTAACATCTTACATCATTGGTTGGTAATCAGGCGATGTCTTTCCATGTTCGACTCCAGAACATCTTTCACATGGATCGACTTGTACTTCGAGTGAAGATCGAACGAGATTGAAGACCTCGAATCTAGTTTCATCCATCCGGGCTGTGATATATATTCATGGAAATAAAGACATCAAATGTACATCATTGCTGCACGGATAATCATCCAATCAAAAGGATGATGGCTCTATCAGAATCATCAGTCTACACTCAGACGATTGTCTGTCCTATGTACTTGAAAATGAATTTATAGAGCTGAGCATGGGAATTCCCACCTCAGCTAGATCATGAAAATATTATGAAGATAATGTATTGTATTGTATCTTATTACAGGTCTCCTCCCAGCTTGAAAGAACTTCGGATCCTCATAATAAAGCATTTCATCCGACATCAAAAGATTAACGACCTCATGCTTTAGGGGGCAACTGTTATAGACATTTTTGGGCACTACAACCCCAAGCATGAAATGTCCATAAACCAAGGGCTCCTAAGTCCCTAAAAGTGTTGTTATAACCCCTAAAGGAACAAGGTCAACAGATTACAGCTTCTCCCAGAAGTTCTCCATGAAAAACTGCTCAGAATTGGTCAAAACAGGATCATTTCAGCTGCTCCACTGGCTAAGTGCGTTGCATCTCACCTAAATACACTGTGAGGGTGCGTTGCATTTCAAAAATCCCTTCTATGGGGTGCGATGGGCGAGAAATGACAAATGGCAGTGTCATTCCGCGAGGTGGAGAGGCAATGGAAGCTTCCAGAAACTTCTCCTGTGACACTTGCCTCACTGAATTCGACCAAGGATGAGTAAGAGATCATCAATATCCAAGTGGAAGCAAGAACTATCAGAGGGAAGACACTAATCAAATCATAAGCTGACTCATCTCCATTACAGATATCTATATATGGATCCCTCATCCTAGAGATCCAGAGGCTAGAATTTTGCATATTGTAAGGAATTACTGTTGGTTTCTTGAGACAAACATCAGATTGTTGGGTGATCTAAGCTTTGTTTGAGGTGAAGAGGGGCTTCTTTGCTGGGAGGTTGATGCTGGGTCAGAACAACTGGTTGTAACTCCTCTTGGCTCTTTCTTGTTTATCAATAAAAGCTATTCAAGTTTTCCTCCATGCTCTTGTGTCATTGATGCTTGCTACATTTGTATGGTCAATTTACATCTGATCCTAGATTGTTTATGATTATAGATCCATGTCTTTGTATAGTGCTATGCTACTGTGATCTTACAGGTACTTTGTGAAGCTGGGCGTGCAAGGGAGCAGGTAGCTAAAGACTATCAAAGAAGAGGGGAATCAAATCAAGAGATTAGCGCAAGACAGAGATTGGTCTTTCTGTTCCTCTCTATTTATAATTCATAAAGGAAAAACGAAAGTAGCTTTTCTCTGTTTGTTTCTAAGGCATCTGTCACACCTTAGTGGGATAGAGTAGTTTTATATAGACACTTTTCCCTGTAACAAGATGGATCCAAGCCTATGGAGAAGAGCCTCAACTGGTGTGGGTACACTTATTTTATCATACCTCGGATGTCATTCCAAGGAGCTGGTATACTAAAACTAAGCTCCGACATGGTACATGGGAATGGGATATCTTGCACAAAGGTTTTTTGTTAACGTTCCTCTTTGAAGATCAATGGATGGATATGGTGGACGACGCATTGCAGTTGGTGAAGGCCGCTATCTTTAAAAAATAACTAGAACCAAAAAAATCATGTAGCCAAACTGGTCAAGATAGTTGAGCCAGTTCCTGGAATGTTACAATGTGCAGGTAGAAGATGATGAGGATGACCCTAGGAATATCAATATTTCGGAAATAGAGGGGATTCGCAAGGTTCGCAGACTAGATATCGAGGATCCAGACATCACCGCACCGTTGAAAACGAAACAAATAAACATCAGAACGGAGGAAGACCCGAAGTATGCAACATTGGGGGACTATTGGGAAGGTGCCATAGGGAAGAAGGTCGTCGAATTGCTTCGAGAATATCAAGACTTATTCCTAACTAAAATCACGGAGTTGAAAGGGATCATCGGTGACTTGGGAGTGATGAAGATAACCTTGAAGCTGGATGCGAAGCTAATTAAGCAGCGACCTTACCAGTTGAATCCAAAATACAAAGTGTAGGTCCGAGAAGAATTGGACAAGATGCTCGCAGCCGAGATAATTGAACTAGTTGAGGAATCCAACTAGGTAAGTCCTATGGTGGTGCAGGAGAAAAAAAAGAAAGGTGAAAATCGCATCTGCGTGGATCTTGGAAGCTCAATGATGCATGTGTTAATGACCCATTTCCGACGCCATTTACAGACGAAGGACTGGAAAATGTGGGGGCACATGAAGCCTACTCTTTTACGGATAGCTTCTCGAAGTACCACTAGATCAAGATTGCGCCAGAGGATAGGAGTAAAGCAACATTCGCTACCGAATGGGTCTGCTTTCAGTATACGGTGATGCCCTTCAGACTAAAGAACGCGCCGGCAATATTCTCACGCATTGTGGTAGCGGCATTCAAAGATTTTATACACAAGTTCTTAGAGGTATATTTTGATGATTGGACCGTGTTCGAGCTGGTTAAGAAACATACCGCGAGGTTACGATTAATGCTGGATACTTCCTGACGACACCAAATTGCACTTAACCTAAAGAAGTGTACTTTCCTCGTCCCCTTCAGAAATCTGCTCGGCCATGTGGTTTGTAAGCAAGGTTTGATGGTGGATCCGACAAATATTGCTGTCATACTCAACCTGCAAGCGCTGCGAAGTGTCAAACAGTTGCGCGCTACACTGGGACACATTGGTTACTACCGGAAGTTCATAAAAAGCTATGCACAGATCACGGAACCAATGGAACAATTACTGAAAAAGGATGCTACGTATTTCTGGAATGAAGAATGTAAAAAAAGTCTGGAAACGCTTAAGAAAAATATGGCATCAGCCTCTAAATTGGTCTTTCGAAAATGGGAAATTGAATTTCACGTGCATGTTGATGCGTCATGTATCGCGTTGGGAGTAGTACTCACACAGGAAGGAGCTAAAGGAATCGATCACCCGATCGTGTTCGGAAGTCGCCTATTGTCAAAAGCTGAGAAGAATTATTCCACCACTGAACGAGAAGAATTGGCGATGGTATACGCACTCCAGAAATACTGCCACTATTTGCTTGGAGGACACTTTAAGATGTATACTGACCACTCTGCACTAAAATACCTAGTGAAAAAGCCTATGTTGGGGGGGCACATTTGTAGGTGGATGCTATTATTTCAAGAATATGACTTTGAAGTCGTCGTAAAGCCAGGACGTCTAAACGCAGGCCCAGATCACCTATCTCGGATTGAGAATGGCGAATAACCCACAAAATTAGAGGAAGGACTACCAGATGCACAATTATATGCAGTGCGCATCGCGGATGGCCATTTTGAGGATTTTATCCATTTCTTAACCACAGGAACCGTGCCGCAGGGATATTCTGTTTAGCAAAAGAAGGAATTGGTGATACGTGCAACAGATTTTACTGTTATTGCAGGGCACCTCTACAAAACGGGGAACGACAAAATATTACGCAGATATGTACCTAAATTTGAGCAAGGACAGATCATGGCCGAAGCACATGGGGGGGTTGGTGGAGGAAATTATGCGGGCCGTGCCACAGAACAGAAGATTCTTCGCACCAGACTATGGTGGCCAACTCTGCATCAAGATTCGAAAGCGTACTGTCGGGCCTACGATGTATGTCAACGGACTGGGAAACCATCACGAAGGGATGAAATTCCACTCAAGCCACAGATGACGCTGCAACCGTTTGAGAAATGGGAGATCAATTTTGTGGGGCCGATCACACCTCCAGGAAAGACAAGGGGCATGGTATATCATCATAGCCATAGAATACTTGACACGATGGGCGGAAGAACAGTCGGTTAAAGGCTGCACGACCGCTACAACCTCGAAATTCTTGTTCGAGAATATGTTAATGTGATTTGGATGCCCGAAGATTCTAATGAGCAACCATAGAATGCATTTCCTGAATGACACTATCAACGCGTTCACTGAGGAATTTCAGATATACCATCAATAAAGTATGCCGTACCATCTGCAAGCAAATGGGACCGTTGAAGCATTTAACAAAATTTTGCAGATAGTGTTGACCAAGGTATGTAATGCGCAGCGCAACGATTGAGATTTATGCATATATGTTGTGTTATGGGCATACCGAACAACATGAAAAAAGTTGACAGGCCAGACACCTTTTCAGTTAGTCTACGGTAAGGAAGCCATCATGCCCATGGAGTAAATTGTACCTAGTTTACGAATAGTAGCGACGACAGGCATGGCAGACCGCGTGGCTTTGGAAGAGAGGATCGCGCAACTGCAGGAACAGGAGGAGGAGTGATTTCTAGCAGGATTTCACCAGCAAGTAAAAAAGCAGCGAGAGAAGGCTTGACATGATCGTCACATCAAGATGTGCACATTCCAGGAAAATGATCTAGTATTACTATATGACAACAAGTTCGAAAAATTCCCTAGTAAGCTCCGCATGCACTGGTTGGGACCTTATGTAGTCAAAGAAGTTACAGATGGAGGCGCGGTCCAACTTGCTAAGCTCAATGGAGACCCCTTCCCGGGAAGAGTAAATGGCAGTCGCCTAAAGCTCTACACAAGTGGGCCGACCGCCTGACTAACTGCCCGCAGGACAATCTCACCGCTCCAGCCAGTTGAAAGAGAGTGGGACATTAAAGCAGTCTGGGGAGCAGCTGCGTGACAACTGGGGTGCGCATAGATTTGATCTGTCACAAGGGTCGCGGTTGCGCGAACAGGTCTGCGCTGCTGCGTTGAAAAATAGAGAGGTGACCATTCCTGTCACTATTCATGACAAGATGTTTGAATTATGGCAAAAGGGAGTGGGCAGCGAACAATTAAGAGATGGGGTACGAGCCAGATCTGAAACAATCTACCACAGGCTTAGCATGAGGGCAGCAAAAAAGGTGGGAGCCAATGAATTTGAATTTCGGGACACTTATAAATCACAGGAGGGCATCCACCGAATGATTTATGCTTCTAAGAATCATAAGATATTGTGTCTTTCAGCCGCTATGGAACTATTCATTATCCACGCTCAAGGAGTAAGGCCGAGGGTTGTGATCTGGCCATTGCAGGTGCCAGGCTTTCTGAAAAGGATGGTGTTGGCAGCTGCGGGCACGGTGCAAAGTTCAACATCAATAGTAGGGGATGTGCCGGAAAGTTATAGACATGAAGCAGAACCGCTCCGGATGCCGCTCCCTCACCCATGGGCTGGACGGCGAACCATGAAAGATACAGGAAAGGCTGTAAATACAGAGACAAATGGTGGAATTGCAGTTAATATGTTGTCTCTACTGCACCTTGAAGATTGGGATCCCGCGGACAGTATCAATGGTCTTGAAAAATTGGAACACAAGCTACAGAAGATATTGTGTACAAAAGATACGAAATTGGAAAATGGTTGCATTGGTACGAGGAGTTCCCGTATGTGGCACCCCAGCTAGAGCTAAAATCCTATGAGAGGGTGTTCTGTGTTAACCGATCAGAGCAGAATGAGCGGTATCGGTTGTGTGAAGTAGTAGCGACACTGGAGCAGGAGCTGCTAGAAGTGTTGCAGGAGACAAAGAGGGAGCAATACATCACTCACAGGAAGGTGAACTGTGGAGCCTAGGCAGCGCGTATCACCACACCGACGAGTGACTCAGGATGAGTCACGATGATTGTGTTGGGGGCCTGTTGGGTAGCAGAGGTCCTGCGTAACAGTTTTGGGGCTAAAGTTGTAAGTTAGGATAAAAATATTGTAAATCTCCGAAATATGTGGAGCACGAAATGTAATAGGTCGAGTCAAAAGGTTGTCTCCTGAGAAATAGTATAGAATAATAGGAAGTAAGTCTGCTTGCCCTTGGTCCGTGGACCATGGGAATGTATAAATAGAGCGTGGCTCTAGGGGGAAAAAGGCAGTTTTTGTTGAGAGATCTAAGTGCTATCGGTTTGTAAGGACAATAATCTTTGCGTCTATAAGTTCAAGTTGAGGGTGTTGGTGGGTAGATAGAGGCTCTGCAGCTGGATGCGCAGAGGCCTGGTAGAGTCCGCAGCTGTGTGCGCAGACCCCTGTAGCTGAGTGCGTAGGGCAGATTTGGTTGTATTAGCGAAGGAATTGAATAAAGATAAGTGGGTTTTTAAATACTGTATTATTGCAGATCTGGTTAATTTATTGGGTATATATCTGTTTGATCTGCGCTCTTATGTTTACATATTGATTTTATGCAAATCTATATCTTTTCTGGGTGCGCGAATTGGTTATCTCTAGTAAATGTTTGCTTAAAGACCATAAACAATAGATCTGAACTGTAACAAACTCAGTAATAATAAATATTAAGGAATTACCTTGTTCCAGATCTACGCAGAAGCAGAGTGGCGCGAGGCCATAGAACGACGTGCGAACCCTCTAGACCACATCAAGACATCCCTAGGGTGCGGAAACCTGGTTCCAACACCCTCCCCTGCTACCTTAGGTGAGACCTCAGTCTGCGCTCCACGTGTTGTTGCTGAAAGGGCCGGTAGCTATGGGATTTTTTTGGCTAAATAAATCTTCTGAACTTGGCTCAGGCCCATATAAGCCAACAAGGAGGAAATGCCAAGGGCCAAGAGCGTCATCCTTGACGGGGTCAAGGACCATGAAGTACCACATGTTTCTGAGAAGGAAATGACATATGAGATGTGGGAGGCCTTAAAGAAATTGTACCAGCATGCTTATGTGTAGAGAAGAATGTTACTAGAAAATCAGATGAGTTCATATCAGATGAATAAGGGAGAACCGATCAACACCTTCCATGGAGGACTGAATGAGATCCGAGATCAATTGACTTCCATAGGAACCATGCCAGATCAGGAATTGATGCTGAGGACAACCGTGAATGCAATCTCAAAGAACTGGGAGGTATTTGTCTAGAGTATGCTGGGTAGAGGGACCCTTCCACCTTGGGAGGAGATGTGGGTGGCTCTTCGCCAAGAAGAGATCAGATGGAAGACCAAGGCAGGAAGCAACAGTAAGGGGATCAGAGTGAAAAAGGAGGAGGAGGAAGATGTTTCCCTAACATCTGAGGGAAAGCAAGAAAAACAAAAGAAGAAGGATCTCTCCAAGATCAAGCGCTTCCACTGTGGGGAGCTGGGTCATTATGTGACCCAGTGTCCAAGGAAGAAGAGTAAGGGAGAGTCTTCCGAGACTAAGGTAGTGCTAGTAATGGTAGAGAAGGAAGTGGAGACAGACGATGATTGTGCCATGAGTGCACATGTACCACTTGAGAGGAAGTGGGGATACATCGAGTTGTAGTCAGATGGACTACAAGTGATGAGAGGTAGGATCCTCGAGGTACCCAGCCTCTTAGATTAGACCTTGCTACGGGAGCCCCAATGAGGAGTAGCAGGACTGGCGAATGTGGGTAAAGATAGATGCGAATGGAGTAGTAGAGAGAGCTACAATGTAGGATTCCCAGGACAGTGTGAGGCTAGCAAGTTGCAGCAGTGTGAGAGGCACAAGAGTGTTGCACCAGTGCAGGATGGTACAGTGAGGTGTGCAACAATGTGAGATGTAGGGAGTTGTTGCAGCAACGTAGAGGTTAGAGAGGGAGCACTTGTTAATGGCTGAGGGAGCTTCAACATCAGTCGGGTCTCTATCCCAATAGAGAGGTCAGAATTGGGAGATCAGTTACTTGTATCTCAGTAACTGAGCTGCAGTGCAACAGAGGGCAACACAATGTAGCATGATGAGAGGAGATGTAGCAGTGGAAGTGGTCGAGCCATGGGCAACAACATGGATGCAGAGGGAGTTGGAGTACAGATGCAGCAGTGGCAATGGCAGAGCCATGGGTGGCAGTACAGGATGCAGTACTGCAGAGGATGATGGGCAACATACCTAGCATCAACACAGGGACCGATGTCGGATGATCAGGGTGATACTTAGTGAGGAGTATTACTAGAGCACACTCCTCACTAAGAGAGAGTGTTGATTTTGGGTAGCATTGGATGTGATCTAGCCATGAAATTAGGTGGAGAGGTTGGGGAACATGAGATCTCCAATACCCAGAAAGGGTTTGGGAAGATTCTAAACAGTTTGGGAGATATTAAAATAATTGATATTTTTAATGGAGTCCTAAGTGTAAACTTAGGGAAATTAAAATATTAATGTGAGTTAATATAAAACTGTGTTAGAATGGTCCAAAAATCATGGATCAATCCAAATCTAGTCTTAGCCATTGATTAGGGACTTAATCTCGGCCGTTGTTATGTCAACGAGAAAAGTATAAGAGGGGGCTTGAGGGTCACTTGGAGATTACACCAGATGATCAGTTATTCTATTCTCTAGACCGGGTTTTCTAACAGAGATAGAATAAATGATCAGAGTTGCAGCTGAGGGGAAGTGAGTACAGGGAGATAGAGAGGCAAAGATAGTGTCAGGAGATCAGCGCAGGAGCCAGAGAGAGTGCTGCAGTAGCAGCCAGGGCTCACGCAACACGTAGAGGTAGCCAAGAGCTACGCAGTGATTCAGAGAGGCTAGCATAGTTGACGCAGAGGGTTAGAAGGCTAAGGCAGGGCCTCTTGAGGCTGACACATACCTATTAAGGGTGATATAGGGCCAGCCCTGGGCAGAGAGAGGTTGACGCAGTCCAGAGTGGCAGACGCTGGGGTTTCTAGGGCAGATTGGAGCTGAGGAACTACCAGAGTGTTTATCTAGGGTTTCAGCCGAGACATCTGTCTCGGACTAAGAGGTACTACTGCTAATGGAATTCTATGTTGGGTAAGCTGGATTCGACACCCAGATTGTATTCTGAAACTACTTAATAAGAAAACCCTCAGATAGTTGCATTGGTTTTCCTGCATTGGGTTTTTCTAGGGATATTGGTCCAAAAATAATGGTTTCATTTTGTGTGCTTGTTTATGTTTCCTTCAGTGGATGATCTGTAATATTTTGAGCATGCACTAGTGTTTATTTTCAGTATTTACATGGTAAATAACTTGTTAAGTAACAGAACAAGTAGGTAGGAATAAATCAGTAAAGTGCATGGAGGGTTTCTAACTAGTAGACTTAGAAACTTCAACATGTCTTTGGTAGGTGAGAGAGAGGGTAGATTATGTCAAATGTAATCAAGATATTTATTCCATGTAATAGCCAAAGCCCCCTTGAGTTGTAATTATTTTTCCCTCTTCCAAGTTTACTAGCCCGTGAATCCCATCTGATCAAAATCATAATTTAAGAAGAAAATTCCTTGAGAGTGAAGTGCATGGATGAGTTGGTCACTAAGAATGTGTGATTCTCCACTTCCTATCCAAGGGTCTTTCCCAGTTAACATCTTTGAACTGTCACAAATTTTCCATCTAAGGCCTTGAAGAATGACAACTGCAGAGTTTTTAATAACTTTCCATATTAGAGATACATAATGTGATGGTATTCTAGGATCTTTGAGCCAATTTAATATACTGGAGGGGTAGATGTATTTTTTCTCATAATTTGAGCCCAGAGCTCAAAACGCTGAATCAATCTCCATACACCCTTTGTAGCTAGTGATCTTGAGAACCATATGAGTTTTTTTAATCCCCATACCCTAAGTTGCGATGGAAGGGCAATAGAAGACCATGATATAAGTGCAAAGGGTATATGATCATGTTCCCAACCCAAATATATCTTAAGGTTATCTACTTAATTTTGTGTAAGATGCCCAATAGGACCCATGCAAGTGATATCCAATATATAGGAATAAATTCTATCACAAACTTGCAAAGAGCCAATCTGCCAGCCCTAGATATTTGTATGTTGCACCAATTTCTGATTTTAAGTTCAATTTTTATGATATGCCAAGCCCAATCCTGATTCTTGTAGCTATTATGATTTAAAAAGAAACCCATATGTTTTAGGGGATCACCAAGAGTTTGTAGGGAAACAAATATGATCCTGAAGACAAGCTCAAATTCTTCCTAGCTAAGGTAATTTCCATCCAAGGTGGATTTTGCATGGTTAATTAGCTTGCTGGTAGCAATGGAGAATAATTCTAATATACAATTTATAGATTGAAGACTGCCCGCATTAGTCACAAGAAACATGATGATATTGTCCACAAATAAAAGATATGTAAGGGAACAAGCATGAGAAATTTCAATACCAGTATAAGATGGTGTTTATTCACATCAATTATAACTCGACTTAGAGCTTCTTCCATAATCAGAAAGAGGAGAGGTGATAGGGGGAAACCTTGTCTGAGACCATTTTGAGGATTGAAGAATGGTGAAGTTGATCCATTAATTAATAGTGCTATCGAAGAAGTACTAATGCAACTTTAGATACAGGATACAAAAAGCGAGTTGAAACTAAGGTGAAGAAGAATTAATTTGATATATAGATAGTCCACCCTGTTGAAGGCCTTAGATAGGTCCACTTTATAGATAACTTATTTTTGCTTCTATGCATGGATGTATTGAAGGCCCTCTTGAATAAGATAAATTTCCTCATGAATTTTTCAATCCTTAAAAAACTAAAATGTTCCATGTTAATTTGGAAGCTTAGTGAAAAATTCCAACCTTGGGACTAGATTCCTCTTTTCGAGAGGACTGATTTTGACTATTGAAGCATTCAATTTGGACAAGGGAAAATGTACTTTATGAAGAAAATCCCACATATGCACATTTGGATAGGTCGGCCCTAACAAGAAATTGGTCACCCTTGGAAGTCTATAAATACAAGTGACTTCGAGCTCATTTGTGCATCACCAAGCATCTTCTTCTTCTCTTATTCATTGATTGGTTTGCACAATTCTGAGGTTGGGTTGATGAAATAGGTTCGCAAAGGTCTGAGATTACAGGGTTCGAAGCTTGAACATGTTTCTAGGGTTTTGGGTTACAATCATTGGCTTGACAAAGGAAATCTTTAGTTGTAGTCGCTAGCTTGTAGGATTAAGGGAGCGACTTGAATCTCTTAGTCATTCACATACCTCCTCCTCCATGTGACTGCAAAGTAAGAAGCCATGTAGATACCAGGGATATGTTGTAGCCATGAGCATTATGATTCAAACTGAACCACCCATATTTGAAGAATCTATGAAAGAACAAGTTTAGAAGGATTGGATGGACGAAGCAATTGAATTAATTATGAAGAATGACGTATGAGATGTTGTACAAGACCAAAGGGGAAATCTATGGTGACTTCAAAGTGGTTATTCAAGGTCAAACATGGAGTTTATGGTAGCATTGAGAAATACAAGGCAAGGTTCGTGGCCCAAGGATTCTCCCAGAAAGAGGGAGAAGATTATGACGATATATTTTCACCTGTGGCTAGATATACAACCATTCGTTCGATAGTTTCCCTTGCCTCAAGTCAGGGATGGACCCTTCATCATATGGATGTAAAGACAACATTTCTCCATGCCATGTTACAAGAAGAAGTGCACATTGAGAAGCCACTAGGATTTGAAGTAAAGGATTGAAAGACACATGTTTGCAAGTTGAAGAAGAGATTGTATGGTTTGAAGCAAACCCTTAGAGCATGCTACGCCCACATGGACAATTATTTGGTGAAGCTAAGATTCACAAGAAGCAATGTCAATCCCAACCTATACTTCAAAGTATTCCAAGGTATGTGATCGATTTTGGTTTTATATGTTGACGATCTATTCTTGACAGGTAGCAAGCCCCTGATGATTGAGTGTAAGAGGGAGCTAACCACTGAATTCAAGATGAAGGACCTTGGACTCATGCACTACTTTCTAGGCCTTGAGGTGTGGCAAAGGCCCAGTGATATTTTCCTTTCACAATAATTTTTTTTTGTGAAGCTATTAAAGAGATTTGGAATGAAAAAATTCAAGTCCTTGTCCACACTGATGGAGATTAATATCAAGAAATTATGTGGAGAAGTTGCAGAACTTGATTTGGCGAATCCAAGTATAAATAGTTGATTGGGGCTCTGATGTTCCTAGTAAACACCCATCTAGACATATTTTATGCATTGAATACATTGAGTCAATTCATGACCAATCATCTCCATGGACATTGGATCACTACCAAACACATTTTGAGATATTTTCATTTGACGATCAAACTTGGTCTCATATATTCTATCATAGATGTTCGACTTCATGGCTACATCGATGCTGACTAGGTAGGAAATGTTGTCGATGGGAAGAGTACATCTGGATGTTGTTTTAGCCTTGGATCTACCATGATATCTTGGATGAGCAAGAAACAGATGTCTGTAGCATTAAGTATCGCCGAGGCATAGTACATTGCCTCTAGCATGGCTAGTTGTTGATCAGGAGCTCAAAATTTGCCAAAAAACTCAAAGTGTCATAATATTGATAATCTTATCTTCAAATCGAAGAGCTCATCATTCTGAATCCAATGGTGTGAACGACACTCAAATCTAAGCTCCTATGCGGGAGTTAGAACAATTCAAAGTTCAGGTTTGACTTAGACACGTGGTAGGATTGGATAACATGGCAAAGGTCCCAACGAATGGGGAAGCGCCAAGTGGTAGGATTCCATTGGGTCCCACCTATCGCATATCGGAGGAGTTAAGGCAATCGGCATATCACATCTCTGTTGCAACTCGCAATCGGCAGAAAATTCGTGGTCTTAAGGTCTGTGAACAAAAGTGGGTGATTTGTCAAATTGGGATATCGGTAGACCAGACAGACACTTAAACGGAACTTGTACTCGCATCGCATCCGGTGCCCTATCACAAATCGCAATTGACACTTATAGTCGAGGATACCTTGTAAACACCTACCCCGATTGCGATTGCGATATGCTATATATCTCATCACACCTAAGCTCTGTCGGGGGCCGATATATCGCAATTGCAGATCAGCGAAGGGTCAACATTACCGAATCGACCCTCGACAAAGCTTAGGTGTGATGCGATATATAGCATATCACAATCGCAACCAGGGTGGGTGTTTACAAAGCAGCTCCCATCTGTAAGTGTCGATTGCAATTTGCGAATTGGCGCCCGATGCGATGCGACTATAGGTTCAGTTTAATCGTCTATCGGGTCTATCAATATCGCAATCACACAAATCACCTGATTTTGTTCACACACCTTAAGACCACGAGTTTTTTGCCGATTGCGAGTTGTGAAAGAGCTATGAAATTATCACCTTTTCTGCCGGAATGAGCACTTTGTATGTGACCACTTGGCCTTAACTACGAGATAGGCTTGGAAGTTGGCAGGACTGCCTATTTCAGCGGAACTACCAGATTTAACTCCAGATAATGAATTTAACTAGCAGTGAGCTAGATTTTGAGCAGAAAATTGTGGAAATACTGATAGAAGTCATAAGTAAGGCAAATTTCGACCAAATGGGATGCAAAAAGAGGCTAGATAGCCATTTTTGGACATTCTTGACTCATTGGAATAGGTTTTAGGATCAAAGGAGCACTTTTGGTTAGGCTTTTTGAAAAGTGAAGCCTATGGGTGCCATGGTCAACTAGAGCTTTGATTCAGTTTATTCAGAAGTTTGAATATGGAGATGACCTTGCAGGGGTCTTCGAGCCTCCATGTGCTTTTCTTCAACAACCATTACATCAGTGTTGTAGCTTTATTTCTTATTTTCTCTCTATGTATTTTGGAGAAGAGACTTGTTTAAGTACTTGAAGTGGACTGTGGTACTGTTTATGCTCTTTGAGGTTGGAGTATGGGGTCTTGGTGTCAGATGCCTTTGTTTCTGAAGGTTTACATTTTTTACTATAGGTTAACATGTGTGTGGAGTGAGAACTTTTGCAGAAGTTGTTTCTTTGAACTAACCATTCTATTTCAGCAATTTATTTACTCTTCTTTAATAGATATTGAGCATAATGAGAAGGGGTCATGCCTTTAGAGTTGATCGAAGGAGATGTAGCTCAGGAGGGGTTAACTCCTTTAACAATGGTTGGTGTATTACTGATTGATGCATGCTTCCATTCAATGTTTTGGTTTCATGTTTTAAACTTTCTTCATTAAACTAACTTAAGTAAACACACATAAAATTCATGCTTTTTTTTACTTGTTATTTCAGAGTACAAACCTCAAGCACATTTTTATATTTTGAATGGGGAATCAGCATAGCATTACTAATCTGCTCCATTTTAGATTAGCTGCAAAGTAGCTTGGTTGAGGAATCTCTTTGGGGAGCTATTTGAGAAGGTCCTAGACACTACAGTGATATATTTCAACAACAAGAATGGGATATGTTTGATATAGAATCCTATATTTCATGACAAGTCCAAGCACATAGAGATTTGATATCATTTCATTTGAGACATGGTGCAGAGAGGAGCCATTAGACTCCATCATATATCAACATATGAGCAGATTACAAATATTCTCACCTAGGCTTTATCGAAAGGGAAGTTCTTGGTCTTCAGAGAGCAACTTATATTAATAGATGTGACCTTTCTTGATAAGGGGCATCATTGATTGAGGACACTGAGCTAGCTCTTCCCCCCTGTTTGAGCTCCCAGGGTGTGGAATTGAGATGGAGGGCTCCCGGGGTTAAGGGATCTCTGGACAATAGGGTGTCACCCCTATATGCTACCCATAGGGTTGGATATGTTTCTCCCCTATATTTTTCTTTGCAGAGTATACCCCAGTTGGAATCATACCCACAAGTTAGGCTTGTTGGGTTTGTCCCTCCCTGTCTAGGCAACAGGTTGAGGAGGCTTGAAGGCATGTGATCCTTACCTTTTGGTAAGTTGGGTATCTCACCCAAGCTCAAATTATGATGTAAGTGTTCTACCACATGATTCTTGAGGGTCATTGTTGGGAAGATCAACAGGAAATAGGATGGGTTGAGATGTGCTCCCCTATATCACCTATTGCTTGATATGGGGTCAAAAATGTTTACCTCCCCCATGACATTCCAAGTTGAGATGTGCTCCCTAATGTAGTTTCAGATTGATATGTGATCTCTGATGATGTACAGGGTGGTAGCTTTAACTCCTCGATGATTCTTTTTCTTTATCTTCGAGAATGTTTTAGGAGATAGAGTTGAGTAGAGATGGGACATGATATGATGACAGGAAACACATGACATCATGCAGTTGGAATTCTTCCCTAGCTGAGAGTGAGTGTTAATTTGGAAGCTCAATGACAAATTCCAAACATGGGACTAGATTCCTCTTTTTGATAGGACCAATTTTTATGATTAAAGCGCTCAGTTTGGATAAGGGAAAGTGTACTTATCAAGAAAAGCCCACATATGCACATTTGGACAGGGCGATCCTAACTGGAAATTGGTCACCCTTGGAAGTTTATAAATACAATTGACACAAAGCTCATTTGGGCATCACCACGCATCTTCTTATTCTATTCTTCATTGATTATTTCACACAAGTCTGAGGCTGGGTCGATGAAAGAGGTTCACAAAGGTCCTAAGCTCACATGTGTTTCTAAGGTTTTGGGTTATAGTCATTGCCTTGACAAAGGAAATGTTCGATTGCAATCATTGGCTTGCAGGCTTAAGAGAGTGAATGGAAGCTCTCAGTTGTTCACATACCTCCTCCTTCGTGTGACTGGAAAGTAGGGCTAAAATTTGACAGATGACCGCATTTGATCGCAGATAGGAAAAGTTGTCTTTGATCTATATTGATGGTAGAAACATATTTCTGAACATTGTTGGGATAGTTTTTATGGATGATATTGTATTAAGCTCATTATACTCTCTGATAATTTTTTTATGACAATCTAATAAAAGAGTAATTTCAAAGGGTTTTCCCCCTTGTATGGTTTTCCCCTGGTCTTTGACCAAATCCGGTGTCTCTTGTTGATGTGTTGATTATCTCCTTTGTCATTGCATTTATTGTTCTATCTTCAATTAATGTTGATGATTGGAAAGACTAATTGGTATTGAAAAGATTGCTACTTGAAGTATTGAATTGGGAAAAAGTAATTGATACATCATATAACAATCTGAAAATTTACATTCGAAAGATATATGATTAGAGAGGAAAGGCTTTAAACAAAGGCCAATGATATTAGAGACAATTTCATAAATAGAATTGTATAGAGAGAAGGGCCAAAGTTGATAAAAAGAGACATGCTTATTAGATTTGGGAATAAGGGTGATGAAGGTAGTGTTGAATGGGGCAATATTTTTCCCATGTCATTTGGAGTATTTCACCACTTGTAGTAAGTCATTGCCAATAAATTTGAAGAAAACCAAATAGAATTCAATGGAAATGCCATCCGACCCATGACTTTTGTCCTTTTGGAAATGATGAAGGATAAATTCCAATGCCAATTTTTTTATTTCTTTCATTAACTCTTCATTGTCTTCTTCATAAATAAAAAAAAGGAAAGAGAGCAGGAATTTATAGAATCTTGTCAATGATTTATCCCCCGAGTGATTTGAAAATGTCTTTAAAATATGCTAAACCCTCTTCAGAGATTTCCTTAAAGGAGGTGGCTTTTGATCCATCATCCTAATTAATTTCTAAGATAATGTTTATGGATTTCTAGTGGTTAAGCTAATATGTGGAAAAATTTCGTGTTGCCATCCCCAGCTTTCACCCAAAGGGATTTTCTATTTAGGTGTTATTCCTTCTCCATTAGAAGGGTTCTCTTCTTCGCTTTTAGTTCTTTTTGAACCGATAGTTTCTCGCAACATAGTGAGGAATAGTCCCTGTGTTTTAGGAAATCCTTTAATTTCTCCTCAAATTCAAATAGAGACCTTTCCTCCTGACATTTTTTCTCCATTCCCCATAGAGAGCTAGTTTTTTTTCCTTTTTTAGATTCTTCTTGAATTGAAACAAAGAGGGTGATCCTCGAGCAGGATCATTAGGGGACTAAGTAGTCTTGATTTTTTCCATAAGGGATGGGTGTTCAAGCTAGCTAGCATTCAATTTAAATGGTCTCATGGGATTTTAGGAGCCAACAATCATTTCCAATAAAATTGGATTGTGATATGAAACTCCCCAAAAATCTACCCATTGGCGAAAATGAAAGGGCTGAACTAGAAAATTCATGAGATGAGGAAGCTATCCAATCTCTTATCAATATATGAAGGTCCAGTCATGTTATTCATCCGAGTTGGACGAAGTTTTGTAAGGAGGAACTCTATTAATTTAACATCCTCAATATTATCCACAAAATAATCAACAATAGGGTCGAGATGAGTAGAAGGGCCCAAAATTTCAGATTTCCCTAAAGTGAAATCTAGGTCCCCCCTAGGCAGATAAGTCTTATACAAAAACAAGGGAGGTTGAATATGCTATCCTAGAATCATTTCATCTCCATATATGGTTCATATACATTTATACTAGTAAAAGAGAAACTATCATCCCTTAATGTAAAAGTGGTAGCTAAACATGACCTGGAGGCTTGTGCCAATGAACGAAACAATAGAGAAAAATTCCAACTAGTGATTAGCCCTCTGGATTTCCCCAATGCATTGGTATAGTGGAAGCATATGTGATAGAATGACTTTGCCTTATAGACATCAATTATATTCTTTTGCAAAAAGATATTTTGAGGTGAGAGGGATGTGATCAGTTGCTATAAAGTCATTTTTTTAGAAGAGTTGGCTAGGCCTTGGATATTCAAGGATAGTAATCTCATTCTGAGACCTTTCGAGGGTCTCTTTCTCTTAGAGCCCCAATGATTGATTTTTCTTCCCCTGTTTTATCTTTGAGTACGATTATTTCATAACTAAGCAAATGAGGGATTTCCTTCCTTGACCCGAGCCCTGAGGCTTCTATTTGTTGATAGTACCAAGGAATCCACTAGGTTCAGGATTAAAAACCAGGAATCCACCCTCTGCATAGTTGGAGGAAGGAGATATGAGGTTATATTAAAGTTTTTTAGAAATGATGTGGAGCGGATGGAAATTCTCTTTAGAGAGGAGAGAAAGGGTGGTGATGGGGGATATGGAATTTGGAGGGGGGGGAAGGGAAAAAGGAGATAGGGGGAGAAGGGAGGGGGACAAATAAATCGGGAATATCCATAAGGGGGTAAGAGAACTGAGGCAATGGAGGAACAAAGATATTTGCAAAAACAAAAGGGGAAGGAGGTGTGATGGGAGTTAACATACATGATTAGGAGGTTATGGTGACTGTAGTAGTGGGTACAACTTCTCCTTAAAGATCCTCTAAGGCTACTATAGCTTCTCCTTGGGGATCCTCTAAGGTTTTAGTTGGATTTCCTTGGATATTCTCCACTAGGACCACCCACCTCCCATTTAAACCAAAAGTAAGGCCTGATGCATTTCCTTTTATTATGTTTCCATCTAATTTCATACTATGAGAGGGAACGCTACCTGATTCCATTCCCTTATGAGATGAATCCATTTTTTCTTCAATTTCCTGTTAGGGAAATACTCTCCCAAATCGTTTTAGGAGTGGAAACGAGCACACTTGTATGGTATTCCATCATAATCGAGGGCCTTCTTGTGTCTTTTTGAACCAATTTTTTAGGAAAAGTTCTTAAGAACCCCACTTCCATCGCCGCTAAAGTAGCTTTCCCACATCCTCCCTGGAGGATGTGATCCATCCCATCCAACCCTTCGCCAGAATGATGCACTTAGGTGAATATTCCAACACCTGCATGAAATGTTTTACAACCCAACTCCTCATGAATGCCATATCCATCCTTTTACTCGTGAACTCACTCACCATTTCCATGTCTTCCATTTTTGAGATATCATTGAGCTTAATGTCGGCTCCCAAAATCGAGTTTGTCTCCTTAACCTTCTGCTTCACACATTTTTTGTTGAATTTGGGGACAACTGTTGACGCTAAATGGAGGGGAGGCAATCGAAATTTCGAAGAAGTACCCCCACTATCCATTTCCTCGATTAGAATGTTGCAAATAAAACTAGGAGAGGTAGGTAGGTTGAGGGGGTTTACATGGATGAGGGGGGTCAGATCTTTAAGGCCACTAGAAGGAATGGGAGAAGGAGAAGGGAAAACCTTACTTGAAGATGAGCAAGTGTTAGGGGAAAGTAATGATGGAGCAGTGGGGAAGAGAGGGGACTCTGCAAGTAGAAAAGGTGACCAGGAAAGGGCATGGGGGATGAGGAGAGGGTAGGTGGAGGAGATTAGATCAGGAGGGGTGCACAATGTGTCAAGGGGAGCAGTTGTCATACTTGGAGAGGAGGTGTAAAAAGGTTGGGGTTGCTCCCAAGGAGTTAAAGGAGTTAGATGTGAAAACCTCCTGGGATTTGACTAGATGTATAGGCCCTCATAGGAATCCTCTAAGTAATCAATTAGATTCATTTCCATTGTTATCCTAAAAGACCACGGACCATAGTCCCTGTTCCTAGCTAAATCTAAACCTTAGTTTGCATAGTTCAGTGCCACAACATATCCATGATTCTCGCGATTTCTATTATTTATTATTCAGCTCATAAAAAATCTATGTGTGCATTGCTTACTATAAAGGTTCAAAACTTCCATTTGGTATTAGAATAGTAATTGGCTTTATGGGGATGACTTTTTTGCTAAGGGTTTTCTTATCTTAGGTCTATCATAAACCTAGTTTTAGTGGAAACTCTATCATAGTGATTCCTGTGTGAGAAGGGAATAACGAGTAGTTCAAAAATTAATATAAGGAAATTTAATAGTAAACACTTTCAGTTATGGAAGTTGAATATTGACAAACATCTAGTAGACAGAATAGTGGGTTTCAGTGGACACACGCACCATAATCATCGATTTTTTGTCTTTCTTTGGCCTCGGGATGTGTGGTGATTTAGGGATTTACGCCACAATCCCAACGCCTTCAGGGGCATCTACGATGGTTAGGGTCTGCGCGACCTCTTTGGTGGTCATCTCTGCAATTTCCCTAGCTTCTTCAGAGGCTGCCATCTTGCTTGTCTAGAAATCTCTCAATCGCTCAATCAGGGGCTCAATCAATGCTCTACACAGGGAAACCAGGTCTCGGCTCAGAATACGCAAGGCATACAACAACTCAATTCACAAATGACCAAGTGTTGTTCGCTGGGAAACCCTTTGTAATTTATAGCATCTTTTGAATTTGAATTCGATCGTTCCCCCCAAATCTGGTTCATTAATGCTCCCTTGGCGGCAGATTTTCCCAAATCTTGCCCATAAAGCGCGTCTTAAATGCCTACCACCCACTCCATTTGGTCTCAAGTCGAGCATCACATCGTGAATAGTGACTAGAACAATCACTTTCCAGCCAACCCGCGTGGCAGTGCAGCCCTCCTTGCGTGATCGCAGACCTTGTGACACTTTGCTCTTGCGCGCAACTTCAACATCGCGCAACTCCTGGGCAGAGTAGTTTATAGTCTCGTGCCTTGTTTCAACTACTTGGAGTGCTAAGACTGTACTTCCCACGACTAGTCAGGTGGCCGCGCTACTTGTATAAGGTTCCAACCAGTTATTCGTCGCTTTTCTTGGAAAACATCCACCTTTTATTGTTACTAGCTGTGTCGCGCACTTTATCATTTGCAGCGCGCCACCATGGGTGATCCATTTAGTAATATGTGGTCCAATCCAAGGCATCAGGTTGATCAACTGTCGGCGGTAGTCCCCAAATTAGTTAACGTGATCGTGTACACCCTGTTTTATCAACCTGTTTTCCTTATCGAGAAAATCCTTCTTTATTTCATCCTCAAGCTTCTTGACTTCCGCTTCGGCCTGCTAAATTATATGTTCAACGCAGTTTGGATTTTTGCAATTCCCGCATTTGGATTGTCATTAGAATGCTTAATGTACCAGGTCAATGCGCAATCCTGTAGAGCGTTGATCAAATTTCCTTTCTTTATATTGTCATCCGTGACTCCCTGCGCTTCCCATACAACTTTTATCAAGAACCAAAACTAGTCTGGATCTTCATTTCCTACTCCCTTGAACACTGGCAATTTTATCGCGCTTTCCATATTGACTAACGGTGGTGGCAAAGGTGGTATGGGCGAAGATGGGGGTGAAGACGGTGAAATTGGCAGTGGTGTGGGTGGGGGTGGTATGCGCAGAATCCTCTGCCTTATCAAATTGATCGCACTTCTTGGTGAGACCTCCACGATCTCTGCCTTGTTCCCTCGTAGAGGTGAAATCAAGGGGCTAGTTTCTAGCTCTGCACTACCTTCGTTTCTGTAAATTCTCTCACTTCGTGTAGCCCCAAAAATCAATGTATTCTCATAACCCACTTTTCACACAACAACATTTTAATCCAAGTGGTCAAAGACTTAACATACTTACCTCATGGTCCTTTCAGGAAGAATTGTTCTGCCTTGCTATAGCTGACTGAAGTATCTACCATGAACTCAGTGATGAATCCTCCTATAATTCGATCGAGCCAGTGATCAACAACGCGCGCGATCTTATACTTTGATGCTTCCAATCTGTGCACCAATTCTGGGGCCCACACAATAGGTGTGTCGAGCTTGCACCTTCCTTGGCTATCTACTAGCTTTGCGATCCATTCATATAGCTCAGTAGCGAAAGATGCGAAGAAAATTTTATGGATCTTTGTGTACAAGTAGTAGTCTAACCACTCTTCTTTTGATAGTTGCAGATTCTTGTTCTCATGTGCCACGAACTCATGAATCTTCCTATCCAACCAATCTTAAATTTCTTTCTTAGTTGGATTCCAATGATATGACATCAGACATCCCTATTCAGATCCCAGTCTCGACAACGGAACCATTTGTTGGCTTGTTGGGGCCAAACCCAGGTTCGAAGTTAATTAGCCAAACAAATCCCTGTACTATTGACCCTTTCGGCAACAGTCCATGGAGCGCGGACAGAGGTCTTACCCGAACAAAAGTATGGGGGGTACAGAAGTATGGAGCACATACAGAAGTATGGGGGGGTACTCGAACCACGTTTCCACACCCTTGAGATGTCTGAGGGGTTGATCTAGTCAACTGAGAGTCTCTTTGCGTAGGTTACTTCGCGCACTTCCCTAACCTTCACGACCTAATATATTCGCCTTTGCGCAGCCCTAAACAGGGGCTGAGGGGCTTCTGCGCTGCTGGAGCAGTGATCTGTATTAATTCCCTAAGTCACAGCCAAGATTTTACTTATCTTCTTACACCAGTTAGTTATCTTTGCGTAATCGGATGCCTTATGTTATATTTACTTATTCAGCACATTCATATGAGTTTGCACAATAAATAAACAATAAACTTGCAATTCATACCCAATAATACATAAGACAGGAAAAGATACACAAAATATGGTAAAACTTCTCTTTTATTAATGCTTCCAATGGTTACAGACTTGACCTGCCCTACGCACTCAGCTGCAGGGGTCCGTGCACTCAGCTGCGGACTACTAGGCCTCTGCGCACTTAGCTGCAGAGCCTTCTCCTACTCTACAACCCAAAGACATGACTTACACTTCAACTCAATGCTTCTATTCTTTCTTCTATTCATTGATATCTCTTAAACTTAAAGCCTCACATTATTTATACAATCCCATGGTCCACGGACTATGGGTAGATCTTTCAAACTGACATTACATTACAAAAACAAAGGCAGACAACCCTGTGACTTTATTATGACTTCATGCTCCGTGCCCACAAATCGCGGAGTCTTTACAGTGGACTTAGTCAAAACTTGGGATTTAAGCCCCAAAACATGCCTTGGGGGGATTCCACGCCCAACAATATGATTCATAATTTTGAATTGACTATGGTTGATCTTGTAATATTGTACATACCTTTGCTTTTCTGCAAATGTTTTCCATATTAAAAATTTAAAAATGTAAAGAGGGTATGTCCTAAAAGAAATATCAAAGGACAAAAAGAATAAGAAAAGATCAAAAAAGTGAAAATATGTGAACCCCAAACAAAAACAAATCATGAAAGTGTGCAAGTCTAAGTGCCACTGCTTTTTACTTTACTGTGCAAAATAGTGGTTGTGTGCAGCTTGTTATAAATGCCACAACCCATGATAGTCAAACTGTTTAATCTTGACTACATAATTTAAATTTCATGTTTATAGTTAGAGAATGAAGATCTAGCCAAACTGTTTAATCTTGGCAGATCAATAGTTAGGTAGAAAAATAAAATGTGCTCATAAGCTTAATCTGAGCCATTGGAAGATATAAGGTTCGAATTAAATTGTTTACTTTTCAAAAGAAAAAGGAAAGAAAGGATCTGCTAGCTTAAATGCACCCACTAAAGTGAAGAAAAAATGTTAGGGTAAGTAGAAGAAAGGTTGCAGAAGTACAAACTTGATTGAAGAAAAAGCACATAAATCATGCTTAATCATATGTTTCAGTGTGCAAAAGCAGTTTTGAAAGTGAAAGGATGTTCACAAGATGATTTGGCTAACTTCCCCTCATTTCATTTCACCCCCCACTACATACTTACTAATTTCCCCATTATCCCATCATTTCCTAAGAAAATACCCTTTTCCCTTCATTTTCACCTTTGCCCCTTGGTTCCACACATTTCCCTAGCCATTTACCCTCCAAACTCATTCCCCTACCCAAAAACCCATTTTCCCTAGTGTGAAACCCATTCCCCTTAGAAAAAATCACTTCCCCTTATTAATTTCCCTATTTTTCCCAAAAACCCACTAAAAACCCTTATCCTAAGTTTAAATCCCCCACCCACCCCCCCACCCCGCATTACTTTATTAACTCCCCCATTACTATATTTCCCGACATAATCCCTTTTACCCCATAAAACCACTTTACTCTAAGTTTTATCTCCCTCTCGCGTTATTTAACTAACTCCACAATTCACATTTTCCCCGACTATAAACCTTTCAACCCACCACTCTAGTGCAGTTAAGAAGTCCCCATTGTATTTTAACCTTGGTCCCACTACATTGAACCCATTCATTAGATATTTGACCCCACTGATTCATTAATTAATTATAATTTAGTGTAATTAATTCCACTGGGCCCCACAAATCTCTGCCCCTGCTCCCACCGCACAACTTCACTATGCGATAGCCATTATATCTGTCATCCCCAGATCTGACAGTGCGCATCCATATCGCATTCATTCACCTCGCGACCTTTACTCGCCCGAGAACATGCAAGATTCATGGTTTTGCTCAGGCCCCTTTTGGTTATGTGGCATCTCTTCATTAACTTGTGTGCTCTCAGGAAAATACCACCACATTCCCAAAAGCGGTGCGATGAGCAATGAAATTGCCTCCCCACGTAAGCAAAAAACCATCACTGTTCATTATGAAATTCCCCACCAATTTCTAACCGTTGCTGGTTAAAAGGTGAAAGACGCCCATTTTCACCCTTTTTCACTCATTTTCTCTGTGAAAGCCTCCTAAGCTTTCCTGTGCCACCCTGAGCCTCTGCAACTAGATTTGACCACCAACTGCCTCCCGAACACGCTCTGGAAGCCCAATTCAGCCCTCCAGTGCACAACTGAAGCCACAATACCCTCTGCAGCCACCATTCACACTAGTTTGCAGCCTATACCACCATTTCCAGGTATTTTAACAAAAAACCAGAACGACCCTCTCAGTTTAAAAATGTACAGTGAATTCAAGAAATAATTAATTGAATTTAATTGATTTCCCCTAAATTGAGAATATTCCCCCCCTGAAATACCCAAACCCCTATCCTGCAAACTGCCAATACCCTATCTTTGTACAGACCTATTCAAAGCTTCACTTATACAATCTGTACAAGCCTAATTCCCACATTTTATCCTTAAGATGGCTACCCAGACCTCTCTAGATGTCAAGCCGGTCTCAACCCCTCACCTGGACATTGACCATTTGGCCCTAACAGACAGGGATTTCCAAATAAAAGACACTACTACTCCAGGCCACCTTCTGAAGCTCCACTGTTGGAGTAAAGATAAGTTCATAAACCATGTTGATGACATCAACCTTTGGGAAACCAATTTGCCCAAGTATATATTCCCAGAAGTTCACCCATTCCCAGAAATTGTACATTTTTTTCATGCCTATTATATCCCTAGCCAAAGGGCTATTGTTGCCCCAAAGCATGAATTATTATTCACCATTACACCTGAGTCAATCAACTAGATGTTTCAAATCCAATCTAGCCCCAATCTAACCCCTCTATCCATTGGAAACCTATTGGACTTATACATCACATTAGACCAGGTGAAAATCAAGAAAATCTTCCATAATTTTATCATTGAAGACTGCCATACTCCTATAGATACCCCACCCTATGTTGCCACCTTTTTCTCAGAGACTGCCAGGCACATAATCACCATGCTTTCATGCATCCTTGGATATACCACAGATGAGCATGTGGATGAGGTCATCTTGGCCTTCTTGTCCATTTTTACTCCAGGCAAGCCTCCTGTTATCATGTTTGATTATGCTCATTTCATTGCAGACAAAATGCATGAACAATTCACTAGACTGCCCACTGAAAGAGTTTTCAAATACTCTTCAGTGTTTTTTCATATATTCTTGTATTACTAGACATATAAGCTCCCTTTGATCATCCAGAAGCTTGATACCAAGGGAAAGGAGAGACCAATCATCTACTGGACACCCTTGGTCCACAAGTTTTCCTCAGCATTCAGCTACAAAGACTTCATAGACTCCTTTGTATACCCTGTCATGAACATGATGACTTCTAAGACTCAGCCCAGAATCAACCCAGAGATCAAGAGAGTGCTACGATTGGCAAAGAACAACAAGGTAGAAGACTGGTACCTCTACTAGAACCACACTGAGATCAGAATCTATGGCTGCCAATTAGCCCCCTATAAGTTGCCCAAATACCTCCCTATGAGGATATTTTCTCTTGAATAGTTCAGACAAATCATCAACTCTCATGAGGTTCACTTCTTAGCCTATAGGAAGAAAACCCAGTTCAAAGTGAAAACCCAATTGGGCCCATTCATTTGCAACAATAGAGAGGCTGGACTAGAGGCTGATAGTTTACTACAACAGATGAAGTTCATAAACAATTTCATATGGCAGTATGACCCTCAGGGGGTTATAACTAAACTTGGACTCAAGGTCAAGTTGGGAGCATACATCCACCACACAAGACTTGACATTGAACAGTTTGCTAACCAGGATAAGTGGGTGGAGAACACCTTGATTGATATGGACAACACTGTTATGGATGTAGAGAACACACTCATTGATCTTGAAAGACAATTTGATCACAATTCATTCATGTAGGTTCCAGAACAAGGAGATCTAAAGAACATTCCTCCTATCCTTCAGACACCAACCAATGAGGAGAAGAATCCTAAGAGGAATAGGGAAGAGGCATCCAACTTTGCCATGGAGACTATTGATGAGCTGTTTGAGCTAATAAAGAAGCCCAAGTTGAATCTTGAGTTTGAACAGGAGGAGAACATTGAATCAGAAGAAATGACTGAGACTGAGATAATGGGGCAAAGAAGTAAAGAAGCAACTGCATCAGGTGAAACACAACATCCATCAACCTCCAACACACAGATGGTAGAGAGACACCAGAGTATGGAGGTTTCTTCCTTTGTCAGTCCAGATGACAGGGAAAAGGATATCAAAGACAGATTCAAAGAAATAAAGATGAGGAATGAAAAGTTGAAAGCATAGACATATGCCCAATAGCTCAAGCTTACATCACCAAACTAGACCAGATTGATGTCAGCCTTTGACATCAAAGCGGGAAAGATGCAGGTGTCATTTTTGTAGCCCACTGTACATCAACCAAAGACCTCGGTAGACTACAAGAAGACTAATTTTGAGGTGTTGGCGAGGGATGTTCATCCCATTGATTAGATAGAATTCCATAAGCAGGCTGGAGAAATGATTTACTCCACCCTCATAGAAAGGGCCATGGATGCCTTTAAACTAAAATATTCATTGGATAATTTGACAACTAATTCAAGCTGGAAAAGGCCTCCTCACAGGCCAAATATAACATGATAAAATCATTGGAAGACTTGGTCATTGAATGGGCCATGACCCAAGTGATGTTAAGGCCACAGAGAAATTAATCAAGAAGAAGAATGAGGACATAACAACCCTCAAGAAGCAACTTAAGCTGCCTCATTCACAGCACCCACAGACAAAGTAAGTCCTGGCAAGTCAGAGGAATCATGAAGAGATGATGGACCTAGTGCTACAACTGAATGATCACCTGAAGGAGATGGAGAAAGAACTGGATAGCTTGATGCAGCTCAAACAAGCTAGTCTAAATGATGCTCCTGCAACTGTCATTCCAAAAATCACTACCGTTGTACCTTCTACTTTGGCAGCATCCTTAGCTCCCACTTCTCCAATGGCCATTGCACTACTGGCATCTACACCAACTACATCAGTGACAGGATCAACAACAACAGTCTCCACAGGTGAGGAAGCAAACAGGCTGGTCAAAGCAATGGAAGAAATGTCCATCCAGACCACTGAGATGAACAAACTCGAGGAGAAAGTTACTAGCCTGGAAACAAATTACAAATTGGCCCAAATCATGCACAGAGAAGAACAACAGAAGGCCACAAGGATGACTGAAAGAATCAAAAGCCTGGAGAAGGAACTGACACTCAATGAACCTTTAGGTTAGGCTAAGGAACAACTGTGGGCCAATATCATTGACTCTGTCAATGATATTTGGCCATCCATTCAGGTTATTTTTGAACAGATTGATTTGATAAAGCATGTTACAAAAGCCATTCAGAGATTCAAAGAAGAACTTGGAGATATGCCAAAGGAAGCAGCAAGGATCATTCATTTCCTCAACTCCAAGAAAAAGTATGAGTTGCAAGAACTAGAACTACCTGACAGGACATGTACAATTTTGGAAGTTAGAAGAGTCCTCACTAAGAGGAATTTGATGTTGAACTTGGAGGATAAGTGTCAAACCATGCAACTAGCCATTGACAGGTTCATGGTTAAGTTCGAACTTTTGAGGCAAAAGGGATTACCAAATCCCTTAGTTATAAATGATAAGATAATGACACATGACGATTACAATAAGAAGATCAAGGAAGTGTCCAAAGATCAGCTAAACACTTCATCCATGAAGGGCATACCAATAGGAAAAGTATTGTACCAAACTATTGAAAACTTGTTTTACCTCCAGCATGAGGTAAAACACCTTTTTGTCAATAAGCAAACTTTTTCGAAGTATACAGAGGTAAATGAGATATACCGAAAAATGCTCAATATCCAATTACCAGATGCTAAGACATGGGAAAAACTCAATGATTTATTGTAGTAAAAACACAGTAAAAATATAAATGTACTGTAAAATGTAAAAGAGCACAATAAAAGGATATTGAGATGTCAACAAAGTCAAATAGTATCAAATGAAAGTTCATAAGTAAATATGACATCCAGTGTGAAGACCAAATAGCCAAACAGCTTAAAGGGCAAAAGATCGAAGACTAAAAGACAGCAAAACCTAAATAAAAGGGATAGAAAACAACAATTCAATAGCTGCCTTTATCTTCTTGCATGAAGATATTTCCTTTTCCTAGATTAGTTCTCAATGTAGTTTGAGATATTTTGTAAATTCTTTTTGTATAAATACTTCATATTTGGAAGTATTGAGTGTGGATTACTATACATTTGTAGAGTTATTTTGATCTTAAACCTAAGGGTGATTGTACCAACTTTCAAGTCAACAGACTAGAGCAAGTAATAAAAAGATTGCACTAGAGGATTCATGAGATGAGCTATTGCAGTGAAATATTTTTTTGTCTGATTTTGTTACCTTCTTACGTGTTTCATAAACTTAATCATTTTCTAAATTTGAATGAATTAACTAGAAATATCACTCAAAATTTGTTTAAGTACAATCTTATTTGCACAATTATTCATTTATATGTTTTCCTTTGATACTCGGATTTGAGAACCCTTAATTTCTCTTCCATCCTGGTTGACCTCTTTCATTCTCTTCATAATCCGGCCTAGGGAACCCTTAATTTCTCCCTGGATCCGATTGGAAACCATTTCACCTTCAAGCCCTTTGAGATATGTTGTAACTCCTCTATCTTGCCCTCTAGACACTGTTTTTGGAACTTAATCCAATCTTGTTTGTCTGACATTTGACCCATAGCCCAATGGTAAAAGACAATCCTTTTTCATCTAAGTAAGTGATCCCACCACCCAATTTCAAATCAAAACCCAAGTGCAACCATAACTAGCCTAGAATTAATTACCTAAAAAAAGTTAAATAAAAAAGAGAGACCCCTCTCTGAGATTAGGAAGGCTAGGTCCTGATCTCCAAAAGTGGTTAGTGGTTACCTCTATCATTTCTTTTTTCTGACAACTTGGAAGAAATTTTGGAGTGATAACAACTTTGATTCAGACTTCGATGGAGACAAATAAATTGGGGTATCTACCTCTGGTTATGCTATGAGTCTTGGATCAGGAGCTGTCTCCTAGAGATCACGCAAACAATTAGTTCTAGCAGATTCCACAACAGAGGTAGAATATGTAGCAGTAGTTAAGGCAACAAAGGAAATTGTGTGGCTCGGGAAAATTCTAGAAGATTTGTTGGTAAAACAAGTACATTCAACTCCACTCATAATTGACAACACCTCTATAATAAAGTTGGCCAAGAACCCGAAGTTCTGTGATTGAACGAAGCACATCAATACAAAATACCACCCAATTTGACATCATGTTGAGGCCAAGACAATCCATCTACGCCATTGTTCCACTAATGAGCAGATTACATACATCTTCACCAAAGTGCTTGGAAGAAAAAATCTTGAAAGATTCATAATGATGCTTGGACTGACCAACATCCCTTCAGATTGGGGGGGGGGGGGGGGGGGGGGGGGGGATGTTGATACATAATCATGGGGATTGGGTGAACACTTGTAAATAATGTAAATAGTAAATAATAGAAAATGAAGAGTCATCGAGAGGTGAAACCCAAGAGTCACTCCGTTGTGTATATAACAATGAGGAATCCTAATGAATAAACACAGTTGATTTGAGGAGTTACCTTCTGGCTTGACACCATCAATCGAATCTAACAACTGCAACTGCTATAAGATGGGAACTTCTAAGCATATTAACAATTGCATAGCTATCGGACATGGTTTTACGCTTCAAATTTGTCAAATTTAACAAATTGTTCTTGCAAGAGAACGACCTTGCCACTTTGTATAGGAATCCATTTCCTAGGTTAACGTTCATCTCTCTCCTTGGCCTATCTTCAAAACCCTATCTTCATAATCCCTTTGAAATATTGAAAAAAGATGTTGTCACCTTGTTAGGATATTCCGACACATAGGAAATAGTTAAGTATAACTTGGTCTAGTGTAGAGTTAGGTAAAGTGTGTTTCTTTACTATGTACTTTTGTAACTTACAATCCAACGGTCACAATATGTAGTGATCCGACGGTTCATTCTCTCCTCAGTATTACAGACACTTGATCGGTGGCTTAACACCCGATTGGTCCATGATCTCTATTTAAATAGCATGGAGGGCCATTAGTAGGGTAACCATTCATGAGAGAAGCTTATGTAAATTTTCATTCTTTTATTAATAAATTGCCTGAAGTGGCTGCGTTGGCTCAGGCCATGGATTGTTTCCGTCTTTGAGGGTTTTAACCACATCAACAATACTGGTGTATTGATCTGTGATCTGTTTGTGAGTGGTGTCCTTTGGTGTTCTGTCTGAGGAACTTACCCTGTAAATTCCTACACACTTAACAATCTTTCTCTCATCCTACATGACATAAATTACTTTCATTTTGTTAGAAGACACAAAAAAACTTATAAATCACTTCATTAGAAACAATTCACAACATGACAGAGAGTTCCCAACAATTAACATATTCGATTCCCATATCGTGCCTTTACCACTCGTGCCTGATTTAAGAAGAAAATTCCTTGAGAGTGAAGTGCATGGATGAGTTGGTCAGTAAGAATGTGTGATTCTCCACTTCCTATCCAAGGATCTTTCCCAATTAACATCTTTGAACCGTCACAAATTTTCCATCTAAGGCCTTGAAGAATGACAACTGCAGAGTTTTTAATAGCTTTCCATATTAGAGATACATAATGTGATGGTCTTCTAGGATCTCTGAGCCAATTTAATATGCTGGAGGGGTAGACATATTTTTTTCTCATAATTTGAGCCTAGAGCTCAGAACCCCGAATCAATCTCCATACACCCTTTGTAGCTAGTGATGTTGAGAACCATATGAGGTTTTTTAATCCCCATACCCTAAGTTGCTATGGAAGGGCAAGAGAAGACCATGATATAAGTGCAAAGGGTATATGATCATGTTCCCAACCCAAATATATCTTAAGGTTATCTACATAATTTTGTGTAAGATGCCCAAGAGGACCCATGCAAGTGATGTCCAATATATAGGAATAAATTCTATCACAAACTTGCAAAGAGCCAATCTGCTAGCCCTAGATATTTGTATGTTGCACCAATTTCTGATTTTAAGTTCAATTTTTTATGATATGCCAAGCCCAATCCTGATTCTTGTAGCTATTATGATTTAAAAAGAAACCCATATGTTTTAGGGGATCACCAAGAGTTTGTAGGGAAACAAATATGATCCTGGAGACAAGCTCAAATTCTTCCTGGCTAAGGTAATTTCCATCCAAGGTGGATTTTGCATGGTTAATTATCTTGCTGGTAGTGATGGAGAATAATTCCAATATACAATTTATAGATTGAATACTGCCCGCATTAGTCACAAGAAACATGATGATATTGTCCAAAAATAAAAGATGTGTAAGGGAGCAAGCATGAGAAATTTCAATACCAGTATAAGATGGTGTTTATTTACATCGATTATAGCTCAACTTAGAGCTTCTTCCATAATCAGAAAGAGGAGAGGTGATAGGGGGAAACCTTGTCTAAGACCATTTTGAGGATTGAAGAAGGGTGAAGTTGATCCATTAATTAATAGTGTTATCGAAGAAGTACTAATGAAACATTAGATACAGGATACAAAAAGCGGGTTGAAACTAAGGTTAAGAAGAATTAATTTGATATATAGACAGTCGACCCTGTCGAAGGCCTTAGATAGGTCCACTTTATAGATAACTTATTTTTGCTTCTATGCATGGATGGATTGAAGGCCCTCTTGAATAAGATAAATTGCCTCATGGATTTGTCAATCCTTCAAAAACTAAAATTTTCCATGTTAATTTGGAAGCTCAGTGAAAAATTCCAACCATGGGACTAGATTCCTCTTTTCGAGAGGACTGATTTTGACTATTGAAGCATTCAATTTGGACAAGGGAAAGTGTACTTATGAAGAAAATCTCACATATGCACATTTGGACAGGTCGGCCATAATAGGAAATTGGTCACCCTTGGAAGTCTATAAATACAAGTGACTTCGAGCTCAGTTGTACATCACCAAGCATCTTCTTCTTCTCTTATTCATTGATTGGTTTGCACAATTCTGAGGTTGGGTCGACAAAATAGGTTTGCAAAGGTCTGAGATTACATGGTTCAAAGCTCGAACATGTTTCTAGGGTTTTGGGTTACAATCATTGGCTTGACAAAGGAAATCTTTAGTTGTAGTCGCTAGCTTGTAGGATTAAGGGATCGACTTGAATCTCTTAGTCACTCGCATACCTCCTCCTCCCTGTGACTACATAGTAAGAAGCCATGTAGATACTGGGGATATGTTGTAGCCATGAGCATTGTGATTCAAATTGAGCCACCCATATTTGAAGAATCTATGAAAGAACAAGTTTGGAAGGATTGGATGGACGAAGAAATTGAATTAATTATGAAGAATGATGTATGAGATGTTGTACAAGACCAAAGGGGAAATCTGTGGTGACTTCAAAGTGGTTATTCAAGGTCAAACATGGAGTTTATGGTAGCATTAAGAAATACAAGGCAAGGTTCATGGCCCAAGGATTCTCCCAGAAAGAGGGAGAAGATTATGACGATATATTTTCACTTGTGGCTAGATATACAACCATTCATTTGATAGTTGCCCTTGCCTCAAGTCAAGGAAGGACCCTTCATCATATGGATGTAAAGACAACATTGATCCATGGCATGTTACAAGAAGAAGTGCACATTGAGAAGCCACTAGGATTTGAAGTAAAGGATTGAAAGACACATGTTTGCAAGTTGAAGAAGAGATTGCATGGTTTGAAGCAAACCCTTAGAGCATGCTACGCTTGCATAGACAATTATTTGGTGAAGCTAAGATTCACAAGAAGCAATGTCAATACCAACCTCTGCTTCAAAGTATTCCAAGGTATGTGATAGATTTTGGTTTTATATGTCGACGATCTATTCTTGACATGTAGCGAGCCCCTAATGATTGAGTGTAAGAGGGAGCTAACCACTGAATTCAAGATGAAGGATGTTGGACTCATGCACTACTTTCTAGGCCTTGAGGTGTGGCAAAGGCCCAATGATATTTTCCTTTCACAATAATTTTTTTTTGTGAAGCTATTAAAGAGATTTGGAATGAAAAAATTCAAATCCTTGCCCACACCGATGGAGATTAATTTCAAGAAATTATGTGGAGAAGTTGCAGAACTTGATTTGGCGAATCCAAGTAAAAATAGTTGATTGGGGCTCTGATTTTCCTAGTAAAAACCCATCTAAACATATTTTATGCATTGAATACATTGATTCAATTCACGACCGATCATCTCCATGCACATTGGATCACTACCAAACACATTTTGAGATATTTTCATTTGACGATCAAACTTGGTCTCAGATATTCTATCAGAGATGTTTGACTTCATGGTTACACCGTTGCTGACTGGGTAGGAAATGTTGTCGATGGGAAGAGTACATCTGGATGTTATTTTAGCCTTGGATCTACCATGATATCTTGGACATGTAGGAAATACAAGTCTGTAGCATTGAGTACCGCCGAGGTAGAGTACATTGCCTCTAGCATGGCTAGTTGTTGATCAGGAGTTCAAAATTTGCCAAAAAAATAAAAGTGTCATAATATTGATAATCTTATCTTCAAATCGAAGAGCTCGTCATTCTGAATCCAATGGTGTGAACGACACTCAAATCTGAGCTCCTATGCGGGAGTTAGAGCAATTCAAAGTTCAGGTTTGACTTAGACATGTGGTAGGATTGGATGACATGGCAAAGGTCCCAACGAATGGGGAAGCGCCAAGTGGTAGGTTTCCATTGGGTCCCACATATCGCATATCGGAGGAGTTAAGGCAATCGGGATATTGCATCTCTGTCGCAACTCGCAATCTGCGGAAAATTCGTGGTCTTAAGGTCTGTGAACAAAAGCGAGTGATTTGTCAAATTGCGATATCGACAGACCTGATAGACGCTTAAACGGAACTTATAGTCACATTGCATCCAACGCCCTATCACAAATCACAATTGACACTTACAGTCGAGGCCGCTTTGTAGACACCTACCCCCGATTGCGATTGCGATATGCTATATATCTCATCTCACCTAAGCTCTGTTGGGAGCCGATATATCACAGTCGAAATCACATATTAGCGAAGGGTCAACATTACAGAATCGACCCCCAACAAAGCTTAGGTGTGATGCGATATATATCATATCGCAATCACAACCAGGGTGGGTGTTTACAAAACAGCCCCAGCTGTAAGTGTCGATTGCAATTTGCGATTGGGCGCCAGATGCGATGCAACTATAGGTTCCATTTAATCGTCCATCAGGTTTGTCCATATCACAATCACACAAATCACCCACTTTTGTTCACAGACCTTAAGACCACGAGTTTTCTGCCGATTGCAAGTTGTGATAGAGCTATGAAAATATCACCTTTTTTGCCGGGATGACCACTTTGTATGTGACCACTCGGCCTTAACTGCGAGATAGGATTGGATGTTGGTGGGACCGCCTATTTTGGTGGAACTTCCAAATTTAACTCTAGATAATGAATTTAACTGGCAATGAGCCAGATTTTGAGCAGAAAATTGTGGAAGTACTGATAGAAGTCATAGCTAAGGCAATTTTTGACCAAATGGGATGCAAAAAGAGGCTAGATAGCCATTTTTGGACATTCTTGACTCATTGGAACAAGTTTTACGATCAACGGAGCACTTTTGGATAGGCTTTTTGCAAAGTGAAGCCTATGGGTGCCATGGTCAACTAGAGTGTTGATTTAGTTTATTCAGAAGTTTGAAGATGGAGATGACCTTGCAGGGGTCTTCCAGCCTCCATGTGCTTTCTACAACAACCATTACATCAATGTTGAAGCTTTATTTCTTCTTTTCTCTATATGTATTTTGGAGAAGAGACTTGTTTAAGTACTTCAAGTGGATTGTGGTACTGTTTATGCTCTTTGAAGTTGGAGTATGGGGTCTTGGTGTCAGATGCCTGTGTTTCTGAAGGTTTACATTTTTTACTATAGGTTAACATGTGTGTGGAGTGAGAACTTTTGCAGAAGTTGTTTCTTTGAACTAACCATTTTATTTCAACAATTTATGTACTCTTCTTTTCTAGATATTGAGCATAATGAGAAGGGGTCATGCCTTTAGAGCTGATCCAAGGAGATGTAGCCCAGGAGGGGTTAACTCCTTTAACAATGGTTGGTGTATTACTGATTGATGCATGCTTCCATTCAATGTTTTGGTTTAATGTTTTAAACTTTCTTCATGAAACTAACTTAAGTAAACACACATAAAATTCATGCTTTTTTTTACTTGTTATTTCATAGTACAAACCTCAAGCACATTTTTATATTTTGAATGGGGAATTAGCATAGCATTACTAATTTGCTCCATTTCAGATCAGCTGCAAAGCAGTTTGGTTGAGGAAGCTCTTTGGGGAGCTATTTGAGTAGGTCCTAGACACTACAGTGATATATTTCGACAATAAGAATGGGATATGTTTGATAGAGAATCCTATATTTCATGACAAGTCCAAGCACATAGAGATTTGATATCATTTCATTTGAGACATGGTGCAGAGAGGAGCCATTAGACTCCATCATATATCAACAGATGAGCAGATTACAAATATTCTCACCTAGGCTTTATTGAAAGGGAAGTTCTTTCTCTTCAGAGAGCAACTCAGATTAATAGATGCGACCTTTCTTGATAAGGGGCATCGTTTATTGAGGACACTGAGCTAGATCTTCCCCCTTGTTTAAGCTCCCAAGGTGTGGAATTGAGATGGAGGGCTCCCGGGGTTGAGGGATCTCTGGACAATAGGGTGCCACCCCTATATGCTACCCATAGGGTTGGATATGTTTCTCCCCTATATTTTTCATTGCAGAGTATACCCCAGTTGGAATCATACCCACAAGTCATGTTTGTTGGGATTGTCCCTCCCTGTCTGGACAACAGGTTGAGGAGGCTTGGAGGTATGTCATCCTTACCTTTTGGTAAGTTGGGTATCTCACCCAAGCTCAAATTATGATGTAAGTGTTCTACCACATGATTCTTGAGGGCCATTGTTGGGAAGATCAACAGGAAATAGGATGGGTTGAGATGTGCTCCCCTATATCACCTATTGCTTGATATGGGGTCAAAGATGTTTAGCTCCCCCATGAGATTCCAAGTTGAGATGTGTTCCTTGATGTAGTTTCAGATTGATATGTGCTCTCTAATTAGGTACAAGGTGGTAGCTTTAACTCCTCGATGATTCTTCTTCTTTATATTCGAGAATGTTTCAGCAGATAGAGTTGAGCAGAGATGGGACATGATATGACGACATGAAACACATGACATCATATAGTTGGAATTCTTCCCTAGCTGAGAGTGAGTGCTAATCTAGAAGCTCAATGACAAATTCCAAACATGGGACTAGATTCCTCTTTTTGAGAGGACCAATTTTTACTACTAAAGCGCTCAATTTGGATAAGGGAAAGTGTACTTATCAAGAAAAGCCCACATATGCACATTTGGACAGGGTGATCCTAATTGGAAATTGGTCACCCTTGGAAGTCTATAAATACAATTGACATAAAGCTCATTTGGGCATCACCAAGCATATTCTTATCCTATTCTTCATTGATTATTTCACACAAGTCTGAGGTTGGGTCGATGAAAGAGGTTCGCAAAGGTCCGAAGCTCGCATGTGTTTCTAAGGTTTTGGGTTATAGTCATTGCCTTGACAAAGGAAATGTTCGGTTGCAATCATTGGCTTGCAGGCTTAAGGGAGTGAATGGAATCTCTCAGTTGCTCACATACCTCCTCCTTCGTGTGACTAGAAAGTAGGGTTAAAATTTAACAGATGACTGCATTTGATCGCAGATAGGAAAAGTTGTCTTTGATCTATATTGATGGTAGAAACATATTTCTGAACATTGTTGGGATAATTTTTATGAATGATATTGTATTAAGCTCATTGTACTCTCTGCTAATTTTTTTATGACAATCTAATAGAAGAATAATTTCAAAGGGTTTTCCCCCTTGTATGGTTTTCCCCTGGTCTTTGACCAAATCTGGTCTCTCTTGTTGATGTGTTGATTATTTCCTTTGTCATTGCATTTATTGTTCTATCTTCAATTAATGTTGATGATTAGAAAGATTAATTGGTATTGAAAAGATTGCTAATTGAAGTATTGAATTTGGAAAAAGTAATTGATACATCATAGAACAATCTGAAAATTTACATTCCAAAGATATATGCTTAGAGAGGAAAGGCTTTAAACGAAGGCCAATGATATTAGAGACAATTTCATAAATAGAATTGTATAGAGAGGGGTCAAAGTTGATAAAAAGAGACATGCGTATTAGATTTGGGAATAAGGGTGATGAAGGTAGTGTTGTATGGGGCAATAGTTTTCCCATGTCATTTGGAGTATTTCACCACTTGTAGTAAGTCATTGCCAATAAATTTGAAGAAAACCAAATAGGATTCAATGGAAAGGCCATCCGACCCATGACTTTTGTCCTTTTGGAAATGATGAAGGATAAATTCCAGTGCCAATTTTTTGATTTCTTTCATTAACTCTTCATTGTCTTCTTCATCAATAAAAAAAGGAAAGAGAGCGGGAATTTAGAGAATCTTGTCAATGATTTATCCCCCGAGTGATTTGAAAATGTCTTTAAAATATGCTAAACCCTCTTCAAATATTTCCTTAAAGGAGGTGGCTTTTGATCCATCATCCTAATTAATTTCTAAGATAATGTTTATGGATTTCTAGTGGTTAAGCTAATATGTGAAAAAATTTCATGTTGCCATCCCAAACCTTCACCCAAAGGGATTTTCTCTTTAGGTGTTTTTCCTTCTCCATTAGAAGGGTTCTCTTCTTCACTTCTAGTTCTTTTTGAACCAATAGTTTCTCGCAACATAGTGAGGAATAGTCCTTGTGTTTTAGGAAATCCTTTAATTTCTCCTCAAATTCAAATAGAGACCTTTCCTCCTGACGTTTTTTCTCCATTCCCCATAGAGAGCTAGTTTTTTTTACCTTTTTTAGATTCTCCTTGAATTGAAATGAAGAGGGTGATTCTCGAGCAGGATCATTAGGGGACTAAGTAGTCTTGATTTTTCCAGATAACTCTTATACAAAAACAAGGGAGGTTGAATATGTTATCCTAGAATCATTTCATCTCCATATATGGTTCATATACATTTATGCTAATAAAAGAGAAACCATCATCCCTTAATGTAAAAGTGGTAGCTAAACATGACCTGGAGGCTTGTGCCAATGAACGAAATAATAGAGAAAAATTCCAACTAGTGATTAGCCCTCTGGATTTCCCCAATGCATTGGTATAGTGGAAGCATATGTGATAGAATGACTTTGCCTTATAGACATCAATCATATTCTTTTGCAAAAAGATATTTTGAGGTGAGAGGGATGTGATCAGTTGCTATAAAGTCATTTTTTAGAAGGGTTAGCTAGGCCTTGGATATTCAAGGATAGTAATCTCATTCTAAGACCTTTCTAGGGCCTCTTTCTCTTAGAGCCCCAATGATCGATTTTTTCTTCCCCTGTTTTATCTTTGAGGAAGATTATTTCATAACTAAGCAAATGAGGGATTTCCTTCCTTGACCCGAGCCCTGAGGCTTCTATTTGTTGATAGTACCAAGGACTCCACCAGGTTCAGGATTAAAAACCCATTTTTAGAATCCACTCTCTGCATAGTTGGAGGAATGAGATATGAGGTTATATTAAAGATTTTTAGAAACAATGTGGAGGGGATGGAAATTCTCTTTAGAGAGGAGAGAAAGGGTGGTGATGGGGGATATGGGATTTGGAGGGGGGGAAGGGAAAAAGGAGATAGGAGGAGAAGGGAGGGGGACAAATAAATCGGGAATATCCATAAGGGGGTAAGAGAACTGAGGCAATGGAGGAACAAAGATATTTTCAAAAACAAAAGGGGAAGGAGGTGTGATGGGAGTTAAAATACCTGATTAGGAGGTTATGGTGACTGTAGTAGTGGGTACAACTTCTCCTTAAAGATACTCTAAGGCTACTATAACTTCTCCTTGGGGCTCCTCTAAGGTTTTAGTTGGAGTTCCTTGGATATTCTCGACTAGGACCACCCACCTCCCATCTAAACCAGAAGTAAGGCCTGATGCATTTCCTTTTATTATGTTTCCATCTAATTTCATACTATGAGAGGGAACGCTACCTGATTCCATTCCCTTATGAGATGACTCCATTTTTTCTTCAGTTTCCTGTTAGGGAAATCCTCTCCCAAATGGTTGTAGGAGTGGAAACGAGCACACTTGTATGGTATTCCATCATAATTGAGGGCCTTCTTGTGTGCTTTTGAACCAATTTTTTAGGAAAAGTTCTTAAGAACCCCACTTCCATTGCCGCTAGAGTATCTTTCCCACGTCCTCCCTGGAGGATGTGAGCCATCCCATCCAACCCTTCGCCAGAATGATGCACTTAGGTGAATATTCCAACACCTACATGAAACGTTTTACAACCCAACTCCTCATGAATGCCATATCCATCCTTTTACTCGTGAACTCACCCACCATTTCCATGTCTTCCATTTTTGAGATATCATTGAGCTTAATGTTGGCTCCCAAAATCGAGTTTGTCTCTTCAACCTTTTGCTTCACACATTTTTTGTTGAATTTGGGGACAACTGCTGACGCTAAATGGAGGGGAGGCAATCGAAATTTCGAAGAAGTACCCCCACTATCCATTTCCTCGATTAGAATGTTGCAAATAAAACTAGGAGAGGTAGGTAGGTTGAGGGGGTTTACATGGATGTGGGGGGTCAGATCTTTAAGGCCACTAGAAGGAATGGGAGAAGGAGAAGGGAAAACCTTACTTGAAGATGAGCAAGTTTTAGGGGAAAGCAATGATGGAGCAGTGGGGAAGAGAGGGGACTCTGGAAGTAGAGAAGGTGACCAGGAAAGGGCATGGGGTGAGGAGAGGGCAGGTGGAGGATATTAGATCAGAAGGGGTGCACAACGTGTCAAGGGGAGAAGTTGTCATACTTGGAGAGGAGGTGTAAAAAGGTTGGGGTTGCTCCCAAGGAGTTAAAGGAGTTAGATGTGAAAACCTCCTGGGATTTGACTAGATGTATAGGCCCTCATAGGAATCCTCTAAGTAATCAATTAGATTCATTTCCATTTTTATCCTAAAAGACCAGGGACCATAGTCCCTGTAGCTAAATCTAAACCTTAGTTTGCATAGTTCAGTGCCGCAACATATCCCTGATTCTCTCAATTTCTATTATTTATTATTCAACTCATAAAAAATCTATGTGTGCATTTTTTACTATAAAGGTTCAAAACTTCCATTTGGTATTAGAATAGTAATTGGCTTTATGGGGATGAATTTTTTGCTAAGGGTTTTCTTATCTTAGGTCTATCATAAACCTAGATTTAGTGGAAACTCTATCATAGTGATTCCTGTGCGAGAAGGGAATAACAAGTAGTTCAAAAATTAGTATAAGGAAATTTAATAGTAAACACTTTGAGTTATGGAAGCTGAATATTGACAAACATCTAGTAGACAGAATAGTGGGTTTCAGTGGACACACGCACCATAATCATCGGCTATTTGTCTTTCTTTGGACTCGGCATGTGTGGTGATTTAGGGATTTACGCCACAATCCCAACGCCTTCAGGGGCATCTACGATGGTTAGAGCCTGCGTGACCTCTTTGGTGGTCATCTTTGCAATTTCCCTAGCTTCTTCATAGGTTGCCATCTTGCTTCTCTAGAAATCTCTCAAACGCTCAATCAAGGGCTCAATCAATGCTCGATCTCGGCTCAGGATACGCGAGGCATATAACAGCTCAATTCACAAATGATCAAGTGTTGTTCGCTGGGAAACCCTTTGTAATTTATAGCATCTTTTGAATTTGAATTCGACCGTTCCACCCAAATTTGGTTCATTAATTCTCCCTTGGCTGCAGATTTTCCAAAATCTTGCTATAAAGCGCATCTTAAATGCCTGCCGCCCACTCCATTTGGTATCAAGTCAAGCATCACATTGTGAATAGTGACTACAATGGTCACTTTCCATCAAACTCACGTGGCAGCGCAACCTCCTTTGCGCGGTCGTAGACCTTGTGACACTTTTCTCCTGCGCGCAACTTCAACATCGCGCAGCTCCTGGGTAGAGTAGTTTATAGTCCTGTGCCTCGTTTCAACTCCTTGGAGTGCTAAGACTGTACTTCCCATGGTTAGTCAGGTGGCCGCACTACTTGTATAAGGTTCCAACCAGTTATTCGTCACTTTTCCTGGAAAACATCCACCTTTTATTGTTACTAGCTGTGTCACGCACTTTATCATCTGCAACGCGCCACCATGGGTGATCCATTTAGTAATATGTGGTCCAATCCAAGGCATCAGGCTGATCAACTCTCGACGGTAGTCCCCAAATTCGTCAACGTGATCGTGTACACCCTATTTTATCACCTTGGTTTCCTTATCGAGAAAATCCTTCTTTATTTCATCCTCAATCTTCTTGACTTTCGCTTCCACCTAGGTGCTTTTCTCCCTTAATTTCTCCCTTTCTTTCATAAGTTCTTAGAGCCTAAGATCACCTTGTCAGATTTTTTCCTTAGGTCCCAAGCATTTTGCTTCGTTTAGCTGCACGATCCTTTCTTCTAAGGCTCTGCAAGCTGTCATATCTACCAGCGTTGCTATGCGTGGACTAGGAATTTTTATGGTCTATGGGGATTACAACATTTGCTCCATACCTAGCCTTAGAGGCATCTACTCCGTTAGTTTCTTGCACATTGTCCTATAAGCCCACAAAATCTCTGGTACGTGTAGGTCCCAATCAGTCCGTTGTGCATCATATACCTTGTTCAGTGCTTTTCATACTTCGTTAAAGGCTTCTGCATGGATAACTTTCTTCCCACTCATTCTTTCCATACTTCGTTGTTCCAACCCGAGGGGTCATTTGCACCATTTCCTCACCCGCATATGCTTACTGACCGTGTCTCCTATTGCGAAGTCTGTGTGCATCCGCACAGGTTTTGTAACATATGCCTGTATCCATCTGGACAAGTGCGTGCACAGATTATTCCATCCAGAAATCTTGTCTGTTAATCACATCTGATGCTTCCCAAACCACATGTGCATCATCCTCCTGCATTCACGCCAGTCCTCAAAGCTTCCTTGGTGTGTACCCCACCACCTCACGAGTGTAGCACGCAGTACCCATTTCAAGGCCTCAAAGCGTTGCAATTCTGACACCTCCCTTTCGAATCTGTTCAAGAAGTCATCTACCTCACTCAACCCATCATACGTAGGCAAATCCATTACCTCTATCTATACTCAGTGCAACGATCTCGTCATCATGTTACAATTAAACGTCGTTACCTCGTGTAATCGATTCTGCCATCGCTCTATCTCCTCGTCAAAATTTGATGTACAGGATCTTTCACGCTCCCATGAGATTCGTCCATCCGCGGTGGGATTTACCTAGTCTTGTTATCGCTTGGTTATCTTACAAATGCAGTCCAAGTCGTCGTTGCTTTCATAGTCGCGCACTGGCTCCGTGTAGCGCAATCCTTCTGCAGGGTTCAAAGGTACCACTACGTGCAGGGACTTCTTCTCAAAAATCATCTTGCGCTTCTTTAGGTTTATCACCCCGTTCATGTCAGCGGCCCAATCTATCCCTAATAGTGGAGGGTAGGGATTTCCATCATCAACAACCTCTATCACTTCAAAATCTGTCAGCACACTTTCCCCTTCGATATCTACAGTGATTCCTTGCAATCTTTTGACCGGTAGGATATTTTGCTGGTTCACCATTCATAGTTGGATAGGAGACGATTGCAGTGTAGGCCTCCCCATGCGCTCCCATGTCTACTTCGCTAGAATGTTCGCGTCCTATCCTAGGTCTAGAATCACTTGGTCCATCTCATATTCTCCAATTTGTGCAGTCAACCTCATCTCTCTTTCCGTCCTTGTCGCATCATTTCCAATCTTTTGAACTATGCACGGTTCTCCTAGTGTGGTCCCATCACATCTATTTATGACTTCCTACAGTCCCTTTACAGCCTTGTTGTCACGTAGCAGCTTCATGCATGTTTCCAAGAACGTTATGAGCATCGATGGGTCCATTTCCAGCTTCAGTCTATCTTTGCTTCCTGAAGTGGAGACATCAGCGAAGCTCTTCCTTGCTTCCATGAAGGTTTCCTTAGCGCGCTCCAAATCAAACTTTGGTTCTTTTGTCTAAGCCTTGCGAACCTAATTACTATCTTCAAGCTGCTTGCCTTTATCATCCCCTGTTGTAATTCCACTTTGGAGCACAATGTTTGCATTAGGGCCTTCCTTTCGTGGCTCAGACCTCATCATTTGTAGGTTCTAAGTCAGGGGAGGGTGGAGCGCTCCTTTGTCGCGCAGCCTTGCTATCAATGTGGGACAATCCTCCATCTCATGATCAAATAAGGTACAATACAAGCATGATGGACACGTCAGATTCGTACAATCAAGGGCATAATGTCCAGGCCCTACGCAATTGTAACATATCAGTTGTCTGTGATCTCTTCCAGGTACTCCTCCACCTCGGCCTTGTTCGCGCCCTTCAAATATGGTTCACGCTATCCCTACTTTCTGGTCAAGGGCCGCATTTTGGCCTGGACTCTGTAGGCAGGAGTCCTATCCATCATTAGTTCATAACTTCTATAGGTGAAATCATCATGTCCCACTAATCTACAGAAATTATAGAACAACTGTTGTGAATTTTGTGTGTACTTCTGCAACAGATGGCAGTTGTTCGTAGCATGATTTCCTCATATTTGACAAATTGCGCACCACAATGCAGGTGTCATGATGGGTCCTACTTGTGCCTCTGGTATCAAAAACATTGGTCCTCCTCCCGCGAGGTAATTCGTGAACATTGGGCAGTGATCCTTGTCATGACCCTGACCCTTACATTTAACACACCATACCTCGTCACACAATTTTGGGCAAGCTGTCCTGTCCTGTTTCAGACTCTGCATCTCAAGACACAAGTTTTTCAACTGTGCATGAATCTACTAAATTCCCAGGTTAGGATCCTGTATTGGGGTCTCATGCAGTCTCATCATGATCTCCAATGTCTCAGCCTGATTTGTTAGCCTTTGTTGTGACAACACATTCCTTAAATGTGGCATTAGCGATGCTACAAACCATTCATGATGTTGTCCATCCGTCAAATTCATGTTAGCTTCACGAATTGTGCACTTCAGCCTCTGATCCAACTCCCAAGGGGTCTCGCCTGGTAGCATGGTGATCTCCTTAAACCCAATGATCGACTGTGCCTCCGACTTCGGCTTGCTAAATTCTCTGTTCAACGCAGTTTGGGTATCTGCAATTCCGCATTTCTGTAAATTCTCTCACTTCGCGTAGCCCCAAAAATCAATGTATTCTCATAACCCACTTTTCACATAGTAGCATTTTAATCCAAGTGGTCAAAGACTTAACGTACTTACCTCGCGGTCCTTTGAGGAAGCGTTGTTCTGCCTCGCTATAGCTGACTGAAGTATCTACCGTGAACTCAGTGATGAATCCTCCTATAATTTGATCAAGCCAGTGATCAACAACGCGTGCGATCTTATCCTCCGATGCTTCCAATCTGTGCACCAATTCTGGGGCCCACATAATAGGTCTGTCGAGCTTGCATCTTCCTTGGCTATCTACTAGCTTCGCGATCCACTTGTATAGCTCAATGGGTAAAGATGCGAAGAAAATTTCATGGAGATTTTTGTACAAGTATCAATCTAACCACTCTTCTTTTGATAGTCGCAGATTCCTGTTCTCATGTTCCACGAACTCATGAATCTTCCTATCCAACCAGTCTTCAATTTCTTTCTTAGTTGGATTCCAATGATATGACATCATACATCCCTATGCAGATCCTAGTCCCGGCAACGGAACCATTTGTTGGCTTGTTGGGGCCTGACCCAGGTTCGGAGTTAATTAGACAAACAAATCCCTATACCACTGGCCCTTTTGGCAACAGTCCATGGAGCGCAGACTGAGGTCTCACCCGAAGAAGTATGGGGGGGTACTCGAACCAGGTTTCCACACCCTTAAGATGTCTAAGGGGTTGATCTGGTCCAACTGAGAGTCTCTTTGCCTAGGTTACTTCGCGCACTTCCCTGGTCTTCGCGCCCTGATATATTCACCTTCACGCAGCCCTAACTTGGGGCTGAGGGGCTGATGCGCTACTGGAGCAGTGATCTTTATTAATTCCCTAAGTCAGACCCGAGATTTTACTTATCTTCTTACACCAGTTAGTTAGCTTTGCGTAACCAGATTCCTTATGTTATATTTACTTATTCAACACATTCATATGAGTTTGTGCAGTAAATAAATAGTAAACTTGCAATTCATACCAATAATACATAAGATAGGAAAAGATACACAAAAGTATGGTAAAACTTCTGTTTTATTAATGCTTCCAACGGTTACAGACTCGACCTGCCCTACACACTCAGCTGCAGGGGTCCACGCACTCAGCTACAGACTACTAGGCCTCCGCGCACTCAGCTGCAGAGCCTTCTCCTACTCTACGACCCAAAGACGTGACTTACACTTCAACTCAATGCTTCTATTCTTTCTTCTATTCATTGATCTCTCTTACACTTAAAGCCTCGCTTTATTTATACAATCCCATGATCCACGGACTATGCGTAGATATTTCAAACTGACATTACATTACAAAAACAAAGGCAGACAACCCTGTGACTTTATTATGACTTCACGCTCCGCGCCCACAAATCGCGGAGTCTTTATAGTGGACTTAGTCAAAACTTGGGATTTAAGCCCCAAAATATGCCTTGGGGGATTCCATGCCCAACAATAGGATTCATAATTTTGAATTGACTGTGGTTGATCTTGTAATATTGTACATACCTTTGCTTTTCTGCAAATGTTTTCCATATTAAAAGTTTAAAAATGTAAACAGGGCATGTCCTAAAAGAAATAACAAAGGACAAAAAGAATAAGAAAAGATCAAAAAAGTGAAAATATGTGAACCCCAAACAAAAACAAATCATGAAAGTGTGCAAGTCTAAGTGTCACTTCTTTTTACATTACTGTGCAAAATAATGGTTGTGTGCAGCTTGTTATAAATGCAACAACCCATGATAGTCAAACTGTTTAATCTTGACTACATGCTTTAAATTTCATGTTTATAGTTAGAGAATGAAGATCTAGCCAAACTGTTTAATCTTGGTAGATCAATAGTTAGGTAGAAAAATAAAATGTGCTCATAAGCTTAATCTGAGCCATTGGAAGATATAAGGTTAGAATTAGATAGTTTACTTTTCAAAAGAAAAAGGAAAGAAAAGATCTTCTAGCTTAAATGCACCCACTAAGAAAAAATGTTAGGGTAAGTAAAGGGTAAGTAGAAGAAAGTTTGTAGAAGTACAAAGTTGATTGAAGAAAGAGCACATAAATCATGCTTAATCATATGTTTCAGTGTGTAGAAGCAGTTTTGAAAGTGAAAGGATGTTCATAAGATGATTTGGCTAACTTCCCCTCATTTCATTTCACCCCCCACTACATACTTACTAATTTCCCCATTATCCCATCATTTCCTAAGAAAATACCCTTTTCCCTTCATTTTCACCCTTGCCCCTTGGTTCCACACATTTCCCTAGTTGTTTACCCTCCAAACTCATTCCCCTACCCAAAAACCCCTTTTCCCTAGTGTGAAACCCATTCCCCTTAGAAAAAATCACTTCCCCTTATTAATTTCCCTATTTTGCCCAAAAACCCACTAAAAACCATTATCCTAAGTTTAAATCCCCCACCACACCCCACCCCCCCGCATTACTTTATTAACTCCCCCATTCCTATATTTCCCAACATAATCCCGTTTACCCCATAAAACCACTTTACTCTAAGTTTTATCTCCCTCTCGCGTTATTTAACTATCTCCGCAATTCATATTTTCCCCGACTATAAACCTTTTAACTCACCACCCTAGTGCGGTTAACAAGTCCCTATTGTATTTTAACCCTGGTCCCACTACATTGAACCCATTCATTACATATTTGACCCTGCTGATTCATTAATTAATTACAATTTAGTGTAATTAATTCCCCCGAGCCTCGCAAATCTCTGCCCCTACTCCCGCCACACAACTTCACCATGCGATAGCCATTAGATCTGTCACCCCCAGATCTGACGGTGCACATCCATATCGCATTCATTCACCTCCCGACCTTTACCCGCCCGAGAGCATGTAAGATTCATGGTTTTTCTCGGGCCCCTTTTGGCTACGTGGCATCTCCTCATTAAATCGTGTGCTCTCAGGAAAATACCACCCCACTCCCAAAAGCGGTGCGATGAGAAATGAAACTGCCTCCCCACGTAAGCCCAAAACCATCACTGTTCATTATGAAATTCCCCGCCAATTTCTAATCATTTTTGGTTAAAAGGTGAAAGACGCCCATTTTCACCTTTTTCGCTCATTTTCTCTGTGAAAGCCTCCTAAGCTTTCTTGTGCCACCCTGAGCCTCTGCAACCATATTTGACCGCCAACTACCTCCCAAACACGCTCTGGAAGCCCAATTCAGCCCTTCAGTGCACAACTGAAGCCACAATACCCTCTGCAGCCACCATTCACACCAGTTGCAGCCTATACCACCATTTATAGGAATTTTAACAAAAAAACCAAAACAACCCTCTCAATTTAAAAATGTAAATTGAATTCAAGAAATAATTAATTGAATTTAATTGATTTCCCTTAAATTGAGAATATCCCCCCCCCCACGAAATACCCAAACCCCTATCTTGCAAACTGCCAATACACTATCTTTGTATAGACCTATTCAAAGCTTCACTTATACAATCTGTACAAGCCTAATTCCCATGTTTTATCTATAAGATGGCTACCCAGACCTCTCTAGATGTCAAGCTGGTCTTAACCCCTCACCTGGACATTGACCATTTGGCCCTAACAGATGTGGATTTCCAAATAAAAGACACTGCTACTCTAGGCCACCTTCTGAAGCTCCACTGTTGGAGTAAAGATAAGTTCATAAACCATGTTGATGACATCAACCTTTGGGAATCCAATTTTCCCAAGTATATATTCCCAAAAGTTCACCCATTCCCATACATTGTACATTTTTGTCATGCCTATTATATCCCTAGCCAAAGGGCTATTGTTGCCCCAAACCATGAGTTATTATTCACCATTACACCTGAGTCAATCAACCAAATGCTTCAAATCCAATCTAGCCCCAATCTAACCCCTCTATCCATTGGACACCTATTGGACTTATACATCACATTAGACCAGGTGAAAATCAAGCAAATCTTCCAGAATTTTATCATTGAAGACCGCTATACTCCTATAGATACCCCACCCTATGTTGCCACCTTTTTCTCAGAGATTTCCAGGCACATAATCACCATAATCTCATGCATCTTTGGATATACCACAGATGAGCGTGTGGATGACGTCATCTTGGCCTTCTTGTCCATTTTTACTCCAGGCAAGCCTCCTGCTATCATGTTTGATTATGCTCAGTTCATTGCAGACAGAATGCATGAACAATTCACTAGATTTCCCACTGAAAGAGTTTTCAAATACTCTTCAGTGTTTTTTCATATGTTCTTGTATTACCAGACATATAAGTTCACTTTGATCATCCAGAAGTTGGATACCAAGGGAAAGGAGAGACCAGTCATCTACTGGACACCCTTGGTCCACAAGTTTTCCTCAGCATTCAACTACAAAGACTTCATAGACTCCTTTGTATACCCTATCATGAACATGATGACTTCTAAGACTTAGCCTAGAATCAGCCCAGAGATCAAGAGAGTGCTACGATTGGCAAAGAACAACAAGGTGGGAGACTAGTACCTCTACCAAAACCACACTGAGATTAGAATCTATGGCTGCCAATTAGCCCCCTATAAGTTGCCCAAATACCTCCCTATGAGGATATTTTCTCTTGAATACATCATACAAATCATCAACTCTCATGAGGTCCACTTCTTAGCCTATAGGAAGAAAACCCAATTCAAAGTGAAAACCCAATTAGGCCCATTCATTTGCAACAATAGAGAGGCTGGACTAGAGGCTAACAATTTACTACAAAAGATGAAGTTCAGAAACAACTTCATATGGCGGTATAACACTCAGGGGGTTATAACTAAACTTAGACTCAAGGTCAAGTTGGGAGCATACATCCACCACACAAGACCTGACATTGAACAGTTTGCTAACCAGGATGAGTGGGTGGAGAACACCTTGATTGATATGGACAACACTGTTATGGATGTACAATCACCCTGTCATGAACATGATGACTTCTAAGACTCAGCCTAGAATCATCCCAGAGATCAAGAGAGTGCTACAATTGGCAAAGAAAAACAAGGTGGGAGACTGGTACCTCTACCAGAACCACACTGAGATTAAAATCTATGGTTGCCAATTAGCCCCCTATAAGTTGCCCAAATACCTCCCTATGAGGATATTTTCTCTTGAATACTTCAGACAAATCATCAACTCTCATGAGGTCCACTTCCTAGCTTATAGGAAGAAAACCCAGTTCAAAGTGAAAAACCAATTGGGCCCATTCATTTGTAACAATAGAGAGGCTGGACCAAAGGCTGACAATTTACTACAAAAGATGAAATTCAAAAACCACTTCATATGGCAATATGACCCTCAGGGGGTTATAACTAAACTTAGACTCAAGGTCAAGTTGGGAGCATACATCCGCCACCTAAGACCTGACATTGAACAGTTAGCTAACCAGGATGAGTGGGTGGAGAACACCTTGATTGATATGGATAACACTGTTATGGATGTAGAGAACACACTCATTGATCTTGAAATACAATTTGATCACAACTCTTTCCTACATGTTCCAGAACAAGGGGATCTAATGAAAATTCCTCCTGTCCTTCAGACCCCAACCAATGAGGAGAAGAATCCTAAGAGGAACAGGGAAGAGACATCTAGCTTTGCCATGGAGACTACTGATGAGCTGTTTGAGCTAAGAAAGAAGCCCAAGTTGAATCCTGTGTTTGAACAGGAGGAGATCATTGAATCAGAGGAAATGACTGACACTGAGATAATGGGGAAAAGAAGTAAAGAGGCAGCTGCATAAGGTGAAACACAATAGCCATCAACCTCCAACACATAGATGGTAGAGAGACACCAGAGTATGGAGGTTTCTTCCTTTGTCAGGCCAGCTGACAGGGAAAAGGATATCAAAGACAGATTCAAAGAAATAAAGATGAGGAATGAAAATTTGAAAGCAGAGACATATGCCCAATACCTCAAGCTTACACCACCAAACCAGACCAGATTGATGTCAGCCTTTGACATCAAAGTAGGCAAGATGCAGGTGTCATTTTTGCAGCCCACTATATAGCAACCAAAGACCTCGACAGACTACAAGAAGACTAATTTTGAGGTGTTGGCCAGGGATGTTCATCCCATTTATCATATAGAATTCCATAAGCAGGCTGGAGAAATGATTTACTCCACCCTCACAGAAAAGGCCATGGATGCCTTTAAGCTGAAAGATTCATTAGATAATGTGACAGCCCAATTCAAGCTAGAAAATGCCTCCTCACAGGCCAAATATAACATGATAAAATCATTGGAGGACTTGGTCATTGAACTGGGCCATGACCCAAGTGATGTTAAGGCCATAGAGAAATTAATCAAGAAGAAGAATGAGGACATAGCAGCCCTTAAGAAACAGCTTAAGCTGCCTCATTCACAGCACCCATAGACAAAGGAAGTATTGGAAAGTCAAAGCAATCATGAAGAGATGATGGACCTAGTGCTACAACTAAATGATCAGTTGAAGGAGATGGAGAAAGAACTGGATAGCTTGATGCAGCTCAAACAAGCTAGTCTGAATGATGCTCCTGCAACTGTCATTCCAACAGTCACTACTATTGTACCTTCTACTTTGGCAGCATCCTTAGCTCCCACTGCTCCAATGGCCACTGCACTACTGGCATCTACACCAACTACATCAGCTATAGGATCAACAACAACAGTCTCCATAGGTGAGGAAGCAAACAGGCTGGTCAAAGTAATGGAAGAAATGTTCATCCAGACCACTGAGATGAAATGACTCAAGGAGAAAGTTACCAGCCTGGAAAAAAATTACAAATTGGCCCAAATCATGCACAGAGAAGAACAACAGAAGGCCACAAGGATGACTGAAAGAATCAAAAGCCTGGAGAAGGAACTGACACTCAATGAACCTTTAGGTCAGGCTAAAGAACAACTGTGGGCCAATATCATTGACTTTGTCAATGATATTTAGCCATCCATTGAGGTTATTTTTGAACATATTGATTTGATAAAGTAGGCTACAAAATCCATTCAGAGAGTCAAAGAAGAACTTGGAGATATGCCAGAGGAAGCAGCAATTATCATTCATTTCCTCAACTCCAAGAACAAGTATCAGCTGCAAGAACTAGAAATACTTGACAAGACAAGTACAATTTTAAAAGTTAGAAGAGTCCTCACTAAGAGGAATTTGATGTTGAACTTGGACGATAAGTGTCAAACCATGCAACTCGCCACTGAAAGGTTCATGGTTAAGTTCGAACTTTTGAGGCAAAAGGGATTACCAAATCCCTTAGTTATAAATGATAAGATAATGACACATGAAGATTACAATAAGAAGATCACGGAAGTGTCCAAAGATCAAGTAAACACTTCATCCATGAAGGGCATACCAACAGGCAAAGTATTTTACCAAACTTTTGAAAACTTGTTTTACCTTCAGCATGAGGTAAAACACCTTTTTGTCAATAAGCCAACTTTTGCCAAGTATACAGAGGCAGATGAGATATACCAAAAATGCTCAACATCCAATTACCAAATGCTGAGACATGGGGAAAACTCAATGATTTAATGTAGTAAAAACACAGTAAAAATATAAATGTACTGTAAAATGTAAAAGAGCACAGTAAAATGATATTGACATGTCAGCAAAGTCAAATAGTATTAGATGAAAGTGCCTCAGATGAAAGGTCATAAGTAAATATGACATCCAGCATGAAGACCAAACAGCCAAGCAGCTTAAAGGGCAAAAGATCGAAGACTAAAAGACAGCAAAACCTAAATAAAAGGGATAGCAAACAACAGTTCAATAGTTGTCTCTATCTTCTTGCATGAAGATATTTCCTTTTCCTAGATTAGTTCTCAATGCAGTTTGAGATATTTTGTAAATTCTTTTTGTATAAATACTTCATATTTCGAAGTATTGAGTGTGGATTGCTATACATTTGTAGAGTTATTTTGATCTTAAACCTAAGGGTGATTGTACCAACTTTCAAGTCAACAGACTAGAGCAAGTAATAAAAAGATTGCACTAGAGGATTCATGAGATGAGCTATTGTAGTGAAGTATCTTCTTTGTCTGATTTTGTTACCTTCTTATGTGTTTCATAAACTTAATTTTTTTCTAAATTTGAATGAATTAACTGGAAATATCACTCATAATTTGTTTAAGTACAATTTGTTTTGCACAATTAGTCATTTATATGTTTTCCTCTAATTCCTGAATTTGAGAACCCTTAATTGCTCTCCCATCCTAGTTGACCTCTTTCATTCTCTTCATAATCTGGCCTAGGGAACCCGGAATTTCTCCCTGGATCCGATTGGAAACCATTTCACCTTCAAGCTCTTTGAGATATGTTGTAACTCCTCTATCTTACCCTCTAGACACTATTTTAGAACTTAATCCAGTCTTATTTATCTGACATTTGACCCCATAGCCCAATGTTAAAAGACAATCCTTTTTCATCTAAGTAAGTGATCCCACCACCCAATTTCAAATCAAAGCCCAAGTGCAACCATAACTAGCCTAAAATTAATTACCTAAAACAAAGTTAAATAAAAAAGAGAGGGCCCTCTCTAAGATTAGGAAGGCTAGGTCCTGATCTCCAAAAGTGGTTAGTGGTTACCTCTATCATTTCTTTTTCTGACAACTTGGAAGAAATTTTGGAGTGATAACAACTCTGATTCAGACTTCGATGGAGACAAATAAATTGGGGTATCTACCTTTGGTTATGCTATGAGTCTTGGATCAGGAGCTGTCTCCTAGAGATCACATAAACAATCGGTTCCAGCAGATTCCACAATAGAGGTAGAATATGTGGCAGTAGTTGAGGCAACAAAGGAAATTGTGTGGCTAGGGAAAATTCTAGAAGATTTGCAGGTAAAACAAGTACATTCAACTCCACTCATAATTGACAACACCTCTGCAATAAAGTTGGCCAAGAAACCAAAGTTCCATGATCGAACAAAGCACATCAATACAAAATACCATCTGATTCGACATCATGTTGAGGCCAAGACAATCCATCTACGCCATTGTTCCACTAATGAGCAGATTACAAACATCTTCACCAAAGTTCTTGAAAGAGAAAAGCTTGAAAGATTCAGAATGATGATTGGACTTATCAACATCCCTTCAGATTAAGGGGGGGGGGGATGTTGATACATAATCATGGGGATTGGGTGAACACTTGTAAATAATGTAAATAGTAAATAATGGAAAATGAAGAATCATCAGGAGGTGAAACCCAAGAGTTACTCCGTTGTGTATATCACAATGAGGAATCCTAATGAATAAATACAGTTGATTTGAGGAGTTACCTTCTGTCTTGACACCATCAATCGAATCTAACGACTGCAACTGCTATAAGATGGGAACTTCTAAGCATATTAACAATTGTATAGCTATCAGACATGGTCTGAGGCTTCAAATTTGTCAAATTTAACAGATTTTTCTTGCAAGAGAACGACCTTGCCATTTTGTATAGGAATCCATTTCCTAGGTTTATGTTCATCTCTCTCCTTGGAATATCTTCAAAACCCTATCTTCATAATCCCTTTGAAATATTGAAAAAGGATGTTGTCACCCTGTTAGGATATTATAACACAGGAAATAGTTAAGTATAACTTGGTCTAGTGCAGAGTTAGGTAAAGTGTGTTTCTTTACTATGTACTTTTGTAACTTACAATTCAACGGTCACGATATGTAGTGATCCGATGGTTCATTCTCTCCTCGGTATTACCAACACTTGATCGGTGGCTTAACACCCGATTGGTCCATGATCTCTATTTAAAGAGCATGGAGGGTCATTTGTAGGGTAACCGTTCATAAGAGAAGCTTATGTAAATTTTCATTCTTTTATTAATAAATTACATTCCTTTGGTGTTCTCTCGTCCTACATGACATAAATTACTTCCCTTTTTTTAGACGACACAAAAAAAAACTTATAAATCACTTCATTAGAAACAATTCACAACATGACAAAGAGTTCCCAATAATTAACATATTCAATTCCCATATCGTGCCTTTATCACTTGTGCCGGGAACTCCCACATCGCGACGGTAAAATCACTATTACTTGTTGTAAGATTTTTATTGTCTCACTGTACTCATTAGTCACACTTCACTAATCTTATTCTTAAGACTCATGTTAACTAAAAGGTCCAAAGTGCCAATTTTCACATTAGTTGATACAAATATTTCCCTCTTCTAGTGTGAAAATATTATGAACCGAGACAACCTTTTGGGTTGCGCAGTTAATTGAGCTTCAACATATATTAATAAATTAATTAAGACTCTATAACCAGTGTGTCACAACAAATTACAAAGATGGGAATTGTCATTAAGTCTTCTAATAAAAACAAAACTCAAACCCCTCATTGTCTTAATCACGCTACCAAAAAAAGGTAGGGATGATGTTGATATCCCACTGGTTTAGGGTAATTTATCAACATATATTTATCTTAAATATGGATTTGAGCAGAGAGATTTAATTTCTTTCACATGTAAATTTTTTTATGAGTCAACATGATTTAAATGTTTTGTATAGTTATTTAATTTTTATTATTTTTAGATTTTTAGATTTTTTTATTTTAGTATATATGAGCAAAATTTCAACTTTGATGACTGACAGAAACTTTTACACATTATACTGAGCTATAAAATGAACTCTAAACTGAATAAATTACTTTAATATACTTCAGAATAATACTAAGTAACAGCAGGTGGTTAAACATATTAGAGTCTTGAAAATAAAAAATTGACATTAATACACTTGAAATGCTTAGAAACTTCTACCATTTTCTGTGGAATTTAATTAATTGATTTTCTTCCATTTGGATTTTTGTATTTGAATTTGTCCTTGATAATTGCAATATGACATGAATTTTAACTTTTCCTAAAAATGTGTACAATCTGTTTAGAAAAATTGCTAGATAAATAATAGATATGGTTTCCAATAATAAGTCAATGAGTCTCATTATAAAATAGTGATGTCAAAATTAAAATGAAGTTTGTAGTAGGTTAAAATAAAATGAAATTTGTAGTAGGTTAAAACATGTAGTAATCAATCATATTTCTTACCATTCATTTGTGATTGCCATTTCACTATTAATATTTCATAAGATAATCAATAAAGATGGGGCTCAGCTCATTTTGATATAAGTAGAATAGATTTATAAAATCTGTGACAATTAGGTGTTGTTCACTAAGGTCATAATTAGGTCTGTACCATTATTTTTTGGTTATAATCTGGTTATTTTTTTTCAATAAATAACAATGTGGTACGGTTTAAATCTGTTTATATAGTAAAAATGAATTAAAAACAAAATTAGTAAGATCAAAAATTCTAAAAACCCATAATTTTATATTTTAATACTTGAGAACTATAACTTAGATTTCCAAAAGTTTGTACTAAAATTTCTTATATTTTCCATTCTCCTAATCAAAATTGAACTCTTTAGCCTATTCTATTCTCGACTCTCGAAATAACACCTTCAAATGCCACACATACTCTAGCTTGAGATGAAGCTCTCCTCCAATACGATAATCTCGCTAGAAACTGCAACCTCTTTTCCTCTTCGCTGCCTTCAATTCGTAGTAATTGCACTTTCAGGGTTTGGAGAGCAGGGGCGTTCTCAAGCAAGCAACCCAGCACAGCCATTTCCTTCTCACCAAAATTACTTATATCTACACGTAGCATTCGAAGATTGACAAAATGGGTGTTTACAGACGCTGGAATGTGATCACCAACTAACTCCTGCATACAAAAACAAAGCAAAATTCAATCATCTCCCGCATCGAATAAGCACAGCTGAATAAAAATAATAAATAATATCATAATTTTATTTTCTTACCAAAACAAACATGCCTCTCATGTGCAAACGTTCGAGATGAGGGATGTCAAGCTCCCTCAGTAATTTGAATGTCCCCACTATCTCCAAAAATTCCTCTGGGCAGAAATTTGCTTGTAAAGATCTCTCCATCTCTTGGAGAGAAGCGAGCATTTTACTGCATCTTTGATTGGGACTTTAGAGAGGATGACGCATAGTAACTCATCTTCAAGCTTGGAGATCCTATCTGAAGCAGGCCCCATGGTGATGAAGATCAAGGGTAGAAGTCCTGTCGAAATGTTTGGTAAAGTAGACGCTGTCCGATGAATGAGATAACTTCAAATTTCCTTCCAACTAAGTAGTCTATCTAAATTCTTAATGCATATACTATTTACAGAAGCTCCAAACCATGTATTATGTAATTCTTTTCATGTGGCCAAATTTTTCTTGAAGAGTAAGCAATCACCATACCTTCTTGCATTAGTACTCCACCTAGTCCTTCTTTTCGGACATCCAGACATGCCAAAAAATATTAATCGACATCTATACCTTTAATACATAAGCCATCATTAATATTTATTTAATATTTTGTAATGTTGCATCACATCATTCTATCCACACAAGTTTCTTATCGTTATTTTTTAATTCGGTAATGACCAAAACATATCTTCAATGTTGTCTTAGGACTATCCAATTCTCTTATTCTCAATTATTGATATCACAACCTTAATATATTTAAAAAAAGACCTTTTCCCCTTTCATCGATAAAAAAATATGATTGATTTAGGAAACGAGTATTGATTTATTATTGTGGCTTTTTGTTAGTGCTCACCATGGTAATATACATGGACAAATAAGTTCTGAATCTAAAATTTCTCAAAGCCACTTTTGTAATTCCCTGATCCGGATTTAAACAGGAACGCAACAAATTATAGAGATAACCATATACACAAAGATGCAGTGAAATAATACTTCATTTCATTAATGGAAAATACTGAAATATGCTTACAACCAGAAATGGAAATAAACCAGCTAGGGCGATGGTAGCTTATCTCTAAGAAGAGATGTGATGGCTACATGCCTCTGAACTGTGTTACAATGAGGCTCGAAGGCATATTTATTGTTGAGAAACAATGGAAAACCCTTAACATTCCAAAACCTAACCCTAGGAGATGAAACGCCAAACTGTGGGCCCCGTTTGGGGTAAATTGGTACATCAACTTCCCAGGGTCGTAACTTTGGCATATGATCTCCGTTTGACGCATACAATAGCTCATTAGAAAGATCTATCCGAGCCTCAAAACGGCTCCCCAAGTTTAGGACCCGAAAAACTATTAAAAATAGTAAGTTCAGGACCCGAAAAAAACGGCTCCGGAAGTTCAGGACCCGAAAAACTGCTAAAAATAGTAAGTTGTGCTACAATTAAGGAAATTGAAAATGCTGAGGAAGACAATGGTGGGGTTCCAGGTGGACTTGGCAGGTGGCCACCAATATCCACCTGGATCATTCCTCCCCCCTTAGGAAGCAATGGTCCCCATTGCGTTGAGCTCCTCCATGAGATGAGGAAACTTTTGCTGAACTTGTTCCCTGGTGAGCCACTTGCCCTGCTGAAGGAGTTGGCCTGCTTTGACAACTCGATACAGTTGGATATTCTGTTGGCGAGTGTTCTTGATCTATGTGTCCATGATCCGATCAGTTGCAGCTTGTTCCATGCAATCTGGATTTAATTCTGTGGGTTTGAGCTGTTCTGCAATGTCGGATGTGTCTAGCAATGGTGGAAAGTATGGCCGAAGGCGGTCCACATTGAACACTGGGTGCAGGCCAAGGAATGGGGGAATGCTGAGCTCAAATGCATTATCTCCCATAGCCTTAGTAATAGTGTAAGGACCATATTGGAGTGGTCTCAATTTCCGATAGGCTCCAGTAAGGCGTTCCTTTTGCAAATGCAACCAGACTTTGTCGCCCACCTGAAACTTGTGTGGCACCTGATGTTGATCATGTCGCTGCTTGTACTTGGCATTTGATTTCTCAAGAATGTCATGGACCTACTGGCGAATATGTTGGATGCGCTCAATGAAGCTGGTGGCCTTATCTGTTTCGGACTGGACATGAGCTGAATTCATGTGAGTAGCTGCAAGTGGCATGGCCACATCAATGGGGCATAGTGACTGGAATCCCAAACCCACCTGAAAAGGGCTATGGCCAGTGGAGCTGTGAAGAGCTCGGTTGTAGCTGTGCTGAACATAGGGGAGGCTCTCGTCCCATGTGCGTGGATGCTTTGAGTTATACATGCGCAGAATGTGCACAATCATCCTATTGACAACCTCTGTCTGGCCATCAGTTTGAGGATGGAAGGCTGTGGACTTCGTGAGTTTAGTGTCCAGCATTGACCAGAGACTGGACCAAAATGTGCTGAGAAACCGACTGTCCCGATCTGAGATGATAGATTGTGGGATCCCAAAGTGCACCCACACTCGTTCAAAGAAGAGTTTAGCAGTGGCTTCTGCTGTGATATTCTTCTTGCAGGCCACCATAATGGCCATCTTCGAGAACTTGTCGACGACCACAAAAACACAGTCATTTCCATGCTTAGTGGAAGGAAGGCCTGACATGTAATCCATGGAGATGGATTCCCAAGGTTGACTAGGGGTAGGCAATGGGGTATAGAGGCCTTGCTTCTTAATGGTCGGTTTGGCAATGGCACAGGCAGTACATGATCGGATGTACTTCCCAACATCCTGTCGAAGATTCGGCCAATAGAAATAATTTTGCAGTACTGCCACTATTTTCTCGACCCCGAAATGCCCAGCAGCCCGACTGTAGTGTGCTTCCCAAATCATCTTGGCACGCTCGCTTGAAGGAACACAAAGGTGACCGAGGTGGCATAATAGGGCATCCTGGAGGTGAAAATCTGCAACATGCCGACCCTCCAAGAGTGTCTGGTATGTGTGGCCGAATTCTGGGTCGCTTTTGTAGAGAAGTGGCCAATCAGAAGTCTCGTGCCCACAAGAGTTGAGCACGGTGGTTAACGCCATGATCGGTGGTCGACTGAGGCAATCTGCAACATTATTGGTGCTGCCCTTCTTATACTTGATATTCAAGTGGAACTGCTGCAGGTATGTAGACCACTTCTGATGGCGATCATTCTGCAATTTCCCTTGGGTCTGTATGAACTGCAGGGGTCAGTGGTCTGTGGATGACCGGTTCCTTCCCCAAAATGTAATGCTTCCATTGTCGGCAGGCCTGTACAATGGAATACATTTCTTTATCATAAGTGGGGTACTTCCGGACTGTGTCTGAAAGTGTTTCACTGTGATATGCCACTGGATGTCCATGTTGAGTAAGGACTGCCCCAATAGCATAGTTAGAGGCATCTATCTCGACCTCAAATGGTTGCTGTAAATCTGGTAACGCGAGCACTGGTGCCGTGTAGAGGCGATCCTTCAACTCCATGAATGCCTTCTGTTGAGATTCAGACCAAAATAATTTTGCTTTCGCCCCTCCCTTGGTGACTTGACTCAAGGGCCAAGAAATATGAGAAAACCCCAACACAAACCTGCGGTAGAAGTTGGCAAGACCTAGAAAGTTGTAGAGCTATGTTAGAGTGGTTGGAGAGGGCCAATCCTGAATGACTTGGATCTTGGCTGGATTGACATGCACCCCCTGTTCATCAATGATGTATCCCAGATACTGAACTTGGGTCATGCCAAAAGTGCATTTCTCCAAATTGGCACATAGCTTGTGTTGCCGCAGTGTTTGGAGAACCTGTCGGATGTGGTGGAGGTGCTCTTCCCAACTCTGGCTGAAGATCAGAATGTCATCCAAGTATACTACTACAAAGGAGTTGGTGAATGGCCGCAAGATGTCATCCATTAGCCTCATAAAGGTTGCAGGAGCATTCGTCAATCCGAAAGGTATGACCAACCATTCGAAGAGGCCCTCCTTGGATTTGAAGGCAGTCTTCCACACATCAGAGGGTTCGATTGGTACCTGGTGATATCCTGACTTCAGATCGATCTTGCTGAAATATTTCGCCCCCTTTAGTTGGTCTGGGAGGTCATCAATCCTTGGGATTGGGTACCTATTACGGAAAGTGATCTTGTTCAGCGCCCGATAGTCAATACAGAGTCTCCACGTCCCATCCTTCTTCTGTACCAACACGATCGGGCTCCCACAGGGCGATGAACTCGGACGGATGTGACCTTTCTGCAGGAGCTCCTGAATCTGCCTCTTGATTTCATTGTTCTCCAGAACGGAGCACCGATAAATTGGTCCATTGGGTAGCGGCGCACCTGGGGTCAGATCGATGGAGTGCTTGACTTGACAGTGCAGAGGAACCCCTGCCGGGGAGGTGAAGATGTCCTCGTACTCCTCCACAATCTTGTCCATCTGTAGTTGTCATGCAGAGGGACCCCGTCTGGAGGCCGCGGCCACTGTCTTCTTCTTTCCTTGAGGGCATATCATCAGGAAAACAAATTTCCTGGTTTTGGAAATGATCTTACTACATTGTTTTGCAGTAATCAAAGAGATGGCGGCAGGTGGTGCTACCTCTGGTATCCTGAACAACTTATTTCCCAATGTAATAATAACAGCACGGGGCCTTGATTCATACACAGCATGTCGCTTCCACAAGTATGGTTTTCCTAGTAATACATCACAAACTTCAAGGGGAGCAATGTCACACAATACCTCATCCGTGAAGGGCTTGATGTTGTATGGAAGGCGACACTACTAGCTCACGCGAAGATCTCGTCCTTGGTGAAGCCACCCAATGGTGTATGGTTGTGGATGTGCTGTGGTCGGTAAGCCCAACCGCTTCACGACCTCTGCCGAAATGAGGTTCTTTTGACTCCCGCTATCAACAATGAACTGTCTCGGGGAGCCCTTTACCCACATCTGGATCTTCGGGTTCATTTTTCTGGATCTTTGCGGTAGCAATAGTGGCGCTGGGATCCGCATCAATGATCTGCTTCCCTTTTTCATACCCATTATCGGGTTCTGACTCAGAGTCGGAACATGCATCTGATTCTGAAACCTTTAGCTCAGCCACCAGTGATTGCTTGGCCCGACATTCACTTGTGTTGTGAGTGGAGCTCTTATGGAACTCGCACCATTTTCTAGTGTCCTTTCTCGACTTCGCGGCGCTGTTCTTTGCTTGTAGCTTCGGCTGGTTGTCTTGGGCTGTCCCACCTTGGCTTTGTCCTTTGTTCTGTGGTTTAGGGGCACCTTTCCCCTGCTTTGGATTCGCAGATCCAAAGTCTCACTTCTTTTGTTTAAACTTCTGCTCGACCTTGACGGCATATCGGTAGGCTGCGCCGAGCGAGGGGATGTTTAGGAATCGTATTTCTTCCTGGATGTACTTGTGCAGGCAGCCACAGTATTTGAGTATCAAATGTTGCTCCGAATCCTTGATACCCAACTTTGTGCGAAGGGTATGGAAAAGATTGGTGAACTCCGGCACGTCTTGGTCCCTTCCCTGCTGTAGCGTGGTCCACTTTATATATTCATCCTCATAGCTTCCGACAGGGCAGTACTGCTCCTTGATGGCATCCCGGAACGAATCCCAGGTGGGTGCGGCTGAAAATAGTGAGCCAGAACTTTCATCCTTCTGCTCACAGTAGGTTTCCCACCAGTCCTTGACGTGGGGGGCTGCTTTGAGAAGAGCAAAAAAAATCTTTTCCCGACTCGAAAATTCATGAACAGAAAAATAACCCCCTAGCAGATTAACCATTTATCTATGGCATCTGCGTCTATCTGACCCTCGAATATGGGGATTTCAAAACTAACTTGTACCTTAAAGGGTGTGGCATTTCCAGAGTAGCTGCTAGAAGCCGATGCGTTGCTTCTGGGTAGCCGCTGAAGGATTTGGGCAAAGTTGTCCATCATCGCGTTCCGTTGTCGCTCGAGGGCTTCTTCGAGCAAGATTTTGATGGGATCTCCTGCCCCCTCGTCTTTCTTCTCGTCCGCCATGGGAGGCTGTCGGGATTTGCGAGGCTGGTCTTGCAAAGGTTCAACCAGTTCAAGCCCTAACTCCTTATATCCCGACCTTATTGGGGACATGCAAAGAAAAACAGAGAAAAAGCAGACCGCTCTGATACCACTGATCCGGATTTAAACAGGAACGCAACAAATTACAGAGATAACCATATACAAAAAGATGCAGCGGAAATAATACTTCATTTCATTAATGGAAAATACTGATATATGCTTACAACCAGAAATGGAAATAAACCAGCTAGGGCGATGGTAGCTTATCTCTGAGAAGAGATGTGATGGCTACATGCCTCTGAACTGTGTTACAATGAGGCTCGAAGGCCTATTTATTGTTGAGAAACAATGGAAAACCCTTAACATTCCAAAACCTAACCCTAGGAGATGAAACGCCAAACTGTGGGCCCCGTTTGGGGTAAATTGGTACATCAACTTCCCGGGGTCGTAACTTTGGCATATGATCTTCGTTTGACGCATACAATAGCTCGTTAGAAAGATCTATCCGAGCACTGTCATTGTTGGAACAGGAAACATGGTCCATTCCATGGACCCATGTTGCCCCCGGATTCCCCAAAAAACGTCGTTTAGGGCCTCAAAACGGCTCCGGAAGTTCAGGACCCGAAAAACTGCTAAAAATAGTAAGTTGTGCTACAATTAAGGAAACTGAAAATGCTGAGGAAGACAATGGTGGGGGTCCAGGTGGACTTGGAAGGTGGCCACCAATATCCACCTGGATCATTCCCACAACTCTAGTGTTTTCAGGTAATAAGGAGCCTTTGCCATAAGTTTCATTCTTGGTTTGAGTTCAATTATGAACTCAAACTCCTCTTTTAGGTGGTAATGTAAATAATTCTTTTAAACACACATATAAGAATTAAATTAGATAAGAGAAAATAGTATTCTATATCTATTGCATCTTCCTTCTTCCTCATAGTAAATGCACCATACAATTTAAACCCTTTTCTCAAAATTTTCTTCAATTCCAATGCTAAAATAAATATAAGATTATCCCATATTCATCCCAAGAGGATTCTTTAATGCCACACAACATCTATAAAATATAACTTCTTATCTTATAATCAACATTGCATCATGACCCTTTAATTTTTGGATATGTTTTATATTCTTTACATGATTAACTTCACAAGTGATTTGTATGTTTAGCTGAAGAGTAGGGTCACTCAACGAATAAAAGCCCCCTTTTCCTATGGTTTCATATAATAATTCCTCATATAAAAGGGAGGTTTTTTCCTATTTTTTATGGTTTTTGGTCTAGTTTTTCAACCCACCATTTTCTAATTCTAGATAAGGATTTGAGGTTGTTATTTAACCCAGGTAAATGGATTAAGGTTTTAGATACTATATATGGTATTGTAAATAATGAATTTATTTATGACGAAAGTTAGAATATGGATCTTTTTTTTTTTGTATTTCCTAGTTAAGGATTTCCAAGGTAAAGGTATGAGTATTATGAGTGATCACTATTATTTTTTTCCAAAGAAAAAAAAATTATTCTATTTATAATTAAAATAAAATATACTGAGTGTAAATACCATAGCATTCTAGTGGCACAGATGCCAAAAAATGCAATGTTTGGTCTGATGACCTGTTTGTTACATATGTGAAGTACATCAAAAATTTATCGCAAACCAAAATTGAAATCATCCAAAAATATAGAGAGCTGCTCATAATAGATAAATACATCATCTATTATCATGTTTTAAGAAAGATATATTTTGTATACTCATGCTTCCTTTAAAAAAAAATAAAAAATCTTGAGAACCAAAAAGGGGAGTCGAGATACATGTTTTTATTGTTCAATGCCATGCTATTCAAACCAAGTAGAAAAGTGAAAAGTAAACATCAAAAAAAGTAAATCAGAAAAAGTAAGTATGTTGTCAAAAAAATGTTATTGGTACAACATGCAAGAGCTGAATAGGAAGAAAAGTTGATTGGTTAATTATGCCCAAGGGGATAGCTTGGTGTTGCCTGATTGAGACTTCATCACTTTCTTTGATTTCCCACTATCCTTGATCCAATGTCAATACTTTCCTTGAAAGTTGACCAGTCATTTTGTTTTGTTCCCTATGGATATCAGTGAAAGACACGTGAAAGGTAACTAAGAAAAATATATTGGTTTATGGATGGCATTTCGATATAGTGGAGAGAGGGTATATTTTTTCAATATGGTTGTTCCTTGCATCCATTTTATAATTACCATGGAGTCTCCATAAATATGTAGCTCAAAGATATGTATATAGTTTGCTAACTGCAATAATAATTTGAACACAAATAACTCAACAAAATTATTTATTACATTGCCAATATTGCAAGAAAATAAGAAACGAGAATCTGTCAAATTAATAAGACCTCCCAAGTCTCCCAATGATTTTTTATTTTTTTTTGTGATGCCCCATTGAAAAAATCCCATGGTTTGTCTTTCATAATTTCCACATCAAAGAGATTCCAGACATGAGTAGTAAATTGATTTATCAGAATAGAAGTCAAAAGGGAAATACTATTTATTACCACTTTGATAAAGGATTTGTATTGTTTCTCAATGATAGAATTGTTCATTTCAAGCCATATGCCCCAACATACAATTAGGGGGAGATATTTTATATCATTGGGAGGTTTCCTACCAATCCAATATTTTAGGAACTCATCCATAGAATTCCATTACCATGTATGGATGGTTCCAATAGATTTTTGAATCTTAGTCCACACTCTGACAGTAAAGGGACATTTTATGAAGAGATAATGGATATCTTTTGCGTCTTCTAAATAGAGTGAACATCTACTAGGTCCCTAGAAAGATTTTTTTTTTAAAGAATTTCCGAGACTGGGGCTTTATTTTTCAAGAGCAACCACATGAAAAGTTTTGTTTTTGGCACGTAGTTTTGTTCCCAGAGCTTCTTGACCCACTAGGGAGGTGGGTGGGTGGTTGGCTATTATGCAATGGATAAATATCAAAATTTTGGATTGTAGACTAAACTAGAGTATCTTTGGTAGGTGAGAGAGAGGGTATATTATGTCGAATGGAATCAAGATATTTATTCCATTTAACAACCAAAGCCCCCTTGAGTTGTAAGTATTTTTCCCTCTTCCAAGTTTACTGGCCCATGAATCCCATCTGATCAAAAGCCTGATTTAAGAAGAAAAGCCCTTGAGAGTGAAGTGCATGGATGAGTTGGTCACTAAGAATGTGTGATTCTCCACTTCCTATTCAAGGATCTTTCCCAATTAACATCTTTTAACTGTCACAAATTTTCCATCTAAGGCCTTGAAGAATGACAGTTGCAGAGTTTTTAATAGCTTTCCATATTAGAGATACATAATGTGATGGTCTTCTAGGATCTCTTAGCCAATTTAATATACTGGAGGGGTGGATGTATTTGTTTCTCATAATTTGAGCTGAGAGCTCAGAACCCCGAATCAATCTCCATACACCCTTTGTAGCTAGTGATCTTGAGAACCATATGAGGTTTTTTAATCCCCATACCCCAAGTTGCTTTGGAAGGGAAATAAAAGTCCATGACATAAGTGAAAAGGGTATATGATCATGTTCCCAACCCAAATATATATTAAGGTTATCTACTTAATTTTGTGTAAGATGCCCAAGAGGACCCATGCAAGTGATGTCCAATATATAGGAATAAATTCTATCACAAACTTGAAAAGAGCGAATCTACCAGCCCTAGATATTTGTATGTTGCACCAATTTATGATTTTATGTTCATTTTTTGTGATAAGCCAAGCCCAATCTTGATTCTTGTAGCTATTATAATTTAAAAATAAACCCATATGTTTTAAGGGATCATCAACTTGAGGTTGTAGGGAAACAAATAGGATCCTGGAGACAAGGTCAAATTCTTCCTGGCTAAGGGAATTTCCATCCAAGGTGGATTTTTCATGGTTAATTAGCTTGCTGGTAGTGATGGAGAATAATTCCAATATACAATTTATAGATTGAAGACTACCCGCATTAGTCACAAGAAACATGATGATATTGTCCACAAATAAAAGATATGTAAGGGAGCAAGCATGAGAAATATCAATACTAGTATAAGATGGTGTTTATTCACATTGATTATAGCCCGACTTAGAGCTTCTTCCATAATCAGAAAGAGGAGAGGGGATAGGGGGAAACCTTGTCTGAGACCAATTTGAGGATTGAAGAAGGGTGAAGTTGATCCATTAATTAATAGGGCCATCAAAGAAGTATTGATGCAACTTTAGATCTAGGATACAAAAAGCGGGTTGAAACTAAGGTGAAGAAAAATTAATTTGATATATAGCTAGTCCACCCTATTGAAGGCATTAGATTGGTCCACTTTATAGATAACAATTTTTTGCTTCTATGTATGGATGGATTGAAGGTCCTATTGAATAAGATAAATTGGCTTATGGATTTGTCAATCCTTCGAAAACCAAATTGTTCCATGTTAGTTTGAAAGCTCATTGAAAAATTCCAACCATGGGACTAGATTCCTCTTTTTGAGAGGACTAATTTCAACTATTGAAGAATCCAATTTGGACAAGGGAAAGTGTACTTATGAATAAAATCCCACATATGCACATTTGGACAGGTCAGCCCTAATAAGAAATTGATCACCCTTGGAAGTCTATAAATACAAGTGACTTCAAGCCCATTTGGACATCACCAAGCATCTTCTTCTTCTCTTATTCATTAATTGATTTGCATAGGTCTGAGGCTGGGTCGACGAAATAGGTTTGCAAAGGTCCGAGATTACAGGGTTCGAAGCTCGAACATGTTTCTAGGGTTTTGGGTTACAATCATTGGCTTGACAAAGGAAATATTTAGTTGTAGTCACTGGCTTGTATGTTTAAGGGAGCGACTGTAAGCTCTTAGTCACTCACATACCTCCTCCTCCCTGTGACTGCAAAGTAGGGCTAAAATTTGATAGTTTACTGCAATTGACTGTAGTTGACCGCATACAGGAAAAGTTGTCTTTGATCTATATTGATGCTAGAAACATATTTATGAACATTGTTGTGATAATTTTGCTAGATACTATTGTATTGAGATCATTGTACTCCCTACTGAAAATTTTATGACAATCTAATAGAAGAATAATTTCAAAGGGCTTTCCCCCTTGTGGGGTTTTTCCCTAGTCTATTTGGTTTCTCTTGTTAATCTGTTGATTGTGTCCTTTTTCATTGCATTTATTGTTTTATCTTCAATTACTATTGATGATTGGAAATATTAATTAGTATTGAAAAGATTGTTAGTTGAAGTATTGAATTGGGCTAAAGTAATTGATACAACATAGAACAATTTGAAAATTAACATGGTATCAGAGCTAAGGTGAAGGTCAAGCCCAAAAGGAGACAAGCATTGAAGCAATCGTCTTTGGAAAGTTGAAGGAGATTATTTAGTGAAGTCAAGATGTCTTCCTCTTTCTTCAAGGAGCATGAGAAGTTGGGTGACTCAGCTAACTTTGCTACATGGAAAGTCAGGTTGGAGATCATAGTTGAGAACAATGATGTTTTGGACTACATTCAAGGAAAATTACTGGAGCCTCTTAAGAATGGTTCTTCTACTTCCAAGAACAAGCACAAAAAAGGTGTGTTAAAAGCAAAACAAATTATAACTGATGGTTTACAAGATAATTTACTTGCATATGTTGGAAATTTGAGGAAATCTAAGGACATGTATGATAAGATAGTTGGCATGTATGGAGTCAACAATTTGAATGAAATCATCTCCTTGAAAGATCAACTCAAAGACATGAAGATGAACAAAGGATTGTGCAATCCTACATTATGAGGATATCTCGTCTTAGAGATCAATTGCAAAGAGTCGGGGAATTTGTGCCTGACAGGGAATTGGTGATTGTGACTCTTAGAGGTCTCCTTCATATTTGGGAAACCTTCGTTACTACTATAAGAAACAAATTTTTTTTTTCGTCATTTGATGAGATTGTTGGGAAGCTCACTCAAGAAGAATCAAGGATGATATCAAGATGAAGGATTCAAAAGCATGAAGAGGGAGAGCCTGTTGCATTTATTACTCATTACAAGAAGAATAAGAAAGGAAAAGGAGGTCCATCAAATTCAAGAAAGCCTCCTCCTCAAAATTTAAATAGAAGGAAGGAATAATTTCACATTGAATGCTTCAATTTTCATAAGAGATAACACTATGCTCGATATTTCCCTGATAATAATAATGGACTAGGCTACAATACTAGAAGTAACAACAACATGTTTGATGATCGAAGAAGAAGAGATGAAAGAAGAATAAGAGACAGTCCAAGTGATCATGAAGAAGATCGTTGTCCCCAAAAGAAGTCAAGATTCTCCAGGTATGAAAGTAATGTTGCAAATCAATCTGAATAAATTCTTATTTCTTCTCTCACTAGTTCTTCTCCTCTGGATTTGTGGGATAGTTGGTTGGTTGATAGTGGGGCTCCTCATCATTTCTCTGGGAATAAGTAAGTTCTCTCTAATTTGGTAGAGAGGGAGTCAAATTTGAAAATTATTCTTGGAGACAACTCCACCCATCCCATTAAAGGTTTTGGGTCTGTCAAATTTCATCTAGATTTCGAGGAATCTATTTTTCTCCTTGATGTGATGTATGTATCAAATTGAAGAATAATTTGGTATCCATATCCGCTTTAGAAGACAAAGGGATGAGGGTTGCCTTCATCAAGTGAAATGTTCTTACTTGGCATGTTGGATCACCTATGATAGATGAATTTACATTGGGATCAAGATTTGAAGGACTCTATAGAGTCACTGGTAGAACTCTTCTAGCATTTTTCCATGATACTAATCATCTAAGTGAGCTATGGCACTGAATATTGGCCCATCTACATTATGATGCTCCTATGAAATTGGAGAAATTTGTCTCAGGGGTTCCCAAGGTTCAAGCCCAACATGATGGAGTATTTCTAGGTTGTGCCAGTGGAAAGAAGATAAGGGGACCATTCCCCTCTAGAGAGAATAAGACAAATTACATTCCCCATCTCATTCATTCCGACATATGTGGTTCAATGCCCATGCATTCTATTGGTGGCTATCTCTAATATATCACCTTCATTGATGATTTCTTAAGAAGACATGGATAATTTATTTGAAGCAAAAGGATGAAGCCTTCGAAATGTTCAAGGAGTTTAAAGCTTTGATCGAAAATCAAATAAGGAAGAAAATCAAAATATTCAAGTTTGACAATGGTGGAGAGTACACATCAAACTAGTTCATTGATTTTTTCAAGAAGGAAGGTATCAAGATAGAAAAAATTATGCCCTATACTCTCGAACAAAATGGAGTGGCTAAAAGAAAGATCATGTCCATTGTAGAAGTTGTCGTGCTATGCTCCATGATCAAAAGGTGTCGAAGTTCCTTTGCGGAGAAGCAATGAATGTTACCATATATGTTCAAAACAGGGTTCCTCATCAAGAATTGGACAACAAGACCCCTGAAGAAGTATTCACAAGTGCCAAGCTTGATGTTGGCCCTCTTTGTATCTTTGGTTGCCCCATGTAATTTCATGTGCTGAAATACAAAAGAACAAATATGGAAGCCACAGGAAGAAAAGGTATGTTTGTTGGATATTGTGAAAATTCTAAGGCATTTCGAATATATATTCCTGGTCAAAGGAAGGTTGAAATTAGTAGGGATGTAACGTTTGATGAAGATGTTTCCCTTGGGAAAGAAAGGGACCTTCCTCCACCTCCTCCTCCTGAGAAGAATGATGATAGTAGAGTTCAGGCTTCTGTGATCCATATCAAGTTTACAAAATATTTTTCGGCGAAGATCACATGAAACATCATTTGTCGATGCGTTTCGAACCAACCAACGTGGTTCATCATCAGGACGTGTTTCGAACCAACTTGTCCTGACGATGAACCACACTGGTTGGTTCGAAACGCGTCGACAAATGATGTTTCATGTGATCTTCGCCGAAAAATATTTTGTAAACAAGAATGATGATATGGATATTTTAGATGGTCCTTCCATCCCTGAATCTGAGACATATATTTTTTATGATCCCATGGATCCCTTAAATCCTCCTCCATGTGATCCACCTACTAGGAAGAGGTCACTTTGGCTTCATGATAATTTACAAGATGACGAGAGACGCATTCCCATTCGAAGATCATTTAGAGAAAGTAAGAAGCCATGCAGATGCCAAGGATATGTTGTAGCCATGAGTATTATGATTCAAACTAAACCACCCATATTTGAAGAATCTATGAAAGAACAAGTTTGGAGGGATTCTATGGCCGAAGAAATTGAATCAACTATGAAGAATGACATATGAGATTTTGTACTGAGACCAAAGGGGAAATCCATGGTGACTTTAAAGTGGTTATTCAAGGTCAAACATGGAGTTGATGGTAGCATTGAGAAATACAAGTCAAGGTTTGTGGACCTAGGATCCTCCCAGAAAGAGGGAGAAGATTATGACGATATATTTTCACCTATGGCTAGATATACAACCATTCGTTCAATAGCTTTCCTTGCCTTGAGTCAAGGATGGACCCTTCATCAGGTAGATGTAAAGACAACATTGCTCCATGGCATATTACAATAAGAAGTGTACGCCAAGCAGCCATGGGGATTTGAAGTAAAGGAGCGAAAGACACATGTTTGTAGGTTGAAGAAGATATTGTATGGTTTGAAGCAAATCCCTAGAGAATGCACATAGACAATTATTTGGTAAAGCTAGGATTGACAAGAAGTAATGTTAATCCCAACCTCTACTTCAAAGTATTCCAAGATATGTCGTTGATTTTGGTTTTAAATGTTGACAATCTATTCTTGACAGGCAGCGAGCCCCTGATGGTTGAGGGTAAGAGGGAGCTAACATCTGAATTCAAGATGAAGGACCTTGGACTCATGCACTACTTTCTAGGCCTTGAGGTGTGGCAAAGGCCCAATGATATTTTCCTTTCACAAGAATTTTTTTTTGTGAAGCTGTTAGAGAGATTTGGAATGAAAAAATGCAAATCCTTGCCCACACCGATGGGGATGAATTTCAAGAAGTTATGTGGAGAAGTTGCAAAACTCGTTTTGGCGAATCCATCTAAGTATAAATAATTGATTGGGGCTTGATGTTCCTAGTAAATACCCATCCATACATATTTTATGCAGTGAATACATTGAGTCAATTCATGACTGATCATCTCCATGCACATTGGATCACTGCCAAACACATTTTGATATATTTTCATTTGACGATCAAACTTGGTCTCAGATATTCTATCAGAGATGTTCGACTTCATGGATACACCGATGCTAACTGGGTAGGAAATGTTGTCGATGGGAAGAGTACATCTGGATGTTGTTTTAGCCTTGGATCTACCATGATATCTTGGATGACTAAGAAACATAAGTCTGTAGCATTGAGTACCACCGAGGCAGAGTAAATTACCTCTAGCATGGCTAGCTGCTGAATAGGAGCTCAAAATGTGCCAAAAAAACTCAAAGTGTTAGGATATTAATAATATTAGATTCAGATCGAAGAGCTCATCATTTTGAATCCAATGGTGTGAATGACACTCAAATCTAAGCTCGTATGCAGGAGTTAGAGCAATTCAAAGTTCAGGTTTGACTTAGACACATGGCAGGATTGGATGACATGCAAAAGGTCCTATGAATGGGGAACCACCAAGTGGTAGGTTTCCATTGGGTCCCGCATATCACATATCGGAGGAGTTAAGGCAATTGTCCCTGAGAGCAGTCAAAGTTGCGATGCAATGTATCGCAATCATAGAACGGCGAAGGGTCAACATTACAGAATCAACCCCCGACAGAGCTTAGGTGCGATGCAATATATAACATATTGTAATCGCAACTGGGGTAGGTGTTTACAAAGCGGCCCCGACTATAAGTGCCAATTGTGATTTGCGATAGGGCTTCATATGCGATGCGACTATAGGTTATGTTTAATCATTCATCGGGTCCGCCGATATCGCAATCGTACAAATCACCCGCTTTTGTTCACAGACCTTAAGACCATGAGTTTTCCACCGATTGTGAGTTGCGATAGAGCTGCGGAACCATCACCTTTTCCGTTGGACTGACCACTTTGTATGTGACCACCTTGCCTTAACTCTGAGATAGGATTGGAAGTTGGCGGGACCACCTATTTCAGCGGAACTACCATATTTAACTCCAGATAATGAATTCAACTAGCGGTAAGCCAAATTTGGAGGAGAAAATTGTGGAAAGACTAACATAAGTCATAAATAAGTAAATTTTCGACCAAATTGGATGCAAAAAAAGGCTAGATAGTCATTTTTTGACATTCTCGACTCATTAGAACATGGTTAAGGATCAAAGGAGCACTTCTAGATAGGCTTTTTGCAAAATGAAGCCTATGGGTGCCATGGTAAACTAGAGTGTTGATTCAGTTTATGGAGGAGTTTGAAGATGGAGATGACCTTGCAGGGGTCTTCCAGCCTCCATGTGCTTTTTGCAGTAGCCATTACATCAGTGCTTTATTTATTATTTTCTCTATATGTGTTTTGGAGAAGAGACTTGTTTAAGTACTTCAAGTGGATTGTGGTATTGTTTATGCTCTTTGAAGTTGGAGTATGGGATCTTGGTGTAAGTTGCATGTGTTTGTTGAAGGTTTACATGTTTGATTGTAGGTTAACATGTGTGTGGAGAGAGAAATTTTGCAGAAATTGTTTCTTTGAAGGAGAAACTACCCATTTCATTTTAGCAGTTTATGTACTCTTCTTTTCTAGATATTGAGCATAATGAGAAGGGGTCATGCCTTTAGAGCTGATCCAAGGAGATATAGCCCAAGAGGGGTGAACTCCTTTAAAAATGGTTGGTGTATTACTGACTGATGCTAGCTTCCATTCAATGTTTTGGTTTCATGTTTTAAATTTTCTTCATGAAACTAACTTAAGTAAACACACATAAATTCATGTTTTTTTTAATTTCTATTTTGGAATACTGCAGTGGCCGAATCCCAGAAAATTCAATGCTGCCCAAAGTCTGAGACCCCCCGGGACTTAGGAAAACTCAGTGGTCTCAAAGAATCCATACAAGCCCACGTTCGACTGCAACACCCTATCTCATGGCTGCATGCTTGTAGGATAGCTCGTGAAGTAGAACGTGCATTAGCGGCCCAGTCCAATCGCCCAAATTTCATAGCCAAGGGTCACCCCACCCAGGCTCAAAGCACTACCCAAACACTCAAGGTTCAAAAGGTGTCACCAGCAGAAATGGCAGAAAGAAGAAATCAAGGATTGTGTTACTACTGTGATGAGAAATACTCCCCCGGGCATAAATGCAAGGAGCCCAAATTCTTTCAAATTGATGCTACTGATCACAATTCATCGGAGGAAGCCCCACCACTTGAGGAACCAGAGGAGGAAGAAGAAGACAACTAGCAGGACAATGTACCTGAAGAATCAGTTATCTCGCTACATGCTTTAGCAAGGATTTCTTCTCCCAAAACTCTCAAAATCAGAGGTTTTATTAAGCATTGCCCAATAGTAGCCTTGATTGATAGTGGCAGTACACATAACTTTATCCATCAAAGAGTCACAAAAGCAATGCATTGTTTTTTCCGAGTAGTTTCTAACTTCCAGGTCCAAATTGCTGATGGCGGGACAACGAAATGTGAAGGCCGCTATGAAAATTTCAAACTTCAAATGGGGGATTATCAGTTAAAGACCCACATGTTTTCCATACACATGGGAAGGTGCGACATTGTCTTAGGTGCTGAATGGCTTCGCACACTTGGCCCAATCACAATGGATTTCCAGGAGTTACATATGAGCTTTAAGCAGAACAACCACACACATACCCTCCGCAGACTCCAAGTGGGAGCTCCCTCTATCATCAGCTCACTTCGGATGGAAAAATTGTTAAAAAAGGGCCACCATGGAGTTATAGCCAAATTTAATGCCATCCAGGCCTTCGAATCTAGTTCTCTTCATATTCATCCTAAGATGCAATAGATCTTAAACAACCATCTGCCAGTCTTTGACAAGCCTCATGAGCTTCCACCCACGAGAGGGGAACATGATCATAACATTAATTTGGTCCCAGGGGCCCAACCACCAAATGTGCACCCATATAGATATCTATTCGCCCAAAAGAATGAAATTGAAAAAATCACCAAGGAACTCTTGGAAGCAGGTGTCATTTGTCCCAGCATTAGTCATTATTCATCGTCGATGGTCATGGTGATCAAGAAAGATGGGAAATGGCGTATGTTTCCAGAATTCAGGGCCCTTAATAAGTTGACGGTCAAAGATAAATTTCCCATCCTGGTTGTCAATGATTTGCTGGATGAACTAAATGGGGCTCAATTCTTTACTAAGCTTCACCTTCGCTTGGGCTATCACCAAATTTGCATGAAAGAAGTAGACATTCCAAAGATTGCTTTCCAAACTCATGAAGGTCATTATGAGTTCATAGTCATGCCATTTGGTCTTTGTAATGCCCCATCCACTTTTCAGAGCCTTATGAACCACCTGCTCAAACCATATCTCAGAAAATCTGTCCTTGTTTTCTTTGATGACATCCTCATCTATAGTCGCACCTGGGCCACACATCTTCAGCATGTAGATCTGCTCTTACAACTTTTCCGCAAGCATAAATTATTTGTCAAGATGTCCAAGTGCTCTTTTGGCATGGAAGAAGTTGAGTATTTGGGCCACATTGTGGGGCGTGAAGGTGTCAGGGTGGACCCCAAAAAGATCCAAGCAATGCAGGATTGGCCTTAACCAAATACCTTGAAGAGCTTGAGAGGATTTTTAGGTCTCACAAGCTACTATCGCAAGTTTGTCTGCAATTATGGTCACATTTCTAGGCCCATCACTCAACTCCTTAAGAAAAATTGATTCCTTTGGAATGATGAAGCACAACAAGCCTTTATAGCTCTCAAACATTGCATGTGTTCCACTCTAGTCTTAGCACTACCTGACTTCACCAAATCTTTTGTGATTGAATGTGATGCTTCTGGTATGGGTATTGGGGCAGTCTTAATGTAGGAAGATCGACCCTTGGCCTTCACGAGCCAACAACTAAGTGAGAAGAATCTGGGACAATTTACCTATGAGAAGGAGATGATGGACATCTTACATGCAGTAGATACCTGGCGACCATACTTATTGGGGCGACGTTTCCAAATCCGCATAGACCATTAAAGCCTTAAATATTTTTTGGAGCAACACCTATCCTCACCACAACAAAATACATGGCTCGCCAAAACGTTGGGATATGATTATGAGATAATTTACAAGAAAGGGTGTGAAAATATTGTAGTAGATGCGTTATCCCACCAATTTGAGGAGGAAAGTACCCTGCTCGCAATTTCCCTTCCCGTTCTAGAATGGATTGAAGAGGCTCACAAGGAATGGTTTTCACATCCCTGGCTCTCCCCACTCATTAATCAATTTCAGGTGGATCCAAATTCCACAGCGGGCTACTCGTGGCAGGATGATATTCTTCGCTACAAGGACAAAGTCGTAATATCACCAACATCCACCCTCAAAAGCCGCATTTTGGCAGAGTTGCACTCATCTCCCACTGCAGGACATTCAGGCTTTCAGAAGACGTATGCTTGCACTCAAAGATCATTTTTTTGGACAAGCATGAAAAAGGACATTCTTACTTTTGTAGCTGAATGCGACATCTGTCAGCGCCACAAAGGAGAAACAGTCAAATCCCCAGGCACATTATAGCCATTTCTCATCCCGGCCTCAATCTGGACAGATGTTTCTATGGATTTCATTATGGGTCTTCCAAAGTCAGGAAACAAGTCAGTCATCATGGTGGTTGTGGACAGACTTTCTAAGTATGCTCATTTTTGCGCGCTACCCCACCCTTTTACACCGAATTCGGTCGCTCAATCTTTCATGGATCAGATCTTCAAATTGCATGGCATGCCCACTTCCATTGTGTCTGATCGTGACCTGATCTTCACTAGTAACTTTTGGCAAGAACTCTTCTGGCTACAAGGTACCCAACTACAACTCAGTACTTCCTATCATCCACAAACTGATGGTCAAACTGAAGCAATCAACAAATGTCTGGAGACCTACCTTAAGTGTTTCACTTCAGAAAAGCAACATCTTTGGGTACAGCAGTTACCTCTAGCCAAATGGTGGTATAACACCAACTATCATGCCACCACCAAAATGAATCCATATGAAGCAGTTTATGTTCGACTCCCTCCTTCCCCTACTTATATCAAGGGATGCTCGAAGGTACAAGCATTGGATGAACTCCTACAGAACCACACAACCATGCTGGTCCACCTTAGAGAGAATATTCATCAAGCCCAAAACCACATGAAGCAACAGGCAAATCAACATCGCTCAGAACACCAATTTCAAGAAGGGGATCAGGTATTTTTGAGGCTGCAACCATATAAGAAAACATCACTCGAAGACAAGGGTTATCAGAAATTATCTCCAAAATTCTATGGACCGTATCAATTACTTCAACGCATTGAAGAAGTTGTCTACAAGCTAGCGTTGCCACCCACTGCAAAAATCCTTCCAGTCTTTCATGTCTCATGCCTCAAGAAAGTGATTGGGAACCATTACAGAATTCAAACCAGTCTACCTGAATTGGATGAAGAAGGGTCAATATAGCTCCAACATGAATAGGTTTTTGACACATGAGAACAACCCCTGCATGGCCACACGATCAAGGAAGTCCTCGTCAAGTGGAAAGACACCTCTCCGGAAGATGCAACCTGGGAACCAGCTACTATCCTTCAGCAGTTTTCGCAGCTTCAGCCTTGAGGACAAGGCTATTCTTATGGGGGAGGGCATGTTAGGGTCCAACCCTAACCCCCTTATTTATGTAATAGGATCAAGTCATAGGTATATTTAAGTAAAGAGAATAAAGCCCATATTAATAATTGTAAGTGGTTAACCTGCATTTAATGAAGGGACCACAATTAGTTGCAAATGGGCCATGGTATTATATAGATGGTATTAATAAGAACCATGGTATTGCCCCATGGTATTGCATGTATGAATCTTATATAAAGGATAGAGACTCCCCTCGAGGAGCATCGTGCCTTATTTTGTAATTGAGCTAAGCTCTATTGGAGGTTGCCCCCTCAAAGAGGCAAGTGAACATTGCTTTCTGAATAATAAAATACTTGTTGTTATTTCTCATTGTTCTATGTTTTGGGTATATTTCTTCGCATATTTGTTATTCTGGTATCGTCTTGCAGGTCAAGAGCATAACAAAGTTCTACCTCAAATTGTAGTAGAAGCTTCAAGAAAAGCATGTCGCAAGGAGGAGAGCCTGCAAGAATGTCAAAGGATGTGAAAGCTTTTAGAAAGGCTTTCTTAGACATGGAAGAAATGGTGAAAATCCTCTATGAAGAGAGTAATACCAAATTGCAAGGGGAAATAAGGTAGATGGACAAGTTTGTACCTTTTGTCCACATGATGTGGAAGATGAGGTTCTATCAGCACCCAAATTCAAGGAGTTGAAAGAAGAGAGCCAAATAGTCCAAGAGGACACATCTAGAATCAAAAGGGAGTTCGAAAACATCTTTGTATGTCAATCAAAAGATGAGGCAAAAAGTAAGAATTTACATGCTTCTTCCTTATGCAAAAGTGTTGACGTAAATTCATTTGTAGCCTTTGAAAAACATAGTAAAGGCATTGGATCCAAGCTCTTGACCAAGATGGGTTACAAGGGAGGAGGCCTTGGAGTAAACCAGCAAGGAATAAAAAATCCAATCGAGGCCAAGGAGAGTCATAAATATGAAGGTTTAGGCTATGTTTCAAAAGAAGAATGGTCTTCTAATGATAGCTCATGGGTATTGTGTTCCTTTTTCCGTAAGAGAGGACATGAGGAGGCAAGATGTTGGGATTTGCATCCAGAATTGGTTCCTTCTTGGTTCCTCAAGTGTAAGGAGGACTTGAAATGAAAAACATCTCCAAAGAAAGATGAAAAAGTTGAAGAATAAGGGAAGCTTAGTTCTTCTTGCCATGCAAGTTCCTCACAAAATAAGTGTAAGCGAAAGGACTCCAAAAAGAGGTATAATCATCCTATTAATTAGAATGCTTTTCATAATGGAAAACAACATGTTGATTTGAATAACATGTTGTGGAATATGTTTCCATGCACCTTTTTCCTTTCATATAACCATTGTGTAGATAAGTGTGATAAAAGGAAATCAATCATCAAGAAGATGTTTATGTCTAATGGAATTGAGACTGAAAAGAGAAAATATCATCCAAGGTTAAAGGAAAGTGAGCCAAGAGGAGCTCAAAAGAACTTTTGTACTCACTGCAATATCAGTGGACATTGGGTCGAGAAGTGTTAGAAATTGTTTCCACAACTTCATCCTGTTAAGGGAAAGCAAATCATGCAAGCACCAGAAGAGGAAGCAACAAAAGAAAAAGTGGAGCAAGATGCGACCTTCCCTAAAGCAGCTTTAGAAGAAGAGAAAATTCAAATAGATGGTTCATTTACCTTGTTGGATAAGAAATGGGCGGACTATTTTTCCAGCTGAAGTTTGTAAATTTTTGTTTTGCACTAGTTGTATATCCCCATAGTTGGGTAATTTGTAAAAGTGATGTTCATAAATAAATCACTTATATGCAATAGTGTTTTCTTTAAGCAATACAATGCTAGTTTGGCTTGTTGATAGTCAATTTGAATGGAAAATTTGGGAGTCAAGTTTATTTCATTTTGTAAAATGCATTTCTATTTGTAGTTTGAGAAAAAAAATTAAAAACTGTTGTATGAGTAGTTGCGGCACATTTAGTATGTTCCAAATGTGTTAGCACTCAAGTTATACAAGTATTCACTATGTGAGGCTTGTTTTGGTTCATTTGGAAAAGTATTTTAGGATCTTATCCTCGATAAGGATTTTGCAGATGAGAACCTTGGAATTCTTCTTGGAAAGGATGTTGTTGTGGATGGCCATAGTGACATGGACAAGCCGAGAAGAACATCCTTTTGACCAGAAGCCCAACATGATTTTGACAAACAAAATGTTGAATGCGTGGGCAGACTTACCACAAGCATGGGTGAAGTATCCAAGGGTTGTCCATTGTTGAAAGAATGGAATCTGGCAGTCTACAAAGAGCATACTCTTCAAAGTAGACAAAAAATGAGTGGAGGCCAGCGCATCTTACAAGTCAGCTCCATCTTGTATAGCAAGAATATGTGCATGAACTGGCAACGCAATAATTTGGCCATCGTGTGGGAAATGTTGAAAGAAGTGAGGAACTCTTTCTCTTGTTGCAACAAGAGTCACATTTCGATGAAGAAATCTTAGGTAGACCTCAAAAGATATGACTGTCATCTTTTCAAAAGATATCATGAGAGTTTGGTAGCAACCATTAATGGTTGCAGGGGAGTGTTTCACTTGGCATGTCCAAATATCATCGATAAAGTTGATGATCCGAAGGAAACACTCGTCGATCCAGCAGTTGAAGGCACTTTGAACGTGTTGAAGGCATCGATTGCAGCAAAGGTGAAACGCGTAGTGGTAACATCATTCCAAACCCAAGTCAAATAGATTTGTTGAATTATGAGATTCTGCAGTAAGAACCTTAATTAAAGTTTTTAGTTCTTTATGGTACTTAGAGCACTAACCCCATTATTTTTACATGATAATATTATGGAAAGAAACAATTAAACATAAAGTGTTTTAAACTGGCCATCAAGGGGATTTGTAGCCACTATGAAGTGATGAGAGAGTGAGAAGGATTATGCCTAAGTTTTTGTAATCGATTTTGTAATCATCATTATGTAATTGATTTGAAAGAAGTAATTTTCCTAAACCATCTTGGCAATTCCATGTAAACTTGTCCAAAGAGTATTTTATAAACTCTTGGCAAGTAAATTGCTTCATTGTAAACTCGATAATGTCAGCTACAAATGCAAGTAATGGCTTCATCGTTCAAACTCTGAAGAATAGAGGTGAAGGAGACAAAGAAGATGTTTCAAAGACATTTCATACAGTTGATTGATGATTTGAAACTTTTGGAGACCAAAAGTTTTTCAGTGGGTAAGAGTGATCAGGAGCTCAAAATTTGCCAAAAAAAATCAAAGTGTTAGAATCTTGATAATCTTAGCTTCAGATCGAAGAGCTCGTCATTTTGAATCCAATGGTGTGAACGACACTCAAATCCGAGCTCATATGTAGGAGTTAGAGCAAGTCAAAGTTCAGGTTCCACTTAGACACGTGGCAGGATTGGATGACACGGAAAAGGTTCCAGCGAATGGGGAATCTCCAAGTGGCAGGTTTCCATTGGGTCCCGCATATCACCTATCAAAGGAGTTAAGGTAATCAGCCCTTGGAGCAGTCAGAGTTGCGATGCGATATATCGTAATCGCAGATCGGCGAAGGGTCAGCGTTACCAAATCAGCCCCCGGTAGAGCTTAGGTGCGATGCGATATATCACATATCACAATTGGGGCATGTGTTTACAAAGTGGCCTAGCTATAACGCTAATTGTGATTTGCGATAGGGCATCGGATGTGATGCGACTATAGGTTTCGTTTAATCGTCCATCGGGTCCATCGATATCGCAATCACATAAATGACCTGCGTTTTTCTACCGGACTAACCACATTGTATGTGACCTCTCGGCCTTAACAATGAGATAGGCTTAGAAGTTGGCGGGGCTATCGATTTCGGTAGAACTTCCAGATTTAACTCCAAATAATGAATTTAACTAGCAGTAGGCCAGATTTTGAGGAGAGAATTGTGGAAAGACTAACAAAAGTCATAAACAAGGAAATTTTTTACCAAATGGGATGCAAAAAGAGGCTAGATAGCTATTTTTGGACATTCTAGACTCATTGGAACAGATTTTATGATCAAAGGAGCACTTCTGGATAAGATTTTTGTAAAGTGAAGCCTATGGGTGCCATGGTCAACCAAAGTGTTGATTCAGTTTATGGAGGAGTTTGAAGATGGAGATGACCTTGCAGGGGTCTTCTAGCCTCCATGTGCTTTCTGCAGCAGCCATTACATCATTGTTGTAGCTTTATTTCTTCTTTTCTCTATATGTGTTTTGGAGAATAGACTTTTTTAAGTACTTCAAGTGGATTGTGGTACTGTTTATGCTCTTTGCAGTTGGATTAAGGGGTATTTGTGTCAGATGCCTGTGTTTGCTGAAGGTTTACATGTTTGACTGTAGGTTAATGTGTGTGTGGAGTGAGAATTTTTGCAGAAGTTGTTTCTTTGAAGGAGAAACTAGTCATTCCTTATGTACTCTTCTTTTCTAGATATTGAGCATAATGAGAAGGGGTCATGCCTTTAGAGTTTATCCAAGGAGATGTAGCCCAGGAAGGGTGAAATTCTTTAACAATGATTGGTGTATTACTAATTGATGCATGCTTCCATTCAGTGTTTTGGTTTCATGTTTTAAATCTTCTTCATGAAAGTAACTTCAATAAACACGCATAAAATTCATGTTTTTTTTACTTGCTATTTTGGAGTACAAACCTCAAGCACATTTTTATATTCTGAATGGGGAATTTGCATAGCATTACTAATCTGCTCCATTTTAGATCAACTATGAAGCAGTTTGGTTGAGGAAGCTATTTCGGGAGCTATTTGAGTAGTTCCTAGACACTACAGTGATATATTTCGACAACAAGAATGGGATATGTTTGATAGAGAATCCTATATTTCATGACAAGTCCAAGCACATAGAGATCTTATATCATTTCATTCAAGACATGGTGCAGAGAGGAGCCATTAGACTCCATCATATATCAATAGATGAGCAGATTACAAATATTTTCACTAAGGATTTATCGAACGGGAAGTTCTTGGTCTTTAGAGAGAAACTTAGGTTAACAAATGTGACCTCTCTTGATAAGGGGCATCGCTGATTGAGGAAAATGAGCCAACTTTTCTCCCCTGTTTGAGCTCCTAGGGTGTGGAATTGAGATGGAGAGCTCCCAGGTTTGAGCGATCTCTGGACAATAGGGTGTCACCCCTATATGCTACCCATAGGGTTGGATATGTTTCTCCCCTATATTTTTCTTTGCAGAGTATACCCCAGTTGGCATCATACCCACAAGTCGGGCTTGTTGGGATTGTCCCTCCCTGTCTGGCCAATAGGTTGAGGAGGCTTGGAGGCATGTGATCCTTACCTTTTGGTAAGTTGGGTATCTCGCCCAAGCTCAAATTATGATGTAAGTGTTCTACCACATGATTCTTGAGGGTCATTGTTGGGAAGATCAATAGGCAATCGAATGGGTTGAGATTTGATCCCCTATATCACCTATTGCTTGATACGGGGTCGAAGATGTTTATCTCCCCCATGAGATTCGAAGTTGAGATGTGCTCCCCAATGTATTTTTAGATTGATACGTGCTCCCTGATGATGTACAGGGTGGTATATTTAACTCCCCAGTGATTCTTCTTCTTTAGATTTGAGAATGTTTCAACAGATAAAGTTGAGCAGAGATGGGACATGATATGACAACAACACATGACATGATACAGTTGGAATTTGTCCCTAGCTGAGAGTGAGTGTTAATTTTGAAGCTCATTGACAAATTCCAACCATGGGCATAGATTCCTCTTTTCAAGAGGACCAATTTTGACTATTGAAGTGCTCAATTTGGACAAGGGAAAGTGTACTTATCAAGAAAAGCCCAGATATGCACATTTGGACAGGTCGATCCTAACTAGAAATTCGTCACCCCTGGAAGTCTATAAATACAATTGACCTCAAGCTCATTTGGGCATCACCAAGCATCTTCTTCTTATATTCTTCATTGATTAGTTCACACAAGTCTGAGGTTGGGTCGAAAAAAGAGGTTCGCAAAGGTCCGAAGCTCGCATGTGTTTCTAAGGTTTTGGGTTACAGTGATTGCCTTGACAAAGGAAATGTTCAGTTGTAGTCATTGGCTTGTAGGATCAAGGGAGAAAATGAAAGCTTTCAGTTGCTCACATACCTCCTCCTTCATGTGACTAGAAAGTAGGGCTAAAAATTGACATTGATCACAGATAGGCAAAGTTTTCTTTGATCTATATTGATGGTGGAAACATATTCTGAACATTGTTGGGATAATTTTTATGGATGATATTGTATTAAGCTCATTGTACTCTCTGCTAATTCTTTTATGACAATATAATAAAATAAGAATTTCAAAGGGTTTCCCCCTTGTAGGGTTTTCCCCTAGTCTTTGACCAAATCTGGTGTCTCTTATTGATGTGTTGATTATCTCCTTTGTCATTGCATTTATTGTTATATCTTCAATTAATGTTGATGATTGGAAAGATTAACTAGTATTGAAAAGATTGCTAATTGAAGTATTGAATTGGTCAAAAGTAATTGATACATCATAGAAAAATCTAAAAATTAACATTCCAAAGATATATGCTTAGAGAGGAAAGGCTTTAAACGAAGGCCAATGATATTAGAGACAATTTCATAAATAGAATTGTATAGAGAGAGGGGCCAAAGTTGATAAAAAGAGACATGATTATTAGATTTGGGAATTAGGGTGATGAAGGTAGTGTTGAAGGGGGCAAGAATTTTCCCATGTCATTTGGAGTATTTCACTACTTGTAGTAAGTCATTGCCAATAAGTTTGAAGAAAACCAAATAGAATTCAATGGAAAGGCCATCCGACCCAGGACTTTTGTCCTTTTGGAAATGATGAAGGATAAATTCCAGTACCAATTTTTTGATTTCTTTCATTAACTCTTCATTTTCTTTTTCGTCAATAAAAAAAGGAAAGAGCGCAGGAATTTAGAGAATCTTGTCAATGATTTGTCCCCCAAGTGATTTGAAAATGTATTTAAAATACGATATGCCCTCTTCAAAGATTTCCTTAAAGGAGGTGGCTTTTGATCCATCATCCTAATTAACTTCTAAGATAATGTTTATGGATTTCCAGTGGTTAAACTAATATGTGGAAAAATTTTGTGTTTCCATCCCCAACATTCACCCAAAGGGATTTTCTCTTTAGGTGCTATTCCTTCTCCATTAGAAGGGTTCTCTTCATCATTTTTAGTTCTTTTTGAATCGATAGTTTCTCGCCACATAGTGAGGAATGGTCCCTGTGTTTTAGGAAATCATTTAATTTCTCCTCAATTTCAAATAGAGACCTTTCCTCCTGACGTTTTTTCTCCATTCCCCATAGAGAGAGGTTTTTTTTGCCTTTTTTAGATTCTCCTTGAATTGAAACGAAGAGGGTGATCCTCGTGCAGGATCATAAGGGGACTAAGCAGTCTTAATTTTTTCCATAAGGGATGGGTGTTCAAGCTAGATAGCATTCAATTTAAATGGTCCCATGGGATTTTGGGAGCCAACAAGGATTTCCAATAAAATTGGATTGTGATATGAAACTCCCCAAAAATCTACCCATTAGCAAAAATGAAAGGGTTGATCTAGAAAATTCATGAAATGAGGAAGTTGTCCAATCTCTTAGCAATATATGAAGGTCCAGTCCTATTATTCATCCAAGTTGGATGAAGTTTTGCAAGGATGACTTCTATTAATTTAACATCCTCAATATTATCCACAAACTAATCAACAATAGGGTCGAGATGAGTATAAGGGCCCCAAATTTCAGATTTCCCTAGAGTGAAATTTAGGTCCCCCCTAGGTAGATAAGTCTGATGGAGGTTGAATATGTTATCCTAGAATCATTTATTCTCCATGTATGGTTCATATACATTTAGACTAGTAAAAGAGAAACCATCATCCCTTAATGTAAAAGTGGTAGCTAAACATGACCTGGAGGCTTGTGCCAATGAACGAAATAATAGAGCAAAATTCCAACTAGTGATTAGCCCTCTAGATTTCCCCAATGCATTGGGATAGTGGAAGAATATGTGATAGAAAGATTTTGTCTTATGGAAATCAATCATAGCCTTCTACAAAAAGATAATTTGAGGTGAGAGGGATGTGATCAGTTGTTATAAAGCCAATTTTTTAGAAGGGTTGGCTAGGCCTTGTATATTCGAGGATAGTAATCTCATTTTGAGACCTTTCCAAGGCCTCCTTCTCTTAGAGCCCCAATGATTGATTTTTTCTTCCCCTGTTTTATCTTTGAGGAAGCTTATTTCATAACTAAGGAGATGAGGGATTTCATTTCTTGACTCGAGCCCTGAGGCTTCTATTTGTTGATAATACCAAGGCCTCCACCAGGTTCAGGATTAAAAACCCTTTTTAGGATCCACTCTCTGCCTAGTTGGAGGAATGAGATATGAGGCTATAGTAAAGTTTTTTAGAAACAATGTGGAGGGGATGAAAATTCTCTCTAGAGAGGAGAGAAAGGGCGGTGATGGGGGATATGGGATTTGGAGGGGGGGAGGGAAAAAAGAGATAGGGGGAGAAGGGAGGGGGACAAATAAATCGGGAATATCCATAAGGGGGTAAGAGAATTGAGACAATGGAGGAACAAAGATATTTACAAAAATAGAAGGGGAAGGAGATGTGATGGGAGCTAACATACCTGATGAGGAGGCTATGGTGACTGTATTAGTGGGTACAACTTCTCCTTAAAGATCCTCTAAGGCTACTATAATTTCTCCTTGGAGCTCCTCTAAGGTTGTAGTTGGATTTCCTTGGATATTCTCCACTAGGACCACCCCCCTCCCATCTAAACCAGAAGTAAGGCCTGAAGCATTTCCTTTTATTGTGTTTTCATCTAATTTCATACTATGAGAGGGAACACTAACTGATTCAATTCCCTTATGCGATGAATCCATTTTTTCTTCAGTTTCCTGTTAGGGAAATCCTCTCCCAAATGTTTGTAGGAGTGGAAACGAGAAAACTTGTATGGTATTCCAACATAATCGAGGGACTGCTTGTGTGTTTTTGAACCATTTTTTTAGGAAAAGTTCTTAAGAACCCCACTGCCATCGCTGCTAGGGTAGCTTTCGCACGTCCTCCCTGGAGGATGTGAGCCATCCCATCAAACTCTTTGCCAAAATGATGCACCTAGGTGAATATTCCAACACTTGCATGAAATGTTTTACAATCCAACTCCTCACGAATTCCATATCCATCCTTTTACTCATAAACTCACCCACCATTTCCATGTCTTCCATTTTTGAGATATTATAGAGCTTAATGTCAGCTCCCAAAATCAGGTTTGGCTCTTCAACCTTCTGCTTCACACGTTTTTTGTTGAATTTTGGGACAACTATTGACGTTAGATGGAGGGGAGGAATTCAAAATTTCGATGAAGTACCCCCACTGTCCATTTCCTTGGTTAGAATGTTGCAAATAAAACTAGGAGTGGTAGGTATGTTGAGAGGGCTTAATTGGATGAGAGATGTCAAATCTTCAAAACCACTAGAAGGAATGGGAGAAGGATAAGGGAAAACCTTACTTGAAGATGAGAAAGTATTAGGGCAAAGCAATGATGGAGTAGTGGGGAAGAGATGGGACTCTGCAAGTGGAGAAGGTGACTATGATGCAGGTAAGTTCCCTCTACAGACAGAGACAACTCCTCTACCCCTAGAGTGGGTCTAGTCACATCAAGACAAATACAATAGCTAATTCCTTGAATAGTTATCGTTGAAGGCCTACCTTATACCGATGTTTGATGAAGTCTTCGTTACATCGCTTCAGCTATTGATTTCTTCTCCTTAATGAATGAGTCACTTGAAACAACGTATGAAAATGAAAAAACACATAATAGAGCACAACAACGAACTATCCACTTATAGAGTCAAGGAACCATAATATATAAACATACATTTCATACATGATATAGGAAATAACCATTGATTGTATTAATATAAACAACAACAAAGCTTACAACCACGCCTTGACGTCGCAAGCTTCCTTAAAGGGTCTGATCAGTATGTCTCCATAAGCATTTACTCTCAAAGGTCTCCCAGAAGGACTGAAGACTCTCTCTCTCACCCAAAAGCACAAGTATGAGACTAAGGCAATCACAACAAGGCTTCCTTCTTACAAAACCATTTCACACTATCAATCCACAACCTATTGCTAGGCTATCAGCAATCCAAACTGTAAGCTATCAATCCAACACCAAGAACTAGCTAATTTGCTAACTATCTAGAACTTACTAAGAACTCTGAACTAGCTTATCATAGCCATGGAGGATGCTTTTATAAGAGGAGGAGCCTCCATAAATGAGGGGAGAGGAAGCTTAGCTTCATGGGAGGTTACTCAAAAGGCAGAACCACCATCTCAAATGAGGTAAGGTGAACTTCTTTGACCCAGCAACCAGCTCCAGAACTGCCCAGAAGCATTCTGTTTGAACTAATTCACCATATCTGGGTCGTCGCAGGTCAAACACTAAGCCTCAGAGACGGTTGCGAGTCAAACACTGAGACTCAGAGACGACGTCGTGAGGCATTAGTTCATTTTGGGCTATCGTCGCATGCATGACATTGATGACCTGAGACTATTTTGAAACATGGGTAAAAAGGGGTCAACTTCAGGATTAATGAGCTTAGCCAATCTTCTTGAGTAATATGGAAGATTTGGACACATATTTTGGTATATGACAAAGAGCAGATGTCACTCAGAGACCGAATTTATCCAATATCAGGGGATGTGGGGTGAGTGATAAAATATTGTGTAATAGTGACCAAGAAAGGGCATGGGAGATGAGGAGAGGGTAGGAAGAGGAGATTAGATCAGGAGGGGTGCACAATGTGTCAAGGGGAGTAGTTTCCATAGTTGGAGAGGAGGTGTAAAAAGGTTGGGGTTGCTCCAAAGAAGTTAAAGGAGTTAGATGTGAAAACCTCCTAGGATTTGACTAGATGTATAGGCCCTCATAGAAATCCTCTAAGTAATAAATTAGATCCATTTCCATTTTTATCCTGAAAGATCAGGGACCATAGTCCTTGTTCCTAGCCAAATCTAAACCTTAGTTTTCATAGTTCAGTGCCGCAACATATCACTGATTCTCGCGATTTCTATTATTTATTATTTAGCTCATAAAAAATCTATGTGTGCATTACTTACTATAAAGGTTCGAAACTTCCATTTGGTATTAGAATAGTTATTGGCTTTATAGGGATAACTTTTTTGCTAAGGGTTTTCTTATCTTGGGTCTATCAAAAGCCTAGGTTCAGTGGAAACTCTATCATAGTGATTCTTGTCGAGAAGGGAATAACGAGTAGTTCAAAAATTGATATAAGGAAATTTAATAGTAAACACTTTGAGTTATGGAAGTTGAATATGGACAAACATCTAGTAGACAGACTAGTGGGTTGCAGTGGATCCTAATACTACTCCTAAAGTATGTCGATAGAAGATCATACAAAGTAATTTGATAGGAAGATGTTGATCAACATTTGTTGATAAATATTTTATTCTCTCTTTTCTTAATCACTTGCATTAGGAGTAATCACCATTCCTTTCCAAAAACATACCCTTCTATTTGTTTTTGATGCAAGTTATTGGTTCCCTTTTTCACCTGTTTGTTCCTCGAAACCTCATAACTTGAAATACTCAAGTACTTAGTAATTTTTCATCCATGAATGTTGCGGGTTATTCTTTTCACCGAATACACTCTACATCTCACATCTCACATTCCTTATATTGCACTTTGTAACACTCAATATGTGCCTACATATCATGCGGGTGTGGGAGACCTTTCTTGTTCACTACCTCAGATCACTCAATGGGACCCACGAAGCTTCATCCTTAGTCAAGTTTTTGATTCACCAACTATTTAACATGTAGGTATGGGAGACCATACTCTATACTATCCTCTGTCTTTCATCCCAACACTATTTAAACTCTTGATTCTTGTTTTGAGACACATTAAATTGCCACTACCAATTCATATTTTGCATAATCTAAGTTTATTCCTATATCGAATAAGTCATGTTTCTTATTAGGATTTGTTTATCCTTTCAAACTAAAGAGGTATTTGTCATTTACGAACCACTTTCCATGACATAAAGTAGCCTATGAGTTAGAAGACTATTAAGGGGAATATATGAGATGAGTCCCACAATGGACTCTACCTCAAGAGGTATTACACTTAGACACCAATGCCTAAGCATCTTCACTTTTAATTATTGTATATTAATACTTTAGATTTTGTTATATTTTAGGATAGGTCCAATTTAGATTATTAAAATTGGCGCAAACATATATGGTTTCTTGTTTCATTAAAATGGGGATGGGATTAGAAATTTGTGAAGTATACACAATGGGGTAAATAAATCTTGCTTAATTATTTGATCAATTTTGGCTATGATCAATGATGGTAAGATCAAGTCCAAGCATCTCTAATATGGACATGTAAAAACATCTCTAAATTATTAGGAAAAGGATTCACAGGAGGAAATCTCTTCAAGGAGAAAAAAAATTCTAGTAAGCATATTTTCAATGAGACAAAGTGTAATATATATATCCACCTTAATGGTAGCTGAAATGTTGGCCATATTACCTTCCTCGAATTTATCAAGGGTAAGAAAACGATTCTTTAACTAATGAAATTCTCTATGAGAATTTTGTTTCTATAGCATATTAGTTAGAGGGACTCATTTGATAGGGTAAAGGTAGGAATGATGATGCATGTCATCCCAAGGAAGATTTGGAATGGTAAGGGACTCTAGAAATCTTCATCGTAATGAAAGATAGAGGTACACGAGCCCACATTATTTTGTAATGTTGTGATGTAGATGATGGGATAGTGAAGCCTTTACAAATGCCACATGGATGAGAGGTTTGGCTCACATATGAGACTTCTATAGAGGAAGATATGAGACCAATACATGGGGGTTCCACCAATGTGGATACCAAGGGGAGATGAAGCATAAAATGGGTGCTTGAATGTATACTTGATGAAAATGAAGGATTTTTAGAAGATATCAATCCCATGGAAGTTGATATGTAAAGAATGTGTATGGTATTCTCATTAGTTTTGATAAGAGGAGGATTGATTTCAACAACCAATTTTAAAAAAATGTTTCATATTGAAGGGAAACATCATCCAATACAAGAGTTACATTATATTCTAGAGAGGAATCATAATGAAAATGATGGAAAGGGCCTCATAAAATTGGGGTATCTTGAGACAATGATGAGAATAATGACCATATTCATCTCTCAAAACACATGGTTGATTAGTTCTCAAGGACTTAATATGTTTTCTTGATTATTTAGAAGAGATATTTCCACCATGAGAGTAGATGGATTAGGTCCTAAATCATTATAAATAAAAAGGTCCTTTAACTTTGCGAGAAATAGAAAATTATTGGTTGCATGGTTGATGAGGTCACATAAAGAATGTGAGCAGATAGCTCTAGGTGTTGTGGTTTTGGTGGTCATTGATTGTCTAGAGTTGGTAGTGCCCCCAAATTTATTAGATTCCCCTCAGTGAGAACTCATTTCCCAAATTTGGTAGGGATTGGTTGGGCCTATGTAGATTATACAAAAGATATGGGGGCAACACTTGTGGGTTGAATAGGTGTTAATTTTCGAAACCAAATGAAGGGTTGACATCAATGACATTGGTGGGTTGGAAGATCTAGGTACCACACCAAGATCCCCAAGGTGAGATTAGGTAAAGTTAAGGTACCATCATAGGGATACTTACTCTTCTTGGAGGCATGGGACTTGAGTAAAGAGAGGCCTATGGGTGGGATTCCTTCCTCATGATGGTGTTTAGGAGTAGTGGGTTCCATAGGTGGCTACAACGAAGAAAGCTCAAATGAAGAAGTCATTGAGGCAATAAATTTTTGAGACAATTTCACTATGAAAATATTGGATGGACAAGGAGGTTTATTACTGATATAGGACCGTAATACATGATAACTAATGCATAATATTTGAATATTTTATTAATAACATCCAAAAAGGAAGAAATGGTTTGATTTTTGTCCACAAGGGGTAAAGCAATATTAGAACAAAGTTGAGCTTTGGGATTGTAGTAAGTACTCTAATTTATGGTAATGACCTTCCCTTCATGGGGAGAATTCATGATGAGAAAATTCAATAGGAAACCACCTTCATCGCATGCATAACTATATCCTAAGAGGATAATGTAATCTAATTTGGAATCTACAACCTCAGTATGAATAAGGACTTGTTTTCTAGCTAACTAGATTGGAACATTCTGATACAATGCTTCTGATTGGGAGATCCTACCATCACACATAGAAAAGGTGATCATAGATGGCATGATCTCATGAGAACCTAACTTCTTCTAGACACGAGTAAACATAAGACATGTTTATTTCCCCTCATTAGTAATGCATCTATTATTAATGGTATTCCTAATCATGATCAAAATATGGAAAGTAAATAAGGGGGAAGATGAATATCATCTTTGTTGATATAAAATACATTCATTCTGATGTTTGAAGGATTGGCCACACCTAATGTGGATAACAAAGCCTTCTGTTATGTAGGAAAAGTTTAAAGGAATTTTAAATATGACATAACTAGTGGAGGTTGAGCAAGATCATCAACTACATTGTAGTTATAAGTAGCCTATGCATGAGGGTTATGGGAATTTTGACATAAATGAACATTTAACATCTTGGGGGTAATATTGATAGTAGGTTAATGAATCTGAAAATGTACCATCTCCAAGAGTGTTGGAATTAGAAGGTTGACCAAAAGGAATTACTTTTGGTGGATACAAATCCCCAATGTGTTAGAAAAGGGTTACACAATGTAACTGTCTGCAATGATGATGATGGGGTGGGTTGGGCATAGGTTGGGGAATAGGTTGAGCTAGTGCTACTTGAGCTTTATCAACTAACTCCTTTAATTGAAGAAACACAAATAAAAGTGGAAATTGATGGATATAATGTCCATATGCACCACAAATAGAGCAAGGATTATTTGTGTAAACTTGAAGGTGCTTTCCCCATTTGGTCATGGATTATTACTTACATTGATTTGTAGTATTATATTTTCCTCTAGTATTATTGGGTTATTTGTTTTGGTTACCTTGATTGGACCCTTGATTCTAGTGTTGATAATTTTTATCTTCCCTTCCCTTTATTATTCTTTTTGTTATTATGATTTTGATCATAATTGGGAGGTGTTGTTTCTTGAGGTGGTCCTAGTTGTTTAGGAATTGTAACAACCATGGTTAAAAATCCATGTAAATATAAAATATAAGACCACGATCATGGGACACGTATTCCAAGTTGAATCGTGGGAAAAACATCCTAGTGGGTGTTCATTCGGTTTATTATGGCTAAGGAAATTGGCAAAGGAAATGGCAAAGGCATTGAAAAGGCAATGTGGCATTAATTGGCATTTATTTATGAAAATAAAGGAAATTAGGAGAAAAGGAAAGTGAAAGGTCACATGTTGCATGTGAAGAGGAAAATAATGGAAAATGAAGAAAATAGAGGCTTAACTGATAAAAAGGCTTCTGAGGATCAGTTGGTAAGATTTTTCACGGGTTGGTGGAGCTCTCTTCAATTTTTTCTCTCTCTCATACTTTTGGACACTTAGAGTTTTCTTGGAGCACTCTTAGAGAGTGTGGCATACTTGGAGTTTTAGAGCAAGAAGACAAAGGAAGAACAGGAAAGCGCAAGAGGATATCAGGATCAACAACTACAACGGGTTTTGCTTGCAAATACTGAGTTGCATGTACGTTTTCCTCGCTAGTTTTGGCATGCATGGAACATGCATGTGGTTTATTTGTCATGATTTGTTATTGGAATGGAGGATTGCATGGATTGATAGTGCTTTTGCCTAACCTTGCCATTTCTTGGATAGCCATGGTGTTGTGGGTTCATTTCCTTGTTTTTTTGGTTGGTTCTCATGTTTCCTTTAGCTTCAGTTGAGTTACTAGTTTATGGGAGCCCTGGTTGGAAAAATACCCTGGAAGCCCTTGATGGGTTGAGTTACCAGTCTTGGAAGCCCTGGTTGGACAAATGCTTTGGAAGCCCGATGGAAATTGTGGGTTGAGTTACTAATCCTAGAAGCCATGGTTGGAAAAAATGCTCTCAAGCCCTGGGAGGCTTGGGTAGAGACCAATTTGGTGATGGTTTGTGATGTCCAACCATGAGGTGGAATCATTGTTAGATGGTTTGAGGTGGTTTGGCCTCTGGCATCCCTGGATGGGTTTGATTAATGTGTTATGAGATACCATACTCATGCTTGGAATATGGCACGAGGGTGATTGGCTGAAGACAAACTTAGCTCAACCAATGTACGGTCGGGTGGAACGTGTTAGTCCCATACCGGGTTGGCTTTTGCATCATTAATATGAGGTTATCTCTCCTTGTTAATTCATGAGTATTATACTGGTTTATATGTGGATTATATGGTTGTTGTTTCCTTGGTATTTCTATTGTTATTATGCTGGTTATGGACATGTATTATGATAGTGGCTATGTTTGGCTCTCATCATTTTTTTACTTGTAATTGAATGAAAAATGTATATTTGGACTAATAGATGATAATTTAGCTAAAGTGATAAGGAAACAATGCCTCATATCAAATCTCAAATAAGTATGAGACCCCTATGCTCAGATATATTGTTTAAACATGTAGATTAAATATTTGTGACATGTTTGACGAAATGCTTGTCATGGCTAGTAGGTATCCAATCAATTCTTTATTCAAGTAGTTACTTTTGTATCATTATTATGTTGTTATCTTTTGGTTTTTAAAGTATCATTTATTTCTGGGCCATGACCTGGGCTCCGGGCCTAAAAAAGTGGCTCAAATCTCGGGGACACAGGGACAACACTAGGCAGAAAATTCCCTGGACGCATGCATACCCACGCCATGGGAGTGTCTGGAGCCTCCTAGACACATGCTTGCCCATACCAAGGGAGTGTCCAAGGGTGTAATGGTCTAAAACTCATTTGGTCTCAGGGGCTAGTTACCTAAGTGGCTGGGATGGCTCTTGGGAGTTCTGTTGTTGATGTGGAAGGTTTGTATGGTGTGTTTATGTTAATTCCACTTCCTTAACTGACACATAGGGAGTCGAGTCATATCATAGTAAATTCCCATCACATGTTTACCCTGGTTGGTTGGTTACTTGGGTAGATGTGGGAGGAGGGTGTTACAGATTGGTACCAAAAGCATGGTTCACCCCTCAGACTGGATGGGCGGTGTGTTGTTCATGCATTCATGTCAATTGCATATGTGTTCCTTATGCTTGTAGTCCATGTGATTTTTGCATTTGCATGGCGTTGAACATGGTTGTAGTGATGTTTCCATGTGAAGGTTGATGGTCTTGTTGTACGTGTGTCGTCATGAGTGTATGGTTCTATATGCATTTGTTATGCATGTTAGTGGCTATATGTTGTTATACATGTATTGCAGGTTAGACCTGCATTGTGAGTTCATTGTATGAAATTAGGTCATCATGATGATATTGGTATGTTATGATGCTAATGTGTTGGATGAGATAGAGTAGGAGATGCATATCATCAGAATGAGGTTACGACATTAGACCTTCGAGTAAGAGCAGACCATCATAAAGGTATTGTATGTTTGGCATGTAGGTATGTTAGTTAATGGATTTTTATATACAATAGGGTTATATACATGTTTGTCATTTATTTTTATTATGGTTACATGTATGATAAATTCTAGTTGATAAGTGTAGTCACATGCATATGTGTCAGATAGTCATGAATGATAGTAACCTGTGGTTGTATGCATTGCTATTTTTGTTTTAGGTTACACAACTTGATGATTATGTTATATGTTATTGATGATTATTTTATAGGTTAACTTGTTTTTGTTATATGATAGTTAGCTTGATGATTAGGTTATATGTTGTTGATGAGCATGATGTGTAACTTCTTGTTGTTATATGCTAGTAACTTGATGATTAGGGTTATTACCTTAAGCTCTTGATGTTATATGTATCATACTAATTTGGATTGGTCTATGCAAATGGTTAGGGTTATGACATTCATGTATGAGTTAATATGTTGTGATATTATGTCACACTAATCTTGACTGATTGTGTAGATGCGATTATTATGCATGAATGATAATTGTTTATGAGTTTATGGTGTGAACATGTTAGCTAGTAACTATTATGGATATCATGACCTTATTCATGTTTGAGTTGATATGTTGTGAAGTTATATCGTGCTAATATAGATTGATTGTGTAGACAAGATAGCCTCCCCTAAGATATATTAAGGTATGAGTTCCCTTATGTCATATATTTGGTGTTTGAACGTTTGACTATGTCGTTTATTTGGTGTGAGAGTATTTGGTGTCTATTATGTCGTTTATCTATTGTCTGAATGTTTGATTACTTGAATGATATGAGTATGTGTCTATAAGATTTCTTGCTTAAATGATCTTGTTTTAAGATGTTTTTACTAATACATATGTGTTGAGACAATTGATATGTATTTGAGTGTAAGTAGGTGATAGTTGTAGCATTATGTCTAATGACTACGTGCTGACTTTGGATTATGACATGGTTGTCAGTATTGGTAAAGGTTGATTTTAGATTAATAGATATGATGTATTGATATTTGGAATGTGTGATTGACAAGTGTGAACAATTGTGGGGCAACATGCTTGGTATTAGCATGACAAGGTAATAATAGAATTGTTTATATAACTAACAGTGGGGTGATGTGACAATACATAGTAAGACTTGATTGCAGCAAGGTAAAAAGGTAAATAAGGGAATTGGGTTAGGATTCCTTTGGCTATGTTTGGAAACCGCAAATCCAAACGAATGAATGATTTGAATACAAGAAGTCTTCTTAACCTAGATTTTTTCTAATATTATGTGGATATCAGTTATATTCCTAAACATATATTTGACAATATATTAGCTAGTTTCTAGCTATAGTTGGGTTCGTCAAGAGATTTGGAAGAATGATATGCACAGGTGTACAATGTGCCAATGTGCTTGGCACAACAAGGTAAGATAATTAGCATATTTTGATATTTACTTATGCATTGACAATTGTGTGTTTATGGCAGTATGATGCAAGAGATTGCATGGAAAAGGAGACTACCATGAAATATAGAAGAAGGCTTAAGTTTAATTTCCCTTGGAGACATTGGGAATCCATGGGGTTGAGTTGTGGTGTTTGTTTGGAGTTTTGTGCCTTCAATATTTTGTGATTTTTTTGAGTTTGATTTATGGGTTTTGATTGCGTCTGGTGCAAGGCCTTGCCACTTTGTTTGTGATGTCATATTGCTATTGGTTTTCATGGTTTTCTCTTGTTTTCATCCTATTCTTGCCTTTCATGTTTTGATTCTTGGGAATTGGTTGGTAAAAGAGGAAAATTAATGGAGCTCAGGAAGAGCGGAATGAAACCCAACATGTAATGAAGCTTTGTGCATGTATAAGGGCAACTAAAGGCAAGAGTATGGCAGTCAGTTGGATTGGTTGGGTCCATTGGGGTAAATGGACAATGGTAGGACAATCATGAGAAAGGTAACATGAAAGGTGAAGTAAATGGATCTGAGGCATTAGATGCCTTGGCTATGTTGGGAACGATTGTTCTCAATGTTGTGCATGGTGTGCACAGATAAAGGGAGTTCTCTTAACCTTGACCTTATGCTATCTGGTAATTATGTTATGATCATGATTATGTTGATGCTTATATATGTATACATGTATGTATGTGTGTGTATGTCGTGTCTGATAGGGTCGTCATGGATCATGGTCGTTTAGTGCTAATGTTTATATGTATGTATGTCATTGTCTTACAACATCATGATTGTTTTATGCTAATGTTTATGTGTATGCATGTATGTATCCATGTATCTATGTCACTGTCCGATAGGGTAATCAAGGATCATGCTTGTGGAGGAATGATTGCTTATGCAGGTGAATGGCATGATGAGGTTCTTGGTCTTATGGGGAATCAAGTGGGGAGAGTAGTCATGACAAATACATGAGGTCAATATGTGGATATGAATTGATAGTGTATGCTTGTCTTATGCTTATGTTTATGTTATGACAGGTAACTCTAAGGGATACATCAGCTAAATGAAAGCAGTGAGATCCAAGGCATGCTAGGATAAGCATGGATGGCAGAGAGACACTAGAAGCAAGGTTGCCTAATAGAGATAGTGTGGTAATACTTTTGTACATACGTTGTATATCTTGTACATGTTGCATTTGTGATGTTGTGCGAATGCGGTGTTGTGTATATATAGTGTGTGTGCATGTTGTTTATGCAATATTATGTACAGGGTGGTACAGATAGTGTTGTGTGAATATTGCATATGCAGTGTTGGGTATAGATGGTGCTATGTACATGTTGGATATGCGGTGTTTTGTACATATCGTATTGTACACATGATGTATATGCAATATTTTTTGCACATGGTGTTGTGCACAAGTTGGATATGCAATGTTGTGTACAGATGATGCTATGTACATGTTGGATATGCAGTGCTATGTACATGTGGTGTTGCGTGCATGTTGTGGCTGTGGTGTTATGTAAATATGGTGTTGTGTGCATGATTGTACAAGTGTTGATGTGTGCATGTGGTGTTGTGTACATGTTGTACAAGTGCCGTTGTGTGAGGGTGGTGTTGTGTACATGTCGTGCAAGTGGCGATGTGTACATGTGGTGTCGTGTACATGTCATGCATGTGATATTGTGTACATGTGGTATTGTGTACACGTTGTATAGGTGGTGTGGTGTACACATTGTGCAGGTGGTGCTATGTACATGTGATGTTGTGCACACATCGTTCAGGTGGTGTTGTGTATAGGTGGTATTGTGTACATGTTGTACCTATGGTACTAGTGTACATGTGGTATTGTGTGCATGTCATACATGTTGTGTTGCAGGCATGTGGTACTATGTGTTAGGATATTCCGACACATAGGATATAGTTAAGTTCAACTTGGTCTAGTATAGAGTTAGGTTAGAGTTAGGTAAAGTGTGTTTCTTTACCGTTGTACATTTTGTAACTTACAATCCGACGGTCACGATATGTAGTGATCCGACGGTTCACTCTCACCTCGGTATTACCGACACTTGATCCGTGGCTTGACACCCGATTGGTCCATGAGTTCTATTTAAAGCGCATGGAGGGTCATTGTTCGGGTAATCCGTGCATGAGAGAAGCTTATGTAAATTTTCATTCTTTGATTAATAAATTGCCTGTAGTACCCACGTTGGGACAGGCCGTGGACTGTTTCCCTCCTTGCACTTTGAGGGTTTTAACCACGTCAAAAATACTGGTGTATTGATTTGAGATCTGGTTGTGAGCGGTGTCCTTTTGGTATTCTTTCTGAGGAACTTACCCTGTAAATTCCTACATGGTATCAGAGCTATTTGAGGGCCGCGTCCGTTGGTGATCCAAATCTGAAGCCGGTAGAACTGCATGCGGCTGTCGTTTCCTAGATCTGCTGTTTCTGACTGCTTTCGGGCCGAGAGGACTGCTCTGTTGCGTTCGGAGCATCTGTTCCAGTGAGGAACCCCTTTCGTTTCACGCGAAAAGGTTTCCGGTAGCCCTAGCTGCGTCATTTTTCAGATCGGGAGGTATACAGTGTTTTTTTTTGCAGTTTACTGTTATTTTCTCTCTGCTTATTTCGGTCTCAGTTTATTTAGCCTTTTTTTTAACCGGATCTATACCTTTCATTTCTGCGTATGCTCTTTGCCCTGCGACTCTGTGCGATCTGGGCAAATCAGAAACAGAAAGGAAGGATTTTTCTCATGCGTATGCTCTTTTCCCTGCACCTTAGTGTGATCTCGGAAAATCAGAAACATTGAGAAAAATATTTAGTTTTTCGGCTAAAGCTAACTTTTGAGATTTTTTTTAAAATTTCTAGTTTTTTGGCTAAAGCTAACTTCGAGCCGCAAGGTTCGTTTTTCTTTGCATATTCGTGTTGGGTTTTTTGTTTTGTGTTTTGTAGGGAAAAAGAGCTTTCTCAAGGCAAGCACGCAAACCAAGCCCTCTCTCTCTCTCTCTCTCTCTCTCTCTCTCTCTCTCTCTCTCTCTCTCTCTCAAATTTTTTGTATAGATCAATTGGTTCAAAGCTATTTTAAGAGAGTAGAGGTCTTGGGTTCAAGTCTCCATTTTGTGGGGGCGGATTTTTTCATTCCCGCACATTCGCGCACTTTGCCGGCAACGTCAACAATTTTTTTTTCAAAAAGCCATAACTTCTTCATCCGGAAGCCTTTTTCAGAGCCGTTTTTTTTAAAACCGCCTATTTTTTCGAGATCTATCCATTGGAACACTTACTTTCAGCATCTTCAGCTTCAGTTTTTTTTTTTAAATGGAAAGTCCATGCCAAGTCATTCTTGACAGCACTAACTACTTCCAATGGGTAGCCTACATGGAAGATTTACTTAGAAGTAAAGGTCTCTTCAGAATAGCCACAGACCAAGAGAAGAAACCAAAAGATGAAGACAAGGCGGCAAAATGGGAAAATAGACAAGATCAAGCACGTGGTTTGATAGGGATGTCTATTTCTCCTGATCTTAGATTCCACATTGCAGAACTTGAGACTCCTCATGAAGCATTAGAAAAACTTGCTAAAGTTTTTGGGATTAAAAATGAAATTAGAGCCCATCAACTTGAAAATGAGCTGCTTACTTTGGATCCTAATAATTTTTCTTGCATTGAAGATTTCTTGTCCAAATTCAAGACCCTTAGATATCTCTTGGAAGGTGTTAAAGTTAAGAAAGAAGATGGTAACCTTATTTATTCCATCCTTACTAAGTTGGGACCAGCCTACTCTGTATTTGTTTCCACTTTCCATTCTACAAGGGAAGCTTTCATTTGTCAAGGACAAGACTACAAGGCCCCTTCCTTTGACTCCTTTTGTGATTCCTTAATAAGAGAACAAGAAAAACTCTTACACCTTGGTCTTCTTAATCTTGGAAACTCTTCCACGAAAGCGTTAGCCGCCCAGCAGCAACCAAATTCAAAGAATCCTAAGAAGTCATATCCTCAAAAGAATGGTCCTAAACCATCTCAGCCTCAAAATGAAAGATCATTTCAGCAAAATGATAAGACCAATAAAAACAAATGGAAGAAGACTGATAGACATTGTAACTTTTGTAATCGAGATGGCCACTTAGAATCTAAATGCTTTAAGAAGATGGAAGCCTTGGAAGCCGCAATGAAGAAACATAACATCCATGTGGAGCCTACTTCAACTTCAACTTCCGGAATGGCACTTTCTGCATGTCATTGTCAATCATCTCAGTCTGGTTATGCATTAAATGTATCTTCTTCTTCTTCTCATTCTCATGAGTGGCTCATTGATTCTGGAGCCTCTTGTCACATGGCCAAAAACCAAGCCATGTTTTCTTCTTTAAATGATTGTAACACCAAAAATATATATATTGGTGATGATAGATCTCTTAATGTTGTAGGGACTGGAACTGTTCATCTAGACAATGGTCAGTTTAATGATGTATTATGTGTTCCAACCTTATCCTGCAACCTTCTATCTGTCTATCAGATAACTCATTCAGGTGAAGGTAAAATTGTTGAATTTTCACCTCATGATGTTGTAATCAAGGATCTAAAAGATCCTAAACAGATTCTAGCTACTGGTCTTGCTGATGATTCCAAAAGGTTGTATAAGTTTCACAACTTTGGGTCATCAAATCTTCCCTCAGTATTTGTTGCTCATAATGATGAAGTGAGCAAACTTTGGCATGAGCGATTTGGTCACTTAAACTATCGCTCCCTTCAGCATCTATGTAAAGAAAATATGGTGACAGGTCTTCCTATGGTATCTTGCAGAGATGGTGTTTGTTCCGGATGTGTACTCGGAAAACATCATCGGGACAGTTTTGACAAACGTGCCTCTTGGCACGCCTCAGCCCCTTTACAGCTTGTGCACAGTGATTTATGTGGTCCTCTTCCTGTTGCTTCATTCTCTGGCTGCAAGTACTTCTTAACTTTCATTGATGATTTCTCCAGACGCACTTGGGTATACTTCTTAAAACTCAAGAGCGAAGTATTTAACACTTTTTTGGCCTTCAAAGCCTTTGTTGAAAAACAATCTGGACATCAAATTCTTAAGCTAAGAACTGATAATGGTGGAGAATATGTTAAAAACACATTCATCAACTTTTGCACCGAAAATGGAATTCAAATGCAACATACTGTTCCATACACTCCACAACAAAATGGTGTAGCTGAAAGGAAAAATCGCACCTTAAAGGAAATGGCTAATTGTATGCTGCAATCTAAAGGACTCAGTCTTAGTTTTTGGGCCGAAGCAATTAATTGTGCAAATTATATAATCAATCGCACTCCTACTAAGGTTCTAGAGAATATCACTCCAGAAGAAGCTTGGAGTTCCATTAAACCAGATGTAAGTCACTTTCGTGTGTTTGGAAGTGAAGCATGGGCCCATATTCCAGATGAAAAGCATAAAGCTTTAGAACCTAAGAGTGAGAAATGTACTTTTGTTGGATATTCTGAAGATGTAAAAGGTTATAGACTTATTCCATTTAAGTCCAAAAATGTTATCATTAGAAGAGATGTAAAATTTGATGAAAATAAATCGGCCTGCGAGCCTAGTCCGGCGGATGTGCCACCTCTTCCTATCTCTTCTACTTTTGAAAACATTTCTTCTTCAGATGATGAAAGCGAGGATGATAATCCTCCCCCACCTTCTCAGGATCCTCAACTTCCAAGATGGGTCCGTGCTACTCGGGATGCAGCAGGTGATCTTGCCGGTGATCCTACAGATCAGCGACGTACACGTTCTCAGTTTGAAAGAGCCTCTTCTTTACTGGCTCAAGCTCCAGTAAATCATGATCCTGACACTTTTGCAGAAGCTTCAGGCCATCCACATTGGGAAGCAGCTATGAATGAAGAATATCATTCATTGATGACAAATGATACATGGGATCTTGTTCCTCTACCAAAGGGACGCAAACTTGTTAGATGTAAATGGGTTTACAGAACCAAGTATGGACCAGATGGGAAAGTTGATAAACATAAAGCTCGTCTCGTTGCTAAGGGCTTTTCACAGGTTGAAGGCATTGACTACACTGAAACCTTCTCCCCTGTTGCCAAAATGAACTCTATCCGCCTTGTTCTTTCCCTTGCTGCCTCTTTAAAATGGGAAGTCCATCAGATGGATGTTAAATCTGCCTTCTTGCATGGGGACTTGCAGGAAGAAATCTATATGGAACAACCCATTGGCTTCATACAAACAGACTCCAGCCTTGTTTGTCGACTTAAGAAATCCCTTTATGGCCTCAAGCAAGCTCCTCGGGCTTGGTATGCCAAAATGGATAGCTTTCTTTTAGAATCTGGCTTTTCTAGGTGTCATTCTGACAATACTGTCTACACCAAGAAAGTGGGCAACTCTCTTATCATCCTTGTTCTTTATGTTGATGATCTTATTCTTACTGGTAGTGATCCCAACCTTATAAACCATGTGAAGTCCAGCCTTAAAAAGAAATTTGAAATGACAGACTTAGGACACTTACACTATTTTCTCGGTCTTCAAGTCTTGCAATCCCAAGAGGGTATTTTCCTTTCCCAGTCCAAGTATGCTTGTGATATTCTTCGTCATTTTCACATGGAAGACTGTAAGCCAGCCCCTTCTCCCTTTCAGTCTGGAGTCAAACTTTCAGTCTCTTGTACTTCTCCTGAAGTTGATGCTACCTTATACCGTCAACTTGTCGGAAAACTCTTGTATTTAACCCATACTCGTCCTGATCTTTCCTTTGCTGTTGGCCTTGTTGCTCGTTTTATGCAAAACCCCCGTGAAAGTCATTGGAAAGCAGCTAAAAGAATACTTCGTTATGTTCGAGGTACAGTACAGTTTGGGATTCATTACAGTGCCAAAGCAGCTCCTCTGTTAGTTGGTTTCACTGATTCTGATTGGGCTGGTGACCCTGATGATCGGAAGTCTACTGCCGGTTATGTCTTCACTCTTGGTTCAGGACCTATTACATGGGCTTGTAAGAAACAGGCTGCCATTTCTCTTTCGTCAGCAGAAGCAGAGTATCGTGGTGCCGTGGAAGCTAGTAAGGAAGCCTTGTGGCTTCGTCAGATCCTATCAGAGTTTGGCTTTGAGCAGCAGCATCCAACCACACTTTGGTGTGATAATCAAAGTGCCATTCAGCTATGCAAAGATCCAGTCCAGCATCAGCGCAGCAAACACATTGAACTACACATGCACTTCATCAGAAAGCTCATTCATGACCATGTTCTTGAAGTGCAATATTGTCCAACAGATGATCAGGTTGCAGACATCTTCACAAAGGCTCTCACAGAGGCGAAGTTCACTAAACTTCGATATATGCTTGGAGTTCAGGAAGTTGTCACTAAGGGGGGATAGGCTCTAGTGCCTCCTTCCTTCTCCTATTGTGTCATATTTGTAAATCCTTCAATCCTATCCCAAGTTGTTCTTAAGGGGGGATGTTAGGATATTCCGACACATAGGATATAGTTAAGTTCAACTTGGTCTAGTATAGAGTTAGGTTAGAGTTAGGTAAAGTGTGTTTCTTTACCGTTGTACATTTTGTAACTTACAATCCGACGGTCACGATATGTAGTGATCCGACGGTTCACTCTCACCTCGGTATTACCGACACTTGATCCGTGGCTTGACACCCGATTGGTCCATGAGTTCTATTTAAAGCGCATGGAGGGTCATTGTTCGGGTAATCCGTGCATGAGAGAAGCTTATGTAAATTTTCATTCTTTGATTAATAAATTGCCTGTAGTACCCACGTTGGGACAGGCCATGGACTGTTTACCTCCTTGCACTTTGAGGGTTTTAACCACGTCAAAAATACTGGTGTATTGATTTGAGATCTGGTTGTGAGCGGTGTCCTTTTGGTATTCTTTCTGAGGAACTTACCCTGTAAATTCCTACACTATGTATGTGCATTGTGTAGTTGTGGTATCGTGACATGTGTACTCGTTGTGTTGTATTCTGTGTAGTACATGTATTGTGTTGTCTTGTACGACAAGTGTAGGTACATGTATTGTGTGGTGTTGTACATCGAATATAGATGTATTGTGTTGTGTTGTATGCCAGGTGTAGGTACATGTATTGTGTGGCGTGGTACATCGGGTATAGATGTATGTGTTGTGTTGTATATTAGGTGTAGGTGTATGCATTGTGTGGTGTTGTACTTTGTGTGTGGATGTATATGTTGTGATGTACATTGTGTATGTGTATGTAATTGAAGAAAAAAAAAATGCATTATGTGTTTTTTGGGTGTGGTAATCGATCCAGTGTGTGTACAGAAAGAACTAAGGTAGAAGCTAAGGATTGATTAAAGGATAAGTATCAGTATTTTATTTCAGTTTTATTACGCATCTGATTTATGATTCTGGTCTATGATGATTACACGTGATCGATGATTATGGTTTATGATGGCTACATGTGATTTATGATGTTGATCTATGATGGTTGTGTTTTGAGCTAACCTGATGTGATATGTTTATACATGATGATTTGGTTAAAGATTCTAGTTTGACTTGTTGTGACCGGAAGCGAACAAAATTGCAAGTGTACCTTGTTGACGGGCCACCAATGAGGTATGATCTGAAGTTATTTCAATTTATTTTGAATCTAATGGAAATTATGTGCTTGGTACAAGAAAGCATGAAATGCACGGCTGGGTGGCTGAAATTGACTACAAGAATTAGTAGTGTTAGTGAAAGGAATTGGAACATGAAGCAGTATGCTGGAAAAACATTAAGGAGTAGGGCCATTGTGGGACATTGGTACCCAATAGTGTCCATTGCTTTCCATGAGCATTCTATGACCAGTATGATGGTTTGAGGCAGGGATATGCCTTGGTTTTTGGACCTTCTGATGCAAGCAAATTGTGTCGAGGGATGGACTGCCTAGGATGGGGGTGCCAGTGGAACTTGGAAGATGTGTGGCTGCATGGAAGGGGGTGACCAGATTGCCTGAGGGACTATGTATCAAACAAAGGAAGGTCGGGGATGGATTTGTTTTGGTCATTAGCATTTCCATATGGAATCAAATGCACATTGGGAGTGTACCTTGGAACAATGAGTTGGTAATTGTTCACTGAGAGGACAAGTGATGCAAGATTATAACGTTGGACATTGGATGTAGCTTTGACTTTGTAGTGGATTTTGGACTTCTTGGGAAGGAGGTGAATCTTGGTATTACTTTTGGGGTGGAGGCGTGAGACTACATATTCCCTTGTGGTAGATGTAGGCATAATATACTTTTATTTTTTGTCTAAGCAAATGTGCATATGTGTATAAGCGTTTATTATTGTAAATATTGTATCGAGCTGGATTTATAAAGCTCCATAGACAGTATGATTATTTGTTGGGTGAAGAAAATGTTTATGTGTGTATATGTGGTTATTATTGTAAATACCATAATGAACTGTGTTATAAAGCTCCAGTAAACAGTAAGTTTGTCACATTTTAGCAGATGGTCATTATACATACTCCAATGAGCTATGCTATAAAGCTCCATGGGAAATATGTTTTGTTTTCAATGGTCTTGCTGGTTATAGGTTTCATTGAACACCAAGGATGGTGTCCCCCCTAGGGGGAGGGTTCTGTAACAACCTTGGTTAAAAATCCATGTAAATATAAAATATAAGACCATGGTCATGGGACAAGTATTCCAAGATGAATGGTGGGAAAAACATCCTAGTGGGTGTTCATTCGGTTGGTTATGGCTAAGAAAATTTGCAAAGGCATTGAAAAGACAAAGTGGCATTAATTGGAATTTATTTATGAAAATAAAGGAAAATAGGAGAAAAGGAAGGTGAAAGGTCACAGGTTGCATGTGAGGAGGAAAATAATGGAAAATGAAGAAAATATAGGCCTTATTGATAAAAATGCTTATGAGGATCAGTTGGTAAGATTTTTGACAGGTTGGTGGAGCTCTATTTTATTTTCTCTCTCTCTCTCTCTCACACACTTTTAGACACTAAGAGTTTTCTTGGAGCACTCGTGGAGAGTGTGGCATACTTGGAGTTTTAGAGAAAGAAGACAAAGCAAGAGTAGGAAAGCACAATAGGACATCGGGATCAACAACTACAACATGTTTTTCTTGCAGGTACCGAGTTGCATGTACGTTTTCCTCACTAGTTTTTCCATGCATGACACATGCATGTGGTTTATGGGACATGATCTGTCATTGGCATGGAGGATTTCCCGGATTGAAAGTGGTTTTTCCTATCCTTGCCATTTCCTGGATAGCCATGGTGTTGTGGGTTCATTTCCTTGTTTTTTTTGTTGGTTCTTATGTTTCCTTTAACTTGGGTTGAGTTACTAGTTCCTGGAAGCCCTGATTGGACAAATGATCTGGAAGCCCTGTAACAACTTGGGTTGAGTTACTAGTCCTAGAAGCCTTGGTTGTACAAATTCTCTGGAATACCTTGGTTGGTTGAGTTATTAGTCCTAGAAGCCCTAGTTGGACAAACGCTCTGGAAGCCCGACAACAATTTTGGGTTGAGTTACTAGTCCTGGAAGCCTTGGTTGGAACAAACGCTCTGGAGCCCTAGAAGGCTTAGGTAGAGACCAATATAGTGATGGTTTGTGATGTTCGACCATGAGGTGGAATCACTATTTTATGGGTTGAGGTGGTTTGGCCTCTGGAGCCCTGGATGGTTTTGATTGATGTGTTATGAGATCCCACATTCATTCTTGGAATATGGAATGAGGGTGATTGGCTGAAGAGAGACTTGGCTTAGCCAATCTACGATCGGTGGAACGTGATAGTCCCATATCGGGTTATATTTTGCATCATTAATATGAGGTTACCTCTCCTTTTTAATTCATGAGTATTATACTAGTTTATATGTGGATTATATGGTTGTTGTTTCCTTGGTATTTTTGTTGTTATTATGTTGGTTATGGACATGTATTATTACAAATCTATGTATGGATATCATCATGTTTTTACTTATAATTGAATGAACAATGTATCTATGGTCTAATAGACGATAATGCAGCTAAAGTGATAAGGAAACAATGCCTCATAGCGAATCTCAGATAAGTATGACACCCCTATGCTTAGATATGTTGTTTAAACCTATAAATTACATATTTGTGACATGTTTGACGAAATCCTTGTCATGGCTAATAGGGGTCCATTCAATTCCTTGTTCAAGTAATTGCATTTGTATCATTTTTATGTTGTTATCTTTTAGTCCCGAAAGTGTCATTTAGTTATGAGTAGTGACCTGGGCTTTGGGTCTGAAAAAGTGGCTCAAATCTTGGGGACGTAGGCACAACACTGGGCAGAAAATTCCTTGGATGCATGCATACCCATGCTGTGGGAGCGTCTGGAGCCTCTTGGAGGCATGCTTGCCCATATCAAGGGAGCATCCAGGGGTTTAATGGTCTAAAAACTTAGTTGGTCTCAAGGGCTGGTTACCTAAGTGGTTGGGATGGCTCCTGGGAGTTCTGTTGCTGATGTGGAAGTTATATATGGTGTGTTTATGTTGGTTCCACTTCATTAACCGACACATAGGGAGTCAAATCATATCATAGTAAATTATGTTCACATGTTTACCCTAGTTGGCCGGTTACTTGGGTAGATGTCAGAGGAGGGTGTTACAAGAACTATGCCAAGACATATCCAAACCAACTTTTAACTACAAGTTGGCCCTTGGATTAAAGAGGGATTCCTCAAAAATTAAGTTGTCTACCCATTGTCTCTAAGCACAATTCACAATATTAAGCTCAATGACAAAATTTAAAATAACATAATGATAAACAAGGCTAAGGAAAAGGTAGCAAAATGGGATAAAAACATTGCAAATCTCTCATATAAGAGGCCTTTCCATTGGGCATAGAGTCTCTTGTAACATAGAAAAATAGTTGATAATTGAAGGTGGAAGAAATGAGAAGAACACAAGATCTTGAATCTAATAGTAAGTAAGAACGTCATTGTTAATCTTGGATGAAGAAGTAGAAGATTTGTTGGGTATAAAATAAGGAATCCATTTTCAGGTGCAAGGATTGAACACAACAAAGGAATCAAACTTACTAACACTTCCTTAATGATTTTAATAATTATCTTTAAACTATATAAATCCAAGGACATAGAAAAGAGAAAAAAGTAACTTTGAATCCTTTAGCTATGCTTTGTATATCATATCAATATTTCATACAACTCCATAAATTCGCAGATATAATAATTACATTCATAACATAAAAGAAAAGAAGTGAGGAATGAGAAGCGTGACACAGTAAAAGAGAAAAAAAGAAGACTCTAAATATACTGGAGGTGGATCCAATGGATAGATGTCTCAATCAGAAAAATTACAGAGAAAAATCCCCTTGAGCTTTATTTACAAAACATAGTTTCCCTCTACCAAAAAAAATCCCCCAAAATCCCTCAATTGCTTTCCCTTTATCTTATTTTTGAATGATAAACTTATGTCTTTGCTGATACAATTAAATTGCCAAAACAATAGTGTTGATGAGCTGACTTGAGGTAGCTCAATTGAATAGGAGTTGGTTATCTCACTCTTCTAGGAAAATAGGAAATTTGGTGTTATCTGCATTTAACTAATTTGTTTACCAATTAACATTTATAGATTTTATCATGATGCCACCCATCACGAGTTCTTGGAGGATTGTCAATTGCAACACCTAGCAACTCAATCACTAAACCTTTGTTTCTTGCTTTTTGGTAAAACCTCTATGAAGTAAAAGTGAATAGAAGCCAAATATATAAGCATGAAAATTGACAACTCATCATTTTTCTCAGCATGTTTGAACCTTTATACGAGATTCTTCGTCAATAACTTTCAATTCTTTTTTCACATCAAAATCTGAAAGGAGCTTTGCATCAAGATCATTTGGATTCTGAATCATTATCAAGTCATCTTTAGTAAACAGTTCATTCGTGGGCAATTCCTTCTAGTTCTTTGGCTTCAAATTTAATTCTTTGATTACCTCGTAAAAAAATAGATTTCTTGTGGTCTTTACAGCAACAATGTGAGTGAATTCCGAGAAGATCGTTTCTAAAACAGGGCAATAATACTCACCTTCTAAATTTTCGTGGAACTGAAGTTTTATGAGGCCCTTCACAGCCAAATGTGTCCTATTCACAGGATGCTTTCCATGTTTCTGAATGTATATGATAATGTGCTTGATTTACTAGCACTACATGAATCTTTCTCATCGTAATATTATCCATTTATATGAATATGGAGATGATCCTCTATAAATTTGTGATCCCTTGAAGTTCTGGGACAAAAATAATATACTTCAATGTTAGACAATTAATTCTTGGGATTAGGTTTGTGTTATGGTGAGTGGTTATTAGAGTCCAAGAAGACCTGGAAATTGAACCAACGGTTTCTTGATGTATTTATATGTACATTAGGTACATCATTCTTCGAGACAATCATTACTATACAGTTCATTTGGTTTCCATTTATGTTATCTAACAATGGTATGTGGAGCATAGTCAAGCTACTAGAGCATAGAGGACTCGACAAGATTGAATTCACAAAGGTAGAAATCTTGTTAGGACTTTTGTGATCCATAATGTAGATATAAGTCTTTCGGATTAACCACATTTTAAACTAAATATAGAATATTTTAATAAAATAGCTCCTTACCACTAATTATTAAATAATTTTTTACTTTACCTATTAACTAATTTACCAACGGCTAATTTTTAATGGCTAACTCTAGGCAATGATGCATCCATACTATTTATTCCTTTTGATCGATGGATTTCTCACCTTGTCCCGAGGATGAACCACATTAGTTGGTTCGAAACGTCGACCAAATCCTAACAAGGTACAAATCTTAAATATTTTTCCCAAGTTGGGTTGATTGTCCTGGTATTTGGCACAATATACCGACTATTAGAATCAGTTTCGATCATAATTAACTATTGTGGCTTATCTAAGTAAGTGTAGCAGTAAGCTTTCAGATTTGACTAGTACTTGTGCGTGAATCTCATCGCATTCGTTTGTGGCATAAATGAACACAATTTTTTTTACTTTGGGAAGCCCTTCGACCTTTGAGAAGAAGATCTAAAATCGTGATAGTGTGAACATAGGCAGAGATTTCAAAACGATCTTCGATTTTCCTACAAAATCACATACATTAGATATCTGTTGGTTTGCTTATGCTTATATAAGTTCCTGTACCACGGGTGATTGGCTAGAAGTTAGAAGTTTGATATATACTTGTTTTTCCTTCAGAAGCACTACATTTGTTCCTTACAAAACTGGAGTTAGATCAGCAATGAACATGTTGGAACGTACATCATTCTTGATGAATGTAAAACATTGGCTAACTGTAGAGTGGACAAAGCACGCTACTATTTAGCTTTAATGGAACAAGTTTTTTTCCTAGTGCTTTTGCTCGGTGGAACAAATTGATATATGTGAAATGGTAATAAGGGACAATTGGACGCTTAGACAACCCCAGCAATATCCCGACTGAACTGCGAGCTTGAAGGTTTGGCATAAATTGTAACCCTCATAATCCTAATGTTTCTTCACGTGAGTTTATCCGGGCCTATTGTCTGAGTTTATTCACAACATTGTTTAAATCTCAGAGGTAATTCTCTGTTCAACTGCTTTATTTAAATCAGAGTGTCTATAAAAGATAGATTGAAGAAGCAGTGATGTTGGTGAAGACATGTAGCCATGTAGATATTTTTTTTGTACTGCCATAGAAGGTTTTGTGCCAAAGCCTCTGGATATTAGTTGCAAAATTGAAAGTGGAATGCTTTAAGAACATTCAGTTTATTTGCTTGGAAACCTGGTGTTGTGAATTATGCCGCACATGTTTCAGTATTTTTAACAAAAATATTTATGTCATCCACTCTTGTTGTATTCAGACTCTTACACATCTGTTTAAGTATGCTCTCATCTTGTCCATGGCCTAAGAGAAGTTGAAGAAGAAGGACGCTTGATTCATGGTGTGCGTAAGTGTTAACCAATGCTCTCGTTTTGGGGCTCGACATCAATGTCTAGTCCAATATTAGAATTTCTGCTCTAGATTCCAGCATTGTGCATAGACTCTTCGGCAAGCCAGCCAATTGTTCCAGATTAGAGGGTCCATTTAATTTTTTTTCGCATCAAGAGTACTCGAGAAGGTTAGTCAGAGAATTGCATTGGTATTTAAGAGTCAAAGAAATCACATTTAAGTGTTGTTTTCAGAAGGCGGTTGTTCACTAGCAGAAGACACAATATTAGAATGAGTAGATCGAGATCAAGACCAACTGTAGAGGAGTTGTCAATAAAATGATGCTTGGAATTTCAACTCAGTTTTGTTAAATATTTTTAAACATGCCCAAACCAAAGTCAAAGGTGCATGCATGCATCAAAAGGTAAAGCACAATTTTTTTATAAGAATTAAATTTTAAATGAATGGATGAACGATGATATTATTATTTAAAAACATATTTGTAATGGGCATTGGGAACAACATAAGATTACCATCAAATATTGGAAGGTAGCATATATGAAGGTTTTATTTTGATTACAAACTAGAACAATATTGAGAGTCTTCTTTAATCTGACATATTCCATTGTAATTGGGTGCCTTATCGATGGTAGTTGACACTCTTTTCAAAGTTGATTGCATGTTTTCTTTGATAGGAAGTTGGAGAAAATGGCTAAACTCATTGATTTGTTAGAGTCATTAAACACTCTAATGTTGTTTACTATCCATAACAATGTCCAACTCAGCAAGGAAACACTCTCTGACATTCGAACATGTTTAAAAAATGCTCAAAGAAAAATTCAAGTTTTGGAGTTAGAATCATAGTAGCAAAATGATGAATTGCGTGACCTAAAGATGAATTGTAAATTTGAACTTGTTCTTGTTAAAAACAACAATTTGTTTTAGCTTGATCATCAGACAAAGAGTGATCAGAGTAATGAAGTGATTTCAAAAGCAAATTTGGATGCAACGGAAAGTCATGTTCAAGCAAGTGTATGCAAGAGTCATTTGCATACAAATGTGAATCTTGTCGTTCCCAAAACCTCTATAAGACCATGGGAAGAAACTATACACAACAAAAACATAACTGGTTTGGGATATAACAAGGATGCGTTGGATGTATCTTTTCATATTTGTGATTTTTCTAAACCTATACAATTTCATAGTGTTGGATTTCTGGATGGTGTCATTCTAGAACAAATTGATCGATGTCAATGTTGTGACAGAGTTGGACATGTGAAATATCAATGTTTTGATCTTCACCCTAGTGAGTATTGTGGGAAGTGAAATCACCATTCAAACAAATGTTCCTAAAAGAAGACTATTGTAAGAGAGAAACTAAATTTTGGATGAATTGCTTCTTGGGATTGGTCTAAAGATGCCAAAAATATTTATAGGTCATACCACAGGATATGTTTGAGAGTATTGACCATCCTTTCAGTGATGAAGAATACTTCATCTTCTCGTCCTGTATTCGACAGGGGGGAAATGATAGAGTTGTGATGGTCTGCTATAGGTTTGAAGATTTTTCTAGTGAGCCCGAGTTAATGTTCCACAAGTGAGCCTGAGCCACAACCTATACCAGCTAGAGCCATAGTTGTAGGCAAAGAAATTTCAGTTTTTTCTGAATGAGTTGTTTGTCAACAAGTACTTCCCGATCCAGAATTGTTCAAGGAACTACATTGATGGTTCCAGAGTTGACATTTTTTGTTGATCTAAGAATTGCTATGAAGGTTCTAGACATGGGTATTGTTTGTGGTTTTCTATTAAAAACCGCCATCTTTGATTTGTGGTTGTCCTTGTGATGAGCCCCAAAAATGGATAATTATTTGGGCTCATTCAACCTCCTAATTCGACTTAATCCACCATTCTCATTAGTTTATTGCATGTTTTTTATTATATTTATGCTAATAGAGTGAATTGGGTTAGTCATTATGCCAACAAGTCTAATGGGTGCTTTGTGTAGCCTTTTTGGTCAATTTGAAGACAAAATTGAAGGTTTTAATGAGTACTTGGCAGCCAAATTCATGGGAGAACAAGGGATAGGATTTGTAGGAAGGTGTCCCCTTCATTTATGGGCCATTACCTCGAATTCTCCACCATCAGCTCGGAGTTCAAGGGCCACCAAATCAATTAACACAAGGGCAGCCAAGCAAGTCAAGTAGGACTGCTGTTAACTACAAGTTTTGGGCAGCCGAGCCCCTAAAGTTTAGGAGGACTATTGGGGTCCTCAATTTGTATAAATAAGAAGGCTTACGGCCTCATTTGGGTTAGCTAGTGGTTAGTCATTTTCTAGCCAATGGTTAGTCATTTTGTAGGCAGAAGTTAGCTAGTTGTATTTCGATTTTTAGTCAATAGATTAGCTTTGCTTTCAACTCATTTTCAAGTTCTCCTTGTGGACAGTTTTGATGTAACTCTTGTTTTCTTGCTCAATAAAGATGAATCCAGCTTTGCACCAGCTCTAAATCTCTCTTAGGAGGCTATAGCTCTTGGGGTTGGGCCCATCTCAAGCACCCAATACCTCCTTTGATTATCTTTATGTGTTTTTGCTGCATTCTTAGAATAAAATCTGCTATTTAGATTTAAATATTGTGTTGTTGTTTAGGTTGCTTTTGATGATTAAAAAGGTTTTTCATGCTCAGATTTGCTTGATAGGTTAATCATAGGGAAGATATTCAGAAAAAGGCTACCAAACACCTTGGATCTCACCTCCCCCTCAGTGGAATCATGAGTTGGGACCAATGTGACTTTGCTGCCAACAAAAACACTGTTTTGCTTTGCCATGCAATTCTTAGTGTTGGAATCCTCTTTTGTAGATGTTGATATTAGTAGTGTTTAAATGCTTCAGTTGATGATTTCTTAGTGGCATAAGTTAGTTCATGCACTTCATTTTGAATAAACTGTTGTTCATTTCCTTTTGTTGTTACTTAGGTCAGAATAGAGTAAGGTAACTAGGTCATAGGTTTTATAAGTGTTTGTTTGTTCAATTTGAAAAACCACTTGCAGAGTACCTATTACCCGTCCTTACCTGCACATACTCCATCCAACCTACCTGTTTCATCCTTCACTTAGAACCCCTACCTTACATTTGCCTCATTCGCTTACTTTGCCATGATTCTCATCTTCTTGTGCAACATCGTTTCATCCCTCCTTGAACAAATCTCACCATCTACACCTTCTCCTCAACTCCATCCTCCAAGTCTTGAACTCCCTACACCCCTATTTCACCTCCATACTCATTCCTCCACCTTTTTCCCTCCATCCATGCTCCAAAATTCCATTTCTAAACATCCTGTAGAAAAATTACAGAACATCCTGTAGAAATCTCAGAACATCCTGTAGAACCCCTGCAGACTTCCTGTAGAAGCTCACGAATGAGGTTTCTTGATAGCCAAACGTTGTGAAACTCTCAGGAAGGGTGCTAGGGACCCCTTAGGACCTCTTCTAACCTTCCCAACCTCCTGCAAGCATTTTCTCCCACCGATCCACCTCTGCACAGTCAAAAGCTAGTTAAAAAGCACATGCATGATAATTCTAATAACTTATTCAAAAATACAAAAAGATGTTTTCTTCAGATAGTGATAACTTAGACACATGCATTTTACCTTCCTAGAAGTCAATGGCATTCCTTTCAGTAGCTTGCATCCTCTTCCTTGCATCAGTAGGACTAGTTGGTAGAATTAGGGTTTGCTAGGGTTTGCGTTTCTTTTTGACTTTCAGTTTCTTTCCGCAAGTAGATTAGCTTCCTTTGAGTTAGCTTTCATCCATCAGTTAAAAAGCTTCTTCTAAGAGCTCATAGAAGTTGGCTTAAGCCCCTAGCGGACTTGTGCCAGTTGACCAAGTGACAGCTGTGGCAAGAGCTAGTACTTGTGCATACAGCACCGTCGCTTCCAAGTTTGTTACGAACTACCGGGTTGATAAAGTTAAAGAAGGCAGTTCCAGGAGTTGTAGCATTATTGCTACAATACTGGGGCCCACCATCTTTTTGGCGCCGTTGTCGGGGATCGAACCCGGGTCACCCGCGTGACAGGCCGTGATACCTTTTTGCATTTTGAGCTCTCATTTCTTGGACTTTGACACATCCCTTTGGATTAAGGGGGGAATGTTAGACAAATAATCCTCAAGATTATGTTTGTGTTATGGTAAGTGGCTATTAAAGTCCAAGAAGACTCGAAAACTTAATCAACGATTTCTTGATGTATTTATATGTACACCATGTACATCATTCTTTGAGACAATCATTAATATACAATTCATTTGGTTAACTTAGCAAAAGTGACTACATCCCACAAACCCACAAATTGAAGATCTAATCTCTTGGAAAGCTCCTTGAATCTACATAAAACTTGGTATTGACATTGTCTTGAGCATTTAAAACACCATCAACCTCACCACTCCAGAAGGGAATGTGCTAACACAAGTCTCCATTGCATCAACCTACAAATGTGGGATAACTTCTGATTCTGTTAACCTTGACTCCACCTTCTCAATTTTCCAATCCCAAAAAAGGAATTGTCTCAATAACATGATCATTAGTTTTAATCAACTTTCCTCGGCTCCCAAAAGAAACGATACAGTTTCGACACAACTTGCCCTTGGGTAACAATCAAATTTTTTGTCTAAACTTTAAAAGCAAACCATAGTGGTCACTTGGAAACATAGGATGAGACTACTAAGTTCTTGTTGTTTTTGGGTTTGGTCCAATATGGAAGAGATGTTGTAAGGTTATGTTATGTAAACATTTTTTCTTGGCAAATTACATAAAAACAAAACAAAATAAAAATAATTATAATTAATAATTAAATAACACCTAAATCCATCCAGTTAATACTGAATCTATCAAGCTCCGAGAGGATCAAATCTTTTGAGGTGCAAAGCTATCCCCAAGTTTGGCACTAAAAAAAAAGGTTTGCACCTTGAGAGATTTGATACCTCTTAGTGCTTGAGAGGCCAGGAGTTAAGATGGTCACTTGATAGATCGGGAGTTAAGATGGCTTTAGGCTAGTTTTTTGTTAGAGTGTTTAATAAACTTGACTCAGTCCAGTTACCAACTGTTTTGGTCTCCACATTTATGAGAAACCATGGTTTTTCCCATAGTATTTATCTTTAATTTAACTTATTTATAGGCGGAAATACTTATGTTAAATTTGTTCATGTGACCAGTGAGATGCAACAATTATTGATCATAACATTTTTATCTCCCTTCTCTTCTCTAAGAGGACAATAATGGGTTTTTTCCCCATTAATACCCTCAACCTCAAATCTCAAAAATGGAAAAATATCCTATCCACGTGCTTTTGCAAGAGAAGATTTCTAGATAGATTTATTATCATATTATCATATATGAACAAATATTATCGGCCTTGGGAGAGCAAGAAAAAGGATTGAAGAGCACGAGAGCTTTGCTTTAACAACTGAAGTGGATGCGATGCAACAAATTCCATACAGTGCACAGTGTAATGAGAAGAGACAGATAGACGAGATTTTTGGGTGTTATTCGAGTTTTTGTCGAGGTTTTGGTTGGGCAGAGGCTGCTATGTGGAACGCAACACTCACTATTTGAGTTGGGTAATCTACAACAACTTTAACGAAATCTTGTTTTTATAGGTTAATATGCTATGAGCAGTTTGTTGTTTTGATGGAGTATATGTCAACGAGACGCAACCATAACTTGAAATAAAGGGTGGATCTCAGACTAAATGTAACTACAATTTTGGGGAAATTTTAAAATTCATTGTTTCAAGCACCAGAGAATTGAATCAGCTAGAAATGAATTCAAACATGATAAGAAATTTCAGAACCTGTGGAAACAAATGATCTAGGGCAAGTGAAAATTGCCTCATCTACCAAAGTTGGGAAGTGGGTTTGGGTCAATGAAAAACATTATCAGGGCATTTTAAAACGAAGTTTAGCCCGTCTAAAAGGGGAGCAAACAAGGAAAAAGCGGTTTCAAAGAGAAAGTACTCGAGTCCTTTGCAATAAGCACTCAAAAAAAGTCCCTCTACAAGTATATGGTAACAACAAGTCCAGAGGAAAATTCATTAATGATTCTACCTTCTATAGTACCACATCCACACCTATCACCTGGTCATCTGATCTTTATGTGAAAGAATTGTTAAATGAAAAACATAGGTTGGAGGTTTTAGAAGCTAAAGAGCAGGAAAGAGATCATAAAAATTCATATAACAACAATTGAGAACAAGGATTTAGCAGAAAGCAATAAAGTTTTGAAAGAACATGAAGCATTACTATAGGAAGCTCTCCTTGTAGGGAAGACAAAATGGAAACACATAAAGGCAGATGTGCAAAACATAAAGAAATATGTAGTGGAAAGTACATAGGTGGTGAATGTGAAACCATCCCAGGATAAAGGGAAAGCGGTTTCCCAAATAGACAACCATGAAGAGAAAGCAAGAGAAGAAAGGAAAGGAGATTCCACAAAAGTTTCCAAAACTTGGGCTCAAGTTATTAGCAATTTTTCTAATATGGAAGGAGAAATAAACATTCGGGTTGACAACATGCAAGATAGAGAAAGCAAGGAAAAACAAAATAAAGCAGTAAACATAATTATTGAAGGGGTGAAAGACTATGGGAAAAATGAATGTACTCTTGATCTTGCAAGGGACTTCTTGAAAGACAAGTTGTTATGGCACGAACAAATATGCCAAGCGTGGAGGGTGGGTAAGCTTAACAGTGAGAGCACTAGGCCCATAAAAGTCATCATGCCTAGTTTGTGTGATAAATATATCATTCTAAGCAAGAAACATCTCTTGAGGGGTTCCCGCTTTTTTCTAGAAGAAGATTTAACTACACAACAACAGGAGGAAAGGAGGGAGGAAATGTTAAAGGTTATGGTAGCAAGAGATGAAGGCAAGAGAGCATGGATTTATAAAGGTAAAGTTTTGATAGTGCGATTTGGACCTCCTTCCAAAATAGAGCAACAAGATGGTAATAAAGAAGAGGCAACAAACTATTCAACAAGAAATTAGGAAGCAAGGTTAATATGGGAAAGTAGGAACAAAGACTCAAATGTGAGCTTGCTTGTCAAAATAAATAGGAATCAAGTCATACCTAGGTTTCCTTAAGATTAGTTTGTTGGAACTGCAAAGGTTACCCATGGAGATGAGGACTTGGGTTAGAGCCTATTGTGGAAGATAAAGACATAATTTTCCTCATAGAAACACATGAGCATGAAGGGTGCAAGATGCCTTTGTTTGAAGGATACTGGAATATGGAAGTGTAGAACAAAGCAGCAGGGAATGGCAAAGGACACGGGGGTATCATGGTATTAGTGAGGGAAAAAGAAGGTCGTCTCATTTAGTTAGAAAAATAAGACTCAAATAAATAGTTCATTTGGTTTAAAATATCAAAAAATGGAAATCACATAAGAATTGCAACATGCTATTTTGCACCACAAGTTTAAAAAATCTTCAAGAGTAGAGGGCTCGACCATAAGGATCCATTTGCAGCCTTAAAAGCATATATTGCAACATATTCTTAGCTAGGTGAATTCCTTATAGTGGGCGATTTCAATACTAAGACTGCAAGTGAGCAAGCTAACATTCTTTGTTGTAAAGAAGACTGCGACACTATTTGGCTTACAGAAGACAGTAATAATCACCAGGAAAGAATTTCAAAGGACAAGGGCTGCAATTTCTTTGGTGAAAAATTGCTTACTATATATGGGGTCTTCGATTTAGTTATTTGTAATGGGTTGACTAGATGGGTAAAGTCTAATAATTTCACTTGCAATACTTACAATGGAGTAAGTGTAGTAGATTATGTAATTTTCTCGCATAGTTTGTGTGAGAAAATGGAGGAAGTTTTGATTGGAGATCAAATTTGGGACTTAAAATCAGATCACAAGCCAATTTAATTAAGTTTCTCTTGGACTAAGAAAAATAAATTAGAGTAAAAAAATTAGTGTGTTCAACAAAATCTCCCAAATGGCAGAATTATTTTGAGCCCAGAAAATTGTAATACCTTCAAAATGACGCTAGAGAGGCTCTTCAAGAAGGAGAAAATCCCAATTCACAACCTTCATAGTTACAAATTAACACATTTAATTCAAAGTGCACTTGCAGAGTGCAAAAGAGCAAAAATTAAGAAGTCTGAAACAAATTGCTTTCCAGTTAATGCTTGGTTTGATGAGGAATGCAAAAAGGCAAGGAGAATATGGAAAGAGTCAAACGAGGGTAACTTAAAGCTCAAAGATTACAAGAAGATATTAAGAAAGAAAAAGGCCAAGTTCATGGTTTCAAGGAGGGAAGAACTCATCTTCCTTGGGAAAAATAATCCCAAATTATTTTGGAAGGAGCTCCAACCGAGAAAGATGCAAACTGAAAATAGTATTACAGCTTCTAAATAGTTTGACTATGCAAGACAACTCTATGAGCAGGATGCTAAGGTTGACCCTCCTCCCTTGGTCAAAACTGATACTGAACTCTTCACGATTCAAGAGGTAGAGATGGGTATCAAGAAGTTAGGTGTTGGAAAAGCAAAAGACTTAGTTGAATTCCAAGAAGAGTATCTAAAGTGGGGCTCAAATATTCTTGCACATCACATTACAAAAATTTTCAACAACATCATACAACAGGGGTTCCCCACAGATTGGACAACTAGTCTGGAAATACTTCTTTTCAAGAGTGGTGACGTCAATAATCCCTCCAATTATAGGACCATAATGATAAACCCTTTGTTTGCAAAGTTATTTGGAAGCATGCTAGAAAATAAAATCAGCAAGTGGGCAGAAGAAGGAGATAAGCGTGCTAAAGGGCAAGCGGGTTTTAGATCTAAACATTCCACCATTGATGATTGTATAACTTTAAGGAAAATCATTGAAAAAGTTTGGGAGAAAAAGGAAGAAGTCTTTTGCTACTTTGTTGATTTCAGAAAAGTGTTTGACACGGTTCCTAAGGATAAGCTTTGGCAAAGAATGGAGGAACTTGGGGTTCCTGAACTTTTGAGAGTAGTTGTGCATAGGTTATGAAGAAGTGAAAGTCAAAATTAGAACTTCAACAAGCATTTCTAAAAGTTTTAGAAGCGATATCAGGGTCAAGCAAGGTTGTCCACTGTCTCCTACCCTTTTTGGTTTATATATCGACAAGCTTGAGGAGTGGTTAAATTCGCAAGGAGGTGATGGTATCTATTTGGGAAAGTTTGTTATAAGGCTTCTTTTGTATGTAGATCACCTTATTTTGATTGCTATATCTGCTCTTGGTTTGCAAGAGCACTTACTATCCCTTGAGATTTTTTGTAGAAGGGTGGGGATGCAAGTCAATATTAGCAAAACGAAAGTAGTGGTTTTCTCTTAAAAAAGAAAACATAACCATCATAAGTTATACTTTGAAGGCAACATTCTGGAAGAAGTTGTGGATTACAAATACCTCATAATTGACTTCAACAAAAATTTAAGCTGGGATGATTGTAGAAAGAAAAGAACTGTGGGGGTTGGAAAGCATTTTATGCTTTTCAAAATAGGTGTAGAGAGGCAAAGTTATGGGACTGGAAAACCACTCAAACTCTTTTTGGGCTTCTAGTGATTCTGATGATTCTCTATGTTTGTGAACTGTGGGCCAACAATACATTTGACATGCAATGGAAACAAATTGAGAAAATTCAGAAGCGTTTGATTACAAACAAATTCAAAATTAAAAGTGCAACTCTTTATGCTATCTTGTTAAGTGAAACAGGGGTTGCTCCTATTGAAGCAATTGCTATGGTGCGAGTCATAAGGTATTTAAAAAAAATGAGCAAATGGAAGAGGGCAGATGGCCTAAGGTTGTCTTTAATGACATATTGTGCAAAAGAAAAAAGACTTGGATGCAAAAAAATAACAAATGGTTTAGTAAATGGGGTATTTGCTTGAATGTGTGTCCCATAAATAGTAAAGAGATAAAAGTTTTTGTTATGGATAAGTTCCACAAGCGTATTTGGGATAAAGAGCTAGGGAGAAAGAAAAAGTACTATATTGAAGTGTTTAATCCCACTCATAATCATCAACAAAAAGCATACATGGAGGCCAATATTTCTTGGAGAGAAAAAATTCTTATTGCTCAGTTAAGGACTAATTCTCATCAACTTCATTATGAAACAGGGCATTGGAAAAGGCCAAAAGAAGTGTGGCAAGAAAGAATATGTATTTTTTGTTCTTCTAGAAAAGTGGAAATAGAAAAGCATTTCATTTTAGAATGTGAGGCCTTCAAAGACAATAGAGAAAGTTATGCAGATATTCTGGCAGTTAGCTCTTGGGATAATCTATTTAGCGAGGGGTTTGTTGAGAAGCTGGGAGTGTTTATTGTGAGGCTTCACAGGAAAAGGGATGAATACATCAACCAAATGAAGAAGAAATCTGTCCCATATGCTATTTTTAGCCTCATGGATGTTAAAATACTTTTCTTCTTTGTTTTCCTTCTATGTTCAACTGACCTGTCGAGCCACTGCTACACCATCAAGCTGGAATTACTCATCTTTCTGAGAAAAGCGAGTCCATCATCAAGCCATTGAACAAAATCTAGGGCTCAATGTTTGCATTAGCTGCAACCTGCATTCCTCTTATCATGCATCAAAAAATCTGCCTCGTAACTCCACATTGTTGTCAAGCATGCAGAACAATTCTTAATTTCTCCAATCATTCGATTTGTAACTCCACATTGCCGTCAAGCGTACAGAATGGTTCTTAATTTCTCCAATCATGCTCTTATAAGCATTTGTTATATCTGGGTTCTCTGAAATTCCCTGAGCTCACAACGTTTTACCTGTCTGCAACATCTAACACTTCACATCAGTTGACTTTATCCAAGTCCCAAGAACTAACACAATTCCATGTTCCTTCTACTACTTTGGTGAGCTTCTCATGATTTGTACCAACGCAATTGTACAATGATGGTAGCCGTGAAACAACTTCCTGTAATAAAATTCCTTTGGTTAGTCTAAACAGACTGCTTTTTTTCTCAGAAAATCATAGAAATTCCAACAAGATTTTGATAAGATCTGGCAGGGATTTTTGTAAATTCAAGTTATAGTTATCAAACTTGAAGATTTTGGGTGCCCCAGAGGTTTTTGATAGTGCTGAATCTATTTCCACCATCAAAAACATGATTCAAACACAACTATTGCAATATTTTTTGAAATTTTTTTGCTTGGATTCCGGCCACTTTTGACCATCCAGGCAATTCCTCCACCTTGGTATCCTTCTTCATTCATAAGGTGCAACCTCGTCATAAGATGTCACAAAACGAGGGATAAGTACATTTTGTTGAGCATACAACCAACCTTGAAGAGGAAATGTGGGTTGACCAAGATTGACTAGGACCTTGGGTACTCAAAGAACTGAATTTGCTCTCATGGGGGCAGTAAAAGGATAATGTGGATGTGGATTTATTGTTGCTCTAGTACAAGAGGAATCAGTACAACTATACCATGCATGCATTGGTATGTGGGGACCTAAATAAGAGGTGCTAGTTACCACTTGAGATGTGGAATTAGCTGGATTTTGGTGGAGCATTAGAGTAATTACGTGGGACAAGGGGATATTGTACATAACGAGGGTGGTAAGAGGTACTAACTCTACTATATGTGGTGTTATACACATTACATTCAAGGGGTGAGAATATTGATTACTTTGCAAAGTAGACACGATAAAGCCATCATCTACATGGAATTCCCTTAGCTTGAGCAAGAATCAGGGACATTAGGAATGATGATATACAAATACCTTCACTAGGCATAGATTAAGTCATGTTGATATGATTTTTGGATAACTTCCTCTTAAGAATCAAGGCCACATCTTTGGTGATGGAAGGAAGTAAGGACTTCAAGAATTAGTCCATAAAGAATCAATGCTTAATCTTAACGTTACACAAGACATGTCTCCTACATCATGCATGTGTGTGACTAATGATATTGGTAGTCATAGTATAATGAAAGTCGATATCTTAATCCCACATCATGGAAAGCTGGATGTTAGAAAAAGGTCAATAACAATTTGGCAATAGACTCAAAGGTGTTGTGAGAATTACTTAGTTGATCAATGTATCACTTGGTGGACACACACGTGAGGTTGTGTTGAAACAATCACAATATAATTGAGTCATTAGTGAAACTTTGTGATGAACACCAAAGGTGGAATGCCATGATATGATTGGAGGGTTTCTCTCTAGCATGACCCTCAAATGTACAAATATCTAGGGGTAACCTAGTTGGCATTTTTAGCCAAGCAACATTATGCTGAATATGATCATTGATAAGTTTGGTCAAATCTAGGAGATTCAATTGCACCATATAATGTCAAATTGATTGGGTTCATGTTTAAGCTTTATAAGGGTTCGTATTACTTCCCATCATGGTGGGAACACGGGCCAGAGTCAAGGTAGATGAAGATAAACTAGTTAAACAACGACTAATTCTAAGAGAAACTAAATTAGATGGTCTCAAATGGAGCCAACATGCGCACACACACACACGCACATATTGACCATGGTGAATTGGTAACGCATTGGAGTAACCTAGGCAAGGCCCACGATCAAAACTTATGGTTGCCATTATAACACCAAGAGCCTGCAAGCCAGATATACCAATATCTTATGACTTAACAAGAGTTAAGACATCCTGACCCCCCAGAGTGGGATCCTATCCTATGGTCCGCTTATTGTTCGAGTCTTATCACAATGGGTGAAACATGTCCATTGGAATTGAACCTCAGTGGATGAGAGAACAATTTTTTCTCCCAACCACTCAAGCAACTAACCCAAGACTTATAAAAAATTGAAGGATATGAGGGAGGTTTTTGATCCACTTATGTATGCACGAGCCACACGACCATTTAATACAATCTCTTTAGGTGCAACCACATGTTCGACCACTCGCTCAAGGTGACCCATGGCTCCAAGTTAAGTCTTGACATTTAAAAAATATTAATAACAAAAAAAATTCAATATGTACAATGTTTGTCATACATAATTTTTTTCAATGTCCAAGTTAAGTGAAATATTTCAATATCAACTAACTCTCTCTCTCTCTCTCTCTCTCTCTCTCTCTCTCTCTCTCTCTCTCTCTCTCTCTCTCGCTCTTTCTCTATATATATATCCATTCTATCTCCATATTTGTCATACTTCCATAAGGATCAGATATTTCTAGGTGCAAATCTTTCATCGTGTTTTACATTCTAAGAAAAAATTTACATATATGATAGATCAGGAGTTAACATTGATCTATCCTTGTATTAAATAGATGACCATTTTCAAAAATATTTATTAAGAACTTTAGTACATCTAATGTATACTTTGTAAAATTGTTTTTACATATAAATACTTCATTATATATCTACCAACGTAGCTCCATCTTAACTCCGGATCTAACAAGCATCAAGAGGGATCAAATCTCTTAAGAGTGCAAAAATTGAGAGATTTGATCCCTCTCAAGGCTTGATATGGAGTTAAGATCTATCTAGGTTGGTTATATTTATATAAACTTCTAAATAGACTATATTACATAAGAATACCATTGACAAAATCATTGGTTGTCAAACCTTGGAGCTTAAAAATAGCCAATGGTAAATTTTATTTTATTTTAATAATTAATCAATTTAATTTAATTTATTTTAATTTTGATTTGACATTGTCTAACTATTATAAGTTTTGGAATTTTTGGGGTGAATAATGGATTTTTGGTGTCTAACTATTATCTAGTCATTGCTTGCTGCTAGATTTTAATGGAATGCGCACACATGAGAAGACAATAAATTCTCAAAATTTGTCCAAATATTTGTACAGCTTGGACTGCACACATAATAAGATTTGTCCAAAAACTGAAAAGCTTGGGATGAGTATTATCCTTCAGTATGCTAAACCAAAAAGGGAGTCCCCTTCCATGTTAGTCAAACATTCTTAAACTTGACCTTACTGTTAAATATGGAAAGGTGGGGTTGCCATCTAAAATGGGCTGAATGTTAGCCCATGAGGTCTAGACCATTTGGTTTGTGTGGGGTTTAGTCCCATCAGATTCCAGTTTCAAATCTCATGTGGGGGTTGTGTTGAGCGTGGAAGCCAATTGTGGGTGATACGCTGCCCCAAGGGGTTTCCAAGCTTCACTGCACAATCCTTGTGACAACATCCCGCTGTTAGGAAGAACATTCTTCCATCCAACATGTGAGCTGGCCCCAGCCTAGGCACAACCTAGTATTGAAAAAAGATGAGCTGAATATTTTGTCATAATAGTCCATTTGTTTTGTTGAAGATATCCAATTGAAGTTTCTTAATACTTCACAATTTGCCTTGCTTGTTTTGTGACTAGAGACAGAAGAAAGTGTTGCACTTCTAATCGTTTCCAAAACCTCGAAAACTTGTCACATGAAATTTCAGTATAACAAGAGAAGTCACATAACCATACAAACTTTATGTTATGTTATGAGTCATGATAGTATTCCAAGTTATTCTAGCAACCTTTGTTTGTGTTTGTAGCTCATACAAGTATTTCCATGAGGGTATCTACTTATGCAAATCTTCATTAAATGTATCCTATGCTTTTTCTAAAAGTTCACTTTATTTATTAATTAATAAAGTGAACATTTTTTTTTATTAAAGTGATTTTCAATTAATACAATGTCTAAAGCCGGTCACTTAATAATTTAATTAAAAGAGAGCCATTGATCTCACTTTTATATCTCGACCATTGAAGATTAGGTTTTTGGTTCATGTCAAAGTTATAAAAGAAAGAGAGGGAAAAGGACAAAGACACACAGAGCATTCATTTCACAAGTCACATGAGTGAAGGAGAAAATCAGAGATCTGATTTTCCAGCCATTGGCGAGGATTTCAGTAGTAGTTCAGTAAGGAGAAGGCTGCCGGTTTTCAGCAAGGACAGACAGCGAGTCAACAACAAGGAAAAGAGCAACTATACAGCCCAACATAACACGTTGTACCACTGTACATATTCCTTATAGTACTTTATTAATTTTGCAAGCGGGTGCTTATGCTTGTTTGTGTTTAGGCATTTGATATGGATTATGGGGTGACCTGGAAGAAAGAGGGGTTTTGACCGTGATCTTGTTCCCTCACCTTAAATGGGGGGTTAATCTTCGATACTAGTCTAGTGGGACCTCCCCTAATGGTCCAATGGGTATAGGAGGAGCACTACTCGGGAAGCTCTGATTGAGATAGCGTTGTTCCATTTATCCCCATTCCATACTTACCACTTTCCATCTTACATTATGAGCCCATATTCCACCTCCATTTTTTGGGTTCCAGACCATTGGTTCTCTGGGATTTGGCACCCATACATACACATACTCGGGTAGGGCCCGTAACTTTTCCTTGGGAGGTTGATGCACTAAAGGAAAAAGAAAACGCATGTTATGGCCACAAAATAAAATAAAAGAATATCAAAATGCACATGGGAAAAAGCCTAGCATGAGCTCTATGTCACTCATTATGGCCATCACTTGGTTCTTGAGCACATGTTGCTCCATCACATAATAAAATGAGCCCTCGCATGTCCCAACACCAATGAGCAATGAAATGACTCATCCTTAAGGGGTAATACCACTGCTATACATCATCCAAAACAAGCTCTAAACCTTTGATCTACGAGCAGTAATACAAAGAAAAAATCAAGCAAAAGTAAAAGGTGCATAAGAGGGGTGGAAAAACAAAGGCCAAGTTGGTAACTCATGCATCAATGATTACTACCTCCTCACATCTATCTACTCAGGATTTGGATCCCTATCATGCTGGTCCCTTTAACCATGGAACTTGGCCATGAAGTCTTCTGCCCCATGTATCGTCATTATTGTTCACTAACACCTATCAATTGAAGGGTGGATTGAGGAAATTTACTTCTCTTTGGGGTTTGGAAACACCTAATAGGGTTGTCCTTTAGCCACTCCTTCCTAGGGAGGAAACACCATTGCGAGTTGAAGGCCCTAATTTTGGCAAGGAAGCCTTGTTTGAAGTATTAAATAAACCTTTACATTCAAGCTTGGTTCATTTAGATGCAATAATGATTATTGTCCTTGATGACTCGATGCTTTCACTAGACTTGATGTTGTGATTATTAGGTGGTTCAGTAGCCCATAACTTAGGAACCTTACCCATTGGTACCCAAGCCCTAGAGAAATATATTGGCACCCATAGGTGAAGCATTAAGAGGCTTGGATCTCCGAGCAATGGCAACACATCATACCAAACCCTGGGCACCTCTTGCACTTAGGTCATTATGCCACTTTGCACTATATTTGACAATTTTTCAAGATGATACACCTGGAGTAGATGCCCCCAGGTCGGCCTTAGCACATTCGGAAGGGTGGCAACTGATTTAGGGCCCAAATGAGGATGGTCTTGCCTTTAGAGACATGGTGGGGCGAGTACCACCTAGAAAGCCCTCAACATTGGAGCAGAGATGTACATTTTGAGTAGTTAGAGACCCAAGAGACCACCTTATTGTACCCGAAGTGGATTTTGGGGACCACAAAGGGATATTGATGGAGATTTGAGGGCCAACCCTCAAATGATGATTTTTAGAGGCTTCTACACCACACTTGGCACTCAAAAGCCTCAACACTTGACACTTGGAGCTCATTTCATGGATGACATTAGTCTTATGAGGCCTCATGGCTCACACATGTGGGCTTTCATTTGCATTTATGTCTAAGCTAGTTGGGTTGGCTTGTAACCCAAGGTTCTATTGTAATTTTAACTTGTTATTAGGGGCTCTTAGGCTAATTAGAGACTTATCCTCCTCATATAAATAGAGGAGAGGACTGTTTCATATATCGTCATCGTCACTTGTGAATTCGGCCTCTCTACTTGAGAATTTAGGCCTCTTGTACCTATTGGAGAGATGTGATCTACGGAGCATATTTTGCCTTGGAGCTATATTCTTGTCTTTGGAAAAGTTGCCTTGGATAAATGATTGGATTGTACATGCATACTGGCTTGTAAGTGCCGTTTATTGGAAATTTCTAATTCATGTCTAATGTATGGAATAAATTGATGATCTAGGTTAAATATTGTGCCCTAATTTTGTTGAATATCAATTGTATGGAAGCTACGTCATATTACTACATGCATTACTCATTGTATGATATGTGAATGGAAATCCCCTTGGTGATATTACATTAGCTCTCCCAAGTGAACTTTGATCCCCCACAAAGGTAATAGTTAGGGTTTTGATGCTAGGGGATCAAAATATCCTTACTCTTTTGCAAGTTTTAGCCAACCTAAAGAATCCAATAGACTCCAACCCTAAGACTATGCACTGGCCATCCATTGTTTGTGATCAATTCATCTTTTATCCATAATTTTGCATTTTCTTTCTATCTCTCTCTAATTCGTCAAGCGACCAACTAGGGCTTAGTGCGAATTAACTAGGAAGGGAGATTTTTGGTCGTGGAAAGTCTAAACATCCATGGTTGTAGTGATTGCCTCAAAATCATTCCCCTTGGTAGGCATTGATTCCAATTTCATCCATAATTTCTCTTTCATTAGTTGTTCGCTCTAGGGTAAAACCCTAATTTTGTTATATCTTCGACTTGAGGGCTTCTTGAGGGTTTCATGTGCCATAACCTTAACGAAACACATTGTGGGAAATCCTTTCTTGACACTTTGACCCTTGGGAATCCCAACTCACAACATATCAATCAAACCCTATGTCTTGTGTTGCCCCAATTTGGCCTCTCTAAGGAAAGAAAATTGTGTCCTCTTCATAGTTGGAGCCTAGTACCTAAATTGTGTCTTTCTATTATAAGCCTTTAAGTCACCTTATACCTTTAAGCCTAGAATATCTTTTAGGCGATCTACCTACTGGGACTCCTCCCATTGGTGAAAATCCATAAAGTGCGGGGGATAGTAGCTATGGTGATAGTGGGCTACGACCTTATTGTTGTCACTTGGTCTAGTCTTGCTAGATTTTGTGGCAACAAAGCCTATTTACCCCTCTCCAAGGCCTACTAGCAACAAAGCCTATTTACCCCTCTCCAAGGCCTACTAGCAACAAAGCCTATTTACCCCTCTCCAAGGCTTGCTAGATTTTGAGGCAACAAAGCCTATTTAAAGGCTTGAGGAAACTCATTATGGAATGCAAGAGTACCAGCTCAGATCCATCTTAACTCCCAACTATATCCCTCTTGGTGCTTGGTAGATCTGAATTTAAGACGGAACTAGGCTGGTGATAATCATTGTACATGTGACTTTGTCCACTTAACTTTTTTTTTTTTTTTTAATTATTATTTTTAAGTTAGAAAAATACTTAGTCTTTAGGATTAAGTCTTCCATAAAATATAATAATATTTTATTGCAAAGGAGTTAAAGCCTCCTCCTATAAAGAGAGGTGCTTCCCTCATTTCGTAATCATGGTTGGAGAATAGGAGTATTCGTCTCCCTGGAGACCAATAAAATCTTCTTGGGTTATGGGCATTGCTTTGGGTTGATTTTTCTATGCTTCTTCTTCTTAGTTCTTGCCTATAATTTGCATTTTAATTAGGCTAATTTTGCAGGTATAGATCACTGATCACAATTTCTTTACTGATCCATTGAGTGTCACAGTCACTAGGAAGGGGAGGTCTAGGATTCTAGGGTCTTCATCTCACCCTTAGCTCTCACCAACAATACACATTTTCAAGTGTTGGACAATCCCTTTTAGGGGGAATCTTCAACTAAACTTGTGGGATATTGGGGGCAACTAGTAGTATAGTGGTTGGGGCATCTCGAATGAGTAGGTCTTCCTAGTGAAGCTGAATTCCCTGTAGCTTAGCCTAGATTGGCTTGAGTGGGATAGTTTCGCCCCCAACTTCTCACCCATCTAGTCCTAAAAGAAGAGCTGACAAAGAGGGGGTTGTGATCGCGACCCTGTTGATTTTTAGGGCATCCTTTAGACAAATAATTACTTCTTATGAATTAGTTAAGTTAATTCATTTCTTGTGTTCCTTTTCATCATAAAGTAATTATACAAAGGAGCTCAATAGTAAAATAGAATGCCATAAGGATCATAAAGAGACAACTACATAAGAACACATCATTTTCCTTGGGAAAACCCACAAGGGGGATAAAACCAACAATTCTTTCCTTATAGAATCAATTCAACAAGAGACATCAAAGTCATAGACAAACTGACTAGCATAGAAGCAAGATGACCACCCACCAAGAGCCAAGCCAACCCTCCACAAATTTCCAAGTCAAAGATGTCCACAAGCTATCACAAATGTACTGGAACAAGGTCTGCTTCAGGTTTGTAATGTTAGAATTCCAATGATAATTGAATTCTTTAACATGATAATTACTTGTGAACATTATTATTGTTCTTATTTCTTAATTTTTTAATCTTCTTCATCAAGTAATTACCAAAACATTAATATCATAGTGCACAAGAGACAAAGAACAAAAGAGATTAGGCCAGAGGCCAGGGGGGAAATCCAGCAATCCTTTCCTTGTAGAGTCAAGAGAAATCCAAGTCAAATGCAGTCTAGTAACAAGTTCCTTCCATTTCCTAGTCAGCCCTCCATTCTACCCATTAGATGCCATCAAACTTTCCTCAAGGAGCCAAATATATGTCTTCCATAGAGGCTTGAACACTGTTTATTATTCCAATCTAATGCAAAGATAATACCATAGTCTTCTTTTTATCAACAATTTGGATATACTAGCCTCAAAATTCAGGCCTGTGTGCCAACAGATTCTTGGACCTGTGTGTCTCAGAGTTTCAGACTATGTGTCATCAGATTCTCAGATTAGTGTGGCTTAGAGCATGTATTACAAAACTCAGATAGACTAGACTTCTTCTGCTTCAGAATTCAAGCCATATTACCTTAGAAGTTTCTTCTATTTATCTTCAGAAGACCACTGAACTTCCATAGATAGTGCACAAACTTGTTGCCAAATGAAAGAGCACGCTAGCATATATATATGTTGAAAATAGTACCAAGGAGAGGTCTTACTAGGCTTTTATCTTTTTTAGCCTAGTGAACACATTAATTACTTTTGTCTCAATGACATTTATGAGTTAAATTAATGGCATGGGTGGCAAAGGTACTTAGAAGTGTTGTACCATGTATTTTTTCTAACATTAAAGTCACTTATACTTTATAAAGTGACTTTATGTGTAAAGTAGTAAGTGTACCTTTTTTAATATTAAAGTGAGATGAAAAATCACTTTATGAGAAAAATAGAAAATGTGCACAACCTGAAAAAGGTACTAGGATACTTTTAAGTGATGGGGCCAATATATGAGGGGCGTCATTTGGGAGAATTGATCTCAACCACACATCTTGAGATTTGGAGATTAAATCTTAGCTAATGGATTCTAGGTTTACGGATTCAATACTTTCCAAGGAGACAAAAGAGGGAAAAGGGATCTCATTCTTCACTTCACACTTGAGAGCATGAGGAGAAGAGAGGAGAGGAGAAACTTTAAGGAGAGAATGAGAGATTGCTGAGGAGAAATTGCAGCAAAGGAAGGAGGCGCGAATTTCCAGGGGGGCATATAGTAGCACGAAAATCAAGGAGCAACGCAAAATTCGAGAAATCTAGCAGCAAAAAAATTGAAGGCAGTAGCACAAAAATCGAGGCACCTGGGCACGGATTTCTAGGAGTTTTTCCAGTGCTGTCCTGGCTCGAAATTCAAGGCATGAATTTCGGGACAACTGCTACATGAAACACAAATTTCAAGGGAGGTTTCAGCTGAGTTTTGACATGATTTTTGAGGAGGTACAGTCACCCTTCAACGAAGAAATTGAGGCACACTTTAGCACAATTTTCAAGCCAGAATTCTGGGCATGAATTCCAAGGAGCTGAGCTGTGAGAAATTGCAGAAATTCTAGGCATGAGATTTTGTGAAAATCAGAATTGTTCAGTGGGCACAAATTTCCAAAGATTGCAATTAATGCTACAACAAAAAGGGAAATAAGCACAATGAATTTTTTTGTACTTATTTTATAATTTCTCGAGCAATAAAATCCTCCTCTGAAGACCGGTTTTCCCCAAGAGGCTGTGGGGTTTTTCCGGGGTCAGTTTGACCAAAAATAAGTGTCTCACATGTGTGAATGCTTGCATAAATTTTGTACTAATTACCAGCTGATAGGAAAGTGAAAAATAGTAGAAGTACTCTTTTAATGTTTACAATAAATGCATACTGAAATTTATATCAGCATGACAAAACATGTGGGTTGGGCCTAAACAAACACGCAAACTTGTAAATTGGGTTAAGGGTGCAAATCATAAATTTTTCTACATTGTATTGAAGCTGAGTTGAGCTAAGTTGAGGATCAAATCTCAAATTTCAGTCAACTGATAAAGAGGGCAGCAAACATTTAAAGTCTTCAAACAGTGAACCAAAACCTTTGAAACTTTGCCAAAAATCCAAAGACTTCAGCAGTGCAGAGAGAGGAAGGTTCTAGCTTCTATATTTGCTCCATATTGTTGGTGTGGTGTCATGGCTACTGGGTTGAGAGTAGAGGAAAAATTGGCAAGGGTTGAAAACTTTGGCCCATGGAAAGAGAGGATTATGCTTTTACTAGAGGAGGTGGAAGTGTGGGATGTTGTTGAAGCAGCTGTGCAAGCACCCACTGATCCAAGTCAGTTGGTGGAGTTCAACAAGAAGAATGTGAAGGCAAAGAGGATCCTTCTAGATGCCATCAAGGACCATTTATTCCCTAATGTTTCAGGGATGAGAAATGCATATCAGATGTGGGATTCCTTGGTCTCTTTACACCAGAGTTCTAATGAGAATAGGAAGATGGTGTTGAGACAAAAACTACATCACACCAAGATGACCAAGACCGACAGTGTGACATATTTCCTCACCAGAGTCTCACAGGTGAAGGATGAGTTAGCTGCCATTAGAGAAGTTGTTCCAAAGGAGCAATTGGTTAGGATTGCCTTAGATGGGTTCACCGAGAAGTGGGATAACTTTTTCCATGGCTTGGTGGCCAGAGACCACTTTCCTAGTTGGAGGAGGATGTGGGACGATTTCATCCAGGATGAGATTAGGAGTGCAAGGGGTGGCAGCAAGAGTGGTGGGGGATGTGAAGAGGAGAATGTTGCTCTTGCCGCAAAGGGCAAGAAGGGAAAGAAGATCAAGAAGGGGTCTTCTAGTGGAGCAAAGCAGGAGAAGGGGACGCAAAAGGCCAAGGAGAAGGACACGAGCAAAGTGAAATGCTTTGTTTGTGGGAAGATGCGAAGGGAAAGAAGATCAAGAAGGGGTCTTCTAGTGGAGCAAAGCAGGAGATGGGGACACAAAAGGCCAAGGAGAAGGACACGAGCAAAGTGAAATGCTTTGTTTGTGGGAAGATGCGTCACTATGTTGTTTAATGTCCCAATAAGAAGGGTAAGAAGAAACAGGGAGTTGCAACTTTAGTGAATGTGGATGATTTTGTAGCTATGTTTGATTCAAAGTGTGCTTTGGTGGTGAGTTTGGCCACTCATGTCACATCTTCTCGTGCATGGTTGACTGTGGAGCATCTTTCCATATGACTAGAAAGAGCACTTCACGAGCCTTTTAAAGGATGATATTGACTTGGAGGTTGTGCTTGGCGAGAACTCCAAAGTCAAAGCGGCAAGGATGGGGACAATTTCATTTGAGAGGGAGTCATCACCTCCTCTGAAGGTGACAAATGTTCTTTATGTTCCAGGGTTGAAGAAGAGTTTGATATTAGTCTCTAGCTTGGAGGATAGGGGGTATGAGGCTATGTCACACAGTTCGGGTTCGAATTTGAGTTCGATAACGATTAAGTTCGATTTGAATTCGAATTTTTCGATGAGGTTCATATGAGGTTCAACTATATATATTTTTCAATATATATATATATATGTATATGACATAAAATAATAAAAAATCAAAATCAATCAATAAAGCTATATGAGTAGTAGTGAGCACCCACGAGCCACAAATCACGACCACTATTCACTTCACACTCCAGCCGACCGAGACAAGCAACATCTAGAAATTGAGTTCAAGAAATTGCAGACAATACAACACACAACGGCAACACTGAGCACAATAGAGCGAGTACACTCAAACTGAAGTTTGCTTGTGAAAATATATCGAAAACCTTGGTAAATAAAGGCAAACCAGTGGCCACCATGGGAAACTAAGTGGCGGTAAGCGAAACAAGAGAAAACCACATGTTGCCCATGGTTTTTCTCATAAACCTTAAAACAACTGACAAAAGAAACTTGAACTCAACCTCGAATGGATTTTTTTTTTTTTTAAATTTTAAAATTCGGCTTCAGGTTCGTCTTTAGGTTCGCCTTCAGGTTCGAATTCGTTGAGGTTCGCCAAACCTGAATGAATTTGTTTTTTTTTTTGGGTTCGCCGAATTTTGAACCTCAAGGTTCAAATTCGGCGAACCCTATGACATAGTTATGAGGTATTGTTCTGGAAGGGACAAGTGCTGATACATCCCAGGGGATCCAGTATCGAGTTTTCTCGTGGTTTGGAGCTCATAGTGGGAGACTATACAGACTTATATTTAAACCTCTTATAGCTATGGTAGCATAGACTAGTAGCAATGAGTTATGTCAGCTGTGGCATAGGAGGATGACCCACTTGCACCATGGAGCTTTCAGGATGTTGAATGAGATGGTTACAGGGTTTCCTGTGAAAATTCCAAACTTGGAATCCTATTGCAGCAACTAGAAATTATTCTCCTAATTGTTAATTTTATTTAACAATATTAACAATTTATTTACTATTTGCTACGACAAATACTGAATAAATTACACTGCAACCTACACAAATAAAACTGCGAAAGAATAAACGCTGGAAGAAATGCTAGCACACATAAAAATAACACAATTATTTTTGGACACAAGTCCCTAGAAAAACCCAACTTGGGAAAACCGGTGCTGCAGATCAGGGTTTTAATATTATGCAGCAGTGAAAATTCTGAGTACAATCTGGATGCCTGAAACTAGAAATCCATAACAAGAAAATCTGGGCAAAATATTGAATGAAATTTCCCTTCTCCCACAGGCAATCTCTGGCACGACTTGCGTTCAGAAAACTGGTCGTCCAAACCCCAGCGTCAGGCTCTTCTGTGCTGCCTCTACACTGTCTCCCACATGTGTGACTCGAAACTGCCTCTAATGAAGTTGTTCTACCTCTAGATGCTGAGGAAATCATCTCTCCAGTCTTCTGGAACCTTTGCTCGGCCTCTGGAACTGAGAATGATTTTTCTCACCAGCGAATTGATCTGTCTTGTAGAAGCTACTGCGTAGAGCCTCCGTGCTGCCTCTTTGGGATAACTCGACCCTCTTGCTACTGTCTCTCCAGATATGGAAATCTTTCCTCTGGACTCACTATCTCTGCCCCTCTCACACTGCTTCGATCTCTAGCTCTCTCTTCGACAACTGACTACTGCTACTCTGGAAATCGATCTGCTCAGAAATCGAACTGCTCAAGTGTATTCTCCATCACCACATCAACCTCCTCTTATAATCCTCTGTTGGAACCAACGACCAAGATTAAAACTTAATCAATGGCTAGGATTATCTCTGGATCGATCCGTGTGTGTTTCTAGATGATTCTTTCCTTGACTTAATTAATATTGATTAATTAACCATATTCCCTAAGTTTAGAATTACGAAATATTTAAAAACTGGTTAATAATTTAATTAAGTCATTTCTAGGCTGAAATTCTAGAAACAATTTCTAGGTTTTGGAGATCTCATGTATTCTACTCTCTCCACAAAATTTCAAGGCTAGAACACATCCAATGCTAAAAAAACTAACTGTCCCACTTAGCGAGGAATGTGTTCTAGTGTTGCACACCCTGCCACAACACCTTGTCTTTGCATCATCTCCTGTTACGCTCTTGATGTCTGACCATACTTCCCACCAACCACTGCACAACTCTGAAATATGCTACATCTATGTTGTTGCTGACACTGCCATACTACTGCGAACACTACATCTGCACTGCAACTCCCTCTCACTTCTTACCGCTGCAACTGCAACATCTGTAACTAAAAAGCATCCAAAACATTGTATCAACTGTGATCAATATGATGCATCTATCTCCCGAGTCTCTGACTGCTACTAGCATCTGCACTGTCACTGAAGGATTTGCGCTGTCACTGACTTTGCACTGTGCCAACTGCACTGTTGCCAACTCTGCACTGCGCTCCCCAACATCTGATTGCTACTAGTCTGCAACTGTCACTCTAGTATCTGACTACATCAACTGTCACTGATCCATCCTGATATTGAATACTGTGGTCCCTCATAGCTAGGTAACAATCCATGAGGTGGACTCCTCAAGGATCTTGCCAACTCTGCAACTCTGACCTCTGATCTATTCTTACTGCTGCTGCTAATGCTTTGCTGCTATCTCTGCACTATTGCTGCAACTACTACAATAATGAGTCTAATATCCTCACGTCTTGAAGCACTAGCTTCCATAGGGATGGTCCCTCTGAAAATAGACTCCTTCAGAGTCTCAATCTCCCAATGGGAAATCTCTCTGCTCCCTCCTGGTAACTCACATTGTCCTCCTGTACTGGAAACTGGATTGCTTAGCTTTGCCACAGGAATTTGTTGGCTGGAATTGCACCGACATACTGCAACTGGGCAATTCGTACATCCTATGTCACTGCATCTAGCTCTGCAACTGTCTCCTAGGTATTGACTGCAACTAGATTTGCAACTGTCTAATGACAAATTGCGTCTGCTGATACTAAACCCGTTACTATGATACTATGGGCTCCTATAGCAAAGGTGATGGTCCTGCTGCAACAATATGGAATTGACTGACTGATCTCCTTCTTGCAATTGCGTTGGACCCTGCCCATTTGGCACAGGAGTCTCATACTCCTCCTCCACCTGGATCTAGTGCCCCACTATCTCCTATCGAGCCTAGTCCCTGGCTGGGACCTTTCCTTTCTTTGTAACTCATACTAGAGAACTTGCACTTCCTCCAGCATCTGCCTTCGACCACTGGAAGTCGATCTGCTGCCCAGATATGCACTTTGGCTAGCTCGCACGACCTCATTTGGCAATCTTGTACGACCATCCTTGTAAAGTTGCCAAATTTGCAAACTAAAAACTATAGAAATAAACCTCGAAAATTTCTGGAAACTAAAAACAGCAACTGCCAATTTGCAATTGGAAAATTTTACATCTCTAAGGCTCAAGATTCACTGAGATAAATTTTCCCTCTACTTGTGTGTGCTCCTCTCTTCCACCTCGACACTAGCTCTGCTCTAGAGAAATGTTGCAAAAACCAATGCGTCCAGCTAGAGATCTGCCCAACGAAAAACTCTGAGCTGCTCCCTCTACCTCTGGAATCAATCGATCTCGAAAGATCGAATTTTTTTTGCCCCTCTAAAAAAATCGAACCTCCACAAGTAACTCGACCCCTCGGCAGAATGACTGCACTGCCCTTGGGAATTTCGACCCTCTGTTAGTTTTTGTAGCATCGGATGTGTTCTAGCCACGAAATTTTTTGGAGAGGCTAGAGTACAGGAGATCTCCAAAACCCAGAAATCGTTTATGGAAATGCCACCTAGAAATGACTTAATTAGATTATTAGAAAGTTTTTAAATATTTCCTAAATCTAAACTTAAGGAATATGACTAATTGATCAGAATTAATTAAGTTAAGGTGTGAACGTTCTAGAAACTCGCACGGATCGAATTCGAGTTAATCCTAGCCATCGATTAAGATATAATCTTGGTTGTTGAAGTCTCAACAGAGGATTATAAGAAGTTGATGGGGTTTGGAGAAATCACTTGTGCAGTTCGATTCGATGAGCAGGTCGATTTCCTGAGTAACAACATTCAGTTGCCAGAGAGAGAGCCAGTGAAATTGAAGCAGTGAGAGAGGGGCAGGGATAGTGAAGCTGAAGGATGGATTCCAGTTTCGGTGAGTGCATTTGCAAAGAGGCAAAAGAGCCATAGAGGCAATTTTGATTCTGCTAGGGAAAAGCCGAGTTTCATTGCCAGAAGCTAGGCAGAGGTTCCAGAGGCCAGGGGAGACATTTTCCTAGACAACAGCTAACCAGACTACTTGAGGAGAAGCTAGTCCAAGCTAAGAGCAGAAGTGACTGCACTAGGGTGACACAGTGACTGCACAGAGCCAGTTTGGATGACTCAATTTGAGTTGAGGTCAGTGCCCGGATTTGCCTGTGGAGTGAAGAAATTTCCTCGCTAGATTTTTTTTGCCAGTATTTCTCTGTAGGATTTCCTGTTTTTGCATCCAATTGTACTCAGATTATTTCACTGTTGCATAATAATAAAACCCTCAACTGCTACACCGGTTTTCCTGGGTTGGGTTTTCCTGGGTTGGGTTTTTCTGGGGACATTGGTCCAAAAATAACTGTCATTTTATGTGTGTGTGCTAGTATTTCTTCCAGTGTTTATTTCTTCCGTAGTTTATTTGTGTAGGTTGCAGTGTGATTGATTCAGTATTTGCTGTAGCAAACAATAAATAAATTGTTTAGAATTAAATTATTAATTTAACAATTAGGAGAATTATTTCCAGTTTCTGCAATAGGAATCGGGTTTCCAATTTTTCACATGGTATCGGAGCACAGATGATCAGTCAGAGAGCTCAGTAGTGAAGGAATAGGGAGTTTCATTGTTCATTGAGGGGCAATTGATCGAAACCCCTAAGGCAACGTAGTCACCTTGGCCAAGCGGTCGAATTTCTTGAGGAGGCTCAATTTTTTTGAGAGAGGTTCAGAAAAATTCGATCTCTCCAGATTTAGGGATTCCAAAGGCAGATGAAACAACCAATATTTTTCACAGAGCAGATCTCTAGCTGGATTCAGTAGTTTTGCAGCAGTTTGCTAGAGAAAAACTAGCGTCAGGTGGAAGAAGAGCACACACTAAGGGAAACTTTTCCTTAGGGAACTTCTAGTCTCAAGAAGTTCAATTTCCCTTGCAGATCAACAGTTGTTGTGAGTAGTTTTTCTCACTCTATAAGGGAGTGCGAATAGCCTAACAACAACTAAGTAGAAGGGAATAGGAGATTTTCGACATTATCTGAGATAGCCGCTACCGGACTACGAGATCAGGACAGGTTAGACGGTGCTTCCAACTATGCCATCTGGAAGGCAAGGATGTCCTTCCTTCTAGATGAATATGGCCTGAAGCCATATATTGATGCAGTGGTAGCAGTACCCCAGGATGCAGATCAGCTGAATGAGTACAGAAAGGAAATGGCATGAGCAAAGAGATTGATCCTAGACCCCTTCCTCACTAGGATTCAGGAGATCTAGCATCAACTGTCAGTTGTTTGGGCAACACCTCAACCCACAAAACTAGTACGATTGGAACTCAACTGTGTCTCAAAGGAGTGGTAAGTATTTGTCCAAAGTATCTTAGGTAGAGAAATCTTGCAAAGGTGGGACAGGATGTGGGCTGATTTGCAGCAGGAGGAGTTGAGACGAGACCTAGTGAAGAACTCCATCAATGGTAGCAACAGTGGATTGAAGTAGGTGAAGAAGGAGGAGAATGTGGCCCTCGCATAGAAGGGTCCTAGCCAGGGACAGGGGGAACAACGTAAGAAGAAGAAGGACCTGTCAAAGGTCAAGTGCTTCAGGTGTGGTGAGCTCGGTCACTACAGTACCCAATGTACTCTCAGGAAGGACAAGGAGGAGAAGTAGGACCAACAAGTAGCATCAACAGAGATTGATAGGCTTTCCTCTACGCTGGAGGAAGACTTTGCCATGTTTGCTGACATACCCCCAAGAGTGAAATGGGGAGATTTGGTTTTATAGCCCTAGAGTGCTAAAGATGGGTAGGATTCTTGAGGAGGTCCACCTCTTGAATCAATACCTTGCTACGGGAGCCCACAATATTCAGTAGCAGGATGGATATTGCGGTAGATGCAGTCAAATACCAGATTGATAGATGCAGAGTCTAGTTGCAGCCAGATACTGGGGTGTGCAGTGCAGAGTCGGTAGCAGTGCAGGTGGTACAGTGTAGAGTGAGCAGTAGTGCAGATGCCTCAAGGACAACGCAGATACTAGCAGTGGTCAGAGACTCGAGTGAAAGATGCATCATACTGATCACAGTTGATTCAGTATTTAGGATGCTTTTAAGTTGTAGATTTTGCAGTTGCAGCAGCAACATATGAAGAGGGAGTTGCAGTGCAGATGCAACGTTAGCAGCAGTTCAGTAGAGTCAGGAACAACACAGATGCAGCGTTGGCAGCAGTTCAGTAGAGTCAGCAACAACACAGATGTAGCGTATATCAAAGTTGCACAGTAGTTGGTGGTCAGCAACAGCTAGACATCAATAGCATGACAGGAGATGACGCAGAGACAAGGTGTTGCTACAGGTTGAGTAGTAGCACTAGAACACATTCCTCGCTAAAGAGGGAGTGTTAAGTTTTGTAGCATCAGATGTGTTCTAGCTACGAAATTTTATGGAGATGCTACAATACAAGAGATTTCCAAAACCCAGAAATCGTTTCTAGAAATTCCACCTAGAAATGACTTAATTAGATTATTAGTCAGTTTTTAAATATTTTCTAAGTCTAAACTTAGGGAATATGACTAATTAATCAGAATTAATTAAGTGTGAATGTTCTAGAAACTCACACAGATTGACCTCAAGTTAATCCTAGACATCAATTAAGATATAATCTGGTCCATTGAAGTCTCAATAGAGGATTATAAGAAGTCCATGGGGCTTGGAGAAATCACATGTACAGTTCGATTTCCTAAGTAGTAGGATTCAGTAGCTGGAGAGAGAGCCAGAGAAATCGAAGCAGTGAGAGAGGGGCAGGGACAGTGAAGTCAGAGGAAGGATTCTAGTTTAGGTGAGTGCATTTGCAGAGAGGCAAAAGAGCCATTGAGAAGTTGACGTTGGGGTGGCATAGTAGCCTATAGATGCAATTTCGATTCTTCTAGGGAGAAGCTGAGTTTTAGTGCCAGAAGCTGGGTAGAGGTTCCAGAGGCCAAGAGAGACATTTTCTCAGGAAAAAACTAACTAGACGACTTAAGGAGAAGCTATTTCGAGCTAAGAGCAAAAGTGACTGCACTAGGGTGATGCAGTGACTGCGCAAAGCCAGTTTGGACAACTCAATTTGAGTTGAGGTCAGTGCTTGGATTTGCCTATGGAGTGAGGAAACTTCCTCACTAGATTTTCTTGCCAGTATTTCTTTGTAGGATTTCCAGTTTCGACATCCAGTTGTACTCAGATTATTTCACTGCTGCATAATAATAAAACCCTCAACTACTGCACCGATTTTCCAGGGTTGTGTTTTTCTGGGGACATTGGTCCAAAAATAACTGTCATTTTATGTGTGTGTGCTAGTATTTCTATCGATGTTTATTTCTTCCGCAGTTTATTTGTGTAGGTTGCAGTGTGATTGATTTAGTATTTGTTGTAGCAAACAATAAATAAATTGTTAAGAATTAATTTAACAATTAGGAGAATTATTTCTAGTTGCTGCAATAGGAACCAAGTTTCCGATTTTTCATACCCTTTGCCCACAGTGAGCAACGAAATTCCTTCGTTTCGTCTCTGAGCTCTTCGATTGATCAACTGCGTTCTAATACCATGTGAAAATTCCAAACTTGGAATCCTATCGAAGCAACTGGAAATTATTCTCCTAATTGTTAATTTTATTTAACAATTTATTTGTTGTTTGTTATGTTAAATATCGAATAAATCACACTGCAACCTACACAAATAAAACCACGGAAGAATAAACACTGGAAGAAATACTAGCACACACACATAAAAATAACACAATTATTTTTGGACAAAAGTGTGAAAAATTGGTAATCGAATCCCTACTGCAGCAAATTGATGGTGTTTCTCCTATTTATTAAATTACTTCAACAAATTACTTGCAGTTTTCTACGACAAATATTGAAATACATACACTGCAGCCTACACAAAATAAAATACTGCGGAAACTAAATACGACACATGAGAGTAATAAACACACACACACATCTACACAGTTGTTTTTGGGACAATGTCCTCGGAAAAACCCAACTCGGGGAAATCGATGTAGCAGCTGAGGGTTTTATTATTATGCAGTAGCTTTTTAGTACAAATCGTTGGATGCCCAAACTGGCTATCCTATACAGAGAAAAACTGGCAAAGATTTAGTGAGAAAAATCTCGCACTGATTCGGGAGATCCAACATTGATTAGGGACAGGCTAGCTGGCCACATGCTACATCTACGTTAATCCTACGTAGCTCTGTGTCACACTTGCTGGGATCTACGTCACTTCCTCTTCTGATCTCCTGTTGTCTGGAAATTTGACCCTCTGGCCCTCCCGTCTCACAGCCTGACTTTTGGCACTAGATCTCAACTCTCCCAGCTGAATTTCGAACTCCCTCTGAAGCTCTGTGTTGCCTCTCTATGTGGCACTGCGCTGCCTCTCTGAACTGCTCTATGCCTTCTCTGCCTTGCACTCTCTGGATCTGGAAAACTCTCCTCCAGACTACTATCCTTGCCCCTCACTGCAAGAAGATCACTTGATCTCACTTCGGCAACACAACGCTGCTACTATTGAGAAATTCGATCTCTGATCTCTCATTTGATGTGTTCTCTAAGTGCCCATAAAACTCCTTATAATCTCATATTGGAGCTCCAACGGCCAAGATTAAAAAAATAATCAAGGGCTAAGATTAACTGGGAGTTGATCCTCATCTTCTTCTAGAAGATTCACGCCTGATTTAACTAATACCCTTTAATTAACGAGATTTCCTAAGTTTAGACTTAGGGAACCATTTAAAAAGGTTAATTATTTTAATTAAATCATCTATAGGTGGAATTTTCCCAAACGATGGGTATTGGAGAATGCATGTGTCTTAGCCTCTCTGCAAAATCTCGAGGCAGGAGCACATCTGATGCTACAAAAATCAACACTCCCTCTTAGCGAGGAATGTGCTCTAGTGTTGCAATCTGCTGAAGCATCACTCTATCTCTGCACCATCTCCTGCTGTGCTGTTGATGTCTGGTTCTACTGCCCACCAACTACTGTGCAACTCTGATATGAGTTGCATCTGCGCTGTTGCTGACCCTGTTGAACTGCTGTCAACTACTGCATCTGCATTAAAACCCTCTCTCCATTTGTTGCTGCTGCAACTGCAACGTCTGCAACAAAAAATCATCCAAAATACTGAACCAACTGTGGTTAGTATGATGCATCCTTCATCCGAGTTCTGACTGCTGCTAGTCTTTGCGCTGTCACTGAAGCCTCTGTGCTGCCTCTCTCTGAATTGCTCTAGCTACTGCATCTGTCACTCTAGCACCTGAATGCACCAACTGACATTGTTCCATCATGCTACTACTGACTATGGGCTCCCATAGCAAGGTCTTTATCCAAGAGGTGGACTCCTTAAGGATCCTGCCCATCTTGTAGCTCTCTGGGGCTACAACTCCAGATCACCCCACCTCACCCCTGGAGGCATGGAGGCATCTCGGTGATCATGGCAAACTCTTCCTCCAATCCTGAGGACAACTTGTCGATCTCTGTGGATGTAGCTTGCTGATCCCGCTTCTCCTCCTTGTCCTTCTTTCTGAGAGGACACTGAGTGCTATAGTGGCCTAGCTCGCCACACCTGAAGCACTTGATCTTCGAAATATCCTTCTTTCTTTTGCGCTTCTCTTGCTTCCCCTTTGATGCAAGGGCCACATCCTCCTCTTCCTTCACCTGCTTCGTCCCACTGCTGCTACTGCCACTGATGGTGGCCTTTACCAGATCACGCCTCATTTCCTCTTATTGCAGATCAACCCACACACGTTCCCAATCTGGTAGTTTTTCTCTGCCTAGGATACTCTGGACGAAAACTTGCCAATCTTCAAAAACGCTATTGAGCGCTAATCGTACAAACTCTAAGGGATGAGGCGCTAACCCTATTGAAGCCAGCTGGTCCCCGACATCTTGAAGCCTCGTAAGGAAGGCGTCTACTCGCTCCCCTTTCTGCATCTTCGTGCATCTTAGCTTCTCCTCTAAGTACATCTTCTGCTGCTCGGAGATCCTTCATATAGTGTAGTTAAGGCTTCCCACATCTGTCGGGCAGTATCCTTGCCGGCTATATGGGATACTACATGATCTCGAACCCCGTCGAGAATGATCCTCTTAGTCTTCGCCATCTCAACCTTGTACTTCTTGAGCGGATCTGCATCGGCAGGTACAACTACCACACTATCGACATAAGTTTTGAGATCATGCTCATCTAGAAGGCAGGAGATCCTAGCCTTCCAAATCACATAGTTGGAGGCTCCGTCCAACCGATCTTGATCTCTCAACCTAGCTGATGCCATTTCTCCTTAAAAAAGTTGAACTGCTCCTTCTCCTCTGCGCAACTGCTGGCCAGCTATTCGCACTCCCTTCTGGAGTGAGAAATCCTGCACACAACTACTGTTGCTCTGCTTAGAAAATTCGAACTTCTTGGCTAGAAGTCCTCTGAGGAAGAAATTCCCTCAGTATGTGCTATTCTCTCCTTCTGACGCTATTCTGCCAGCAACTGCTGCAAAATAACTGCGTCCCAGCTGAAGATCTACTCTGCAAGAAAATTGCATTGCTCCCTTCTGCCTCTGGAAAGCTTTGATCTAGAGAATCGAATTTCTCTGTCGACTCACTTAGAGAAATCGATCTCACTCAAAACTTCGACCTCCTTGGCCCAAGGACTGTGTTGCCTCTAGGGTTTCGAATTGTTGCCTTTGCAGTGATTCGAAAATCCTCCTTTCTTCTACTTTTGAGCTCTTCTGCTTACGATCAGTGCTCTGATACCATGTGAAAAATCGGTGACCTGATTCCTTCTGCAACAAATTGATGGTATTTCTCCTACTTGTTAAATTACTTCAACAAATTGCTTGCAGTTTTCTACGACAAATATTGAAATACATATAATGCAGCGTACACAAAATAAAATACTGCGGAAACTAAATACGACACATGAGAGGAATAAACACACACACATCTACACAGTTGTTTTTGGACAATGTCCCCTGAAAAACCCAACTTGGGAAAACCAGTGCAACAATTAAGGGTTTTATTATTATGTAGTAGTTTTTGAATACAAATCGGTTGATGCCAAAATTGGCTATTCAATACAGAGAAAAACTGGCAAAGAGTTAGTGAGAAAACTATCACACTGATTCGGGAGATTCGTCACTGAATCGGGACAGGTTCTCTGGCCCCACACTGCTTCTGTGCAACTTCTGTGTCAATCCTACGCAGCTTTGTGTCACACTTGCTAGGCTTTGCATCACCTCCTTTTTTGATCTCCTGTTGTCTGGAAATTCGACCCTCTGGCCCTCGGTCTCACACCCTGGCTTCTGGCACTAGATTTCCACTCTCCCAGCTGAATTTCAAAATCCCTCTAAAGCTTTGCGCTGCCTCTCTGCGTGGCACTGCGTTGCCTCTCTGAACTTCTCTATGCTTTCTTTGCCTTGCACTCTTTCGATTTAGAAAACTCTCCTCTGGACTACTATCCTTGCCCCTCACTGCAAGAAGATCACTCGATCTCACTCCGACAACACAACGCTGCTACTCTTGAGAAATTCGATCTCGGATCTCTCATTTGATGTGTTCTCCAAGTGCCCATTGAACTCCTTATAATCTCTCATTGGAGCTCCAACAACCAAGATTAAAACATAATCAAGGGCTAAGATTAACTAGGAGTTGATCCCCGTCTTCTTCTAGAAGATTCACACCTGATTTAATTAATACCCTTTAATTAACCATATTTCCTAAGTTTAGACTTAGGGAACCATTCAAAAAGGTTAATTATTTTAATTAATTCATATCTAGGTGGAATTTTCCCAAAAGATTTATGGGTATTGGAGAATGCATGTGTCTTAGCCTCTCTGCAAAATCTCGATGCAAGATCACATTTGATGCTACAGAAATCAACAAAAAGTCCTCAAAAAAACCCAACTTGGGAAAATCAGTGTGGCAGATGAGGGATTTAATATTATGCAGCAGTGAAAAATTTGAGTACAATCTGGATGCCTAAAAATGGAAATCCACAACAAAAAAATATGGGCAAAATGCTGAAGGTAATTTCCCTTCTCCCACAAGCAATCTCTAGCACGAATTGCCTTCAGAAAACTGGCCATCCAAACCCCAGCGTGAGCCTCTTCTACGCTGCCTCTGCGCTATCTACCACACATGTGACTCGAAACTACCTTTGATGAAGTCATTCTGCCTCTAGCTGCTGAGGAAATTGTCTCTTCGACATTCTAGAACCTCTACCCGTCCTTCGGAACTGAGAACAATTTTTATCACCAGTAAATCAATCTGCGTTGCTAAAGCTACTCGCAGAGGCTATGCGCTACCTCTCTGGGATAACTCAACCCTCTTGCTACTGTCTCTCCAGATATGGAAATCTTTCCTCTGGACTCACTGTGCCTGCCCCTCTCACACTGCTTCAATCTCTAACTCTCTCTCTGGCAACTGACCGCTGCTACTCTGGAAATCGATTTGCTCAGAAATCGATCTGCTCAAGTGTATTCTCCATCACCACATCGAGGTCCTCTTATAATCCTCTATTGGAGCACCAACGACCAAGATTAAAACTTAATCAATGGCCAGGATCATCTCTGGATTGATTTGTGTGTGTTTCTAGATGATTCTCGCCTTGACGTAATTAATACTGATTAATTAACCATATTCCCTAAGTTTAGACTTACGAAATATTTAAAAACTGGTTAATAATCTAATTAAGTCATTTCTAGGCGGAATTTCGAGAAATGATTTCTGGGTTTTGGAGATCTCATGTATTCTAACTTCTCCACAAAATTTCAAGGTGTTATGAACCAACTCACAAAAAGATAGAAAAGATAGATCAACGACTTCAAAATTAGCCTCTTCGAGGGGGCAACCTCCTTTACATTCCACAAATGAACAATTATTGGATGATACAATTGACTAAACCACCTTTCTATATATAGGAGTCTAAGGGGTCACAATATAATCAAAGCCGACATAACAATAATAATATAAGGGCACAATAATAACAATAGTGGGCTTCTATGGGGCACACTAATAACAATATGAGGACAATAGGGGCACAATAATAACAATAAGGGCTACAATGACAATAGTAATGGGGGAATCACTAGTATTATAGGGAACTAACATGCCCCTTTCCTTCAAAAAAGTGTTGTCCTCAACACTTGAGTAGTTCTGGATGCTTTTGTATAAAATTATCATCCTCTCATGTGGAATCTTCAGCGGGTAAGTTCTTCCACTTGATGAGATACATTGAAATTGATCAATTTCGTAGCTGTCGAGCTCTTGTTTCTGTGACTGCTTTAGGTTCCAATATGATTTTTCCTTCCACGTCAAGTTCTGGCAATATTGTTTGAACTGGGAGCTTGTCACCTATAACCTTCTTTAAACATGAAACATGGAAAACTGGGTGCACTCAGAAAGCTGCAGGAAGCTCCAATTTGTATGTCATAGTACCAATCTTTTGCAACACCTTGTATGGACCATAATACTTTGGTGATACTTTATTATCCTTCTTAGCTTGCTTGAGGGACATTTGTTTATATGGTTGTAGCCGTAGGAATACCCAGTCACCTACATCAAAACTTCTTTCGCTGCGATGTTCATCTGCCTGTTGTTTCATTCTATTCTGCGCCAAAGTGAGGTTATCCTTTAAGAGTTGGAGAACTTGTTGTTGATGCTCGATGTGATCTTCCAATGCTTGAACCTTAGAATTTTCTCTTAAATATGATGTAATGGATGGTGGATGATATCCATAAAGTGCCATAAATGGGGTCATTTTTGCTGTAGTATGGAAGGAAGTGTTATACCACCATTCAGCCAGAGGCAACCATTTGACCCATTGTGTCTGTTTATCAAAGACAACAACGAAGATATCCTTCCAAACATTTGTTTACTATCTCAGTTTGCCCATGAGATTGAGGATGATAAGATGAGCTATGAGTTAAATGAGTACCGAGACAAGAAAATAATTCTGCCCGAAAATTTCTAGTGAAAATGGGATCTCTATCGCTTACAATAATCTTTGGGTTTCCATGTAGCTTTTGAATTATTTCCATAAATGCAGTAGAAACTGTACTAGCTTTAAATGGATGAGATAATGCAGAATGTGTATACTTGGTAAGTCTGTCAACTACCACCATGATGACACTCTTTCCTTCGGACTTGGGTAAACCTGTGATAAAATCCATTGAAACCTCCTCCCAATGTTGGCTTGGAATGGATAAAGGTTGTAATAGACCTGGGGTCTTAATTGTTTCAACTTTATTTTGTTGGCAAACCAAACATTCCGCCACAAACTTTTGAATATCTGATTTAAGGCCATCCCAAAAAAATTCCTTCTTAACCCTGTGGTAAGTTTTTAAAAATCCTGAGTGCCCTCCTAAGGGAGAAGTGTGCAATTCCATAAGAATATTTTGTTTGAGTTGGGAATTCTTACATAGGTATAAGCGATCTTTGTACCATAACGAATCATTTTTCCAGCTAAATGTATCAAATGTACTGAGATCTTGTTGTAGCTTTTGAATGAGTGCCCACACTTTTTCGTCATTCTTCCATTCATCCCTTGCTTCGTTTATCCAATCTGGTTGGATAATAGAAATGGCGCAAAGCAATGCTTCCACATCCTCATCCTTTCTTAAGAGTGCATCTGCCACAACATTTTGCTTCCCTCTTTTGTAGATGATTTTAAAGTCATAACCCAACATCTTTGTGACCCATTTTTGTTGCTCTTCTGAAGATAATCTTTGTTCTAAAAATTATTTAAGACTATCATGATCCATTTTTACCTTGAAGTGTCTTCCCATTAGGTAGAGTCACCATTTCTTAAGTGCATGTAGTATTGCCAACATTTCCTTCTCATAAATAGCTTTGTGTAAATACTTTCCTTTGATTGGACGACTTTTGAAATCAATGGGCCTTTCTTCTTGCATTAAAACAACACCAATTCCATTTCTCAAGGCATCACATTCCACAATAAAGGTTTTTGTGAAGTCCGGCACAACTAAGACCGGTGCTTGGCACATTGCCTCTTTAAGATGTTCCAAGGCCTTTGTTGCTTCTGGAGTCCATGAAAATGCATCTCTCTTCAATAATGTTGTTAGAGGTGTTGCTATTCTCCCATAATTCTTAACAAACTTGAGATAATACCTTATTAATCCGAGAAATCCTCGCAGATGCTTTATGGATGTGGGGATTTTCCATTCCTTAATGGCTTTAATTTTGCTAGAGTCTACCTTAACACCTTCATGAGATACAATATGACCCAGATATTCCACCTCTTGTACCTCAAAGAAACATTTGGAGCATTTTGCATATAATTGTTTCTCCTCCAATAGTTTGAGCACCCTGTCAACATGTTGAACATGATCCTTCCAAGACTTGTTGTAGATTAGTATATCATCAAAACATACTAACACAAATTTTCTAAGGAAGGGTTTGAAAATGGAATTCATCAAACCTTGAAATGTAGAAGGTGCATTGGTAATGCCAAAAGGCATGACCAAAAATTCACCCTCATGAGTTCTAAATGTTGTTTTTAGAATGTCTTCAGTGTTCATTCTAATTTGATAATACCCTGAACGAAGATCCAATGGTGAAGTAAATTGATCCATGCAATTCATCCAATAATTCATCAATGTCAGGAATGGGAAATTTATCTTTAATAATGAGCTTGTTGAGCTCCCTATAATCCGGACACATGCGCCAGGATCCATCCTTCTTGTGCACCAAAATTACTGGAGTAGAGAAAGAACTTTGACTAGGTTGAATTATACAGTCTTTAGCATTTCTGCAACCATACGTTCAATTTCACTCTTTTGGTCATAGGGATATCTGTAAGGCCTGATGTTTGGAGGAACACTTCTTGGAATCAAATGAATAGCATGATCATGATCGCGAATGGGTGGGAGGCCTTTGGGAGTTTCAAATACCTTGGAATGATTGTCCAAGATTGTTTGGAGATTTGGAGAAATAGATGATTTCGATGTCGGAACCTCTAGCGAACATAATTGTGCAATTACGCCTCATTATTCTTTCTTTAGAAGCTTTGTCATTCCGTTAACGCTGATTATTTTTCCCAGTTTCCCTGCGATACCCCTTAATTCAACTTCCTTTCCTTCCAAACAAAATTTCATGAAAAGTTCTTGAAAATTAAAAGCTATTGTACCCAAAGATTGTAGCCATTGGACTCCTAGTACAACATCAACACCACCCATTGGAATGGAAAGCATTGGGCTATTCAATACATATTCTCCCATGGATAACTTGATATTATGGCACTTTCCAGAGCAATTTATGTTTCCTCCACTTGCAACCATCACTTGACACTCTGGTGCTGGATATAGGAAGCAATTCAATTCCTTGGCTATCTTACAATGAATAAAATTATGGGTACCGCTCGAATCAATCAACACTATTACCTTTTTCTTCTTGATATGTCCTTCTATTTTGATAGTTTGTGGAGTGGTAATTCCAGCCAATGCATTACAAGATATGGTCGGATTCATTTCTTCTTTCTCTAGGGTTTTTTTCTGGTGTATGTCCTTTTCTTTTGATGTTTCTTGTTCCTTTTCTTCCTCCTCTTCAAAATCTATGTAAAATAATTTCTTCTTAGCACACTTATGACCTTTAGTGTATTTGCTATCACAACTGTAACAAAGCCCTTTTGCTTTTTTTCTTCCAATTGTTGTGGTGTCAACCTTGTAGGTTGTGGAAGGCTAGGGGAAAAAACACTTCCATCTTTATAGTTGTGAGTGGTAGGCTTCCTTGTTGCCATAATTTTGTTTTCCATTTTTCTTGCCAACTTGAATGCCTTCTCCAATGAATCAGGTTCCCAAAGACGAACCTCATGTTGGATGTTATCCTTTAAAGTCCCTATGAACACATCAATCCTATGCTCCTTTGGAATATTTTTTACCCTTATATTCAATTTTTGGAAGTCCTCAATGTGCTCTATCACTGAACGCTTTTGTTTGAGATTGATCAATTGGCTAAAAAATGTGTTTCTTTTTGTATCTTCATAATGTGCTATCATTTTCTTCCATTAAAATTGCCCAAGTGACAATTTGTTTACGAGAGAAAAGCCATCGATACCATACAAACTGATTTGGTTCCAAATATAAAGTTGCAATGCGTACCTTTTGTGTGTTTTGCACATTATGGAGATCGAATTATTGCTCCATCTGTAGTATCCATGTTACGAGATCCTTGCCATCAAACTTCCTCATATCGATCTTTGGAACATGATGGGTCTTCAATCTAACGTTAGAGTCCATGAAATCACGATTAACATTTATTTTGTTCTCATCACGAGTTTCCTTTACTACCCTTTCACCATTAGTAAACATTTCTTGTAGCAACTTTGTCAAATCTGTTTTCAAATCTTCCATTTTGCCTTCTATCTTAGCTTCCACGTCATTCATCTTAACTTTCACGCCTTTCTTTAAACCATCCATCTTAGCTTACATGCTTTTCTTTAAACCATCCATCTTATCTTCCATGCCATCCATCTTAGCTTCCACGCCTTTCTTTAAACCATCCATATTAGCTTCTGTTACTTTTTGTGAGAGTTAATTTTGTTGCACTTGGTCTTGTAATTTTGATATATCATGTTACATTTCCTTCTCTTCTTCATGAGTCATGCTAGAGCTTTTAGGTTGCTTACTAGGTGTTTCCATTTTCTTTCTTTGGGGCATTAATTAATGATAATTATGCTTCACTATGCCCTTTGAATTCCTTCAAACTAATTTTTCAAACCAAACTTATGCAAAATTTAAAAAAAACTACACACCTTTTTTCACTTTGTAGGAGCTTGATATTGAATCTGATGTATCTCTAAAATTTCGGATCTCCAAGGTCTGAAATTACAAACTGTGGTAGCCCTATGAGTCCTCTTTCCAACGCCACTAGTATGATCGAAATTGGATTCTCCAAGAAAGAGTTATGCCCAATCTCCCAAGATGACCTGATTATACACTTTTTCAGTAGAGAGAATTGTACGAAGTGCCACGTACCACTGCTTCAACCTTCAGACCTGAAAATGATGCACAGAAAACTACAATCCATCTTTCTGTAACTTCTTACAAAATTTCAATCTGATAGTCAAAGAGAAAGTTATGATGATTTTCCCAAGGTCACCTGTTTGGGATGTAATTCGGGAGCCTGCAAAAACCCTAATTTCCTTAGATCATATCTCCCAAAATATAGCGAGACAAGATCTGAAATTCGGACTCGAGGATCTTCGAGATTTCGGCTCAAATGGGTTTTTTTTAGCTTCTGAAACATCTCGCAGAAAAAACGTTATAGCAAAACCCTAGAATCCAAAGCTTTGATACCAAATGTTATGAACCAACTCACAAAAAGATAGAAAAGATAGATCAATGACTTCAAATCAGCCTCTTCGAGTGGAAAACCTTCTTTACATTACACAAATGAAAATTATTGGATGATACAATTGACTAAAACTCCTTTCTATATATAGGAGTCTAAGGGATCACAATATAATCAAAGTCGACATAACAATAATAATATAAGGGCACAATAATAACAATAGTGGGCTTCTATGGGGCACAGTGATAACAATATGGGGACAATAGGGGCACAATAATAACATTAAGGGCTACAATGACAATAGTAATGGGGGAATCACTAGTATTATAGGGACCTAATCCGATGCTACAAAAAACTAACATTGTTTGACTTTAGCATAGAGCATCATGCTGTGTGCAGGGGGTGTGCTTTGGGAAAGTACACCAAGACACCTTTCCAGAGCAGTGACAACAGAGTTGCAGGTATCCTTGACTTGATTCAAATTTCATTCTTACGTATGTGTTCTATTTCCCATGTTTCATTGAGTGGATATGAGTACTATGTGACATTCATTGATGACCACTCAAGGAGGACCTAGATTTACTTCCTGAAGACTAAGGATGAGTTCTTTCAGAGATTCCAAGAGTTTAAAGCTCTTGTGGAGAACCAGACAGGGAGGCAAATTAAGGTGTTGAGATCAGAGAATGGTAATGAGTATGCTTCCGCGGAGATGAGAGATTTTTGTGGGAGTGTTGGCATCAAGAGGGAGCTCATTGTGTAATGTCCCCAATTAAATTAATTTTGGTAAGAAAAATTTCCATTTTTGCAATTTGGTGTTGGGAAATATTTTGGCATTTAAACTTAGGAAAAGTGGGTGGAGGGGGAGTCCCCACTTTCTTTTTGGAGAGATGGAGGCCACCAACATTAGAGAAAAGGAAAATTAAATTGGTAGTGGGATGTGGGGCCACCCAAAAAGGGGAATTCGAACCCCTTAGGAAAATTGAGCTAGGGAGAAGGAGGTTGAATTGGTGGGGCCCACAAGGAGAGAAAGGGGGCAGCAAAGATAAATAGGAGGATGCATGATTTTGGGGGCTTTTGACAATTTGAATTTTTTAATTAGAGTACTCTTCAGTTGCTTAACCAAGACTACCAATTCTGCTTAGCACAAGGAGTTTACCAGGTGAAAATCTCAACTCTTTCTTCGGTGGACTTAGAATGCCACCCTATGAGAGATTTCCAGACTTAGTGGGTAGAGCTTTGCTCGAGTTCGTGGGGAAAATCAGCTCTAGTTTCAGTCAGTTTGAATTTCCAGGAGGACGCAGGGGCAAAAGTCGTTCCATTGAATTGAGGGATTTTTAAGGGGAATTTTGGCCAGCGAATTTAGGAGAAAGTTCACTAGGGCGGACCAACATTTGGGTTGAATTTCATAGCTGGAAATTGTTGCTCCTGTGAGAGCCAAATTCACCATTTTTAGGGCCTATGCAGAGGTGTTGTCGGACAGATTTCGTGGGGATGTATTCATCTCATTTGTGTTGGGTTTGGGAAGGAATTTCACACACATATTCTGGAGGAATTTTGTAGGCCCATTCTATAGCTAATTGAGGAGGGATTGGGACATATTCAACAGTTATAGTTTGTGGGAAACACAGAATCTGTCAAGGAGGGTGTAGCACCAAATTTCTGGGTTTTGCTGGACTAGCCTCAAGGAGTCTACTCCTAATTTTGCAATTTTTTGGAGGAGTTTTGGTGCCCCAAACAATAGAATTATTTGGTAGCTAGTGGGGAGGAGTGAGCATGAATTTTCGGTCCCAGATAGTTGGCAGAATTTTCCCAAATCCTTTTTGGGTTTTTTTGAGTTTTTGGTGGAGAGCTCAAGATTAATCTGGCAGAATTTTTTTGAGCTCTTTTTGAGGCTCAATTAGACGTTTCTTCCATCCAGCAATTGCAGAATTTCCAGGGTCAGCGCAGAACATTGAGGAGAAGCCTTTCCTTTGCATCCAGGTAGCATTTTTCTCACCTCATATTGTCTAGCTTGCTTTCGCAAACCCAGCTGCACACATTTCATGCATTGTACTCTTCTCCATATATAATAAAATGGCTGAATTTTGGTGCAGTTTTGGTGTAAATTGTGGGTGTTTAATTGTTGTTTAAATATTTCTGTGTTGTATGTGTATTTTGATTTGTCTATCATTGTTATTTCCTTTTTGGAATTTTACACATTGTGCCTTACAACCCTCAACAGAATGGGGTGGCAGAGAGGAAGAACAAGACTATTGTGGGTGCTTCTAGAGTGATGTTGCATTTAGAGTTTACCTTTCTTCTTGTGGGCCTCGGTGTGTAACGTTGTTGTATATTTGTAGAACAGGAGCCCGCACAGAGCCTTGGGGAGTAAGACTTCTGAATAGGTGTATACCAGCAAGAAGCTGGAAGTTGGACATATCAGGATATTTGGGTGCCTTACATATCCACATGTCCTTGAAGAGAAGAGGACGAAGTTGGAAACCACTACAGAGAGGGGTATTCTAGTGGGTTACATTGAGACCAACAGAGCCTACCGTATATATCTTCCTGCACAGAGGAAGATTGTCCTGAGGAGGGATGTGACATTTGAGGAGGAGAGGGCTTCGAGGAGGTCTCGGGAGGTTGATCAGGTAAAGTAGCAGGCTTCTCAATAAGAGGTCACACTACAAGTTTCAGTTGCATCAAGTGGTACATCAGAATCAAGAGGTTCACCTTCTTCAGGGGTGACAGGTTCACAGAGTATAGGATCACCTGGTGCAGGTTCATCAGGCATAATATCTCAGAGTTCAAGATCTCCATTGGTTATTTTAGAGCCTTCCTCGCCAGGAGGAGAGGCACCAGTTGAGGATTTTCCCATACCACCACAGGAGAATACTGCAAGGAAGAGGAATCCAAGATGGCTTCGGGAGACCCTAAAGGAGTCTCAAGAGGAAGTGGGGAGACCTAAGTGGTCAGTGAGGGAGAGAAGACCACCAGAGAGGTTGGGTGGCTTTGTGGCAGATGTTGTAGAGACAGAGCCAACTAGTTTTGAGGAGGCCGCTAGACAGCAGATCTGGAGGGATGCCATGGTGGAGGAGTATGCCTCTATCATGAAGAATGATGTCTGGGAGGTAGTGCAACGTCTTGATGGGAAGTCAGTTTTGACTTCCAGGTGGCTTTACAAGATCAAGCATGTTGCGGATGGCAGCATGGAGAAGTTTAAAGCTCAGTTTGTGGTGCGGGGGTTCTCATAGGTAGAGGGAGTTGACTATGAGGAGACTGTTGGAAATACTGAGAGGGGGTTGAATCAATATTTATTTTCAATTGTTATTTTTACCTATTAGATCACTTATAATTAGAACACAAAATGAACAATAAGAATAAATAATTTTATAAATTTCTTTACAATAAATCCAATACAATATAGTGTAGAGCTCCAACCCTAGATGAAGACACCAATCTTCAATCTCCAAGGTTCCAACCTATATTTTTCCAAGCACAAACTTGGGCTCACCAAGGCTCCAACCTTGTCACTTTGAGGCATCAACCTCTAGGGCTCCAACCCTATCCCTAGTATAGGCTCCAACCTGGTCCCTTGAGGACTCATATCCTCTAGGGATCCAACCCTATCTTCCAAGGCACCAACCTTGTCTCTATGAGGCTCCAACCCTCAGCTTCAATTCGTTAAGATAAGTTTAATGATTCTTAATGGCTCCCAATATCTTCTTCAATGAGCCATTTCAATCTCTTCAACAATATCTTCTTCAAATCACTTCATCAATGACAACCTTTTCTTCTCATGAAGGTGTCACCACTACTCTTCATGGTACCCAAACAAAATCTCCAAGGTCACTCCATGAGGGCTTCAATCAAGGTCTCTGATGATCTCCACAAATCTTTAATAGGTTGCTTCACAAAGTTCTTTAATACTACAACTATCTAGCCTGCTCCAAAGAATTGATATGCACACCAAACTCCAAAATATCTTTGACAATACTAGAGATGCTTCCAACTTCTTAAGTCATCAATGCTCCTTCAACAATACTTAACAAAGCCTTCAAAAGGGTGTACAATATTTTCAATCACTACTTAAATATGATGCCCAAAACCACTGTAACAATTCTGTCCTCCAAACAGGTCCAAGACTTCTTTAATCAATTGAGCTACCACAGGAAGAACATCCACACACCGAGCTATAATGTCTCCTTAGCAATCCTGACTACTGCAATAGTAACAGTCCTTTGCAAGCTACAAAACAAGGCTCCTCTAAGTGACTGTCTCACTGATCCGAGTCTTTATTCCTGGCTGAAAATCTGAGCTACAAAGATAATCCACAACACTAAAGTATGTTACAGTGGGTTGAACACAGTCACTGTGAGCCACTGAAAAAAGATAGCATAGGTTCGAAGATGATCTGAGGCACAAAGATACTCCAAGTTTGAGTTAACAGTTTTGTGGAGAGTGCACCGTGTCAATAGGTCCGAGGGTAATCCGATATAGAGAGTACAAGTCTGAGGGAAATCCAATATAGAGAATACACATCCAAGTTGTTTATAGTAGACCTGTTATCACCCCATGAAATTCACCTAGGTTGTATATCAGTGATGCTCGAGAACATTACAAACTCAACAAAAATGTTGGAAAAATGGTGGATGAATGAAATAAATGCTACATATTCAAGCCAGATAATCACTTCTACTATGATTGACCCCAGACATGGGTGAACACCCCCAGACTACAAGGCTTTAGACCACCAATTACTCACAGTTTAAGGAAAATGTGATGATGGAGAATACTGATCACACCAGCAGATGCACAGGACCCTGTGATGGCCAACTGCAACCAGTTTATAGGTCTGTAAAATTTGTTTTCCAATACACAGACAGGATGTAGCTCTCTGGCATTAAAACAACAGAAACCTGCAAACAAATTCAATGATGCAATGCTAAATCCTAACACAGAGGTGGGATGACAACCCCTCTAATGCTAAACATTAACAACACATGAATAAATGCAAACAGGCACAACTTGGAACAAGAAGAAGAAGTGGAAAGTGAGCAATCAATAGCAAAAGAAGCTTGTATTAGCTGGAAATGAAGACCAGAAGCTGCAGGTCTCATAATAGTTACAGTCTCCAGAAGTTGAAGCTTACAACAGAATAACACTCATCAACCTGATTACATCGTTTTTCTCGGTATATATAGAATCTGCTTACAAAATTATTCTGCTAGGCTATGCATGGAGGTGTCTTAATTGACTACCAACCGCATTTACAGTTAGATATGGGTCCTCTGTTACAATCTGAATGTTTTTAATGAACAAAATGGCTATTTTTGTACTCTGGTGTACTCCTTTAATAGGTGAAGTATTATCTGCCTAACTTTCAATTAACTGCTGCAGTCATTTATCTGCTCAAGGTGGTCCTTTTTCCTTCAGAGGTACACTGCATTGAATACAATAGCTGAGGGATTTAATGCGCAGGTCGTTGGTTCGTGGCTTCCCTCCTTCTCTGCGTGCATAACTCAGGCTGAAAACACTTTAAAATACCTTGAAAATGAACAAGAGCCGAGATGAAACACTAGCCGTTGGATGAATTACGCGAACGATCGAGATCTGCTAGCGGGAGGCAAAGACACCACCGGGACAGTATCAACCATCGGATCGCTCAAATGAACGACGCCGATTGGATTGCGGAGGCCATTGGGGAGGACCGAGGATGGATGAACAATGGCCGTCGGATCGCTGTTGGGCAGATCTGATGGCTGACAGGAGCGTAATATGCGAGGGAGTTAACTGGCGGGGAGGCGATTCTCCACACCGCTTTCGGGCTATGGTGGTCTACGTACAGGGCGGTGCGATACAATGGAATGGTGACGGGTGGCAGACAGGATGGCGGGGAAAACCACTCTCCCGTAGGCTATCGGTCGGGTAGTTGACGGGGTAAGGCATTGCGAACATCGTTGGATGATGAGACGGGTTCATCGAACGGCCGAGAATGAATGCACATATTTAGGGCTGATGTGACAGGCGAGGGGCGGGCCCCGGGATTTATTAAAGCTTAAGGTTAAGTATTATATTATATGCGCGATTATGAAATCTAAGGTTAAGACTTAAGTGCTCAGGAAATGAACGAATAATGGGTTTATATAAGTTTAAACGAATTAAAACAAAAATACCCCAAAGTCGTGAAAAAGGTTTATCGGGGGTTTATAGGTTAACAGGGGTTTGAAGGGTTTGAAGGGTTTTGTGAAGAGATTAAGCGGGAAACAAAGGAATGGGGAACCATAAACATGCAAGTGGAATTTGAGTAAATATGGGTTTACACAAGGTTCAAGGAGAAAATAGAGATTAAGGGGTAATGAGGGAGAATCAGGAGAATGAATGATGAAGAAGAAATCAACTGTTGCAAACCTCCTGAAAGCATAACCAGCACTACCGATCCTGCTTTTTGCCCATCAAATGTTGCAGATTGTAGCAGAGCTAACACTGGCTCCTTCTGGGGATGAGATCCTCCCTGTGAGATCTCAAGAACCTGTAGATCAATGCCTTTCCAGCTGAAAACAGACTAGCCAAAATTCCTAGTGTTCCATTGGGCATGGAGTCCACTGTTCCTGCACAAAACTAGTAAAAACAAAATATTTATAGCCTTTAAGGCCAACAGACCTTAAACAACATAAACTTTCAAAAACCACCCATTGACTGGGCCATCTAAAACTGTCTCTCCTCCCATACTTTTCAGTGTGAAGGTGTTGTTCCTTTGAACCTGTGAAATGACGAAAGGCCCTATCCAGAAAGCATCAAATTTCCCATGATTGCCTTTCTTCTCCTTTAGTGCATCCTATTTCAAAACCAAGTCACCAATCTGAAAATTATTTGTTTTTTCCTTCTTATCAAAGGCTTCCTTGACCTTTCTTTGATGTGCTACAGCTTTATGATGGATTGATATTCTTTATGATGGATTGATATTCTTCCTGCATAGATTTCTTCCAAACCTCTTCTTGCTCAACTTCCTGGAATGTATATGGTTAGAATTCAATCAACTTTGTCATATATGCAGGATAACCAAAATACCTTTTCGGTTTCTTACTTTCCCTAGAGGACCCTTTCGCAGCTTCATGTCCTTCAACATCTTCTAATGTAGCACTCAACCAATTTAGCCTCTTGTGATTGGGACAACCACTGATTGAATAGGCTCACTTGGTCCTTTTTCTTCATCATTTGCAGTAGAGTTCTCATGAACTTCACCTTCTTCAAATACGGGAACTTCTTCGTCATCATAATCAATAGGAATATCCTTTGATTGCTTGTAAGCTTGATTCTCATCAAATATGACATCCCTACTTATTTCAATGTATATTCCCTCCTTTATGTAGATTCTATATGCTTTTGAGGAAAGACTATAACCAACTAATATTCCTTGATGCTCGTCGAGTCAAACCTCTTTATCTTGTCTTTCTGAACATGGACATATGTTGGACTTTAAATATGCGTAAATGATCCACACACGACTTCTTTCCAGTGAATACTTCTTCAGGTGTAGTATTATCAAGACCCTTATGAGGACTTCTAATTTGAACATATACAAGAGTCATCCTCGCTTCACCCCATAAGAACTTCGGTATATCTTGATCAAGGAGCATAGTTTGAATGCCTTCTTCAATTGACCTATTCTTTCTTTCAACCAATCCATTTTGTTCGGGATAGTAGGGAACAATGAGCTCCTTTTTAATGCCTGCATCCTTACAATACACAATTAATTCTTTAGAGGTGTATTTCCCACCATTTTCAAACCTTAGAGTTTTTATCTTCTTTTCGGTTAGGGTTTCCACCTCAGCCCTAAACTCTTTGAACTTATCAAATACTTCATATTTAGTTTTGAGTAGGTAGAGCCATGTCTTCCTTGAATGGACATCAATGAATGTTACATAGTAGAGATGACCTCCAAGTGTCTTTTCAGACATAGGACCGTGTAAATCATAATGGATGAGATCTAATATTTCTTTAGATCTAGATTCACTATGATGAAATGGATTTCTAGTATGCTTCCCCATAGAACATCCCTTGCACACACCTTCATGATCTAACTTCATATCAAGAATACCATGAACCAATTGACTAAGAGTATGGATGAACCTATAATGAATATGGCAATACCTTCGATGCTATAGTTCAATGTGACTTATTTCCATATGAACCACAACTTGAGGAGATGGAGTGATAACCCAATAAAGACTTCCTTCACGAACTCCAATAAGCCTAGTTTTGTGAATACTAGAGTTCTTTCCCCAAACCAATACTTTTCCATCAACAAAAGCAATCCTTTCCCCTTTATCTTCTAAACAAGAAATAGAAAGTAAACTCTTTTTCAAACTTGGAACATAGAGAATGTTGTTGAGATGTAGCTTTGATCCATTGTCCAATTTTAATGATGTAGATCCCAGGCCTCTAACAACATAACTTTTGTTGTCACCCAATTCTACTACATGAGAGGACAACTCCTTTAATTGTGTGTGTATTTGTCTGCTTTACCCTATCATGTGTCTCGATGCTCCACTATCAATGATCCATGCATTGTCATCAGTAAGAGATATTGTAAGGGCAACCAAGAATCCATGACTCTTGACTTTGTTGAATAGGTAGTAGATGATCTTCTTGATCCATCTTCGAGCAAAGTTGAAAACCAAACTTATGCAGCTCACCAAAGAGGGAGAATTCATGCCAACAAAGTGATATTCGACTTCCCTTGACCTTACCTTTGATACCATGATGGAAAATCAAGGATATTATATTAGGGTTTGATTCTCATTTCTTGATAATTACTTGTGAGTGTGTTGGCTTCTTTTATTTCTTTATTATATTATCTTCGATCAAGAAATTATACATATATGAAGATCACAAAACAAGAGTCACAAGATATAGGCACATGTCAGGGAAAAACTCCACTCGAGGGGAAAACCCAGTCAAGATAATTCTTCACCCTATACCAAGACCAAAATTTCCCACCACACCATGTCAACCTCCAAGATCTTCAACCCCTTCCAAAAATTTTGATTAGGCAACAACTTCCATAAACATGCAACTCATGGTAGCAACAAAAACTTAGGAGACTTCGATCTCCCAAACCAGACCACGAAACAGAGAGAGAGAGAGACATCAAAAGCTTGTTTTCCTTCTCTAGATATTCCCCCAAACTCACACTCCTTTTCTCCTTTTGGAAGTATAATTTTCACTTCCCATCTCTTCTAGAGATATCAAATTTCTTGAGAGAGTGAGTGTTCCAAATGACTTCAACCTCCTTCAATATATAGGCTTCTTGTGGGTCGAATGTGGGTCTTTAGGCCGACTTGATCTTCCTCAGGCCGACATGATGTGGACACATAATTCATATTTGACTTGATACAAAACACTTTTACATGATCAAAAAACCCAAGAAGGGTATCTTCAAATGTATAATGACTCTGTAAACTCAATATTAATTGTAGGAGTCCATAATGGGGAATTTGACTAATGTAATGATGACCCAAGCATGAAACCCATGCTTTAAGTCATTGTTACAATAATAATAAAAAAAATTCTTTTGACTAAATTTTAATGACTCAAGCACATTATTGAAGACCGAACATAGTTACTTTTTCCAACAGAAGGAGTCATTCAAAACATGGCCAAGTCATCCAAATTAAATCCATATTCCAAACATTGTAAAAAATAATTTGTTGGCAAAGTTTGTAGTCAACAATCAATTTGAACACAAAAGGCCTTAAGAAGGTTAAACAAATCCCTTTTATGGTTTGAATTTCAATGCAGTCCTATAACAAATAATGCAGTTGGATGCAAAGACAACCAAGTGAGATAGAGATAAAATGAGGAAGGACAATAGCATAAAATAAGGACTCGGGAAGAAGAAACCTACTTGAACATCAGTGGAGAAAGGATCCATTGAGCCTGTCCACGCATGAGCAATGTTTATCCCTCAAGCATGTCATTTTGAAAATGCTATCAATGAGTAAAAATACACAATTTTTCTTTGTATAGCTCACCCTTTGTAACTATTTTCTCAGTGTAAAATCATCCATTGAATATTGGTTTCTCCTATTTGGGTTGCTATGGTATGCCTTGATTCTTTGTGTGTGATTGAATACTCTTACTATTGATGTTTAATTTCTTATGTGGTTATGTAATAAATAGTTGGAATGGAATGAAGCCAATACATTGTGTTGATTTCATTCATTTCCACACTAGTCATTAGTTTATGGATTGTTTGGTGACTTTGTCATAATTGACTGATATGTTTGTTTCAGGTTATTCCTTGTGTAAGTTGCTAGAATAATTAATTGTTTTGCTTTAACAAACACATCACCACACTTTGGCAATGTGTTCCCATGTAATAGGTATCATATTCCTCTAAATTGACTGGGTGTTCTATCACTACCCACCAAACTATGCATGGTATTCCTCACATGAAGCAACAAGCCCACATCCATTTGTCCATTCCATTCTTATAACAATCACTTGATTTACTTGCATTTTGTGTTGGGCAAGCTACAATGGTAGATATCTCGCCCTCAAGCCTTCTGAGTGTGGGCACTTACCATGGTGAGCCTAGGCACATTTACACAAGTGTTTACAATTGATTTTTTAAAATTGGTTGTTGTGTCTTTTGACATTGCATGAAGGCATATGCACACAAAGGCTTTTCAGGGGGAGTGTTATCTTTTGTGTATTAATTGCTCAAATCTTGATTGACATTTGCTTGAATGTTATTTGGATCACAAAGAAATGTTTGAGTGAAGTGTTGTGAATGCAAAATTTAAACAAATTGCATTATTTATTTTAATGCAACTTATTTAATGTGCATCCATTATTGGAATTGGGCTAGGATACTCATTGCAGGTAAACCAACAATAAACCAAAATAGAGTATAACCATTCATTGTATAGAGTATTGTTTTATCTTGCCATTGACATATTGTTTGTAGATGATAATATTATTTCCATAGAGTATCCATGTTGGTGAAATAAGTGGTCTCTAAGTCCTTTTTTTATGGATCATATTTGGTATTAGAGTAGTTGAATTTGTGATTTTGAAGAAACTACTACACTTGAGGAGTATGCAGATTTATGATGGACAAAACATTGAAATTAAGGGAGAGGTTAGAAGACTTAAGAGCCACTAATGCGCTGATTGAAGAAGAGAATCAACACCCGAAAGAGAGGATTGTAGAGTTGGAAAATGATCTTTGCCAAAATGTTGCCTTTGTTAAAAGAGCACTTTGTGGAATGTTGGGTCTCGTGCATTGTCATTATGGAGATCGGGACAAGAACATAGTTTAGGTCTTGTGATTGGGAGGGAAGGTAATTCAATTAGATGATTGTCGAGAAGATAATTATACTAATGTCCAACAAATGACCACAAAGGTAGGTCAATGGGATAGTTGAGTACAACGATGTTGATACAAAGCAGGAGATCCAAAATTTCTCCCATATAAAGAATATGAAGGGAAGTAAGACATGACGTCTATATACAAAAACCTGGAGAACCCTCAACTACATATGCGAGCGACCACATTGGGAGGGAGATGCATAGAGGGAAGGGATCCATGGACAAGGTCATGGATCACTAGATCTCTCTCTCCTAATAACTGAGGTTGATTGGAGGAAACTCAATATAGAATGGTGCCTAGAGGAAGAGCTAGGGGAAGATTTGAACATGCTATTATGTTGTTGTCTAAGTGACCTCATTTAGTTGTTAGTAAGGGATTTGGCTTAGTGATGTTGTTGAGCTCTATGGGAAGGGAATGGGCCCTCGAGCCTGCACTAACTATAGTTAGATGCAATGGTGCTATCGATCCATCTCTTGCTGCCCCCAGCTGATGGGAGCACTGCAAAGAGGGATGTAATTTGTTTAACATGATCAAGTCTAAGAGGAGGCTAGAAAATGTGGGTACGAATTTCGAGGGGCTCTTGCTTGTAGATGGTGATACATCTCTGGTTTTTGTATCGAAAAAAATAAGATAGAGTTTATAACCCTTTGAGGAAGAGTTAGGGGAATATTTGAACCTGCTAGTATATTGCTACTTAGACAAAGTAATTTGTTCTTGATGTCTAGGTGTTTTCATTTCCCTATTGGTATGGGATTTGAATTGCTGATGTCGGTGAGGTCTATGGGGAAGGGGAATGGTCCCTTGAGCCCACACCAATTTGTAGTCATAGGCAATGCTATTATCAGTCTGTCTCTTGCTGCCCCTGACTGATGGGAGCACCTCAAAGAAGGAAGTAACATGTTGAACATGATCAAGTCTAGGAGGATGATGGAGAATGTGGGTATGAAGTTAGAGGGACTCCTGCATGTAAAGGGTGAGACATCTTTGGTTTGGGTATTGGAAAAACTTGATAGAGTCTAGGACCTTCTAAAAAAGCAGTAAAATCTCCCATCGATCTCGAAATGAATAGGGAAACGAAAGAAGAAATGCTCATTGATCTCTCTTGGAGATGACGCCAATGGTGGGCTAGTTGTGCCAAGAGTTGGCATTGAAAACAAGGGCATTTTCCAAGTTACAAGAAGTTGTCTAGGAGATCAAGGAAGCAAAGCAACCTTCCATTTTTTTTGCAAGAGCTAACGCCATGATTGAGATAAGCATGGGAGGATCATCCTCTATAACCTTTTTCAAGAACCTTTTGGTGTTTTTGAAAAGCACACCAAAGACATAATTTACAAACTCATGAGGCAAATTGGTGACAATGGCCAAGGGCTACTTAAGAGAAGACAAGTGATTGTAAACCTCGACATTGTTGTTGAGCATAGGTCCAAACATGAACTCCAAGGTTTTGGTGGAAAAGAGGAAGTAAGTACAAGTTTTACTCAACCTAAGATCACCAGGATAACCTTTTCCAAGGAAAGAGGGACTTAAGAAGAAGCCATTTTGACTTAAGGAAAGGAAGCTGAAAATGGAGTGATAACAAACCATTCCAATCTTCTAGTAGAAGCTTGAATGAGGGTAGAAAATGGATGTTTTTTCCATCCAAACCTACACTCACTTGGGGGACCAAGAAAACACACTAGAAAGCATAAACACAAACTAAAGAGATATGGTTAGGTAGCTTTGGCTTGTTTATGCTATAAGAATAATTTCACAAGGTTAATAAATTTTGGCAATCTAAGGTGTGTAGGATTTTGTGGTATGAGAGGACACCAAGTTACTTCTTGTTAAAAGAATCAAGTCATCAACGAAAAATGAACATGAAAAAGAAGAGGTTGTCAAGAATCCCATGCACTTGTAGAGATTTTTGCTATCATTATAAGTTAACTAGACATTGCAAAGCCAAGTTTTGCTGGCTTCATCCAAAACTAAATCCCAAGAGCCACACACACAAGAGACAAATTTGTAAAATCAAGGTCAAGGGGAAATAAGATATTTCTACACTTACAAGCTGCATAACAATAAATTCTCCAGGAAATATACCATGGAAGACATTTTTTCATGCTTGGATGGGATTTTTGTAATACTGCCATGAATCAAATATGCTAGAACAACATGCTAGATATTCAACCTAAATATTTTGGGCACAAACCCTATTAATGGGAGGTGTTATCTAAGTTAAATCAACATTCCAAACTTTGTGAAAAGACGTTTATTGGAAAAGTTTGAAGTCAAGAATCCACTTGAAGACAAAAAGCCAAAGGCCTCAAGAAGGTGAAATGAATTTACTTGGTGGTTGGCATCTCGAGGCAACCCTATAAAAAAGAAGGCTACCTGTTACAATGAAAACCAATAGGGATGGAAAGGAAATGATAAGGGTATTAGTAAAAATGAATATTAGATGACATAGGAGCCATTGAGCTCGTCCATGCATGATCAATTATTGTCCTTGAACCATAGAAATCTACAAATATTGTCAATGAGTAAGAATATAAATTTTCCATCTATAACTCACCTTTGTAGCTATTCCTTGAGCCTAATAAAATTCCCATCGAACATTGATTTCCCATTTGGGTTCTAGGGTAAGCTTGGTGTCTTGGTGTGTAATCGAATGCTCTACACTGTAGATGTTTTCTTTCTTGTTGTTTTGGTTATGATAATTGCAGGAATGGAATCAAGCTGATACACTGTGTTGATTGTATTAATACAAAACTAGTCATTAGTTTATGGGTTTTTGGGTGATCTTTATCCTAAATTTCTTTATTTATTACTCGTTTCAATTTGTTGCTTGTATAAGTTGTTGTTGGAATAATTAATATTTTTCCTTCGGCAAACACATCACCACTCTTTGACAATGTGTTCCCATGTTATAGCAAATGATTTCCTTTGAATTGATTATGCATTTTGTTTCTATCCACCAATATGTGCATGATGTGTGTCACCTACAACAACAATCCCACATTTATTTTCCAATTCAATTCCTACAACAATCACATTATTTTTTTGGAGTGCACTAGACAAGCTATAAATGTAGATATTTCTACCTCAAGTCTTGTAAACATGGACACTTACCACAATGACCCTAGACACCTTGATATGTGTGCTTACATTTTATTTTTTTCTCATTATGCACAGATTATGCGACCAAAATTTTTCTAAGGCTATATTACAATCCAAAGCATTGAATGTTGATCTTTAAGGTGTGGACAAAAGCGGATCAAAAATCATATACACATGAAGTCTAAGGCTATTTATAATGTGGATTTCATTTTTTAAACTGAGGTAAGGGTTTCTTTGAGTTATTTCTTTGTTGGACGAGTGTGGAGTAAGATCTCTTGGAAGTAAATATCATAATTATCTTTCACTATTCAAGAGCCCTAATCTTGGTTTCTCTGAAGCCTATTTATGATTCAATTTTTGGGATGAAGTTAGGGTAGCCTTGGCCTTATTTCTATGACATTATTTCAAGATATTTTGCAACAAGATTAAGGATAGATCATCTATTCCGAATATGAAGGGTTGGTTGAGTGAAATTATGAAATCATCTCTTGGAAAGCATAGATTACATTAGGTCATCATTAAGATCAAATCAAGGGCTAGCATAAGTCTATCAAATCATGAAAGTTTTTGAAGAACTAATAGGAAATGTTATCTGAACCAGAATCCCATTGACCATAGTTGAAGAATTCAAGCATTTCATAGCATATCTCTCAAAAAATATACTCGATAGAAATCTAAAGTAAATCAATGACATATTTTGGGCATTACATTTGGCTAGTTCTAGTAGCAGAGTAAGGAGATCATCGTAAGGAAGTAATATATTTATGGGCGTGCAATCTTCAAAAAATTTTAGATCACTCAAAGGTATCTTTAGGCACAAAAGTGGCACACTTTGCATCGAAAAAATTGAGTTATGAAACATGTTATGTGATTTATTCAAATTAAGTTGATTGAATGCATTATCAAGTATTCCTATCAAATAAGTGAAAGTTAACAACATACAAGGGGAATTTATGTAGTTTGACATAGTTTGGATCATCATCGTACATCTAAAGAGAACATTAATAATAAAGGGGTTTATTGAATTCCTTTGTAAGTGGTTCATTATCCCTCATATATGAGCCCACAATCTATTTTTCTATTTTATATTTTCAGGGTGGCAGGGTGTTGGAGCATGCTTTTAGTTGGAGTCGATAAAATTAGGGCATTGGAGTGTCCTTCCAGTTGGATATGGTAAAACCAAGGTGTAGGAGCATCCATTAATGAGTTGGAGCTTCTTGATAAATTGAATGTTTTTCTAGAGTACTAGGAAATTGGAGCTTCCCCTTAAGTTGGAGTTGATAGATATTGTACTCATAAATTATATTAGAAAAGCACTCAATGGTTTTTCTCCCATAAGGGTTTCCTCAAAAAAATTTCACTTCTTGTGATGTGATGTTGGTTTATGTTTCGATATGATGTTAATGATAATTAATGCTCTAAAAGTTTGAGAATTGACTAATTGAAGTACACTATTGATTCACTCCCCTCTCAGTATTTCTAACAACCTTTGGGTTTCATATTCCAAGGTCAATTCCCATTCTAACTGTTCATATTTCCTTTTATTTATATTTACAAATTCACCCAATATCGACGATTAAGTGTCTAAAATTTCCCCCTTAATTTGAAGTGGTATTTGTTAGTTCAGTGTCATTATGTAGATGAATAGTTTTTTCCTCCACATGATATCAAATTAAATGATGCTTTGAGTTGATGTTTAGTTCAATCATGGAATTTGGATTATTGGAAAACTTAATTATATAAGTATTGTCAATTGGAAGGGGAGTAAAGTTCATTTATTTCTCCTGCAAGTATTCAAGAATTTTCCTGAGCCACACAATCTCCTTTGTTACTTCTACAATTTACACATATTCTACCTCTATCATGGAATCCGTTGGAGCTAATTGTTTGCGTGACCTATAGGAGACATATCCTAAACCAAGATTCATAAGATAGCATAAAGTAGACACTCCATTTTCTTTATCTCCAGCAAAGTCTGAATCAAATATCTAATAAAGTTGAAGTCATTCGCCTATGAATATTTGAGTCAAAAGTCTTGAGTTCCTTTCAAGTACTTTAGAATGCATTTTGTTGGTGACTAATATCCTTTACAAGGATTTTACATGAACATAGAAAGGATTCCAACAAAAAATGAAATATTTGGTCTAGAAGTGGTGTAGTAGATAAGAATTCCCATAAGTTGTCTATACTTAGTTGCATCTTCAAATTCATTTTCTTCTTTAGATGTGATTCAAATTTTGTTCCATCATAGTAAATAAAGGATTGCATTCAACCATGTCAAACATGCCAAACTTGTTCAACCATTCTCCATACTTATTTTTTGAAATGGATATATACCTTAGATGTTGGGTTACTTAAACACCCAAGTAGTAGTGAAGGTATCCCATGTTTTCCATCTTGTTGTCGCTATGACAAAAACCCTCCAAAAATTTTCCTACACTTGAATTTTGGAGCCTCCCTGTGATCTTATGATCAATCATTACAAGTTGTTCATGGTCACTTCAATATTCGTTGATCTTTTTTCGAAGTCCTTAAGCCTTCTTGTGAGATTCTAATTGTCACAATAACTTTCTTACATAAGCTTGGCTTTTGATGCATTCACAAGTGCACATCTTCCTAGCAAGTTCAACAGTCAGTATTTTCATGGGAAGATAAACATTGCACAGTCTCTAGAAATAGTAATTGTGCAATCCTTAATAGAAGGCATTGCACAAATCCTAAACATTGCGTAGTCCCTGATGACAGTACTTTCACAATTGATAGGGAAAATGTACTTGGAAATCCCTATAGACAGTTAGTGCACATTTCTAATTAATAGTCTCTCTCACTCTTATTTGCAAGAGTATCACCATCCTAGTGAGTTTTCTCAACTGTCGCTTTTGTGAGATTTTGCTTTTATAAGTGTCACTTTCACTTTTGTGAGTGTCATTTTGCATTCTTTCACTTTCTCAAGTGTCACTTTTGGTTTCTTTATCTTTCACATGTTTATCTTTCACTTTCTTTAGCTTTTGCAAGTGTTGTTTTCACTTATTCTTACTGTCGCAAGAGTCATCTTTTATTGTTTTCACTCCTGCATGTGTCACACTTTGGCACGCCATTAAAGGAAACTATATCACACTCTTTTTCATTAGATGATCTTATATGTCATAAGAATATGCGCTAAACACTCTCACTCATCTTAGCGCACTTTCTAGTTGTAGTCGACATATGTGTCGTAACTTGTATTCTAAGTGTCGCAAAGATACGTTTGAACTGTCACACTTAGAAAAAGTGTTTATTTGTTGTCGTTTCAAGGTATGCATGTGGATCTTGAGTATTGTGCATTATCTTGGATTTTTTTTGATGGTATACATGTGTGTGAATCTGTTTTAGGACCTTTTTTCATCATTTGTTATCTCTTGTTCCATTGATTCAACACTTAGCCATTTTTGGGATTTTCCTTGTCTTCACACTTTGCATACCTAAACTCTTAGCTACTGGATGAGTGCATTGCACATTCTTAAATAGAAATGATGCATCCCTTGCCTATTACAATTGCACATTGTACCATCCTAAGGGAAACCTCTTCCACAAACACATTATGCAATCTTGAACTATTGTCCCTCAATCTCTTCCTGCTTACCTTTGAAAATTGCACCCAAGACTGACTCTCGCTTGCCTCCATTTCACATGATGCAGTTCTAGTTGAAAGTGGAGCCTCCTCCTAACCACTACTAAACAGAATTGTGTAATACAAAAGCTCCCTTCCGTTCATGGTGAAGTGAGCATCCTCAAGGTACAATGACCTAGCCTTCTGTTGCTTACACTAGTGAACTACAAAATCCCTTCACCAAGTGAGCCACTTACTGCACATTATGTAATTATAGTGGAAAGTAAGTCGACTTCTAGGCCATTGCAACCCTCAACTGCACAATCATTGGAGTTTTCTCCTTAACCATCATGCATTGTGCAGTTACAATGGCTAGTCCTATCTCTCCCGCTGACTGAAACCCCTCATTGCATAGTACCTTGTCCTATCTTGCCTCCTATTTCACATTGTGTAGTTCTAGAGGATAGTGTGGTCATCCCTCAGTCCTTGTGAAGATCAATTACGCAATTCTTGTCTCCTCTCCCTTGAGCCCTGCGCACTGCGCATCCTTAGTCAACAAGCTCATCACCCTTGTCTCCTAGACTTGCACACTATACGGAACCTTGAAAGAGCCTCACCCTATTGTGCATTACGCAGTTCCATTAGAAAACATGGTCACCCTTTGGTCACTGCTAATCCCAATTCCACAATTCATAGTCTCTCTCTTTCAAAACCCATGTCCATTGCCTTATCATAGTCATCGTTTTCCATGAGTAAGAAAAGGTAGAATAGTTGGTTTTCAGACTGATGTGGCTTTTTATGAGTGGACTTCATTTGCAAGTGTTATCAACTCAACATGGCAGGGTGTTGCTCAAGGGATGTTATCCAAGGTAGGTTATAAGAAGACACTTATGAAGAAGAAGAAGAAGGAGGAACCACCATGAAGGGAATAAATGAATCATGGGCCAAGACAAAGAGATGAAAACTCATGTTAATTTGGAAGGTTCCAACACTTATCTAGACCCTTTGGAGGGTGAATATGAAGTACAAGAAAAGATCCGTCGTGAAGAATTCGAAGTCATAGCAGCAAAGAGAAGAGCTTGGAATTGATGAAATGAATTCTTATGTCATTGTCACTGTTACACAAAATATTGTCGCCATGACTATTTGCAGTCAGTGTGGGTCTATCATCACTCATATTGTCCTCCTTTGCAAGTCTCAAACCTCAGCTCTTCATGTCAAGCTTTAAAAATGAGAGAAAGTCCTTGAAAATCAATAAAGCTCTAGTTCCACACTTTCTCTTACCATTACCTGTAGTCCCGAACCCCTTGATTATGTTACCTACGGACCTGCCCGCTTTGTCTCTAAAGGAGTGGGTGCGGACCCCTGTGAAAGTAAAAAAGGTGCAATTTTATTCTTAAAAACTCACTTTGGGTTAATTCTGGATGCTCCTAGGTGGTTCATGCATCCCATAACTAAAGGAGCTAATCCCTTGATGAGAGGAGCTTATCCCTTTGAAGGTGGACCTAGTAACTTCCCTCCATTGCACTATAAATTAAGGCATTGGGCTGGTTGTTGGAGAGGTCGAAAGCTGAAATTTTTTTAGGGTAAATGCTGTTGGAATTGAGACTTCCTAGTTAAGCTTGAGAGGAGAGATTACATACCTTTTGGCTTCATTGGGAAGAGAGTGAAACTTGTCAAAGAAGAGAAGATTCTTGCTGGACCCTGGGAGGAGCTTGTACAGCATCAAGGCACTAAGGTTGTAAAGTTCTTCTTTGATTAAAGTTAATACAATCAGATTCATTTTTCTCAATAAATTGTCTTCTATGATTTATTTCGTGAATTCCTTGATCATCATGATAAATATGCTTTGTTATATTGGCTTTTCAGATGCTATTTGATATGTGTGCCTGTTTGTGTTTGCAGATTCTTTAGAAGGGATCTCATTTGGATCAACGGAGCATGGCTTCCACAAACTAGCACTGGACCCGAGGTAGGCCTAAAACATCTACTAGCCTTTATTTATAAATTGCATATTTAGAGAAAGATATAATTTTTTTGCTTTGCTCGTCGCTAGATATCCATAGATACTAGGGAGGTCGGTCTTGTCTGCAAGAACGACTTATCCGACCGACAAAATGGCGACTCCGTTGGGGACTTGAATTTTTGGTTCTTGCCTTTGCTTTTACTTTGACTTGAGAAACTATTTCTTTGTTTCTGGTTCTTGCTTGATGTGTGTGGGATTGGGTAGGTTCTATAGATCTTGAATTATTTTTTGTTTTTCGTGCTTTTGGAAGAGGACTGCACCCTCTGCTTGTAACACAGTGCGGACATCCCCGCACTTTTGCTTTACACACAGAGCGATACCGCACCTGGGTATACTGGGGGCCTGCGGACCCTGTCAAAATTTTGAAAAACTTGAAATTTTCTCATTCAGTCAGCTTAGGATTTGTTTATGTGTTATTAGCTTCTGCCCAGATCTACACGTGTTTTGTCAGAAACTTTTCGTAGGTTAATTCCTTTGGAATTTAGGTTTTAGGTGAAATTTCTAGAAGCTTTGTGTGCCTGGCTTGATTTTCGTTTGGTCGTTGTAGTAACTCATACCTTAGAAGCCTTAGAAACCTCATATCACCCTGGTTTTTGCTGGTCTTCTTATGAGTCTGACCGATTTGTAAAATCTGCCTTTGTTGAGGAATCCATCTTGTTTTTCTCTTTGCGAAGCTTCGAAAGAACTTGTTTTGAAAGTTTTGATTTCCATTTTTAAAAAAGAAAACAAAAAGCTGGTTGTTTTTTGATTAATTTGGGATTTTGGACAAATAGTCCTTAGTTTGCTCATAACTAAGTAAAACATCCTTGAAAAGAAATCTTGTAAGCTTTTACTTCAATTAGCTTTTTAGTTGGTGGTAAGGAAGCAGAATCTTCTAATTCGAACCCATCAACTTCAACTCCCGGTTCCGATCCACTACAGATCGAGAAACCTAACCCAGACTTAGTAATCAAACTGCTCGCCAAGGCTATACTTCGAAAGTCAGCTTTCAATCCACATGCAAGAGCTACTCAGAACTATAACATTGTTGAAGATTTGGCTATTTCACCTTCAGCAATGTTGGCTTTGGAGGTGCTGCAATCATGTCCAGCACAACGTAAATTGCTATTGTCGACTATAGGAGCTATTGATATTCAGGACTCGAACCTATTTTCGATCTAGAAAATAGTACACCTCGCTTACCTCATCAAATGGCTTTCCAGATTCCAGTGTTAGTCAAAAACAGACCTTGCTATAGGACTGTGATTGATGAGGGAGCCTCAACGTGTATTATGTCGATCCAGTGTTGGAGATCGCTTGGTTCTCCTACACTTAATCAATCCCCGACGATTCTAAAGGCTTTTGATGGCCGTGGGTTTCATCCTTTTGGCATTCTACAGGATTTACCTATAGGGGTTGAAGGCAAAACTGTTAATCTAGATGTGGAGGTGGTTGATGCCCCTCTAGATTACAACCTTCTCTTGGGTCGTAGTCGGTCTTACACTATGGTTGTTGTTGTTTCATCGGTCTTTCGGCTCATAAAGTTTCCTCATAATGGAAAGATCATAACTATAGACCAGCTAACTTACTTTTCATCCGACCCAGCCTCTTCTGAAAGTATCCAGCATGTTGGAAAAACAACTATCCCTTATAAGGATGTTGGAGTAGGACTAGTTAAAGATTTTGGTTTACTAGGAACTTTTCCCTTTCCTCCTCTCAACGTATCGCCTTCTACTGCAACCATTCATATGATTTCATCATACACCATTGTTTATGATGATCCTTGGATTGTACCTTCCTTATCTGAGATAGATTCATTTGGTGATGCTATGCCTTTGAGTCCATATGAAATTGCGTATCAGGCCGTACAGTCGTTTTCCGAAACTTCTTCAACAGAAATTGACTTAATGAATGTGGTCCATGAAGAATCACTTTCAACATCAAACTCAGATTCAACAACTTTTTCCGAACTTGTTCACACTTATGAGAAAATTTGTGAAATCCTGTGTGTTGATGATTTACCATGGGAAGATCTTCATCATAGATCTTCGTTTTTACCTGAGATTGATCGCTTTGAAAATGATTTGTCATCTATTTTTACGACTGATTATGTCAAGGAACCTCAGAATCCAATGAAAAATCCTGATCTTGAGTTAAATTTGGGAAATATTTCTCGAACTATTCCTATTGACATTTCGGTTAAGCCTGGGATTGTTGAAAACATTCATATAGGTGCCTCTTGTACGGAAGATGAAATTCAAACATATAAGGCCCTATTTCAAGAATTCCGCGACGTGTTTGCCTGGTCATATGAGGAAATGCCAGGAATTGACCCAGCGATTGTTGTTCATGAAATCAAAACTTACCCAGATGCTAAACTCGTCCGGCAACGTTTGCGTCAGATCCACCCGCGAAAAGCTGCTGCTATTAAAGTAGAAGTTGAAAAATTACTTAAAGCAGGTTTCATTTATCCAATTCCGTTAACGGATTGGGTATCGAATATTGTTCATGTCAACAAAAAGAAAGGGACAATAATAATATGTATCGATTATAGGGATATAAATCGAGCCTGTCCAAAAGACAATTACTGTAGGAATTTACAGGGTAAGTTCCTCAGAAAGAACACCAAAAGGACACCGCTCACAAATAGATCACAGATCAATACACCAGTATTTTTGACGTGGTTAAAACCCTCAAAGAGGGAAACAGTCCACGGCCTGCGCCAACGTGGCTACTACAGGCAATTTATTAATCAAAGAATGAAAATTTACATAAGCTTCTCTCATGCACGGATTACCCGAACAATGACCCTCCATACGCTTTAAATAGAACTCATGGACCAATCGGGTGTCAAGCCACGGATCAAGTGTCGGTAATACCGAGGAGAGAATGAACCGTCGGATCACTACATATCGTGACCGTCGGATTGTAAGTTACAAAATGTACAACGGTAAAGAAACACACTTTACCTAACTCTATACCTAACTCTACACTAGACCAAGTTGAACTTAACTATATCCTATGTGTCGGAATATCCTAACATCCCCCCTTAAGAACAACTTGGGATAGGATTGAAGGATTTACAAATATGACACAATAGGAGAAGGAAGGAGGCACTAGAGCCTATCCCCCCTTAGTGACAACTTCCTGAACTCCAAGCATATATCGAAGTTTAGTGAACTTCGCCTCTGTGAGAGCCTTTGTGAAGATGTCTGCAACCTGATCATCTGTTGGACAATATTGCACTTCAAGAACATGGTCATGAATGAGCTTTCTGATGAAGTGCATGTGTAGTTCAATGTGTTTGCTGCGCTGATGCTGGACTGGATCTTTGCATAGCTGAATGGCACTTTGATTATCACACCAAAGTGTGGTTGGATGCTGCTGCTCAAAGCCAAACTCTGATAGGATCTGACGAAGCCACAAGGCTTCCTTACTAGCTTCCACGGCACCACGATACTCTGCTTCTGCTGACGAAAGAGAAATGGCAGCCTGTTTCTTACAAGCCCATGTAATAGGTCCTGAACCAAGAGTGAAGACATAACCGGCAGTAGACTTCCGATCATCAGGGTCACCAGCCCAATCAGAATCAGTGAAACCAACTAATAGAGGAGCTGCTTTGGCACTGTAATGAATCCCAAACTGTACTGTACCTCGAACATAACGAAGTATTCTTTTAGCTGCTTTCCAATGACTTTCATGGGGGTTTTGCATAAAACGAGCAACAAGGCCAACAACAAAGGAAAGGTCAGGACGAGTATGGGTTAAATACAAGAGTTTTCCTACAAGTTGACGGTATAAGGTAGCATCAACTTCAGGAGAAGTACAAGAGACTGAAAGTTTGACTCCAGACTGAAAGGGAGAAGGGGCTGGCTTACAGTCTTCCATGTGAAAATGACGAAGAATATCACAAGCATACTTGGACTGGGAAAGGAAAATACCCTCCTTGGATTGCAAGACTTGAAGACCGAGAAAATAGTGTAAGTGTCCTAAGTCTGTCATTTCAAATTTCTTTTTAAGGCTGGACTTCACATGGTTTATAAGGTTGGGATCACTACCAGTAAGAATAAGATCATCAACATAAAGAACAAGGATGATAAGAGAGTTGCCCACTTTCTTGGTGTAGACAGTATTGTCAGAATAACACCTAGAAAAGCCAGATTCTAAAAGAAAGCTATCCATTTTGGCATACCAAGCCCGAGGAGCTTGCTTGAGGCCATAAAGGGATTTCTTAAGTCGACAAACAAGGCTGGAGTCTGTTTGTATGAAGCCAATGGGTTGTTCCATATAGATTTCTTCCTGCAAGTCCCCATGCAAGAAGGCAGATTTAACATCCATCTGATGGACTTCCCATTTTAAAGAGGCAGCAAGGGAAAGAACAAGGCGGATAGAGTTCATTTTGGCAACAGGGGAGAAGGTTTCAGTGTAGTCAATGCCTTCAACCTGTGAAAAGCCCTTAGCAACAAGACGAGCTTTATGTTTATCAACTTTCCCATCTGGTCCATACTTGGTTCTGTAAACCCATTTACATCTAACAAGTTTGCGTCCCTTTGGTAGAGGAACAAGATCCCATGTATCATTTGCCAACAATGAATGATATTCTTCATTCATAGCTGCTTCCCAATGTGGATGGCCTGAAGCTTCTGCAAAAGTGTCAGGATCATGATTTACTGGAGCTTGAGCCAGTAAAGAAGAGGCTCTTTCAAACTGAGAACGTGTACGTCGCTGATCTGTAGGATCACCGGCAAGATCACCTGCTGCATCCCGAGTAGCACGGACCCATCTTGGAAGTTGAGGATCCTGAGAAGGTGGGGGAGGATTATCATCCTCACTTTCATCATCTGAAGAAGAAATGTTTTCAAAAGTAGAAGAGATAGGAAGAGGTGGCACATCCGCCGGACTAGGCTCGCAGGCCGATTTATTTTCATCAAATTTTACATCTCTTCTAATGATAACATTTTTGGACTTAAATGGAATAAGTCTATAACCTTTTACATCTTCAGAATATCCAACAAAAGTACATTTCTCACTCTTAGGTTCTAAAGCTTTATGCTTTTCATCTGGAATATGGGCCCATGCTTCACTTCCAAAAACACGAAAGTGACTTACATCTGGTTTAATGGAACTCCAAGCTTCTTCTGGAGTGATATTCTCTAGAACCTTAGTAGGAGTGCGATTGATTATATAATTTGCACAATTAATTGCTTCGGCCCAAAAACTAAGACTGAGTCCTTTAGATTGCAGCATACAATTAGCCATTTCCTTTAAGGTGCGATTTTTCCTTTCAGCTACACCATTTTGTTGTGGAGTGTATGGAACAGTATGTTGCATTTGAATTCCATTTTCGGTGCAAAAGTTGATGAATGTGTTTTTAACATATTCTCCACCATTATCAGTTCTTAGCTTAAGAATTTGATGTCCAGATTGTTTTTCAACAAAGGCTTTGAAGGCCAAAAAAGTGTTAAATACTTCGCTCTTGAGTTTTAAGAAGTATACCCAAGTGCGTCTGGAGAAATCATCAATGAAAGTTAAGAAATACTTGCAGCCAGAGAATGAAGCAACAGGAAGTGGACCACATAAATCACTGTGCACAAGCTGTAAAGGGGCTGAGGCGTGCCAAGAGGCACGTTTGTCAAAACTGTCCCGATGATGTTTTCCGAGTACACATCCGGAACAAACACCATCTCTGCAAGATACCATAGGAAGACCTGTCACCATATTTTCTTTACATAGATGCTGAAGGGAGCGATAGTTTAAGTGACCAAATCGCTCATGCCAAAGTTTGCTCACTTCATCATTATGAGCAACAAATACTGAGGGAAGATTTGATGACCCAAAGTTGTGAAACTTATACAACCTTGTGGAATCATCAGCAAGACCAGTAGCTAGAATCTGTTTAGGATCTTTTAGATCCTTGATTACAACATCATGAGGTGAAAATTCAACAATTTTACCTTCACCTGAATGAGTTATCTGATATACAGATAGAAGGTTGCAGGATAAGGTTGGAACACATAATACATCATTAAACTGACCATTGTCTAGATGAACAGTTCCAGTCCCTACAACATTAAGAGATCTATCATCACCAACATATATATTTTTGGTGTTACAATCATTTAAAGAAGAAAACATGGCTTGGTTTTTGGCCATGTGATAAGAGGCTCCAGAATCAATGAGCCACTCATGAGAATGAGAGGAAGAAGATACATTTAATGCATAACCAGACTGAGATGATTGACAACGACATGCAGAAAGTGCCATTCCGGAAGTTGAAGTTGAAGTAGGCTCCACATGGATGTTATGTTTCTTCATTGCGGCTTCCAAGGCTTCCATCTTCTTAAAGCATTTAGATTCTAAGTGGCCATCTCGATTACAAAAGTTACAATGTCTATCAGTCTTCTTCCATTTGTTTTTATTGGTCTTATCATTTTGCTGAAATGATCTTTCATTTTGAGGCTGAGTTGGTTTAGGACCATTCTTTTGAGGATATGACTTCTTAGGATTCTTTGAATTTGGTTGCTGCTGGGCGGCTAACGCTTTCGTGGAAGAGTTTCCAAGATTAAGAAGACCAAGGTGTAAGAGTTTTTCTTGTTCTCTTATTAAGGAATCACAAAAGGAGTCAAAGGAAGGGGCCTTGTAGTCTTTTCCTTGACAAATGAAAGCTTCCCTTGTAGAATGGAAAGTGGAAACAAATACAGAGTAGGCTGGTCCCAACTTAGTAAGGATGGAATAAATAAGGTTACCATCTTCTTTCTTAACCTTAACACCTTCCAAGAGATATCTAAGGGTCTTGAATTTGGACAAGAAATCTTCAATGCAAGAAAAATTATTAGGATCCAAAGTAAGCAACTCATTTTCAAGTTGATGGGCTCTAATTTCATTTTTAATCCCAAAAACTTTAGCGATTTTTTCCAATGCTTCATGAGGAGTCTCAAGTTCTGCAATATGGAATCTAAGATCAGGAGAAATAGACATCCCTATCAAACCACGTGCTTGATCTTGTCTATTTTCCCATTTTGCAGCCTTGTCTTCATCTTTTGGTTTCTTCTCTTGGTCTGTGGCTATTCTGTAGAGACCTTTACTTCTAAGTAAATCTTCCATGTAGGCTATCCATTGGAAGTAGTTAGTGCTGTCAAGAATGACTTGGCATGGACTTTCCATTTTTTTAAAAAAAACTGAAGCTGAAGATGCTGAAAGTAAGTGTTCCAATGGATAGATCTCGAAAAATTAGGCTGTTTTAAAAAAAACGGCTCTGAAAAAGGCTTCCGGATGAAGAAGTTATGGCTTTTTGAAAAAAAAATTGTTGAAGTTGCCGACAAAGTGCGCGAATGTGCGGGAATGAAAAAAATCCGCCCCCACAAAATGGAGACTTGAACCCAAGACCTCTACTCTCTTAAAATGGCTTTGAACCAATTGATCTATACAAAAAATTTGAGAGAGAGAGAGAGAGAGAGCGGGGGGGGGGGGGGGGGGGGGCTCGGTTTGCGTGCTTGCCTTGAGAAAGCTCTTTTTCCCTACAAAACACAAAACACAAAACACAAAACCCAACACGAATATGCAAAGAAAAACGAACCTTGCGGCTCGAAGTTAGCTTTAGCCAAAAAAACTAGATATTTAAAAAAAAAAATCTCAAAGTTAGCTTTAGCCGAAAAACTAAATATTTTTCTCAATGTTTCTGATTTTCCGAGATCACACTAAGGTGCAGGGAAAAGAGCATACGCATGAGAAAAATCCTTCCTTTCTGTTTCTGATTTGCCCAGATCGCACAGAGTCGCAGGGCAAAGAGCATACACAGAAATGAAAGGTATAGATCCGGTTAAAAAAAAGGGTAAATAAACCGAAACCGAAATAAGCAGAGAGAAAATAACAGTAAACTGCAAGAACACTGTATACCTCCCGATCTGAAAAATGACGCAGCTAGGGCTACCGGAAACCTTTTCGCGTGAAACGAAAGGGGTTCCTCACTGGAATAGATGCTCCAAACGCAACAGAGCAGTCCTCTCGACCTGAAAGCAGTCAAAAACAGCAGATCTAGGAAACGACAGCCGCATGCAGTTCTACCGGCTTCAGATTTGGATCACCAACAGACGCGGCCCTCAAATAGCTCCGATACCATGTAGGAATTTACAGGGTAAGTTCCTCAGAAAGAACACCAAAAGGACACCGCTCACAAATAGATCACAGATCAATACACCAGTATTTTTGACGTGGTTAAAACCCTCAAAGAGGGAAACAGTCCACGGCCTGCGCCAACGTGGCTACTACAGGCAATTTATTAATCAAAGAATGAAAATTTACATAAGCTTCTCTCATGCACGGATTACCCGAACAATGACCCTCCATGGGCTTTAAATAGAACTCATGGACCAATCGGGTGTCAAGCCACAGATCAAGTGTCAGTAATACGGAGGAGAGAATGAACCGTCGGATCACTACATATCGTGACCGTCGGATTGTAAGTTACAAAATGTACAACGGTAAAGAAACATACTTTACCTAACTCTATACCTAACTCTACACTAGACCAAGTTGAACTTAACTATATCCTATGTGTCGGAATATCCTAACAATTACCCAACTCCCTATATCAATCAAATCATTGACGATTGTTTCGGCAGTGAAATATTCTCCTTCATGGATGGTTTTTCCGGTTATAATAAAATAAATATTCTACCTGCCGATCAACCAAAAATGGCTTTCATTTGTCCATGGGGGACATTTGCTTATTGCAAATTACCTTTTGGGCTTAAGAACGTCGGTGCAACTTTTCAAAGGGCCATGTCTTACACGTTTCATGACATCAAGCACATTGTGCAACCCTATCTCGATGATTTACCTGCTCATTCATTACATCGAGCCGATCATCTCATCCATTTACGAGAAATCTTTATGAGATGTAGGCATTATTGAATTAGGTTGAATTCATACAAGTGTGTTTTCTGTATAGAAATGGGTCGGTTACTGGGGTTAGTTGTTTCGAAAGCCAGCATTCGCGTCGATCCCTTGAAGGTTGAAGCTATTGTCAAATTGCCTCCTCCTTCGAGTCTTCGCCAACTCCAAAGTTTGCAAGGGAAAGCAAACTTTTTACGTCGATTCATTCCTGACTACGCCGAGATCACAAAGGGTTTTAACCGGTTGTTGAAACAGAATACTCCATTCTTTTGGGATGAGATAGCTGACAAATTTTTTGATGCACTAAAACACGCACTGACCCATGCACCGTTATTGCATCCTCCCAACTACAACCAGGACTACTTCTTATATCTCGCCTCCTCGCATTCCACCATCGGAATGGTGTTAGTTCAGGAAGATGAATTTGGTAGTGAACATGTGATATATTACCTTAGTCAAACCTTGAATCCAACCGAGCTAAAATATTCACATGTGGAGATATTGGCCCTGGCAGCTGTTCAAGCTGTCCAACCTTTTCGTCATTACATTTTACTACGCAAAACTATTGTAATTTCCGATTGCAACCCTATGATCTATATTTTGACCAAACAATTGCTAGGGGGCAAGTACTCCAAATGGATTGTGATCCTACAGGAGTTTGACTTGGAATTTGAAAAATCTAAGTCAAAGAAATCTTTAGTTTTTGCGGAGTTAATGTGTGACTTCCCTCGTGCTGATACTGAAACTGTGGCGGAAGAGCCCATTGTGGACGAATCCTTGTTTCTAATCAGCACTTTAGATCCATGGTATGGGGATATCATAGTTTATCTCCAAACCCAATCCTTTCGGCCTGAAATTTCAAGATCTCAGCATCGGAAAATACGATTCCAGTCCCAACAATTCAAAATTATTGGAGATACACTTTATTGTCGTGGGGCGAACTCTGTTTTCCGACGTTGTTTAACTCATGAGGAAGCTGAAAGGGTTCTAAATGACTGTCACTCTGGAGCGTGTGGCGGCCATATGTCTGGATTTGCCACAGCCCAAAAGATACTGTGTGTTGGCTATTTCTGGTCGTCTTTGTTTAAAGATTGTATTAACGCAGTCTGAAAAAGCCACAACTGCCAAATTTTTGATCGAAAGATGCGCGCTCCACCTTCTCCTCTCCACCCTATAATTGTCGCCAATCCTTTTGCAAAATGGGGTATCGATTTTATTACATGTAACCCTCACTCGGTCGAGGGGCATGCGTATATTATCCTTGCAGTAGATTATTTTACCAAGTGGGCCGAGGCGATGCCTACATTTGAGGCAGACGACAAAACTGCTGCGATTTTCGTTTTCAATCATATAATTGCTAGGTTCGGTGTTCCACAAGCGATTATCATTGATCATGGGCATCATTTTCGAAATATTATGACGACTGAACTAACAGACCAACTTGGCTTGTGTCATGATAGTTCAACTCCATATTATCCATAGGCTAATGGTCTGGTTGAAGCCATCAACAAAGTTCTAGTCATCATGATCTGACGAATCATTGGGATTCATAGGTCGAAGTGGCATAACATTCTATTTTCAGCGCTTTGGGCGTATCAAACCTCAGTAAAAACTTCAACCGGTTTCACTCCTTTCCAACTAGTTTACGGTTTGGAAGTTGTGTTACCCATTGAATGCGAAATCCCGTCATTGCAAATGGCCATAGAATTACTTCCAGCCACTTCCGAAGAGGAGAAACGTTTGTTGTACTTGGCTTAGCTAGATGAGAATCGACATGATGCTGCACTAGCAATCGAAGCTCATGCCAAAAGTATTAAAGCTCAGTATGATCGAAATGTTACACCTCGTAATTTTTCGGAAGGAGACCTAGTCTTACTGTATGATCAAGCAAATGATAAATTAGGCACTGGAAAATTCGTACCCATGTGGCATGGTCCTTATGTTGTTAAGCAAAAGCTGGCAAAAGGGGCCTATGAATTGGTAGACTTTGGCGGGGTCTCTTTAGGTAAGCCCAGAAATGGTCTTTACTTGAAGAGATATTATGCTTAAATCGGGGTGTGGAGATTTTTTAGTTAGGTTAGTTTTTCTTTCTAGCTGGTATGTTTTAGATTAAAAAGTGTGCTTAGCTTAGAGAGTGTTTTTGTCATTTTTCCTGCTTATCTTGATTTTACTCTTGATATTGCAGATGTCGACGTCTCTCCAAATATACATTGGTTTTGCTGATGGTGCTTGTCGTAATACACGGAACATTTCTTCCGCAGCTTGGGTTATCTATTCGCCCTTTGATGAGTTGGTATCTATGCATGGGGTAAGCCTCGGTCAAACAACGAACAACATTGCAGAGTATAGCGCAGTGATTGAGTTATTATCTGAATCCATCTAATTTTGGATTCGAAGTTTGATTGTGAGGTTAGATTCTGAACTCGTTGTGTTACAACTTAATAGAGTATATGCCATTAGAAATCCAGTTTTATTGAGATTATTTTTTAGAGTTCGTCTCTTGGAACGTGAATTTGACTATATTGAATATCAGCATATTCCAACATATTTAAATACATTAGTAGATGTGATTGCTTCTCGAATGTTAAGTAGACATTTGCAGTAATCAAGCAAGTAAATTTAAAAACATTCCATAACATGTTTTACAAGATGAGCCGGTAATAGTGATATAGCATAGCATAGAAGTGTGTCAAATATACATCGTCTTCGATCATAGGTTGAAAAACACCTTATGATCGGCAAAAAGATAGTACAAAAAGCAAAAATGTCATATGAGTCTACAACAGATGATCATCCTATCACTGGTGATGATCACGATAAGAAACCACTGTATGGGCCACCCTACAAAGGAACCTCCTGAAAGGTCCTGGGACCCCAATCACATAGCGCTGTAGCCTAAGAGGAATGTCATCTATGCTGGTCTCTGGAATATCTGTTGTTAAACAGTCTATATGGTTTTCCAATTCGGCCAGGGTCTCTGTAGATTCATCCTGTGGGGCTGGTGCTGCTGCAGCTAGTTGTTTCCTCTCATAAGGCCGGAGAGTGGTTGGTCGCCGTGGACCTACATATACATTTGAAACTTTTTACTATCAATTTTGAGACGATTTAAAAACAAAAAAAAAATTAAACTAGAAAATGTTGAAAATGATTTTACCTAAGTCATCCCATTGCTCTCTTGGTGGAAGATCCATGTCTGGGTCACCACGATCATCCATCCCAGCATAAGGAAAATCCTGAATAGAAAAAACTTGGTTCTCCAACCAATGAAAATACTCAGGAGGAAATCGAACAACCTCTGAACCCTCCTCAGGATGACGAGCCATAACTGCAACCCAACGCATCAGTTTGGGCTCTCGGGGAAGTCCAGCTCCAACTAAAAGATGTTGTGGGACCAACATTGGGACCCTCTCTAGACCAAAGCTCACAACTAAAGCACCATATCCAAATTTCTTCAGTGGTCCGTTCTTTGCTCTAGTCAGTTGGCCTTTTACATTAGCCAACACAACCTCACACCAGTTGAAGATGGTGCCTCTAAAGCAGTCTACTGCCATCCGCATTTTGGATCCAGTGGCCACATGTAGTGTTGCGCTTCCGCAGAGCCTGGTAACAGTAAATGCAATCACTTTGAGTTTAGGACGGGAGATGGTTTTGATATCAATCCATTTGTCTCTAGTTTGGTCGTTACAAAACTCTAGCCGGAAGCTATCGACAGACTGGCCACCTGGTCTAGTCCCGAATAGAGTCAAATGTTCACCTCTCTTAGGCAAATCAGTCAAAAAGTAAATGTCTTCCAGCTCCATTTCGAGATGGTGGCCACCAATAAAGAAACACTGGTTCTTTACATTCCACCTGTCTACCAGCCACTGCAAAAATTCCACCTGGGCCCTCATGCCAAGTATGGCCCAGAATTTGAATAAACCGCATACCTTCAATGCATCAATCGAAGGTTGATGATTAATCACGACGAGATCCACATCCTCATGCTCCCGTTCCTGCGAGTCAAGCATGATGTATACCCTACATTCAATAAAAAGGCGGATTAGAATATTTAAAATCAATGTTTTTGGGCGGAATTTGGAAAATTTAAGTTTAAAAACCTATGCTGCGGGGACCGCACCCTCTATGTTAGAGACAGTGCGTAGGTCCGCACTCTGCCTTAACAGTAGGTGCAGGCCCCTAACTTTTTTCCTTTTACGAAAAAGTCGGGGTCCATAGGTTTCCTATACTGCGCCTGCGGACCCGCGCGCGTGGGTTTTTAACCTAAATATTTCCTAAAAATGAAAATAAAACCCTAAAAATAAATTTCAAATAGATGAAATGCAAGAGTAAGATGATGTGGATTACCTGGAGGTGACGGTGTTCGATTCCAACGGACGGATTTTCTGCAATCTTCACGGGAAGTTTCTTACCAAAAGCTCTCTTTTTTCACTCTGAAGTCAAACGGTAAAAAATGAATTTACAAAAGTGTTGTTGGGAAAAGTATCCAATACGGAATGTCCCTATCCCACTCTAAGGGTGATAGTACCTCAGCAACAATCAAAGCAAAGCTATTCGAGATTACTTCTTTATGAGATGTAAGAGAGGGGAGAAAGAGATCCACTAACCGATGTCTTCCACTAATGATTGATCCAATCTTCTCTCTTTGCTGCTTGCTCCTGGTTCCTTGCTCTTTCACTGGCCCAGCTACACCAAGATCCTGCAAAATGGCAAGAGAGGGAAACTACAAGAAGCATACATTCATAATTGATTCAAGGATTAGAATAAATCAAATACACAAGTATAACAATACACCATTGAAACACATGCATATAGGAGAACCTCAAATGCTTTATTAATGGAAGAAGTAAAGTTCAGGAAGTGATACAACCATAAGAGGCCCAATCCAGCATCACCTCCCAGCAGAAAGAAATCTCCTCTTCACCTCCTTCAAAGCAAATCACCCAATAGTTCTATACTCAAACCAACAACACTTCCTTACATTCACAAGATTCCAGCCCCTTTAGACCTCATGAGAGAGCTCTATATATAGGAGTTTTGGAGAAAGGATGAGTCAGCTTGTAGCTGGCATGAAGCTGACTAGTGTCCTCTCCCACTTCAGTTATTCTTCAGTTCTTGAATCCACTTGGAGGTTCTTGCTTCCACTTGGAGATCTAGACCCTCTTACTCATCACCAGTCAAATTCCTTGATCCAAGTGTCATTTTGGAAGCTTCCTGGGCATTGACACCTTGAGGAATGACTGTGCCACATGTCCCAACTCGCCCAGCGCAGGTAGCCTTCCTTGCAGTCGACATTCAGCGCAGGTAGACAGTGGAGCAGTTGACATTCAGCGCAGATGCTCAGTGGAGCAGTTGACATGATCCAGAATTAGCTTGTTTTTGAGTGTTTTTAGGTGGAGAACTGATATTCAGTGCTGTGGTTTGCTGACCTTGTTCCTCTAGGGGTAGGAACAACATGTTTAGGGACTTTGGATCCCTTAGATTATTGACATTTCATGCTTCATGCTGTAAGGCACAAAAATGTCTATAACAGTTGCCCCCTAAAGTATGAGGTCGTTTATCGGGTGAAATGCTTTATCAGGAGGATCCAAAGTTCATTCAATCGCTGAGAGGTGACCTGTAATAAAATACAATACAATACATTATTTTCATTATGCTTTCATGATCTAGCTGAGGCGGGCATTCCCATGCTCAGCTTTATAAATTCATTTTGGTACATATAACAGACGATCGTCTGATAGTAGACTGATAATTCTCTGCTGAAATTATCATCCTTTGAGTAGGATGATCATCTGCTGTAATGATGTACATGTCAAATGTCTTTATATTTCCTGAATATATATCGCAACCCGGATGGATGAAACTAGATCCGGGGTCTTCAAACTCGTTCGATCTTCACTCTAAGTACAAGTCGATCCATGTGAGAATTGCGCTGAAGTCGAACATGGAAAGACATCACTTGATTACCGGTCAATGATGTAGACCGTTAACAAGCACGAGAGGAATCACCGATAATGATAATGACCCTCAAGGTACTGCAGCACAATTCACGTGGTGTGAATAAAGGACTTGGCATCGAACACCACGCAAAATCTTCTAGTCGAAGGTCATTGATGTATACCTGTCGCCGGAAGTGAGAAACTTGCCATTGAGGCATGCAAGCTTCAAAGTACTGAGGGGGTTGTTCCTAGATCAACTTCTTGGATAATGAGCTGAAGTTGACAAGAAGCGATCCGTCAAAGGAGGGCCTTAATGAATCCCACATCAGTGACACGGAATGGAGCTAATGATTTTAGTGGAGGTGAAAACAATCTGTGACATATGATTCAGGGTGGCGATCATGGATGGATGAAGGATAATGTATGGCAGTGGATGGGACACGATTGACTCTTTCTGAACAACATCTCTTGAACATATAACGACACTGATGCGATGGATTGGTAGCATTACCCCAAATGTGGATGGTTTGGCGAGACCATGGTGATGAGACCGGTGAATGAAACAACCCAACCCGATGTGATACGGAGGAAAAGTGTCATGTTCAAGAGCGACTTGCTACCATTAAAGCTTTGAGGTTCTCCCAATTTTTCCCCAGTCATTTCTGACCAGTACCTCTTTATTTTTGTCAAGCTTGAGGAGGATAACATATGCTTGTTCTATAACCTACCCTTCGGGCAAGCCCATCGCTATGTTTTAACGAGCCTAGTGATAGGGAAACTCGTTCTCGTCTAAAGACAAGTTTGTCGCTATTTAATCATTTTAACGAGTCTAACGACAAGGAAAACTCGGTCCTTTTCATTTTCAGAGAGTCTGAAAAGGTACAGAAAGTTAACTCCAAAATTCCTTTTTCGTCATCTAATCCCTTAAGTCCGAAAAAGTATAAAACAATACAGAAGGGATGAGTTTTCAATAACTTTAACGAGCCGAATAAAACAGTCGCTCGACCTTTTTGTGTAATAATCCCTCAGGTCCAAAAAGATTAAAATCTAGAGGAGGGATAGCTCTTCCGGTCCTTTTAACGAGCTGGAAGGCCAAAACTCGGCAAACTTTTCATATTTTACGAGTCAGATGAAAAGAGCTCAAAGAAGACTCGTCTTTTGAGGAACGAGTGATAAACAGGGATAGCAGCAGATTCCAGGTACAGGTTGGAATTTTCCAATCGCGGCAGTGTCACAAGGATGGCTAGCTGAAATCACTCTTCGCAGCTATTCCTGAAAATGGGTAAACAATCATATGGAGGTGAACGATTGGCCAAATGGAATGGAGGTGGCAGGTGCAAACACGACCAAGGCTTTTATGGCTAATAAATTTACGATCACAGAGATTATTTACCGGGGTATGTTCATTTTTTAATGAGCTTGAATGCTCAATCTTATGTTTATTTTTTAACGAGCATGAACTATGTGCTAAAACTGCTCGGATCTCGCTTTTCTATTTTTTAACGAGCATAAATTCCGCGGTAAAACTGCTCGAATATATGGTCAAATTTTGATTTTTTACCATTACTAGCTTTTCTCTTTTCAAGGATAGTACTGCATTTTCAATTGCTGCAACAAACTTTGTTAGAAATGAATAATATTTGCATGAAAATGAGATTATAACCCTAATATTTCACTTTGAACTACGTAAAAATCCATTAAAAGGTGTTTTTACCTCTCATTTTACCGTTTCATTTGCATTTGGTTTGTTGGAGCTCTGGAGGTGCCTCTTCCCCCTTGATTTTCACCAGCTGATTCCGGAATATTCTGCGGACGATTTTCGGCGCCGTTTGGACCAGGTAGGAGCTAAACCCTAGCTCTTTCTTTTCATGGTTTCATTTTCCAGTTTTATGCCTATTTTTTAGTGTTTCTGGGCCTCAGGGGTTTTGCCAGGGCGCCCTAACTTCAGCGCAGGTTCCCCATTCGAAACCTGCGCTGAATGTCAAGCTGCCTTAAGGCAGCCTGACCTTCAGCGCGGGTGGGATACTTTCTGCCTGCGCTGGGCTCAGAAAACTAAGTTTCTAGCTCATTTTTTGATGAATTTTCGCCAGTTTTTCATCAAAATCAGGAACTTACTCCTTCTCTTGTTTGTTTTGCAGGGAACTTTGAACAAAATGTCCCTTACATGGCGAGAACGAGAACATGAAGAGGAGGACATGATTGCCCTCCATGACCCGGTCACGGTGAACGCGCTGCGGAACTGTGGCTTGCTGAATTTTTTCCGTATCTCTAGCATGAGAGCACAGATTACTTTGCTGCAGTATATGCTTGATGCTTGGGATCCTGTTAACCAAGTATTCCAGATTAGGGGAAAGTCCATCCCCTTGATCATAGAGGACATGTACTTCTTGACTGGGTTGTCAAGGCGAGGTGCTCCCATTTCCTTGTCAGGTACGGCTCGGGGGACCGATTCCACCAGAGATTATGTCCGCCAGTATTGCAGGGAAGGTTCTCAGCCGAGCAGAGACGGCAAGATTGTTATCCGTGAGATTATTGACAGGTCTCTCAGGTCCATTCTGTATACCATTGGTAGGATGGCCGGTAGCGCATCTCTACATGTTTCTAACAGATCTTATATGCAGCACGCCTTGGAGTGTCTCCAACTGAAAGTATTCAACTGGTGTGATGCAGTACTTGTTCAGATGAAAAGTCAGTTGACCAAGGTAAAGGACGGGAAGCTAAAGAACTTTGGATTTGGTTCTATTCTGACTGCCTTCGCCTTGGAGAAAATCCCACTGATGCAGCCTCAGTATATTATACTCGACTTGCTTTCTCCGACCGAGCCACGCATGCAGAGGTGGGTCAACCACATGTCTAGGAATGCTGGTCAACCTCAGATTACTTTTACTGAGGCCTTTTTTAGGTGGTTCGAGCGCCAGGAGATGGTATTTTCTGAGTATCCATATGTGGGTATGGATTTCCGAGGTGATCCGGATTTGGTGCTATCGGATGGCGAACAGTGGGGCGCTATTGGTAAACTCTTTGACCATATTACTGTTTACTGTTCTTATTTATAATGTTGCTGTGCTTTATTCTATCAAGACTTTTAATCACACTCTTGGGTGCATGCAGATGTTGGTCCTGTTCGTCCAGCAGTTCGTCCGAGACCGCCAGTTATTGCTCCGGCAGGGGAGCCTGCTAGGAGATCTATCCTCCGCGACCTTGACGATACTGAGACCCTTACAGCTGTGCAGGAGCAGGTTGAGAGCCTTACTCTTGGCATTCCCGATGTGAGGATTGATGAGTTACCTTTACAGCTACAGCGACACACTACCGGTGTGCCCAGACGATGGACTCGTCTCTTGCGCATGATTGCACAGGCCGTGACGTGCTATCATGAGCACCACTAGGCTAGGGTGCCCTCTAGCATCTTTTTGAGTTTTAGGTCATATGACCAATTTTGTCTTGGTTACAGAACATTATGTATGAACTATATAAACAACTTATATATATTTTGATTTTCGAGTTTTATGCTGATTGAGTTATATGATCCATATGTACAATCTTTGATTATGTGTCCTTTTTATAAATGTTGCAAATGTCTATCTAACACATAGTTTGATAATGAGTCAGTTAATGTGTTTAAGTTTCTGGAAATATGTTGATATTGAATTGAATCAAATCATCTTTCCAAGATCTTAACCCTTAGGAACATGCGATAAATAGCTGGATTGCGAACAGAATATATACCATTGAGTTGTAGTATTACGAGCTGTGAGTCTAGCCTGACAATTAGTCGGCGTATGCCACGTGTGATGGCATCAGAGAGTAGTTCTATCAACGCGCTATACTCAGCGATGTTATTCGTTGATTGCCCAATACATACACCTCTGAAATTTACTAACTCGTCGCTTGGATAAAAAATGGCGCAGGCAGCGGAGGATAGGTTCCGCGAACTACGACTCGCTCCGTCGGCATATCCAACACATGTCTCCAGAAGGTTCGACATCTGCAACAAATGGAAAAAGTGGATCACTCGACCAGAACAAATACTTTAGCGAAAACAAAATACAACAAAAGCATGCAGGTTACTATTTAAGCATAGTAACGCTTGAGGTACAGCCCGTTGCGGGGCTGCACCAGTGGAATTCCATCGTAATCCATTAACTCGTAGGCTCCTTTTGCTAACACCCTTTTAACAATATAGGGGCCCATCCATAAGGACTTGAATTTACCTGCTCCCAATTTATCGGATTCTTGGTCATAAAGCAAGACCAGATCACCTTCTGAGAAGACACGGGGTTTGACACTTTTGTCGAACTGAGCCTTGACTCGTTTCTTATGGGCTTCGTTAGCCAAAGTGGCATCACGACGGGTTTCGTCCAACTGGATTAATTCCAAGAAACGAGCCTCTTCTTCTGAAGTTCCGGGGAGGAGATCAATTTTGAGTTTAAGCGACGAAATTTCGCACTGGATTGGCAAGACTGCTTCCAGGCCATACACCAATTGAAAAGGTGTGAACCCGGTTGCGTTCTTTACCGACGTTCGGTAAGCCCACAAGGCTGAGTATAGGATTAGGTGCCATCTTCTTTGATGAACCCCGATCATCCTTTGCAACATACGCTTCAGGACCTTGTTGATTGCTTCAACTTGTCCATTGGCTTGCGGATAATACGGGGTAGAGCTGTCGTGAGATAGCCCTAGCTTGGCAGCTAATTCGACCATCATGTGATTGCGGAAATGCGATCCACGATCTGTAACTATAGCCTGTGGTACGCCGAACCTGGCGACTACATGATTGAAAAAGAAAAGGGCAGCTGTTTCACCAGTGTTATCCAATGTAGGCATCGCCTCGGCCCATTTGGTAAAATAGTCAACAACGACTATAATATACCCATGCCCCCCGGTCGAGGTGGGGTTACATTGCATGAAATCGGTGCCCCACTTGGCGAAGGGCCCAACAGCAACTATCGGCTGTAAAGGTGCGGGTGTTCGTCTGGTTTTGCTATCAAAAATTTGACAAGCATGGCAACTTCTGAATGCGGTTATGCAATCTTTGAACATGGTTGGCCAGAAGTATCCTGCTCGTAAGATTTTTTGTGTTGTTGCATATCCAGATTGATGCCCCCCACACGCGCCTGAATGAAATTCATTCAGGGCTTTTTCGGCCTCCTCATGGGTAAGGCACCTCCTCAGAACTGTATCGATACCACGACGGTAAAGTGTATCACCGACGATCATGTAGTCTTTTGCTTGGTATCGTATACGTTTTTGTTCGGAGTGAGAGGTGTTTGGCCTGAACTTTTGGGTTTGGAGATAAACTATGATATCTCCATACCACTCATCGCTTACAGATATGAGAAACAAACTTTCGTCCATGATTGACTCTTCCGATGTTTCATCGTTGGACGATGATGGGAGATCGCATAATAATTCTGCGAAAACTAGAGCTTTCTTTGATTTGGATTTTACAAATTCCAGATCAAACTCTTGAAGGATCGCTATCCATTTTGAATATTTGCCCCCCAACAACTGTCGCAACAGTATATAAGTCATGGGGTTGCAATCTGACAAGATGGTAGTTTTCCGAAAGAGGACATAATGTCGAAACCTTTGAATCGCTTGAGCAGCCGCAAGCGCTAGTTTTTCCACATAAGAATATTTACTTTCTGTATTATTTAAGTTTTTACTTAAATAATAGATAGGATGTTCAATTCCATCGACCTCTTGAACTAAAACCATCGCAATGGTCGTATCCGCTGCAACCAGATACAGGTTAAAATCTCTTTGATAGTCTGGGGCGTACATTAATGATGCTTTTACTAGACAATCTTTCAGAGCATCAAAGGAAGCTTGCGCCACCTGGTCCCAGACAAAAGGTACATCCTTTTTCAAAAGACGAGTATAACCCTTAGCAAGTTCTGCGTAATTTGGAATGAACCTCCTCAGAAAGTTCGCTTTCCCTTGGAGTTTCTGAATCTGAAGCAAATTTGAAGGTGGAGGCAAATTAATGATTGCCTGAACCTTGCAGGGGTCGAGACGAATCCCATCCTTAGAGACTACAAAGCCAAGTAAACGACCAGAACCGACGCAAAACACACATTTGTGTGGATTGAGCCTTATCTTGTAGTGTCGGCAACGTAGAAATATCGCTCTTAAATGCTGCGGATGACCAGTCCGCTTTCGCGAATGAACTGGAAGGTCGTCGAGATAAGGTTGAATGATGTTCTTGATGTCATGGAAGGCATAATTCATTGCCCTCTGAAACGTCGCCCCTGCGTTCTTTAAACCAATGGGTAATTTTCGATAAGCGAATGTGCCCCATGGACAAATAAATGCAGTCTTTGACTGGTCCTGTGGGCGGATATTTATTTGATTATACCCGGAAAATCCATCCATAAATGAAAATATTTCACATCCGGCGCATTCGATGAAGGGTGTAGGGTAGTTGTCCTTTGGACAAGCTTGGTTTACATCCCTATAATCGACACACACTCTAATCGTCCCTTGTTTTTTCATAACAGGGACAATATTCGATACCCAATCGGTTAGAGGAACCGGGTAGATGAATCCAGCATGGAGAAGTTTTTCAACTTTTGCCTTAATGGCAACGACTTTCTTGGGGTGCACCTGCCGAAGCCGTTGTCTTACTGGTTTGACATCAGGATACATTTTAATTTCATGTTCAACGATACTCGAGTCTATGCCTGGCATTTCATCATATGACCAAGCAAAGACATCTCTGAATTCGCGAAAAAGAGCGTTATATATTTCCAGTTTTGAAGGGGAACAACCTTTGCCGACATAAATATTCTCTACAAAATCTATTTTAGTCGAGATATTTATGGCTATAGTCTCTTCAATATTGGATAGGTTTCGCTCGGAATCCACCGTATTTACAATATTTGTTAGGAATTCAAAAACTGAAGGGTGATAAAGGTCACTTTGAGTATCTTCTTCATATTCCGGAAGAAGGGAACGATGGTGGTGATCATTCCATGGTGCCCCCTCAATCATCATTGATTGTAAGATTCCTTCGTCAGTCCCATGTACTTTCGACCAAGGATCTAATGGGGTTCCATATTCTCTAGACCTATCTACCCAAACGCTTGATGAGCGTTGATTTGGGTTCGCCTCCCATGCTTGAAACATTGATTGCTACAATATTTCTAAAGGACTTGGGGGCAAAACCATTGCACGATCCATGTTGACCTTCGTGGAAGATATCATGTTGCAGGTTGCTACAAACGGTATATTTCCCATGTAAATAGGAGGTGGTAGCGCGAAAGTTCCCATCAATGTGGGGTCTTTCAATAATCCTACTCCGATATCTTGAAGTGAAAGGTTGCTCTCATGGATCATGGGAATGCTTCCTGTAACTTGTGAACCATTAGGGAGGAAATTCTGTTGGTCGACGATCGTAATCCCTCCTTTAAACGGGAATGCGATCTTCCTAAAATAAGTCGACACAACAGCTGCCATGGCATAAATCCATGGTCTACCCAGTAGGATGTTGTAGTCAAGATTTCCATCGATGACCTCAACATCAATTTCTACTGTTTTTCCTCCTAGTTCAACTTTTAAGTTATTAAGGATACCATACGGGGTATAAGTCCTTCTGTCGAAAGCTTTTAATGTCGTCGAAGATCGCGACAAGGTTGGAGATCCTAAAGTTTTCCAGCAACTCATCGACATAATACATGTTGATGCTCCCTCATCAATAATTGTTCTGTGAACAGTTTTGTTGAGGGCTTTCACTTGAATAAGGAAAGCTAGTTGAGCTGGTAACTGAGGATCATATCCTTTGTGATCAAAGGATACAAGATTGGAATCCTTAGGATCAACCCCACCAATTGCTGATAACAATGCCTGCCTTTGGGATGGACAATTTTGTAATACCTCAAGAGTCGACATAGCGGATGGCGATTGGGCCAAATCTTCCACTATGTTATAATGCTGCGCTGCTCTGGCGCGAGGATTAAATGTCGACTTGTGTACTACACCTTTTGGCGGTTTTATTGTTAATTCAGGGATGATGGGTGGTACAACTTCTGTCGAAGTTGTTGTCGAACTACTTGGTTGATCTTTACCTTTTTCGTTCGACATCTGAGGATTCCCATAATCTTTGTTCCTTGTCGAAATCAAAGCATCATTTTGCTATTTTGAAACCAACAACATAAGTACTTGCGACGGGGAAGCATTTCCACTATCAACCAGATTTTGACCTGGGTTGGGAAATGGATCAGTTAACACAGCTGAGGTTTGGGAACTTTTAAAGAACCTCTTTAACTCAGCTTTGAATGGGCAATTCTTTGTGTTATGATCCTTATCATCACATATTAGACATGGATAATTTTGTTTCCCTTTTCCAGGAGGGTTTGAAGAATTTTTTCCAGGGGATGACTCACCCTGTTTCTTCTTCTTCCCTTTGTTTTGCTTCTTCTTTCTTCCTGGTTGATTGGTTTCTTTGCCTTTATCTGTTGATACGACATTTACTTCCGAAGCAAGAATTTCTTCTTTTGCATTTTGATCCGAATTCTTACGGGCTTTCTTTGACGAAGCCTTTATCGATTTCACGTTTGTCGTGCCAATCACACCGTCACCGGCATGAGAGTCACTATTTGATTTAGGAGGAGGAGGAATTGAAAATTCTATTCTAGGGGCGTCAGGTATTTTGTCGTAGAGCGTGTCAGACTGAGTATAAACTAAGTCCAAATACTATGCATGAGCAATGACTTGCTCCTCTGTTACGACTCCCCCCTTGGCCACATCTTCCGTAATAGCAGGAAGTAACGACTTTATAAACCATTCAGCTAATAGCTGATCGGGAACGTATGTTTTCACCATCCTACGACGACGACGCCACTCATGTATATGATCAGATATATGGGTGGCAGTTGTCTGCTTGAAGTTGGTTAATATTTCTGTTCCCGTTTCATACCTTATCGGTAATTGAAAATGGGTTAAGAAAGTCGTGGCTAGGGAACTAAAATTGTCGAAAGAGGCTCTTGGCAATTCAATATACCATTTAGCCACTGGACCTGTCAATGTCCTCTGAAAAAGGTGAAGCCTTATCGAATCGTCGTTTAGGGTGTTCGACGAACACCACAGATGAAAAGTCATCACGTGATTCGATGGGTCTTCACCTGGATTTCCATTGAATTTAGGAATGTCAGATGGAAGTTTATGAGGAATCGCTGGCCACCAAGGGGCATAAGCAATCAGATCGTTGGTTAACCGGTGTAAATCGGGTAACTCTAAAGTTGCCACGAATGGTAACTGTTGATTCAGGTTAGGCGAAGCATAACCAGGGTACGATGGAATCGCTTGAGCAGTGGGCCTTTGCATACCAACATAATGTAATTGATGTTGGTATGACTGATACGGTTGGTGGACCTGAACACTGTAAAGTGGTTGGTTTTGACCGTTTTGGATATATGGTTGTCCACTGTTCGCAAAGATCTGCTGCTCAGAACCTTGGTACACTTGCTGGAATTGTGGTTGTTGGTATTGCACTAACCATGGTTGTGAAACCATGTTCTGTTGTGCTATGCTAACCGTTGGACCGAGGTGTGGGGTAATTGTACCCGTTTGGACCTGTGTCGTCCCACCAGTTGGCGATTGTGGTTGTGACCCATGTTCAAGAGGTTGTTGCATTACAACCTGAGAAATCTGAGGTTGACATGTAACAGGTATCGCTTGGACTTGTGACACAGTTACAATAGCCGGTGTGGTTGGGATGTTCGTCATAGGTACACACTGTTGCATAGAATATACAACCCTTGGTTGTTGAGGTAGCATAGGTACCCAACTACTTGATGCAATTCCAGTATAACCTGAATACTGTTGAGAACTGTCGTATGGATATCCTCCTGGAGGAGGTAATGAAAGGGCATACTGCCCCCCATACGGTAGCAATCTGGAACTCAAAGGGATTGTTAGTCCTTGAGGACTGGATGGCCCAAATTGACCTCCATGAGGATCAATGTGTCGAGTTTCAACGTAAGAGTTGCCGGATATTACTCCGGATGAACAAACTAGAACAGACCATACTTTCGAAATAGTCCCTTGGTGGACTCTTCTAGCTGTTGAGAGCTAGTCGGGACAGCTGGTATGCCGACAAACATTGTCGGAGTGACGGCAGGGGTTTCTACTGTCGCTGTGTCATTTGACACAGTCCTAGATGATGACGGTTGTTCAGACATCTTAAGTCTATCCAATAGATTGCCTAGCAATTCTACAGGAACTTCCACTTGTGGTGGATTAACTTCTGATGAAGAAAATAGAGTGACCCCGACTCCAAAATGGGTTGGAGTACTTGCTTGCGGATCCTCTGCAATTTCCTCTATCAATCAAACCCGGTGGAAGAGGAAGACCGTCAGGTCCGTAAAATATTTCTGGTGCCAAAGAAGTGGTTGTTTCGACAACGATAGTTGTTTGAGGAACAAAACTCTCTGGACCGGTTACAGATGGAACTGGTTCAGTTACACAAGTATTTGCCCCCAGACTAGGATCAATATTACTGTCCTTCTGTGGCTGTTGAACTTCTTCTATAGAGGCAGGGTTTCCAGAAATGTTAGGAGTAACCGGAACCTCAGATGCAGTTGGAACACTTGTTCTAACTTTTATAGGAGATTTTGAACCGGTTAAACGAGTTCGCTTTGTCCGTACTGTTTTCGATTCTGGAGACAAAGACGGTTGACTCGTAAGCCTCCGCGAATGACGGGGTTTCAATTGACTTTCTTCCACGATTGTGGATTACTCGATCAACCAAAATATTAAAAGGGGAAATTTGTGTTTCCGAATTGAATGAATTTTATTAGACGCTTTTAGACACAACTTGCTTTTTCACTTTTTAAGAGTCGAGAAAAAGCTAAAGATGACTCTAGTCTCCTTCGATGTTTTAACGAGCCCGAAGTGACAAATGCTCGGATGGACTTTTTCAGTTATAGAGTTTGAAAAAGGCCAAAAGAAACTGCTCTGGAGATCTAGGCAAAGGGTGTGCCAAACCTTTCGCAAAACCACAGAATACATTTTACGGTACGGGTGGTCGATCTTCGTGAATGCTGTGTTCACTGCATTGCGATCAGTAGGGCGGCTGACACGGCTTCCTATGGATAAAGGTTTTGTTCCTATAGGGGTCTCCCAATATATACGCGACGGTACGTGGGAGCACAAGTCCGTATTGATACTTATCGCTTCACCGTGGAGGAATCACCCAACCACTCAACGCTAAGATATCACGTTTAACGACGCCGGAACACGTCTCTAGCTTAGACCTCTATGTGTTTGCGTTATGTTTCAAAGCGTTGTTAGGTTCATTCGATATATTTTAAGTTGATCTTTTTAAAGTTTGCCTTTCAAGGTTCACCACGAGATGTATGATACAAATTCCTAAATGCAGTCTAAGATGAGAAGCAAGCTTTTTCAATCTTTTCGACTTATGAAAATCTTAACTACTGAGGGAAAAGAAAGACATCATCTTTTCACACAGATCAAAGAGCATACACTAATGCACTTTTCCCTAAATCAACATACAAACTTATCAAATGGAAAATGCACAATGCAGGTATCTCTTTTCTCTTTCTTAATGTTGATGTATTACAAAAAGAAAGCTGTTGTATAATTTCGAATTCAATTTCAAGTGAAAGCAAACAAGCTTGTCCAAAATCAAAAGACACCTTAAGATTTACTTGTTTCGACACTAGAAATATATAAATTCAAACCATATGACGAAAGCAAAAGCTCAATCAGCTATGAACAGCAAACAAACTAACTCTTAAGATCAAAACGACACTTATCACAGGTCTAGATCTAAGAGGCCACAGCAAGACTAGTTCACTTTCGTTACGGCAAACTGAAAATGATATAGGAAATACACAAAGAACAAATACAGTTTCTTTATACAACCGAGGTGGAATAGTGGCAAGGAAAGTTGGTTTCAGATAGGTACATTGACTGATAACAGGCTGCAAAAACAAGGGTGAAAACAGGGCAACAAACAGGAGGGAACCCCAGTAGCACTAGGCAAAACTGGTTCAGCGCAGGTAGTACACTGTCAGTTTGACATTCAGCGCAGGTAGCCCCTTCAGGATCTGCGCTGAAATGCAGACTTCCTTCACAGTGCCTGCACTGAAGAGATAAACTTTCGTTTTTCTCAGTTTCCGGGTCACAGATTGCTCAAAAATTCACAGTTTTTGGCCAAATCAGAAGCTATCAATCAAGTACACACTAAGGGATGAAAAGGAGGATGAAAAGCTATCACTAAGAGCTATTTAGAGTCCTTGTGGATCAGCTCTTCAAATCATAAACATGCCCAGAAACTGAGCTAGAGTAGCTGCCCTCTACTTTGCATTTGAAAGATCCAAATGCAGTTCGATTCGGTACTCCCTGTGTTTATGAAATGAATAGCAAAAACACAAACAACCAACAAGATACAATCCCTAGCGGAGTCGCCAATTTGTTGTTGGGAAAAGTATCCAATACGGAATGACCCTATCCCACTCTAAGGGTGATAGTACCTCGCAACAATCAAAGCAAAGCTATTCGAGATTACTTCTTTATGAGATGTAAGAGAGGGGAGAAAGAGATCCACTAACCGATGTCTTCCGCTAATGATTGATCCAATCTTCTCTCTTTTCTGCTTGCTCCTGGTTCCTTGCTCTTTCACTGGCCCAGCTACACCAAGATCCTGCAAAATGGCAAGAGAGGGAAACTACAAGAAGCATACATTCATAATTGATTCAAGGATTAGAATAAATCAAATACACAAGTATAACAATACACCATTGAAACACATGCATATAGGAGAACCTCAAATGCTTTATTAATGGAAGAAGTAAAGTTCAGGAAGTGATACAACCATAAGAGGCCCAATCCAGCATCACCTCCCAGCAAAAAGAAATCTCCTCTTCACCTCCTTCAAAGCAAATCACCCAATAGTTCTATACTCAAACCAACAGCACTTCCTTACATTCACAAGATTCCAGCCCCTTTAGACCTCATGAGAGAGCTCTATATATAGGAGTTTTGGAGAAAGGATGAGTCAACTTGTAGCTGGCATGAAGCTGACTAGTGTCCTCTCCCACTTCAGTTATTCTTCAGTTCTTGAGTCCACTTGGAGGTTCTTGCTTCCACTTGGAGATCTAGACCCTCTTACTCATCACCAGTCGAATTCCTTGATCCAAGTGTCATTTTGGAAGCTTCCTGGGCATTGACACCTTGAGGAATGACTGTGCCACATGTCCCAACTCGCCCAGCGCAGGTAGCCTTCCTTGCAGTTGACATTCAGCGCAGGTAGACAGTGGAGCAGTTGACATTCAGCGCAGATGCTCAGTGGAGCAGTTGACATGATCCAGAATTAGCTTATTTTTGAGTGTTTTCAAGTGGAGAACTGATATTCAGTGCTGTGGTTTGCTGACCTTGTTCCTCTAGGGGTAGGAACAACATGTTTAGGGACTTTGGATCCCTTAGATTATTGACATTTCATGCTTCATGCTGTAAGGCACAAAAATGTCTATAACAAAAAGCCCTTTTTATAAGCTTTTTTGAATAAATGAATTTTTAATTTGTTTATTTTTCACTTTAAAGAGGTAACTTTTGAAGCATTTTTATTTATTTTAAACAGGTATGAGTAATGTTTGAGTTTTTGTGCAGGATAACGGATTTTTCAGGCAAAATTGGTCATTTTTGACAAAAAACATTAGAGTCACCTTTAAGCTCTTTTCTGACTCCTAAAATATGAAAAGATTGCCGAGTTTTTCTTTTTAAGCTCGTTAAAATGGAATTAAAAAGACGGTCCACTTACAGCCCTTTTCTGACCGTAAAAACATGAAAAGATTGCCAGATTTTTGTCGTTTCAAATTTGATATTGGTTATAAAATGACGTGTCATTGATCGCTTTTTTACTTTTTCGGATCAGAGGCACTAATTATGAAAAGTACTCCTTGATCGTAATGGTCAAACGATTCTCTCAAGTATTATTTTATACTTTTTCAGGCTTGGGAGACACAAATTTATGAAAAAGGACAACCATGGAGTTTTCTTAAGTTTTTTCAGACTCTCTAAAATTGAAAAACGCCGAGTTTCTCCTATACTGGACTCGTTAAAACTTAACAGTAAAGGACCTATTCAATTACAAACAGGAATGGACCACTCCTTCTTAGGGTTCGAATTTAAACTAAGTTGGACTCATCCGAAGGATGAGCTTATAATCAAGCAAATGTTATCCTCCTCAAGCTTGTCAAAAATAAAGAGGTACTTGCTAGAAATGGTGGGGGAAAAGAGAGAAAAATGAACCTGTCTATCATACTTTGTGTCTCAGAAAAACATTTAACCACTCTTGAACACGATACTTTTTATTCACCTGGGTTGGGAAATCCTTTGCCTAACAGTTGATCAAACCATATTGAAAGTCTTCAGCCGGTTTCTGGGTATTAACTTTGGGTCAATTATCACCAAACCATCTGTTGTGTCGTTATGTGTTCAAGAGGTCAGTGCAAATAAACCATTCATCTACAAAATATCTGTCATCCATCTTGACCATCCCTGAGTCAGTCCTTGCAACTATATTTCTTCAAACTTGATCTATGATTTCGTGTTGTGGGCTTTCCTACAACGGATCGCTTTCTATCGACTTCAGCTCATTATCTAGAAAGATGATCTAGAAATCGTCAGTACCTTGGGATCTGCATGCCTCAATGGCAGGTTTCTCACCTTTGACGACAGGTTGCATCATTGACCTTCGATCAAAAGATTCTGTGACATGTTCGACATCAACTCATCTATTCACATTTCATGGATTGTACTGAGTACATTAAAAGCCATTGACATTAATGGTGGTTTCTCTCACACTTGTCAATAGTTTACATCATTGACTGGTAATCAAGTGGTTTCTACCATGTTCGAATTCGACACATTCATTCACATGGGTAGAATCGTACTATTTCGGGAAGTAGAAATCAAGACCCTGGATCTAGTTTCCACCATCCAGGCTACGAGGAATTTTGTATTCATTATACCGTGGACTATTCATAAACAGATGGCTGCATCCATACTGTGTCTACATGTGTCTATACTTGTGATGTATTGCAAGATCATTCCTATATCAGAGTAGTTTAGTTAGTTTTCTAGTCAGTTTTGATCTGAGTATGGGAATGCCTACCTCAGCGATGATATGATCTCATATATATATTTTGTATTGAATGTTTTTACAGGTTCCAACTAGGTTCTCCACAAGATGATCCTCGAAATGATAAAGTACTTCACTCTTGTTAGATGATAAATAAAATCCTCATCTACAACAGACTTCGCACTTTAGGGGGCAATATGTTACACAAAATATTGTCACCATGACTATTTGCAGTCAGTGTGGGTCTATCATCACTCATACTGTCCTCCTTTGCAAGTCTCAAACCTCAACTCTTCATGTCAAGCTTTAAAAATGAGAGAAAGTCCTTGAAAATCAATAAAGCTTTGGTTCCGCACTTTCTCTTACCATTACCTGCGGTCTCGCACCCCTTGATCATGTTACCTACGGACCTGCACACTCTGTCTCTAAAGGAGTGGGTGCAGACCCCTGTGAAAGTAAAAAAGGCGCAAGTTTATTCTTAAAAACTCACTTTGGGTTAATTCTAGATGCTTCTAGAAGGAATCTTGACGTGAATGCTTCGCTCCTAGGTGGTTCATGCATCCCATAATTAAAGGAGCTAATCCCTTGATGAGAGGAGCTTATCCCTTTGAAGGAGGGCTTTATCCCTTTGAAGGTGGACCTAGTAACTTCCCTCCATTGCACTATAAATTAAGGCATTGGGCTGGTTGCTGGAGAGGTTGAAAGCTGAACATCTTTGAGGGTAAATGCTGTTGGAATTGAGACTTCCTAGTTAAGCTTGAGAGGAGAGATTACATACCTTTTGTCTTCATTGGGAAGAGAGTGAAACTTGTCAAAGTAGAGAATATTCTTGCTGGACCCTGGGAGGAGCTTGTACAACATCAAGGCACTGATAGAATTTGTTTGGTTTGCTTGTCGCTAGATATCCATAGATACTAGGGAGGTCGGTCTTGTCCGCAAGAACGACTTATTTGGCCGACAGTCACCAAGTCATGGCTTCTCAAAATATCACCACAAAATTCATATGCATCAATGTATTTTGGCACATCACTTGTGGAATGTAATTATGTAATTTCCCAAAAAATATAAAATGTAAAATGTGTGGGGTTCCAAGGGTCCCACATAGAATGTGAAAAGTCACTAGAAAGTTCTAGAGTCATGCAGAAGTTCAAGAGTCATGAGAGAGGTCAAGAGTCACATGGGAGGTGGAGAGTCACCTCATTTGTTATATATACACCCTTATAGCTCAAGAGAAAGGACTTTGGAATTTTCACCTTGGCTTCTCTAGCTTGACATAGGTAAGAAGATACTTCTTTGGAGGAGAAAGAGGTGACTTAATGTTGCACTATCGAGGCTAGTGTTGCATCGTTGTAATCATGTATCTTGGGACTTTCACTTAATATATTAAGCTTTCAATTTGACACACTTTAATGCATATGTTTTGAATGATTGTAATACTATTCTTTTATTATTTGTTGTGTACATTTACGTTTCTACATACTAATGAAAACGAACTATTTTGTTGGTTTTGGTATGCATCTTATTGATGTGTGTTGTTACTTTCTTTTATGATCATTTTTATCTTGTGAATTACTTTCTAGGTTAATCAATGATTATTTCCATGCTCTTGTGTGTTATTTTTAGGAACGATACTATTACTTTTCATCTAGAGGCTCACTCTCTCTTCTTCCTTTCGTGAAAGTACATTAGATACATTGCAATTGTATGCCTCATAGTGTCAACTTTCTTGTTTCAAAGATTGTTTGCATAATATATTATGTTGATAATTGGAGCCAAGGAAAATCCCTAATAATAATGGTGGTCAGGCCTATTATCTGGGTGGGGCTCCTACTCCAAATGACATGAGGTCTAGTTGGGACTTCATCGAGGAGACCCCCTTTGTTGGTGGATTTCCATCACTATGAACAAGTGGTGCTAAAAGTAGGGCCAAATGACAAGCTGAGCCCATTGAGTCTATTTGAATCTCTTATCTTAAATGAATCAGTCCCAAATCATAATATTGTGATTTTTTCTAGTAGAGCAAATCTTTCGCTCCCCACAGAACTTATTTACAACTTGTCTTAATTAAAGTTTGATGGAAAGGGTGGAATAAACAAAGATGAACATACATCTCAATTTCTTGAGTTTTGTGATTTTCATGAAGTGAATTGTGAAGATGTTGCTTGTAATTTATTCACCCTCATACTTGAAGGTCAAGCTAAGTTGTGGTGCCATACCTTACTAACTGCTTCAACTCATTCATTTGAACAAATTTTCAAGGAGCTTCATCAAGCCTTTCATAGATATTATTTCTAAGATGTTTATAAAAGGGTTAATCAATTTAGATGAATCTTGATGAATCAATAAAGGGTTTTTGTGTTAGATTTATTCACCTATGATATGAATTTCCCAAAGAAGATGTGGATTGAGATTTCTTCACTGAAAAGTTTTAGTGTTTGGTTCAAATCTCCTTGAAATGTTTTGAAATTGAACCCTTGGTTAATTGTGCTCCCCCAAATTATATTGATCATGATACACCTCCATTCTCAGAGGAGGAACCTATTTCCCCTTTTTTCCTTTGTCATTCTCCCTTTTCATTACCTAAAAAGTTAGTCTCTTGTGTTATCATTGAAATTGAGAAATATGAAAATCAAATTGTTGATTTGCCTCTTCCACCTTCTTTTGCTTTCAATGGTCAAGACTTCATCTGGGAATATCTGAATGTTATAATAAATCCATAGAGCATAAGGTGAATATTGATCCCTTGATTCCTAAATATCACCACAATCTTGAATTTGATACCATTGAAAATGTTGTTTCTTCAAGGGATACTTGTTACCCCCTACCATCTACATCTCATGGATTTTTGTACTCTGATTCACTTGATCAATTCGCTCCACCAGCGAGTCTTTAAGATACTCTTGATCCTGAATTTGTTGTTCCAAATCATGATAAGGTACAAGGTCTCATGTTCCACATGTAGAGGAGCAGAAGGATGTAGATGATTTTAATATCTCTTTCCTCTTTCAAAGTCCTCTATGTGAATATGTTTTTCTTTCATTCTTGGCTAACCTAAAATCTTGTGATCTCAGCAATTCGTCAAATGAAATCAAAGCTCATAACCAAGAGAAAGCCCTGGATAATCATCAATAACCATGATCCCGTTGATGAATGCCCAGGATTGTCAACCAATCTTTTTATTTCTCAAGAATATCTTCTTATAGAGATTTCTTCTTCATATTACTATCCCTTGTGTCCTACTACCTGTAATGAATTAATTAACTTATGATGCAAATGTGCCATTCTCTTTGAATCTACAATCCAATGAGCTGAAATTTGAATTGACACAAGGAAGTGAGGCCATCCATGATGAATAAGAAAGCAATGAAATCATATACCATTCATTCAATTCCTTTCAATTTCTATTCTTGGATCAAAATAATTCTTTAGTTCAGGTTTCCCATGAGATTTCTTTGATCTATACATCCTTAGATACACAATCAGAAGGATATTATGACATAACTAATCTATTTCTTCAGGTTGAAAAATCTAATCAAACTAGTGATGGAGATGGTTTCCATCTAGATAATAATGATCTTGTTGAAATAAGAAATAGTAGCTATCCACATACAATTTACGATCTTACTCAGGTCTCAAAATATAATTATTCAACATTTGAAAATTTCGGGACTTGTTAGGGAGTCGAGGCACTTAAACTCTCATTGATGATTATGTCAGTTTCTCACAATCTGACGAGGTCCTTAAACTAGGTCAGATCTGGTATTTCTCAAATGATTATTTTCTCCATGTTGTTTCACTAGATGCAAACTCGTTCTTGAAATATTTTGGGTTTTTCCAAGACATTGTTTCTAATTTTCAATATTGGGTTTCTGATCAAATAGAGAATTATGTTTTAGTTAATTCATCTTCATGTAAACCTCTTATATTGAAGCCATGATTGAAATGTATATATTTCATGGATTCCCAGAGCTATGAAGCCTATCATTATGATTATCAAGATAAAGACCATCATTGGCTGAAGAATTCATATATGTTAAGTGCTTTTGTGAACAATCAACTCTGAATCTTTATTGTGAATGTTATGAATCTAATCATTTTTTTTGGCCAAATTAATCCTTTTGAGTAGCATTCAATGCTTGAATCATTTAGTGGATCAAAACCCCCATGTTGATATGGATACTAGAATTTTGACATATCCTTCTAACCTTTTATCAACATGTTATTTTGATTGGTTTCCCATATTTACAAAGCTAGAAATTGTTTTTAATTTCCTAAATTTTCATATTAGTAGTCTTTTATGGAATTGGACACAAAGGAAATTGATCGAGAATCAAGAATCTTGTATGTCAAGTTACCATCCGATCATAACACCGGGTCTAAAAAACTTCATTCCAATAATAATTTTCCCACTAGTATATTTGGTGATAGTTGTTTTAAATTGATTGATCTTGTTGAACTCATTGATCTTTATGATTTATCATTTCATTGTTCAGACATTTGTCCAGTAGTCGAGGCACTTCATTTTTGTTGATGGTTATGCCAGGTCCTCACTATCTTGACAAGGTTTCCGAACGAGATCAAGTTATCTTTTTTTGCAAGATTATCCCCTTGATTCGAATGCACTAATTGAAAGTTCATCCTCCCAAGAATTTGGGGTTTCAAAAGGATTGTTTCAAATTCCATGATCGAATCTATGATTGGCTGGAAACATCTTACTTAGCAAGTTTTGTCATAAATAATAAGTTTTGATATTTATTGATGTTTTCTAAGAATGAAAACACAAATGAAGGTACATTCATGAGAAGCTTTCGAGATTCATATGATTATTGTTCTAATCGAAACGGTAAGGCTACAAACCAATTAAAGTTAGTTGTTATGGAACATCCTTCTGCGAGTGGGAAATACCTTCTATTTCTTGTACAAGTCATTCACGATCATATATTTATTTCAACACTATGTTTTATATTGTTCCTAATTGATCATATCCTTCTGCTTGTAGGTCGGGAAAAACTTCAATGATTGCATAGTAAATTTGATTTTACATAGCTTTGATCTTCTAGCAGATTACATTAGGAGTAGGTATAGTTGCATTTCATGACCCTGTGTTTTTTCTCTTCATCTAGTCTTTACATTTTCCTTGTTTTCTTGCTTTCTATTTTGCATGATTCTTTTCATTTCAGTCTTACATTTCTTCTATTTTCCTTTTGTCTTTCTTGTTCTGTCATGTCTTTTCTTTTGTGTTTTGTTCAATAAGTCCGTGCTTGAAAACTACTCTAGTTTGGCTCAAAAAACAAAGTGGTGAAGCTTTGAAAGGGAAATTGTGATGACGAGAAATTCTTGGCTAGTCTGTTATCCCCTTCTTTGTTTGTGTTTACATATCTTTTAAAGTCAATGATGTCTGAATGGAAAATGTGGTTCATTCAAATGGAAAGCAATAAGTTGAACCATGATGCCTGTATTTGTTTTAGGATCTTCATTCCTTGACTTGGTGTTGTAATTGAACGATGTTTTTTGCATGTTGATCCAATCGAGTAGAGAAGGGAAAGGACAAAACTAAAGGTGACCACATTAATTTCAGAGGTATATAACAACCTATGAAGAAACAACCCTCTTTCTCTCAATAAGTTAAGATCCCTCTTCCACCTTGGCGATATAAACGTTGATAAAATTACTTTAAGCATATTGAAAATAAAATAAAGGGTGAAAGAAGAGAAATAATTCTTGTGGAGAGAGGTGAAGAAAGCAACTTCGTGGGGGTACCAAACAGGCTCGCTGGCAGCGAAGCAATGCCTGTGTTCCTATAGTGACTATGAAAGGGTACTGAACAGGTCTACTGGCAACAAAGCAACACTAGAGATGGAACTAAAACTATGATCATCTTAAACTCATGAATATATACTATCGTTCTCTCGAATCGAAATAGTTGTGATATGATAAGTCTTATAAATGTGTTTAATCGAGAAAGGGGATAGGAGAGACTATACCCATAACGGTGATAAATGGGGAAGTTGAGGTAATCTGCACAGTGAATCAATACTTCCTGAAAGACTAGACTCTATGCATAAAGCTAGACCTAAACATGGAAGCTACATATCTTCCAATGTGTCGCCAAGTGTTGTCGCTACAACAAACACCCTCCAAAAATTTTCCTACACCTGAATTTTGGACTCTCCCTGTGATCTTATGAACTATCGTTTCAAGTTTTTTATGGTCACTTCATGATTGGTTGATGTTTTTTCTAAGTCCTTAAGTCTTCTTGCGATATTCTAACTATCAAATTCACTTACTTACACATGCTTGTTTTTTTATGCATTCAAAATCGCACCTCTTCCTAGCAAGTTCAGTAGTTGGTGTCTGCCTAGGAAGATAAGCATTAAGCAATCTTTAGAAATAGTAATTATGCAGTCCTTAATGCCAAACATTATGCAACTCCTAAACAGTGCGTAGTCCCTGATGATAGTACTTTCGCAGTTGAAAGGGAAAATGAATTGCGCAATCCCTATGAATTTCTAGTGCACAATTCCAGTTGATGATCTCTCTCACTCTTAGTTGCAAGTGTATCACCATCTTAGTGATTTTTCTCAAATGTTGCTTTTGTGCGCTTTTTCTTTTATAAGTGTGACCTTCACTTTTATGAGTGTCATTTTGCTTGTGTTCACTTTCGCAAGTGTCTCTTTTTCTTTCTTTAGCTTTCACATGTGTCACTTTCACTTTCTTTAGCTTTTTCAAGTGTCATTTTCACTTATTCTTACTGTTGCAAGTGTCTCTTTTGATTGTTTTCACTCCTGCATGTGTCGCACTTTGGTGCACCACTAAAGGAAACTCTACCACACACTTCTACATTATCTAATCTTATATCTCATAAGAATATGTGCTAGACACTCTCCCTCATATTAGCACACTTTTGGTTGCAATTGACACTTGTGTTGTAACGTGTATTCTAAGTGTCACAAAGCTACGTTTCAACCATCGCACTTAGAAATAAGTGTTTCTTTGTTGTCGTTTCAAGGTATGCATGTGGATCTTGAGTATTTTGCATTCTATTGGCTTGTATTTGATGGTATTCATGTGTGTGATCTGTTTTGGAACTTGTTTTTATCATGTGTTCTCTCTTGTTCCCTTGATCAACACTTAACCATTTTTGGGCTTTCCCTTGTCTTCATACTTTGCATACCTAAAATCTTAGCTATTGGATGAGCGAATTTCACATTATTATCTAGTAAGGATGCATGAATCACCTCTTAAAACTACACATTGTGACATCCTAAGGGAAATCTCTTCTAAAAACACATTACACAATCCTGAAGTACAACCCCTCAGTCTCTTCCTGCTTACCATTGAAGCTACACCCAAGACTGACTCTTGCTTGCCTCCATTATGCATGGTGCAATTCTAGTTGATAGTGGAGCCACCTTCTAACCACTGTTGAAGATAACTTTTCAATACCAAAGGTCTCTTCCCTTCATGGTGAAGTGAGCATCCTCAAAGTAAATTGACCTAGTATTTTGCTTCTTACAACAGTCAAATGCTCAATCCCTTCACCAAGTGAGCCTCTTATTGCACATTGTGCAGTTATAATGGATAGTAGTTCCACCTCTAGGTCACTACAATCCTCTAAGTCTACTCCTCAATCACTGCGCACTACTTAATTACAATGGCTAGTCCTCTCTCTCTTTCTTACTGAAACCCCTCATCGCGCAATACCTTGTCCTATATTTCTTCCTACTATGCATTTCATAATTCTAGTGGATAGTGAGGCCATCCCTCAGTCCCTATGAAGCTCAACTATGTAATTCGTGTCTCCTCTCCCTTGAACCCCGTGCACTAATCATCTTTAGTCAGCAAGCTCATCACCCTTGTCTCTTGTATTTTCACACTATGTATAACCTTTAAATAACCTCTCCATATTGCGTATTATGCAATTCAAATGGAAAACATGACCACCCGTTGGTCTCTCATGATCCCAACTATGCAATTCATAGTCTCTCTCTCTCAAAACGCTTGCCCATTGTCCTATCACAATCGACATTTTTCATGACAAGGAAAAGATAGAATAAGTGGTTTTCAGACTGATGTTGGCTTTCCATGAGTGGAATTCATTTTCAAGTGTTATCATCTCAACATGGCAGGGTGATGCTCAAGGGAGGTTATCAAGGAGAGGTTACAAGAAGGCACTTGCAAATAAGAAGTATAAGGAGGAACCATCATGAAGGGCTTAAAGGGATATTAGACCAAGACAAAGAGATGGCTAATCATGCTGATTTGGAAGGTTCCAACACTTATATATACCCTTTGGAGGGTGAATATTAAGTACAAGAAAATATCCATCATGAAGAAGTCAAATTCATAGCAACAAAGAGAAGAGCTTGGCATTGATGAAATGAAGTCTTATGTTACCATCACCAAGTCATGGCTTCTTAAAATGTCACCACAAAAGTCATATGTGTCAATGTATTTTTCCACATCACTTATGGAATGTAATTATGTAATTTCCCAAAAATGAGAAAATGTAAAATGTGTGGAATCCCAAGGGTCCCACATGGAATGTGAAAAGTCACTAGAAAGTTATAAAGTCATGTAGAAGCTCAAGAGTCATGAGGAAGGTCAAGAATCACATGGGAGGTGGAGAGTCACCTCATTTGTTATAAATACACCCTCATAGCTCAAGAGAAAGTAATTTGGACTTTTCACCTTGGCTTCTCTAGCTTGGCATAGGAGAGAATATATTTCTTTGGAGGAGCAAGTGGTGACTTAATGTTCCACTATTGGGTCTAGTGTTGCATCGTTGTAATCATGTATCTTGGGACTCACTTAATCTATGAAGCTCTCAAAGATGGTGTGCACTTTCATGCATATGTTGTGAATGATTGTAAGACTATTCTTTCATTGTTTGTAGTGCGTGTTTATGTTTCTACATACTAATGAAAATGAACTATTTCGTTGAATTTGATATGCATTTTGTTTAATGTGCATTATTACTTGCTTTTATGATCATTGTTATGTTGTGAACTAATATGTAGGTTAATCAATGATTCTTTCCATTCTCGTGTGTCTCCTTTAGGATAATACTATTACTTTTCTTCTAGAGGATCACTCTCTCTTCTCTCTTCCATGAAAGTACCATATATACATTGCATTTGTATGTCTCGAGTGTTAACCTACTTTCTTGTTTCTAATATTGTTCACATAATCTCTTATGTTGATAATTGCAGCCAAGGAAAATCCCTAAGAATAATGGTGGCCATGCCTATTATTCGGATGGGGCCCCTACTCCAAATGGTGTGATCTTTAGTTGGGAATTCATACTAGGGAGACCCCCTTTGTTGGCATATTTCCAGCACCATCAACACATCTCTATTCCTTTCTTCAAGTCGTTCTTTATGGATGCAATATAGTTTTCATTGTTTCCTATTATCAGCTTATCATCTACATATACGACAAAATAGACAACATTTTTTCTAATTTTCTTGACAAATGGAGTTGCACCATCAAGATTAAAGTGTTTGAAATTTAATTTCAAAAGACGCTTGGTCAAATTTTCATACCAGGCTCATGGTGCTTGTTTCAGGTCATATAGGGATTTGATGAGTTTATACATTTTATGTTCTTATCCCTTCACAACAAATCCTTTTTCCTAAGACACGAAGATATTTTATTTCAAGTATCCATTATAGAAAGTAGTCTTCACATCCACTTGGTGAACTTTCCATCCATTCTGAGTAGTCAAGGAAGAGAGAGTCTAGATGGTGGCCCATTTTGTTGTGATGGAAAAGGTCTCTTCAAGATATGCACCTTATTCTTATGAAAATACTTTGAGCCTTTATTTGTGCTTGTTAAGTGAGCCATTTTATTTGTACTTGTTCTTGTAGAATGAGTTGCATCCAATTAGTTTAGTTACAAATGGAGGGTCCACCGAATTTCATGTTCCATTCTTTATGAGAGCATCATAATCCCTCTACATTGTTTCTTTTCATTCAACATGAGAAGTATATTTTTTAAAGGAAATTATTTCAAATTTAGTAGATAAATTCAATTCAAAATCATATGAAACATCCATGTCATCAATTGAATCAGAATTATCTACATAACCTCCATCTTGCCTAGTGCAACTTTTGGTTCCTCTCTTTCCGACCTCATCAAGATGAGCACTTTCAAGTGTTTTGGTGAGCCATTTTGGGGAACCTTTATGAGGTTTTCCATGTTACTCTATTGATTGATATGGGGTCGCATGAGTATTTTTCCTTCCAATCCTCTCAATCACATCACTCAAAGTGTATTCCTGGTTTGAAGAAATGGTTGGAACTTCATGAGGGGGATACAATGATTCAGAATGAGATTTCATACATTGGTCCAAGATAAGATCCACTCTTAAATATGTGGAATCTCCTTATCAAATTCATGATAAGTTTTAGTGTGATTGAATCTATCGAAACGATAAATTTGTCGCTAAATAGTGTTGTCAGTGTTGGAATATTCAACGAAAAACACATATTTAGACAAAACAAACTTCTTATTTACCTAATTGTAAATATTATATGTTTTGATGGTATCTGAATACCCTCAGAAGATGCATTTATGACTTCATGCATCAAGCTTTCTTCTGTGTTCCTGAGGAATCAAGGAATAACGAGTGGAACCAAAGATCCTGAGATGCTTTACCGAAGGAATGTAGCCATACCATATTTCATAAGGAGTCTCATTTATGGTAGCATGAGAAGGACATATTTTTTTGACATATACCTCACAAAAAACTGCATCATCCCAAAAAATATATTTTACATTTTTTAAAAACAAAATAGAGTAAACCATACTCAAAATACTCATGTTCATTCTTTAGCTACACCAGTTTGTTGAGGACTGTATGTAACAATAGTTTGATATTGAATCCCATGTTGTAAAAGATGATTTTCAAATTAATTAGAAGTATATTGTTTTCTATTATGACTAGGAAGTGAGCCAATATGTGACTGCACATAATTTTTAATGCATGTGAAAATTTCTAAAATTTTCAAAAGCTTCTGATTTACTTTTCAACAAGTATACCCAACAGATACTGGTGTAATCATTAATAAAGGTCATCATACATCTATTTCCAATTATAGAAGGAACATGCATAGGGCCATAGGAATCATAATAAATCAATGTAATGTTTCTACATACTCTGCAAGTAAAATCATGAAATGGTTGTTTTCTATATTGTCCTACGATACAAGCATCACATTGCTTCATCTTCCTTGGAATAGTTAGAAAACCAAAAACACCAATAGTTTTCAACAAAAAAATACTATCATAATTAAAATGTCCAAATATTGCATGCCATAGAAGATCAGATGGAAATTTACCTTTGTTGCACTCAGAAAGGTATGTAGAATTGTGTGCATGAGAAAATGTTACTTATAGCTTCAACAATCTTTCCTCCTCTATTTTAGTCATGACAATTGTGTTTCCATATGATTTCCTTATCTCTACTTTCCCATCAAACATGTGAATGGAATAACCTTGTTGGCGAATGTGAACAAGGGATAACAAGTTTCTTCGTAGTTATGGAACATCATGCATAAGAAAATTAAGAACTTCAGGAAGTTTAAGCCCAACGATGCCAAGTTTGGATGGCTTGAAACTTGACTTATTTATGAAATACACCAATCTATCAATATTTTCACTAAGGTCTTCAAGGAATTCTTCTCAAAATATCATATGGAATGTTTCACTTGTATCAAGTAGCCATGCATCTCTCAAAGAAGCAAATGAAGTATGAAACAAATCTTCAATTACTATAATATTGCAATGGGAAATAATATAATGAGAAAATTCAAGTGTGTTACCTTTTGGTGGATATTATATTTTACCTTTATCTTCTTTCTGTTTTCTACTATCTTTGATTCTCTCCCAGGGGATTCTACATGTCGTTGCATCATATCCAACTTTCTTGCAGTGAAATAAATGAAGATCATATCTTTCTCCTTCATGGTGCTTACCCCCTTGTTTATGAAGTTCTTTCTTCCACATCCTCTTCTACTGCCACTTCTTTAGGAGAATCATATGACTAATTATTCCATTTCTAAGCAAGGCACACTACTTCTTCAAGGGACTTAGTTGTTTTCTTCCTCTTCCTGAAACCTTTCTCTCATTTTGCAAACTTTTCCATTGGGTGTCAAAAGTAATGTCCTTGAGTTTCCCACTAGCTTGTAGGGATTTAAGATAGTGGAAATATGTAGGATATAAGGTTTTGATAAAGGTTTTGAGAACAATTCCCATCTTAACTTTAGTGGAATCTACATCATGAATGATGGCTCTGATACTAGAGGCTAGGGATAGGGGGTCATCATCATTCAACTCAAGGTTGAAGAGTTTGACCATCGACTGAAAAAACTATAGTACTGAGTGTGAGTCTTATAGACCTTTCAACTTTTTCAATGCACCACAAGAACTTGTAATTGAGAATATATGATGACTCACCTCTTCACTTATGGAAGCAACAATTAGGGCATAGGATTTGTTTTCCTTGTTCTCCAAAATGGCTAGCTCCTTATCTAATGTGGCCTTGGTAGGTGCATTTTCATCATCTTCTTTATAATTACTTTTCCGTAAGTCATTAAAACTAAGAGTATCTGTGATATTTCCTGACCAAGTTGAAATTTGGGGCAGCTATGGGATGAATTTCCCTAAGAAAAAGTCAATTACCCCATGGAGAAACCATCTTGCCCCAAGGGAGAATTCAAAATTGGATAAAGGAAATTATTATTAATTGGTTTGGCACTTCTATCTATATTATTTAATGAGGCACAAATTTATTTGGGCAAGTAATCATCGAAGCATGTGGAAAATATATTTAAATATTATTAGAAGCAAATTTGAATTTATGTTTTCCCTCCATTTACAAGTCGACCTCATAACATTTCATTTCAGCCTACCGAAAGGTTGTGACCCTTTGCATGGAGGATCAACTATAATTTTGTACCTATCCTCCTCCTTTTGGCATATCATCTCAAACTTTTGTGATAATTTGGTTGGTCTCTCTGTGGGAGTTCATTTGGTATCTTTGTGGAAGTTTGTATGATACCCTGTGGAAACATGTATGGAATCTTTGTTTGGTATCTTTGTGGCCTAACCTAATGCGGCCTATCTCTACTATAATGCAACCTAACATTATGCAACCTATCCCTAATCTATGCAACCTAATCTCAGTCTATTTGTGGCTTTTCTTATGGTTTATATGCAACCTAATGCAACCCTATCTCTGATATTTTATGCGACCTATCTATTGCCCTCTTCTATGGTTATGTGTGGCCTATATGTAGCTCTTCTTTATGGATATTTGTGGTCTTCTTTGTGTATCGTTGTGGCCTTATTTATGCATCATATGTGACCTATCTGTGCGATCTATTGTGGTTATCTGTGGCAACTTATGCAACCTATGTAAGACATCTTATGTGGTCTTCTACTTTGGTTCCTTGGGAGATATTCACGACCTTCTTCCTCGTATATTATGTGGCCTATCTTATTCGATTCTTTGCTAACATTTGCGACCTAATTCAGTGTGCACAAAGCTGAGTATAAGAGGGATGAAAAGAATATCTAGATCAGATGATCCGGATTTAAACAAGAATGCAAAAAATTACAGAGATAACCATAAACACAAAGATGCAGCGGAAATAATACTTCATTTCATTAATGTAAAATATTGAGATATGATTACAAACAAAAAATGGAAATAAACAGCTAGGGCGATGATAGCTTATCTCTGAGAAGAGATGTGGTGGCTACATGCCTCTGAACTGTCTTACAATGAGGCTCGAAGGCCTATTTATTGTTGAGAAACAATGTAAAACCCTTCACATCCCAAAACCTAACCCTAGAAGATGAAACGCCAGATTGTGGGCCCCATTTGGGTAAATTGGTACATCAATTTCCCTAGGTCGTAACTTTGGCATACAATCTTTGTTTAACGCGTATATTAGCTCGTTAGAAAGATATATCCGAGCACTACAACTTTGGGAAGGAAAACATGGGTCCATGTTGCCCCCAGATTTCCCAAAAAATGACGTTTAGGGCCTCAAAACAGCTCCGGAAGTTCAAGACCCGAAAAATTGCTAAAAATAGTAAAATGTGCTACAATTTAGGAAACTAAAAAACTGAAAGAGATAGTTGTGGGGGTACAAATGGGATAGGTGGGTGGCCACCAACATCCAGCTGGATCATTCCTCCCCCCTTAGGAAGCAATGGTCCCCATTGCATTGAGTTTCTCCATCTGCTAAACTTGGTCCCTGGTGAGCTATTCTGCAATCTCAGATGTGTCCAGTAATGGTGGGAAGCATGGTCGAGGGTAGTACACATTGAATACTTGGTGCAGGCAAAGGAATGGAGGAATGATGTGCTCCAAAGCATTATTTCCCACAACCTTAGTAATGTTGTAAGGACCATGTCAGCGTGGTCGGAGCTTTTGATGGGCTCTTGTAAGGCGTTCTTTCTGTAGATGCAACCAGATTTTGTTGCCCACCTGAAGCTTGTGTGGTACCCTTGTGGGTGAGGAGAAGTTGTTCGAGTGTTCTGTCATGACCTTATACCTTTGCTGCTACTGCCGCGTGGAGGAACCCTTTGCGAGGGTCATAGATGTGGTGACAATCTTCCCCTTACTTTGGGAGCGAACCAGACAGATGAATTTCCTAGTCTGGGAGATGAGCTTGCTGCCTTTCTTAGCAGTGATCAAAGAGGTGGCGGTAGGTGGGGCTACCTCTGGTATCCTATATAATGAATCACCCAAAGAAATAATGACAACGTGAGGCCTTGACTCATACACAGCATGTCGCCTCCACAAGTATGGTTGGCCTAATAGTACATCATAAACATCTAGAGGTGTAACATCACACAATACCTCGTCTGTGAAGGGCTTGATGTTGTAGGGAATGCGGCACTGCTGGCGAACTTTGAGATCTCGTCCTTCATGAAGCCACCCGATACTATACGGTTGCGGGTTTGGTGTAGTCGGTAAGCCCAATCGCTTCACGACCTCTGCTGAAATGAGGTTCTTTTGGCTACCACTATCGACAATGAATTGCAGCGGCGAACCCTTCACCCACATATGTGAGTAGAAAAGACGTTCCCCCTCCTCTAGATCTTTGGGTTCATTCTTTTGGATCTTGGTGGTGGCAATAGTAGTGTTGGGCTCCGCATCAATGATCTACTTCCCTTTACCATTCCCCTTGTCGTGTTTTGGCTCAGGGTCGGAACATGCATCTGAATCAGAAGCCTTCAACTCGGCCACAAGTGACTGCTTGGTCCGACACTCACTTGTGTTATGAGTGGGACTCTTGTGGAACTCACACCACTTTCCTGTGTCCTTCTTTAGCTTCGTGGTGTTGTTCTTTTCTTGCGGCTTCAACGGGTTGTCTTGGGTCACCCCGCCTTGGCTTTGTCCTTTAGGCTTCGGATTTGTAGATCCAAGTCTCGCTTCTTCTGTTTAAACTTTTGCTCGATTTTGACAGCATATCGGTATGCCGTGCCAAGCGAGGAGATGTTCAGGAACTCCATCTCTTCCTGTATGTATATGTGTAGGCAGGCGCGGTATTTGAGTACCAAATGGAGCTAAGAGTCCTTGATACCCAACTGCGTTCGAAGGGTATGAAAAATGTTTGTGAAATCTGACACATCTTGGTCCCACCCCTGCCGCAGTGTGGTCCATCTGATGTATTTGTCCTCATAGATTTTGATAGGGTAGTATTGCTCCTTGACGGCATCCCGGAATGAATCCCAAGTGGGTGTGTCTGAAAATAGTGAGCCCATATTTTCATCCTTCTGCTCGCAGTATGTTTCCCACCAGTCCTTGACGTGGGGGGCTGCTTTGATAACAGTGAAAACAATCTTTTCTCGACTCGAAAATTCATGAACAGAAAAATACCCATCTAGCAGATTTAACCATTTATCTATGACATCTACATCTATTTTACCCTCGAATATGGGGATTTCAAAATTAACTTGTACCTTAAATAGTGTGGCGTTTCCAGAGTAGCTGTTGGAAGCCAATGCGTCGCCTCTGGGTAGCCGTTGAAGAATCTGCGCCATCACGTTCCGTTGTCGCTTGAGGGCTTCTTCGAGCAAGATTTTGATAGGATCTCCTGCCCCCTCGTCTTTCTTTTCATCCGCCATGGGAGGCCATCGGGATTTGCGAGGTTGGTCTTGCAAAGGTTCGACCAGTTCAAGCCCTAACTCCTTATATCTCGACCTCGTTGGGGACATGCAAAGAAAAACAGAGAAAAAGCAGACAGCTCTGATACCATTGATCTGGATTTAAACAGGAATGCAACAAATTATAGAGATAACCATAGACACAAAGATGCAGCGGAAATAATACTTCATTTTTGTGTAGATTTTCTTCTGGATCCATCGCATTCAATTTCTTTTTAGATCAACGTTTCGAACCAACAACGGTGGTTCATCTTCAGGATATGAAATAATTAGTTGAAAGACTGATCTTATTTGTCAAATATATATATATATATATATATATATATATATATATATAGATGCATAAGATGCTTAGTCTCTACATCTTTTCAAGAATGTAAGGTCAGTCTTCTTTTTTGATAAGAGAAATCTGTGTCATTCAAATCTGTGAACTTCTTTCAAAATCTCCCTTCTGTATTGGGTGAGTATTTTGTCTTTGAGGTTTCTGCGAGTCTCATGTTTGTGTAGATTTTCTTCCGGATCCATCGCATTCAATTTCTTTTTAGATCGACGTTTTGAACCAACAACGGTGGTTCATCTTCAAGATGTGAAAGAATTAATTGAAAGATTGATCTTATTTGTCAAATATATATAGATGCATAAGATGCTTAGTCTCTGCATCTTTTCAAGAATGTAAGGTCAGTCTTATTTTCGTTAAGAGAAATCTGTGTCGTTCAAAACTACGAACTTCTTTCAAAATCTCCCTTCCATATTGGGTGAGTATTTTGTCTTTGAGGTTTCTGCAAGTCTCATGTTTGTGTATATTTTCTTCCGGATCAATCGCATTCAATTTCTTTTTATATCGACGTTTCAAACCAGCAACGGTGGTTCATCTTCAGGATGTGAAAGAATTAATTGAAAGACTGACCTTATTTATCAAATATATATAGATGCTTAAGATGCCTAGTCTCTACATCTTTTAAATAATGTAAGGTCAGTCTTCATTTTCGTTAAGAGCAATCTATGTCGTTCAAATCTGCGAACTTCTTTCAAAATCTCCCTTTCGTATTGGGTGAGTATTTTGTCTTTGAGGTTTCTGCGAGTCTCATGTTTGTGTAGATTTTCTTCTGGATCCATCTCATTCAATTTCTTTTTAGATCGACGTTTCGAACTAGCAATGGTGGTTCATCTTCAGGATGTGAAAGAATTAATTGAAAGACTGATCTTATTTGTCATATATATATATATTCATAAGATGCTTAGTCTCTGCATCTTTTCAAGAATGTAAGGTCAGTCTTCTTTTTTGTTAAGAGAAATCTGTGTCGTTCAAATCTGTGAACTTCTTTCAAAATCTCCCTTCCGTATTGGGTGAGTATTTTGTCTTTGAGCTTTCTGCGAGTCAAATGTTTGTGTAGATTTTCTTCCGAATCCATCGCATTCAATTTCTTTTTAGATCGACGTTTCGAACCAGCAATGGTGGTTCATCTTCAGGATGTGAAAGAATTAATTGAAAGACTGATCTTATTTGTCAAATATATATAGATGCATAAGATGCTTAGTCTATGCATCTTTTCAAGAATGTAAGGTCAATCTTCTTTTTTGTTAAGAGCAATCTGTCATTCAAATCTGTGAACTTCTTTCAAAATCTCCCTTCCGTATTGGGTGAGTATTTTGTCTTTGAGGTTTATGCAAGTCTCATGTTTGTGTAGATTTTCTTCCAGATCTGTTGCATTCAATTTCTTTTTAGATCTACGTTTCAAACCAGCAATGGTGGTTCATCTTCAGGATGTGAAAGAATTAATTGAAAGACTGATCTTATTTGTCAAATATATATAGATGCTTAGTCTCTGCATCTTTTCAAGAATGTAAGGTCAATCTTCTTTTTCGTTAAGAGAAATCTGTGTCGTTCAAATCTGCAAACTACTTTCAAAATATCCCTTCCGTATTGGGTGAGTATTTTGTCTTTGAGGTTTCTGCGAGTCTCATGTTTGTGTAGATTTTCTTCCGGATCCATCACACTCAATTTATTTTTAGGCGAGCCCATGCAAAAGGTTTGGTTAAGATATGCCAAATACCACCGAAGATACAAATGGAACCTAACCATACATGTCCTCCAATTACATCTTCTAGATTGTCCACGCTAACGATCAGGTCATTTGTGGCATGCGGGAAGGGCTCGTGCAGCTGTAGTAGGATTTGAGAAAGGGATTGATCGTGATTTCGAACCTGTCCTTTCCATGACTCCTCTTAACTGAAACAATAGATCAAACTAGAATATCGATGTTTTGAACTAGCAACGGTGGTTCATCTTTAGGATGTGAAAGAATTAATTGAAAGACTGATCTTATTTGTCAAATATATATAGATGCATAAGATGCTTAGTCTCTGCATCTTTTCAAGAATGTGAACAACACAGATTCATCTTTTTTCTTGGTGCGTTGCCCAGACCCCATGTAGGTGGGCTACCACCCTCCTGCATGCCCCCTGTGACCCCTCGGAAGCACTCCACGCAATGTACAAGGGGGTCTTCCGCCCCACCATACTTGGGGTAGTCATGGAAAGAATATAACACAACCCAACAAAAGACCTATGTCTCATGATTATTGTACTTTGTATCTCAACTAAACATTTGTTGAATTCATAAGAAGAAGAGGAATTAATTTTTGGGTTTTCCCCCTTGTGGGGTTTTTCCTTGGTCTCTGACCTAAATCCTAGTGTCTCTATTTTGTATGTTTTTCTTCTAATCTGCTGCATTTTTTATGTTATTTATCTATCTATATAATTGATTATGATGATATGGGGTGAATTTAATGTGTAAAATTTTGAAATTTAAAAAAAATGCAATTATCTACATCAAAAACAATATGGCCCTATATATTAGCAGACCATTCTTTATGGTTCTCTTTACTAGTTAGTACCACTATTAAAATGGAGATAAGAGAATGCATCTTAAACAAAATTGTGGGTTGAGGCCTGGGCAATCAAAACCTGTGATTAGGTTGGCATGGTAGAGATATGCCTCAATCAAAATTATGTGTGAACCTTGACAAACCGATAAAATAGAAGCCCTATTTCTATAGGTTATAAATGAATAAACCCCTCTGTCATCCGTAAAAATCACTGAATTTCACTTCAAACAAAAGAAGATATCACTCAATATTGAATTTCCTACGTAAATAGTATTGACATTTAATATTTTTTTCTTCAAATCTAATATTTTTTATTCCTTCGCTATCCACAAAACTATTGGTGGTATTAGATTGGTAAAAAAGCCATCATTTGTTACACCCAAAACCTAGTGTAGCACCCTTAATCCCTTAGTTGAACTCTCACTTGTTCTCAAATATATGTAAAGACAACATAGAAACTGGAATCATGCGATACAAAAAATGGGAATAATACCATGTCGGTCTATTCAATACAAAATCTTAGATAGTGCAAATTATAGAGTGACAAATTTCAACTTAAATTGTCACCATGCAAATTGTAAAGCAATATAGTTAAACTCAAAATAACATTGTGCAACATGGAATGAGAAGAAGAATAGCCCAAAAGGAATACACACACATGGAAAAGTAGATTCAGAAGGGCACATAGAAAATCATAATCGCGTCAAATACACAAAAATGCAACAAAGAATCAAGGAAGTCATCGACAATGTGAGAGGAAAACAACAAATTTTTTCTACCCACCAACATAGATCCATCTTAAATATGGATCTAACATGAGCTGAGAGAGATCCAATTTCCTCACATGCAATTTTTTTTATGAACCAACATTATTTAAATATTTTGTATAGTTTATTATTTTTATTTTATTTTATTTGGGCCGACATGAGTGAAATTTCAACTTTGATGATAGACAAACAAGGTTACACATCATACTGGGCTGTAGAATGAGCCTCTCTGCTCAATGATAGAATATTTATGACAACAAAATGGGTACATGGGAGAGTGAGTAGAAATGAAGAGTCACACAATAAGGAGATTGCCAACCTTAGGTTTCAGTGCTAGACTATGCATTAAGCACACATAATAAATGTATTTTGGTAGAAGGACAAGATTTCTACAGGTGGAAGAGTTACACCAAGCAGTAGAAATAGTAGAGGTGTTTAAACTTGGCTCTGATATCATGTCAGGATAAGTAATAACTCCCAGAAAATTAGATTGGTATTGCATTAATTAAAATAGACTTATATAACATATAAGAGCGATGATTTTGCTTCATCTTCCAAGGTTGATTCCTAATCTAACTATTCATATTTCCTTTTATTTATATTTACAAATTATTCACCCAATCCCAAGGATTAAGTGTATAACAAAATATGTTACATATCACCCTCAAGAAAATGGGAAAGTAGAGGGGACCCATAAAGAACCAAGAAAGTAATCATGCATAAGAAATATTGAGAAAAGATATTGGTTGAGGTTGGATGGACACATAATACAACTTGGAAGACCACCACAATATTCACACCATGTGATTTTGTCTATGACAAGAAAGTTATGTTCCCTATTGAATTTGAGATAGCGACGTTAAGAACATTTTATTCCCTAAACTTAGACCTCTCATTAGATAAATAAATACATATTATGGCATATGAATACCTGGATGAGTATATGAAACAAGCTTTGATCCAAAGAGATTTGGTGCAACTACAAAGAAAAATATGGCATGGTAATTAGGCCTATAAGTTTCAAGGAAGGGGATTGGACCCTTCTTTATGACTCGGGTTTCAAGGATTTCAAAGGAAAGTTTAAGACTAGATCGTTGTGGCCTTAAAATATAGATTTGGAATCCATAATTATACAGAGAGGGGGGTGAATATGTTTAATGACAATTTCTACTTACTTAAAAATGTAAACATCATAAAACATTAATATCATCAACTAAACAAGTAACAAAAATTATACGTGGAAACCCTTACAAGAAAAAACTACAAAAATTCATAGGCACCAACCTATAGGAGACACCAAACCCCTTTATTGTTTGTAGGAAGCAACCTAAACAATACACCAATCCACTCTGCTACTTTGTAGGCACCAACCTACGGGAGACACCAATCCCCTTTGTTGCTTTGTAGGCGCAAAACTACAAGAGTCACCAATTTCCTCTGCTACTTTGTAGGAACCAACCTACAAGAGACACCAATCCTTATTGCTGCTTAGTTTGCTTAGTTTGATTGCTTATTCATAATGTATGTTAGTCGCTTCTTATTTCATTAATTCTTCTTGTTGCTTCTACCTTTACCAAGTCTATTAGTTTCTTCTACCTTACTAGGTCTACTTGCTACTTCTTCATTCACTACGTCTAATTTTCCAAAAACTTCTTGTTATTGGATTTCCTAAGAACAAACTTGCACAACATGCCACATATTCAATTTTTCAAATATGGTTCTAAAATTTATACCACTATTACCTTGATATCTCTTGTTTGTCTCCTCCAAATTTCACATTCTGAAACATCCCAAAAATAAGCTTATAGCAAAAATGACAAGTTATCATATTTGAAGCATGTTTTAGGAGCATTCAAGAATCATAACTTCCTCACACCATATCTCAAAAATTATAGTTAAGTAAGGTCTGGAATTTCAACCATATCCACCATGACATATCTCCTTTGTCTCATCCAAATTTCATATTTCAAGACATCACAAAATGAAACTTATAGAAAAAATAGAAAGTTGACCTATTTCAAGAAGATTCCAGGAGCATTCAGGAAGCCTTACCTCCTTAGAGCATATCTCTGAAACCAAAGTATATAATTTTAACCATAAGTACATGATGATGTTTTATCTATATCATCCTATTTTCATAATCTAAAACATCTCAGAACCAAATTTATAGCGAAAATTCCAGGTCGATCTATTTGAAGAAGATTTCAAGAACATTCAAGAAGCCTAACTTCCTTAGATAATATCTCTAAAATTATAGTGAACCATGGTTTTAATTTGAATCACGGGTACATGATGATATTCTATCTATATTATCCAATTTTCACAACATGAGACATCCCAAGACAAATTTTCTAGCGAAAATTCCAAGCTGACCTCTTTGAAGAAGATTTCAAGAGCATTCAGGATGCTTGACTTCCTTAGACCATATCTTTGAAATTATAATGAATCAAGGTCTAAAATTTGAACCAAATTTACTATATATTCTAATTGTATCCTCCATGTTTCACGATCTGAAACATCCCAAAAGAAAATTTATAGATAAAATTCCAAGATGACTTGTTCACCCCATAAACCACATTGTTGCTTCCACCTTTATACTACAAGAGTCACGTGAAAAGATATTTCTCAGCTCCTTTTGATACCTCAAATATCTTCTTGCATTATACCCAAATTAACTCATATTCCCTTTATTTATAGTTTTTGTATGTTCACTTATGGGGTTGACTTGTAAAATTTGTTGGGTCGGCGTGCTTGTACTTTGGTTGGGTCATCTTGACAAAATCTTTCATGTCTCATCATTCCTATGGAGTTAGAGGGAGTTCCCTATATCATTGGGAAGGTTTCATAAAAATATTTCCAACCATATATCTTATCATCTCATTTGGGCTATCCTAATTGTAGTAAAAATTCCTTCAAAGATAGGGTATCTAAATGGGGCATCAAAAGTCCACAAACAATATTTCCAAAAATCTTCATTTTTCAATCTTTATCTTTGACATAAGTGGTCTCCCCTTGTCTTATAAATCAATGAAAACAATATTTCCAACAATAGATACATGTTATGAAAATGTCTCAGAGAAAATCAAAACAATAGATGAGGAAAACATCCCCCTATTTATCAATGGCTATAAGTCAAAATCTACAAGAAACCATTATTAAGATAGGAGTTCACAACCACACTCAAAGCTCAAAGGTTGGATGTGATTGAGAGTAGAGATGCTCTCAACCTATCCTAATTTTCAATACTTTCAAAAAAGAAATAGAGGGATAAAATAAAATTCCCCAAGTGAAAACCTCATTGAGGCGCCTGGGACAGATTTCTAGTTGAAAACCTCCTAGGAGGTAGCATTAGGTTTATAATAAAGTATGCCACATCATGAAAAAAATAATAGGCATAATGGGGTAGGGCACTAGTGAAGACCAAAAATTCCACCAGTACCCTAAGGGAGAGAGAGATAGAGAGAAACCCTAACTCTTATTTAAAGGTGTTTTAGGTCTCAAATAATGGACATGTAAGTATAGATGAAAGACACAAACCCAAACAAAATCTATAGGTTCATATATAGAAATAGGGATATATCACTCTAAAGGTACCCTTCAATAGTAAATCAACAAAAACTTAGTATCACTACTAATCAAAACATCACAAAAAAGTCAACATCACACATACCTATTGCAAGTTTGATCCCACTTCATTTCATCCCATATTCATGCTTTAGTTCTTCCTCCTAACACTTCCCATGTTACTCCTTCACTTAATCCATATAATCCACAACACCATTAACATCTTTAACATCATTGTCATCTGTTTCATTACCTTGATTCTCAGAAGACCATAATTTTGTAGCAATACAAATCATGTACCATAACCAAAATTTAGATCACCTTCATCAACCATATACAACTTGCATCAAAACAACTCTGTCTTGCGACAATCTTGTTCTTTCCATATATAATGCATATGTTGTTGTTGAGGACAACAATCAACTATTCAAAAAGTCAATAACAAGTTATTCATCGTTGCAACATCATGTAAAGACATCCTTAAAATGCTTCTCAAATACACATGTGACAACAATTATATATCTATATAAGTATTATACAAGATCTATACAAGGATTGTATAAGAACTTTCAAACTCCAACATCAACATACAACCTTCAATCATTACACTATACAATAGGAGAAATTAGTCATTTTGACTTTTTAATCCTGGAAATTTAATTGCAACACTAACAAAACAAGCATCAACATGTAGATTGAGTCAACTACATCAACAAAAAAATTCAACATCAACTTGAGGAAAGCCACAATAACAAACCTACAACACATTACAATATTCATTATTTTCAAAATAAAAATGAAACTTTTACAAGGTATGGGAATCAACATTGTGTTGATGATCTCTGATAGTGCCTAAAGTACGATGCTCAAAATATTCATACTCCACAAACCCACTCCCCCATTCATTTCCACTGTCACCATGCATAACCATTATACAACATGCAAAACTTCACATGCGGCATGCATTTCACTCTTTCACCCAGTTGCACTTATTTTCGCATCATACATCATCCAACTATCCATTTCATGCATCATCCACCATATCCACCTAGTATCATCCACTTCCATACTCTAGATAACCAAAAAAATCAAAATTGTGCAGTAAAACAATCACCTACAAGTAGCTACAATAAGCTACAAGAAGTAGGATTTTTACATTGCTTTAAAAAGCTATAGAACGTGAGCTTTATGCACCATGTTAGGAAGCTATTGGAAAGGTTATGAACATTTGTTGTAGCAAACTACGGGAATCTACAAGAGACTACACAAGTCATTATTTTCAACTTGGACCATCAAATCCAACAAAAAGGGACATCTACAATCCTTAAATAGTTCAACAAGATTTCTAAAAAGCCTTTATGTGTACCTATCAAACCAACTATACAATAGGTATGCCACTCACTCATAGATCAATTCATTCTCATTTAATTAGCTAATCATATCATGAAATTTTGGTCATGGTCAACTATATCAAAATTTCCGCATCACTTAGTAAGGTCGGCCTTGCATCTCCACAGGAGGGGTGTCTAAAATATTTTAGGTTGTAATTCAAGTTATCAATGGTTTGCAAATAAAAAATCATTGTTGCATTGGTCAAATAGAAAAATAATCAAGGTTAAAGGAATTGATTCCAAAAGTCATATCATTATCATGAAAGGGATAATTCAAATGGGAGAAATTTTTGAGATAATGACGAAAAGGTATTCAGGCTACCTAGACTCATTATGCAAGAGCCTTACATGCATGCCAAAAAAAAAAACCAACACACAAATACACATATTTTAGTGATTGAGTAAGATTACAAGAGCAGAGAAGGTGCTACTACAAGTTATAAAGTAAAGGATCATAACAAATTTAGGGTTTCCAAAGGGAAACATCAATTATAGTAAGATAGTGTGAGATGTTAATCTCAAATACATTCACTAACCATACAATTTTTCCTTTCCTTTTCCAATTAGAGGTTTGTACAATATATAAATTTTTCCTCAAAGCTTAATTTTTACATGAAAACTATGTGTCAAGAAACCAACTCCAAGATTCCTCTTATAGGCTCATGGAAATTCTTTAATTAGGTATTTTTCTTAGAATTCCAACCATGAGCACATCCAAAAATTGTACCTTATTCTCAAATTGTGATAGAGGTTCCTTAGCCAATATTTTTTACCAAACCTATTTCCTCATAAATTAGTATAGGGAATCGAATCTGGGGAATTCATGTGCACAACAGGTTGTCACTCAATATAGTCAAAGTGTACCACTCCTTATCATCAAGAAGTAGGAATTTGGCACAAAACCATACCTTGTCCCCATAAAATTTTGAACCTAGCACTGTCACAAAAAAGATGTAACCCTACCTCCTTGAGGGTTAAGCTACTTTTTGATTTCAAATCTAAACTTGGGTGTGACTTCCATTTCCACAACAAGTATATCTTATAATTATGGGGTCTACAAAGCATTGAAAACTCTAAATTTGGATTTAATTCTAAAAAACTTACCAATCTAATTGGTGGGCTCCAGTATTGTAGGAATAATGCTACAACTCCTGGGGCTTCCTATCTCTAATTTTATCAACCCGGTAGTTCGTACAAACTTGGAAGCGACAGTGTTGTATGCACAAGTACTAGCTCTTGTCGCAGCTGTCACTTGGTCAGCTGGCACAAGTCCGCTAGGGCTCAAGCCAACTTCTATATGCTCTCAGAAGAAGCTTTCTAAATGATGGACGAAGGCTATCTCGAGGGAAATTGATCTACTTTGCAAAAATGATCTGAAAGCCAACCAAAGCATGGAAACCCTAGTAAACCCTAATCTGACTAGTTTAACCTCTATGGTGCAATAGTGAGAGTGAAAATGTCTACAAATGATGCCATTACTTCTAATGATGTGAAATGCATGAACTCAAACTACTTCTATGAAAAAGACCATTGTTTTTGTATTTTTGCTTAAGTGGATGGAGTGATTATGAATTTGTTTCTTATTAGGGTTTGGCTGTGCAGAGGTGGTGCGAAGGGAGAGAAATCTTGGGAAAGGTCAGGAGGGCTAGGAGAGGTCCCAGAGGGTCCCTAGCATTAGTCCACAGAGGTCTACAACGTTCGGATGCTCGGAAACCAAGTTTGCAGGCTTCTACAGGATGTCTGCAGGGGATCCTATAGGAAACTAAAGAATTCTACAGGAAGTCTGCTAACTTCTACAGGATGTGTTGTAAGTGGAAGTTTTGGGTGATGGTGAAGTGATGGAATGGTATGGGTGGATAGGTGAGGTGAAGATGGAGCTTGTGATGACTCAGGAGCAGAGAAATAGGATGGAGAAAGAGTGCACAGAGTTGGTTGGTGGATAGAAGGATGGCAGCAACGAAAGGTCAAGAAGATGAAGCTACGTGGCAATGGATGAGTTGGAAGGTAAACGAGCTAAACAAAGGTCGAGTAGGTGGCTTGAGGAGAGGTTAAGAAGAAGAAGAAGGAAGTAGAATGATATGGAGCAGTGTAAATAAAACAAATTGCTTATGTCTTGCACCAAAAACGAGAATTCATTAACCAGTGCTACCTGTGCTATTAAATCAATAAACTGTGATGTAAATCATGAAGAAAAGTCGTGCATGGGATTGCAATGACGAAGTATGGCTCAAGAGCAAAAATGCATGGAGAGATCCACGATTAAACTGACTGTGTTGCAGCTTGCATGAAAGTAGAAAAGGCTACGTTTTTTTTGGTGGTTGGTATAGACTGCACCCCAATCCCTAAACAGAGATGGCAGTGGAGGCATTAACAACCTTTTCTTGGAGCTCCAGTGGATTACAAACCTCCTATCTTAATCTAAGCAACTGAAAGTAATTTAACCATAAGCTAATCCTACTCAATCTTATTAAAGAAATCAAATCAGCAACCTGTGTTCTTTGAAATGCATATCAAAACAAGGAAACAAAATGCTGGAAAGAAAGGTAAATAACACTACAAGAAGAGGAGATCTATTGCTCTCAGGTTGGGCCCTAACCTGAGAGCTATAGCTCCCTTAAAAGCTCAGAATTAGATCCAAATCTGCTTGCCTTTATTCATAATCAAAAGTCTAATGTCATGCCAAAACTGGCTTACAAAAACAAACACCGAGCTATGCTCAAAAATTACAATATCAGTCCCCAAAGTTCAAAAAGCTCCTAACAAAGGCTACGGCCTTCATATTTATACAAAATGAAGATCAAGCTGGCTTCCTCCATTCGTGGAGCTTGGCTGTCCAACTGAAAGTCAAACTGCTGATCCTATAGAACGTGTTGGCTGCCTTTAAGCTCGGTGGGGAGAGCTGTTAGAGCTCGGAGTTAAGGTGAAAATCACGAGGAGGGTCATCAAGACTGTGGACAACCTCCCTATGAACCCGTAATGTCACCTTTGCTGTCTCCTTGTCTCCTTTTGCATGGTCTTTTGCTCTCTTTAATGCCAAGAACCTGAAATCATCATGTATTAGTCACATAGGTATAATGCCTGCCCTTCTTCCTACAAACAACACGAATATACTAAGAAATGAATGCATAAGTGGTAAAAGATGAATGGTTGAGCAAGGTAAGTAGGCCAATATGAGCCCAAATTGTACCAAAAATTGGGGCTCATCATCACCCCCCAGCTAAACTATTTGCTCATCCTTGAGCAACTTAGTCCAAATCTTCATCCTTCATTGCTTTTACTGCTTCCCTCACATCCCAAGGCTCTGGGGTAGTGTCCTCTTTGCTGATATGAAACCCTGCTTTCCTGTTCACCTCTTCCCATTGTTCACTGTCATCCTCCTCTGTATTGCCTTCAGTCAACCCTAGCAGTAGTGGTGGGCTGAGTTTAAGGCCAATCCAGCTGGCCTGGAGGCTTTGCATGGATTTCTTGTAAAGGTCTACCCTTGCCAAAGCTTCCCTCATCCGAATTGGGGTATGGTACTCTCGGATTTTCAAGCTGTGTGCCAAGGTATTCCATCTGCGTGTACATGCTTGGGCAGCACTTTATCCTAACAATCTTTCCATGTCTTCAAAATGAACTATGGCTTGGGCCTGTTGGTCCATAAATCTCAAGGAAGCTGTGGGATCAATAGCCAACTGTTGGTGGGTTGAGATGAGTGCAACCGGATCCTTTGGTTCTGCTCGAATGAACAGTGGCTCGCTCACTTATCGGTTCAAGACCGATTTTTCTTTAGCTGCTCTTTGATCCTCATGGTTTAACCATGAAGCGAACGCCATCAATTGCATATCACCCAAGGCAGTATTGGGATCCCAGGAGACTTCATTAGGCAAAGCCAAATTGTGGAGGTAGAACTCTGCTAATTTGGCTTTGTCTTCTAACGAACTAGTACTGCACAATTCAGAAAATTGTTGTGGGTTTTGGATATGTGAAATACCTCTTTGTGCCAAGGTATTTATTTGGAACTGCAGCCATTGATCTTTTAAGTACAATCCATAGGATTTTGCAGGTTGTCTGCACTGTATTGCCTCCATGGCCCAACTGGCCATGCAGGCCAATTGTGCTTCCTTTTGCTGCAGCTGTTCTTTTAGAGCTTGCACTTCAATTTTTGTTTGTTGTTCTGCTTCCTGTAGAAGTGTCATTGGCTCTTCAAGACCGATGGTCAGCTCCTTTTTGCCTTGTTGTTCTTTTGTGATGTCTTTGGAGGATGTTCCTGCCCCTGCCCTTAGTTCCTGTAGCTGCAATCTCAGCTTCTGATTTTCTTCCTGTAGAAGCACACGTTGGCAATTAGCCACATGTTTAGCCATGGTGAATTCACTCCTGACCTCCTTGAGTTGCTCTTGTAAAGGGCCTATGTCCGCCACACCCTTTGACTTGGCGATCTACATCCATGTGTGGGAACGGACTCTTTCTTCCTCTAATGCAAAAAATAGGGGTACAGTAAATTTCTGCGGTATGATTTTGCCCGCCTCTAAAAAGTTGTAGTATGAACTCAGACTAGGCTGAGGGCTGGGTTCTGGTATATGTACTTCTTCTGCCTCTTCAGGTGGCTCTACCTCACCCTCCTTTGGTGGTGATGAGGGTCCTTCTCCTTCCCTCTTCTCTGTTTCCTGTAGCCGGGCCAGAGTGTCCTGTAGAACATTTTCAGCTTCCTGTAGCCGAGTTTTTTCAGTCAACAGGTCTAACCTTTCTTGCCACGTATTTTTCTTTGGACTCCCCTTCTCGTAGGTGACTGTGATCCTGGAGGGTGACTTTTCCTTGGGAGAAGCAGGGGTATCTTCGATGACAATCGGGCTGCTGGACGGAGGCTGTGGCTTGCCTGTCTTTACCCTAACACTTCTTCGAGCTTTAAAGTATAGAGGGGTCTCCCTCTTCCTCTTTTCTTTTGGCTTAGGTGGCGTGCTGAGGCCAGCTAATACAGCTGCTGCCTCCCGTGCCAGAATATCCACCTTCTTCTCTTTGGGTTTCACCTTTTCGGGGCTTCCTGTAGAAGCCCCTGTTTTGGTAATTTTCGGGCTTCCTGTAGAAGACCCTTTTGCCAATTTCGGGCTTCCTGTAGAAGACCCTTTCTCTGTTTTCGGGCTTCCTGTAGAAGCCTGTTTCTGCTTTCCTGTAGACACGGGTGTCACCACCTTTTCTTGCTTAGCTGCATGGGTTTTGCTTTTTGGTTTGGTTGCAGGTGCTGACGAGGTACTTGGGCTGATGTGGACCACCTCAGCTTTGTCCGTTCTGCTCTTCAACCTCTTTTCTCTTGCTGACAAGATGGGTGTGCCACCGTTTTCGTTGTCATCCTTTTCCTCATGCTTCTTCTTTTTTTCTTTCTTCTGCACTATGGTCGGGGTCTTCTGGCCTTTTTCTCTCTTTCCCTCGGCCACTGCTTCTTGTTCCTCACTGCTGGAGGAACCCGTTTCTTCAATCAACATTTTTATGTCTCCATCTCTTGTCAAATTCCGGAATGATTCCCATGAGAGGGGAACCTTATATGAATGAAGCGCATCCTCCACAAGAAGTTTGATCAACCCATGGTGGGCTACCTGATCTAGTATGCCCTCTTTTAGCTTTGTGGCACACTCAATTAGAGAATGTAACAGGAAATAAGGAATGCTCAGTTTTTGTTCTATAGGAAGATCAACCCGGTGCCTCAATTCAGTGAGCAACCGAAAGTGATAGGCATACACGATGCTAAAACGGCCTTCACAGGTTATATATTTCATGATTTGCAGGCTGACTTCATTCCATGGTGGCAGCAAGCTGGTTCTTCGCACCCCATTTTTGTCCTCCGAGAATTCCTCCTCAGGTGGAAAGAATTCTTTCTTGGCTTGCTGGCTCAACTTTCTTTCTTCCTTATCCCATGGCAAACCCATCAGAAGTTCAGTAATCCGACTGATATATTGCGGGGTGAGCTTGAGACTTAGACCTCTGAAGTTCACTGTGGCCAGTGTCTTGGATTTCGGCTTCAGAGCCTGCAAAAATTCTTCTGCCACTTCATCATCGTACCCCTGCAATTTGTCACAAAAAGATATCCATTGAACCCGTGTGAAGAGCTCTACCACTTCCTGGTTTTCCCTTAATTTGGTTGAATCAGTGGGTTCTCATCTTATAAACCCACCCGGCATGATAAAACAGTTTTCTTAACCAGAGGTGGTGATTGTGGAAGAGATTTTGGTTTACTGAGACAGAGCGTAGAATGTCATGCACACAACCCACAAAACTTATCCCTGAGGAACTTAACACAGTTTAATTACTCGACATCCTGTAGAATGACAGTATAGGCACAGCAGACAACAATTTCACCGTTCTCTATGACCAGACTGTGGACGACAATTCTGCCACCTTTAATAACCAGTTGCATGAAGAGTTCAGGGTTACCTCTTTAATTGGCCACCTTTTTACGTGAGGCACCCGCTTTCCTGTAGAAAACTGCGTTCCTGTAGGATGACAGCGTTCCTGTAGAATGCAGCGTTCCTGTAGAATGACAGCATTCCTGTAGAATGCAGCGCGCGATTTTCGGGGGAGACTGTAGTCGGTTTGTGCCTTGGGTGTGCTTCTCAATCGCTCTGATAGCCAAAGGCTCGGCGTATCACACTGCAGAAGGATCAGGATAGCCGCTCGAGTTCAAACCGGTGGTTGATAAATACATGAATGCAATCTAGCCGATTAGATTTTGAATTCAGCGGAATCCGTGGCGTGGGGGTGAGCTGTCCCCGCCGGACCGTTGGGTGACGTCACCCCATCATTCAACTGCGCGTTCACTTGCTGCCGCATCAATTCCCGCAGATCTGTCGCTGCCTCTTCGGTTAAACTCGGGTTTTGCGACAGGATTGCTCTCACGTGTGTGCTGCTATTCGTTTTGTCATGGCCGCCACCCTCTCATCCAACTAGACCATTAACTGGCCGACGTGGCCGGCCAAATGGCCATACGGCCGCTCAACCCATTCACCTTTACACTTAGCAATCAATCAAAGTAACATTCATGCAGTCTGATGGAAGGAAGGGTCGAGACACTTACCTGCGCGGCTGCACACGATGTTTCGGCTCTTTGGACGCTGATGAGTCGATTTACCTGCTGCTGGCGAACTTACACAGGCCCGGAGGTCCATGTTCACAAGCGGCCGTCGATGGATGGGATGCTTCAGTTGCATGCGCCCACGTTTCACTTCATATGGCCTGCGCGGTGAATGGTATCCACTCTAGCAGGCTTAACTGTTACAGGACTCCCGCGGGATGTCTTGGAACAGTTCTTCCTCCTTGGGTGCATGCTGCACGACGATGGATGGCCTCACGATCATGCTCTCGGAGCTTCGGGCTGACTGTGATGAATATGGTGTGAGATCTCTAACGCTTTTTCCATTTACAATTTGCTTTTTCTCGAGACTCATCGATCTGCTTTGCTGGTGCAGGTACTTTGTTGCATGTCGACAAGGATGGTGGAACAAGATAACAACAATGTGCATGGTTGACAACAGTGGAATGCATGCGTCCAAACCCATCCTTAGCCATTAGATCTCCTCATGAAATAAATTCTGGCCCGTTTTGAGCTTCTACAGGAAGCTTCCTGTAGAAATACAGCGCTTCCTGTAGAAAGGATGCATTCCTGTAGAGAGTCTGCACCTTCCTGTAGAAAATCTGCATCTTCCTGTAGAAACTCTGCATTTTCCTGTAGAAAATCTACGTCTTCCTGTAGAAGACTCAAGCTGTAATAAAATTGCACATACCTTGGAGAAAATGAGGATTCTTGGAGGAGGTGCTGGTGAGGTGTCCCGACTGCATGATGAGGACCCTTGGCTTTGAGTTGAGAGGCTTCCTCTCCTCCATAGAACACCTGCATGCAATTTTACATAATGAATCTGCTGACCTTGTTTTTCTTTTGTTTTTTTGTTTTTTCTTTTTTTCTCTTTTTTTTTGAAAGATAACAGGGGCGCCTCATTGAGGTTTTCACCCTTGCCATCTGCCTTAAGCGCCTCAAAGAGGTTTTCACTCAAGGATCTTTTTCCAATCTCTTTTTTTTTCTGAAAAGACAATAGGGGCGCCTCAATGAGGTTTTCACCCCTACTACCTGCCTTGGGTGCCTTAGAAAGGTTTTCACCCAAGGATCTTTATTATTTTTTTGTTTTTTGTTTTTTTTTTTTTTTTTTTAGATTCTTCAGGGTACGCCCAAAGCAGAGGCAGAACCCTTCTCTATGACCAACACTGCCTTCTCCATAGTTTTGATGAACTCTTGTCTTGAGGGAGGCTTCCTGTAGATCTTAAATCGATGCCCATTGACAAGCATGGGGATGGCTTCCTCATCAATGGTCCGAATAAGCATAGATCCATTGTCATGACATTTTTCCACTGAAAATGGCCCTAGCCATCTGGTTCTCAGCTTCCCCTTGAAATCTTTGTATCTGGAGTCATACAACAAAGCCCAATCTCCCGGTTGAAATTTCTTGTCATGGAGATGTTGGTAATGCCACACCTTTCTCTGAAGTTGAACCACTTCTGAGTGAAGGAGGGCCTGCATTCGGTGCTCATCCAGGCCATTCAGCTGCAATAGCCTTTCTTGTTGTGCATGGCTGAGATCTAGGTCCAGCTGAGCTGCCATCCTCAAAGTGTTGTATTCAAACTCAATGGACAACAAAGCTTTCTTCCCATAGACCAGCTCATAAGGTGTGAAGCCAGTGGTGGTCTTCCAAGTGGTGTTGTAAGCCCATGTGGCTTCAACCAGGCGATCTGCCCAGTCCTTCTGCTGCTGCTCACCACCTTAGTCAAGATCCCTTCTAATGCTCTATTGGTGACTTCCACCTGCCCATTTGCTTGAGGGTGATAGGGGGTGGAAGTCCTATGCTTGATCTTGTGATGAGCTAGTAGATCTTCAACCAGGTTGGAGGTGAACTGGCTCCCTTGATCGGTGACCAGCTCTCTTAGATAGCCAAACTTATAGAAGATTTTTTCTCTTAGGAACTCGACCACCTTTTCTTCTGTTGCTGCTTTGATTGCTTTGGTCTCTGCCCACTTTGTCAGGTAGTCAGTGCACACAATGATGTAAGACCTTTGCCTCGAAGGAGGGTTGATTGGGCCCACAAAGTCCATACCCCACTTCTCAAATGGCTCAAGAGTCACCTGAGGTTGGAGAGGCATCTCATCCCTTTGGGTCAGTTTCCCCATTCTTTGGCATTGGTCACACTGGCTGACATATCTTCGGACATCTTGATGAAGTGTGGGCCAATAGTAGCCTGCCTGCAGGATTTTGAAGGCAGTTCTCTTTGCTGAAAAATGTCCTCCACAAGGCCCATCATGACAAGTGAGGAGGATATCAAAGACTTCCTCCTCCCTTACACAACGCCTTAGGATCTGATCGGGCCAATCTTGAACAGATTTCCCCCGATCCAAGTAAATGAGGCACTTTTTCTGATGATTATGCTCTTCTCTCTGGAAGATAGGTGCGGAGGGAACTGTGCTGAAACAAGGTAGTTTGCTATATCAGCAAACCATGGAGAGAGTACTGAAATAGAAAACAGATGTTCATCGGGCATCTGGTCATCCACCGTTCCATCCTCATCTGCAGACAAATCCAATCTAGATAAAAAATCAGCAACAACATTTTCTCTACCTGGTTTGTCAACAATGGTCAAATCAAACTGCTGCAATAAAAGTAACCATCTAATAATACGAGCATTCACATCTGGTTTATTCATTAAATATCTAATTGCAGCATGGTCTGTATGTACAAAGGTTTGATAGCCAGTAATATAATGTCGAAACTTTTTCAGTGCATGGACCACAACCAAGAATTCTTTCTCGGTTACAGTGTAATTCAACTCAGCTTTGGACAAGTTTTTGCTAACAAAGTAAATGGCATATGGAAATTTTTGCTCAACTTGTCCTAAAGCTGCACCTATGGCTTTGTTCGAGGCATCAGTGTGGATGTGGAAAGGTAGGGCCCAGTTTGGACCTCTCAGGATTGGGGCTGACACCAACTTGTCCTTCAATTCATTTAAAGCCCTCTGACAATCGTCAGTCCATTTAAACTCCACATCTTTTGCCAACAGGCCAAACAATTGCGAGGCTAGCTTGCTGAAATCTTTAATGAATCTCCGGTAGTATCCTGCTAATCCCAAGAAACTCCGAACATCCCTTACATTTTGAGGAGGTGGAACCTTCTTGATGAGAGCAATTTTGTTAGGATCCACCTGCAACCCTTGGCAAGAAATGGTATGGCCTAGCACGGTCCCTTCAGTCATTAGGAATTCACATTTTTCAGGACTAAGGGACAAGTTCATCTCAGTGCATTTGGTTAGGACTTTTCCCAGATTGGACAATGCTTCCTGGAAGTTGGCCCCATAAGGAGTAAAGTCATCCATATAGATTTCCACTGCATCATGGACCAGCTCCGAGAAGATGCTTAAGACAGCTCTCTGGAAAGTAGCGGGAGCATTGCATAGCCCAAAGGGAAGGACTCGGTAGGCAAAGGTGCCCCAAGGACAAGTGAAGGTGGTCTTATCTTGGTCTTCCGGGCTGATTTGGATTTGGTTGTACCCGCTAAACCCATCCAGGAAAGAGAAGAACTTTTTTCCTGCCAGTCCATCCAACACTTGATCTATGAAAGGTAGAGGGAAATGGTCTTTCTTGGTAGCTTTGTTCAATTCCCGGTAGTCCACACAGATTCTCCATTTCCCATTTTTCTTGGGAACCAACACCAGAGGGGACACCCATTCACTATCTGAGATGGGGTAGATGAATCCGACATCCAACAGTTTTTGAAATTCTTCCTTGACAATGTCCTTAAGAGCTGGATTCATTCTCCTCTGGGGTTGCCTAACCGGCTTACAATTCTCTTTGATGTATATGTGATGGGTACAAACCGAAGGATGGACTCCTTTCATCTCCTTATAGCTCCAAGCAAAAGCATCTAGGTGACTGGACAACAGGCTACACAGCTCCTTTTCCTGGGAAGGAGATAGGGAGGAGCTGATCTTCAACGTTTTCTCAGGGCCGAACTCCACATTCTTGACTCTGGGAGTGACAGGGTTGGTTGTACAAAGATCCACTACGGTGCTAGCTTGGGCATCCTCCACCAATTTCTCTAAGGATAGTGCACTAGAAGGTGGATTCTGGATCAAGGTCTCAATCAAGTCATCCTCGGTTGGGGGGTCTCTTCTAGTGGTCTCTAAGGTGCACAGAGGTGCTGAGTACACCTCGTCTTCCTCTCCTTCCTCTAACCAGAGTGGTAAGTCATGCTCTAAGGAGGGTTGGGCAGGAGGGTATAGGACTAGCTGTTTGGACATAGGACCATTTTTGATGGTCATATTTCCTGCTCGGCAACTTATGTAGGCATCTGCAATGGCTAACCAAGGCCTTCCCAAAATGAGAGGATATACAATAAGCTTTGCCTTGGGTTGCAGAACCAAGAAATCTGCAGGGTATTCCCAAGAGTCGATAGAGACCAAGACATCCTACACAATCCCTTCGGGAGTCACAGTGGAGCGATCTGCTAATTGCAGTACTGTCGAGGTCTTCCTCAAGGAACCCTGAAGATTGAGTTTGAGCATGGTATCCCTGGTCATCACATTAATGGCAGCCCCCAGATCAATCAAGGTGTGAGGTATGATGGTGCCATTGATGTGGACATCTACTATAGGACTTCCAGGATCTAGGTACTTTGGGCAGATGACTTGTCCTAACATAAGGTCAGACAGTTGTCCTATGACATTGATGGTTGAAGCATCTTTCTTCCGCCTGCCTGGGTGTTTGAAACACTTTTCCTTAACCAGTTTGTTGTATATTGGCACATCCTTGATGGCTTGGAGGAGTGGTATTTTTACACACAATTGCTTGAGCTCACCCAGAAGCTCATCCTCTTCTGGGTTGGGTTGTGTGGTGGCTGTCAGTCTCTCAGGAAAGGGTGGAATAGCCTTCGGTTCACTTTCCTGTTTATCTTCCTCATCCTCTGGGGGATGAGGTTGGCGATCTGGTAGAGTCTTTCCAAATCGAAGATTGATCTCCTGGATCTCCACAGCATAGGTAGGGCATGAGGTTTCCCTAGTGTATACCTGATGGGTCTGTCTATTGTTGGGGTTCGGGTTCGGTTGAGTAGGCATTTGAGGTTGCCTTGGAGGAGCAGGAGGTAATGGCTGAGGTTGAACTGGTGGTGGAGGCAAAATGGCGGGAGGAGTATTGTACTAGGGCCTCCACCCCGACTAAGGTGCATTCCACTGAGGCTGTGGCTGGGCATGTGAATGATATGAATGAGAAGTAGGTTGAGTAGGGTACTGAGGTGGATAAGACCATGGAGGAGGCATGGACCAGGAAGGATGAGCAGGGGGACCCCAGGAAGGCATAGGAGTCGATTGGTTGGGGTTGTAATAAGCTTGAGGTGCCCCTTGCATTCCCTGCTGATAAGGTCTAGATCCTTGTGGCCTCCTTTGGTTGAGGTAATAGAGAGGTTCAGTGGGAGCTTCTGTCCCTTGGTACATGGCTTTAAACCCAGGTAAGGTTGGACACTGATTTGTGGGATGGTCCTCCTCACAAATGAAACATACTTCAACCGAATGCAATGGGCATTCGTTCTTAGGGTGTCTCCTTGTGCACCTAAGGAAGAAGACAGCCAAGGCTCTCTCAACTTCTTCTTTCTTCTGCTGGATCCTGAATGTGTCCAACTGAATGGCAATGGTCTGTCTCACCTCACTCTTGAGATCTTCTAATTGATTTGCAAGCTCATGTTTGGAGAAAGGGACACTAGTTGAGAGGAGGTTTCCCCTACCTCGTTTTCGAGCTGCCCTGGAGTGGTTTCTAAACACAGTCTTGATGTCCTCATAAGGCAGTTGGTAAATGTCCCCCCCAGCTAACATGTGAAGGGTATCTAAGAGGTCTTTAGGGACTCCTCGGAGCAGGACCAACTTGAGGGATTCAGGGTCAAGTGTGCACCTGGCCCGCTTATAGCTAAGTTGGAACCTCTCCTCATAATCCTCTAAGGACTCATCATTTCCCATGGTCATCCGAAAGATTTCTCCCTTGGTTTCCTTAGACCTTCAATAATCCCTGTACTTGGTATTGAAAGCTTGCTGCATCTGAGCCCAAGTGGTGATACTATTCCCAGGTAAGCCCATGAACCAGCGTAATGCTGCATCCTTAAGAGTTGAAGGGAAGAGTTTCAGCTTTTGCTCATCTTCAGTATAGTCATAGGTTCTACAAAGGACAGCAAACTCAAACAGGAAGGTATCAGGATCTTCAGTAGTCAGTCCATGGAAGTGAGGTAAGGCGGAGGGGCTAATGTTCTTCATTTTCATCTCTCCATTGGTCTCTCGGATGGGGAAGGCACCTTCTATTCTCTCATCTTCTCTTCTGTTGTCAGCCATAGCTTCAGATGGAGTGGTCTCTAACTCTTCTTCTATTATAGGATCTTTGTATATCTCGGGATGTTCACCTATAGGTTCTTCTGGGTCACTGTCACCAAAGAAGAGAGAAGGGTGACTTAGTGATGTTGTGGGGGTGTTGGGTAGGAATTTGCCTGATTTATCTCGGTTCCTACGAGGCATGAAATGGAAAATACTTTCTTTTTTGATTGTTTTTGCTTTTTTTCCTTTGGTACCTGTAAAACTGAAACAGATTGATCTACAACTAACTGTAAAGATGCAGAATTAAACTGAAAGCAGGAAAGAACTAATCTAATTTGCTCAAATGAAATTGCAGGAATGGAAATGCTAGTCTACGCTTGCAGAATTGAAACACTAGTCTACGCTTGCAGAAATGAAAGGCTAATCTACGAGAGCAGGAAATGCTAATCTATGAAAGCAGGAAATGTCTATGCTACTTTTGCAGAATGGAAATGAAATAAACTACTTAGCAGAAGATTGTAGTGGAAAATAGAAGAAAAGCAACAATTACTAATACTCTGATGCTTCCCCGGAAACGGCGCCAAAAAGATGGTGGGCTCCAGTATTGTAGCAATAATGCTACAACTCCTGGGGCTTCCTATCTCTAATTTTATCAACCCGGTAGTTTGTATAAACTTGGAAGCGACGGTGCTGTATGCACAAGTACTAGCTCTTGTCGCAGCTGTCACTTGGTCAGCTGGCACAAGTCTGCTAGGGCTCAAGCCAACTTCTATATGCTCTCAGAAGAAGCTTTCTAAATGATGGACGAAGGCTATCTCGAGGGAAATTGATCTACTTTGCAAAAATGAACTGAAAGCCAACCAAAGCATGGAAACCCTAGTAAACCCTAATCTGACTAGTTTAACCTCTATGGTGCAATAGTGAGAATGTAAATGTCTACAAATGATGCCATTACTTCTAATGATGTGAAATGCATGAACTCAAACTACTTCTATGAAAAAGACCATTGTTTTTGTATTTTTGCTTAAGTGGATGGAGTGATTATGAATTTGTTTCTTATTAGGGTTTGGTTGTGCAAAGGTGGTGCGAAGGGAGAGAAAGCTTGGGAAAGGTCAGGAGGGCTAGGAGAGGTCCCAGAGGGTCCCTAGCATTAGTCCACAGAGGTCTACAATGTTCGGATGCTCGGCAACCAAGTTTGCAGGCTTCTACAGGATGTCTGCAGGGGATCCTACAGGAAACTAAAGAATTCTACAGGAAGTCTGCTAACTTCTACATGATGTGCTGTAAGTGGAAGTTTTGGGTGATGGTGAAGTGATGGAACGGTATGGGTGGATAGGTGAGGTGAAGATGGAGCTTGTGATGACTCAGGAGCAGAGAAACAGGATGGAGAAAGAGTGCACGGAGTTGGTTGGTGGATAGAAGGATGGCAGCAACGAAAGGTCAAGAAGATGAAGCTACGTGGCAATGGATGAGTTGGAAGGTAAACGAGCTGAATAGAGGTCGAGTAGGTGGCTTGAGGAGAGGTTAAGAAGAAGAAGAAGGAAGTAGAATGATATGGAGCAGTGTAAATAAAACAAATTGCTTATGTCTTGCACCAAAAACGAGAATTCATTAACCAGTGCTACCTGTGCTATTAAATCAATAAACAGTGATGTAAATCATGAAGAAAAGTTGTGCATGGGATTGCAATGACGAAGTATGGCTCAAGAGAAAAAATGCATGGAAATATCCACGATTAAACCGACTATGTTGCAGCTTGCATGAAAGTAGAAAAGACTGCGTTTTTTTTGGTGGTTGGTATAGACTGCACCCCAATCCCTAAACAAAGATGGAAGTGGAGGCATTAACAACCTTTTCTTGGAGCTCCAGTGGATTACAAACCTCCTATCCTAATCTAAGCAACTGAAAGTAATTTAACCATAAGCTAATCCTACTCAATCTTATTAAAGAAATCAAATCATCAACCTGTGTTCTTTGAAATGCATATCAAAGCAAGGAAACAAAATGCTGGAAAGAAAGGTAAATAACACTACAAGAAGAGGAGATCTATTGCTCTCAGGTTGGGCCCTAACCTGAGAGCTATAGCTCCCTTAAAAGCTCAGAATTAGATCCAAATCTGCTTGCCTTTATTCATAATCAAAAGTCTAATGTCATGCCAAAACTGGCTTACAAAAACAAACATCGAGCTATGCTAAAAAATTACAATATCAGTCCCCAAAGTTCAAAAAGCTCCTAAAAAATGCTACGGCCTTCATATTTATACAAAATGAAGATCAAGCTGGCTTCCTCCATTCGTGGAGCTTGGCTGTCCAACTGAAAGTCAAACTGCTGTAAAACTACTGATCCTGTAGAACGTGTTGGCTGCCTTTAAGCTCAGTGGGGAGAGCTGTTAGAGCTCGGAGTTAAGGTGAAAATCACGAGGAGGGTCATCAAGACTGTGGACAACCTCCCTATGAACCCGTAATGTCACCTTTGCTGTCTCCGTGTCTCCTTTTGCGTGGTCTTTTGCTCTCTTTAATGCCAAGAACCTGAAATCATCATGTATTAGTCACATAGGTATAATGCCTGCCCTTCTTCCTACAAACAACACGAATATACTAAGAAATGAATGCATAAGTGGTAAAAGATGAATGGTTGAGCAAGGTAAGTAGGCCAATATGAGCAATTGTACCAAAAATTGGGGCTCATCACTAATCATTACCCTATTTCCAGAATTTTCAATTTTAAGACCCATAGTTTATAATTTTCTACATCTACCCTCAACAAGTATTGTAATAATTGAACAAAGTCTTCAAGAGACTATAACTCCCTTTTCTTTCGAATTTTACCCTTGAACTAGAGAACCAAGGTCAAATACCTTTTTTTAACATCCTTTTGTTGCAAAATATTGAAGGATAGTAAGATTTCCTTGTGTTCAAACCTACAAACTACCCAACTTAGTCATATCAACTTGCAAGAAGGGGGGTGGTTTTATCATAAGGGATCCCACAAATACATATAGAGTGTATAAAAATCTCATGGTGGTGGAAGTGTCTTAGAATTCAAATTGGTTGATGTACTTTAATATATTAGGGTATGATGATAGAGTGTCTTTGGAATTTGCACACAAATTCTAAAACATTAGAAACCATGATTGCATTAATGTTGCAAGAGGCTCGGAAATACAGTTGAATAGGGAAGTCAGCAATAGGGTATTAGGCCTCCCATTTGATCTATTCTATGACAAAGAGGATAGACAAATTTCCATAGATGCAAGGAAGTTAGTATTCTTGAATTATGAAGTGCTAGAGGAACATAAGTGGAGTAAAGAGGGAAAGTTTACTAGATCCCTTAGATGAGGTGGCATACCACTTATTGAAATGCATAACATATGAGCGAATACTAAACATGCTTTATGATTATCACTACACCAACTAAGAAACATTAAAAGGCTTGAAGAGAACCTTGGTATCCCCTATTTCATGTTGCAATCCCTGTGAGAAATGAGCTCAAAGGTTAAAAAATGGAAAGAAGAGGTATTGACTCACCACAGCTTCATCAAAACTATAGTTTGTGATACCTTATAAAGAAAACCATCAACGTATCTTAGGAGGACTTCATTAATATGAATAAATAATAATTTATGGCCTCACAAAAAATAATTAATGAATCTAACCCTAAGAAAGATCCAGGGAGGAAAAATAAGGCTAAAAAAGAAGAAGCCTAGAGGAGAAGAAAATATCATAAAATAACATGAGTAGAACACGAGGAAAAAGAAATAGATTCCAAATTAATCAAAATGGGGATACTAGAGAAAAACCCCTTGAATATTAGGGAAAAGACTTAAGTTATAGGAAAATGTGGGCAAAGCTTCAGAAGGGTCAGGATAAGGTCCCAAATAGCCCCTAAGATAATCACACCCTCTCTATCATAATAATGGACCATTAGGAAGTCCCTAACCCAACTAAATACCTAGTAGAGATGTAATAAGAGAAGAAAATAGAATTTCCAAAGATAGAGGAACCAACCATGCAAGTCACCTTAAATGAATTAGAAGCAATAAGGCTTAGGCCGTTAAGTGGAAAATCATAGTAGGGACAAGTAACGAGCACAGTTCGTATTTCCCGTTAAATACTTCAAAGAACTTGGAATATAAAGATCTCCATTGAGATACAAGAATATATATTATAAAGTATGAATAGGATGATGATACAATTGGGAGTGAGGGCCCTATATATATAGCCAGGAAGTACCCTTTCACGAAGAGTCATGTTTGTAGAGACATGCCTCTTTTTTAACTAATTATTATTTAATTACATTATATTATGATTATTATTTATTATCTATACTTATTACTTTCACATAAATTATGTTCATAACATTGCCTTTCCCTTCAAAAGGATTCGTCCTCATGAAAGGAATTGATCATTTTTTCTTCTACAAATGTTTTGTCATCTCGGGATGGTCATCGTTGTCAATACAAGTTGATATGATCCTTGGAGTGATACATAAAATTGTCGCATGGAGGAAGGATCTGACCATCCTAAATTAATATTTTGTGAAATATTTTGATTATTAGAAACTTGTGATGAATTGTTATCACTAGACTAAGTTGTGCACACTTCAATATTCTTCGGAACATAAGTTTTTTGTTTATGTTCTGAGTGATACAGATTTGTAGATTGATCGAAATGTCTATTCTTGTGATTCAGATGTAGATAAGGATTTATTTTGGTTTCCTTTATGATGTGTGTGGTAAGATTCTGAATTACTTCAAGTTTCGATGTCGTCGAGTTGGTTACAAAATCTTCACTTGGAATTTCCTTTGTTTGAACTGGAATATCTGAATATGTTTTAACTTCTATTGTTTTCTCATCTTCTTAAGTTGTGATATTGATTGAATCGGTATTCATTCCTCTTTCTTCCACTTGAACTGAAGACTTCGACACTTATTTCGTGATAAGTTCTTGTAATTTGTTTTTCAATGATGTATTATCATCCTTAATTTTCTTAATTTGAGTGAGTAGACTTTGTTTATGACTTCCGAAACCTAAAATTTCTTCATTTCTTGAGTCAACTTTATTTTGGTATTCAAGCTTCTCATCCTTTAAACAATTGATTTGTTCTAATAGCTTTTGGTTAAGGTTTTTTAAGCATAAGCTTTCCTCTTTTTTCCCTGATAGACTTTCATTGAGTTTCTTTTCAGAAATTTCTTTTTCTTGTTCTCATTGGTGTTTCTTAGCTTTATATTTTATCACTTTCATAAGTAGTTTTTTATTATTCTCCTTCAAATATGATTTTTTCTCATATTTTTTGGATATGACTTCTTCAAGTTCTTTCTACTTCCTGGATATTATTCATGGATTCTCTTGAAACATTAGTTTCTAAATATCCTTAAGATCTTTTGATGAAGGAATTATCAGTTTTGATTTCGTTGTCATGTCTTGGGCCCTGACCATCTTCCTCTTGTAAGGGAACATCAAGATTTTTCTTTTTTTTAATGAACGTACCTAATTCTTTGAACCAAGGTCGGCCAAGAATTATGGCAACCTCTTCGTCAAGAATAGTTACGACACAAAATTGAGATATGTACTCATAATGATCAATTGTCACTTGTAAATCATTAATTTCATATTATTTTTTGCCAAAAATATTCGTTCTTTCTGCTATGTTTGATTATGGGATTAATAGTTGATTTGCTCGATTAACATTGATATAATTTTCTTTGTGACTTGTGCTGATAGTGCTATTAATATCTTTTCCTTGGGTATTCCCTTTTAATGTGATTAATCAACAACCTGCAATTAGAATATTTTCTTTTTTTTGCACTAAATAGACATCCCATTGTAATTATTACTGCGGCACAAGATACAAAGTTACACAACCCCGATACCCATATGTTGAAATGGTTGTACAAACTTAACTATGAATACATGAGCGATGACCAACCAGATCTGGAACTGAACTGGATCGAACCCACTAAATACATCATGAACTAAACCGAATATCGCCCATAATACTATAATCATATAAGTTTCCTACACAAACACCCACCCTCATATGATCCATAGATATATTTATTCGCCTTTCCACACCCATTAACCTATTCTTCAGCCTTACCCTCAACCTCGGCCTTCTCTTCAGCAGGAGCTGCTTCAGCAGGCTTAACAGCACTCTCTTCAACCGTTGCAGTTTTTTCCTCTGGAATTTCAGCAGGTGCTTCTTCCTTGACCAATGATTCTTCAGCCTTTTCTTCAACAGCCGCAACCTCGGCGGGAGGCTAAGCGATAGTCTCTTCCTTAGCTGGCTCGGCTTCTTTGGGGCTCTCAACTTGTTTCACAAACAGTGATCTTGTTTCACTTGTCCCTGCTGTCTCTTCATCTTTGATGGGCACAAGTTTATGCTTGATCCCATCTTTGTAAACCTTGTAATAATTTTTCTTTCCGAAATATACCACATCCCTGTCATACTGCCATGGCCTGCCTAGCAGTATGTCACATACATCCATCGACATTATGTCACAAATGACCTTATCCTTATATTCGTCGATATGAAACTCCACTTCGCATTGCTCATCTACCAGCAACTGATGGCCTTCTTGCAGCCATGAAACTCTGTAAGGGGTTGGGTGTTTCAATCGCTTCAACCCCAACTTTTCCACCATCTCTCTGGCCACCAAGTTATTTGTACTTCCACTGTCAATAATTATCGTACAGGGCTGATCGTGTGACATACAAACCCTCCGAAACAAAGCTTTCCGCTGAGTTGGTTCAACTATTTATTCGATTGACTGTGACATACAAACCCTCTGAAACAAAGCTCTCCGCTGAGCTATTTCTTCAATTGACTGTGACATACAAACCCTCTGAAACAGAGCTCTCCGCTGAGTTTGTTCAGCGATTTCTTCGGCTGGTTTGAACAATACCGTGTTCAAAACTAGGGATTCCCCTTCCCCTGTTTCTGGAGCATTCTCTGGGTCTTGGGGAGGTGCGACATAAAAAAAAACAAACAACTTGCAACCTGCAACCTGCACAAACAAACAATCCATCACGAGATTACCCAATACTCGCTAAAGCCTTCGATCTATGCAACTGAAGTTTGGATCCATAGATCTTGATACAGAACAATCAATCAGAATATGGATTCTTGCATGACTACCATGAGCATGCATGTGACTTCATTACCATATTTTCCATCGCTCAAACTTTCCGAGTAGTCTTGCCCTCGTTTTCCAGCTGATGGACGAGTAGTCTTGCCCTCGTTTTCCAGCTGATGTCGTCAGTGTCAAGCGCTGGCACAGCCATAACTATTAGTTAATAACTAGATATTGTTTAGATATGGTTTAATAACTGGAACATAGTACACTTAATTATTTAGACTTAACTAAAACTCACCCCCTTGATTTCGGATATGAGATTTCAGAGAGACCAACCCGCGATAACAACTGATAAGAACAAATACTACACTTGATCTTAGCCAAAAGGCCGAGAAAGCTATGAACTATTTTGTCTATCTCTTTCCCTTTTATAGCATTCCTCTCCTCCGGTGCATTTTCCACCCACGCGTGTGGTATAATACAATACAACGCACTTCATCACATAGAATCAATTTTAACAAAACAATTGAAGATGTACTTCAAATAACTAGGAATAACATCTCCAATTAGAATGAGTAGCATACTTCAAAGTGGGGACAGGGACTGCGGATTTGAATTTGGATGTTGTTCACTCGCATATGTCAAAGTGGAGAGGGAAATGCCTAGGCGAATTTGGATGTTGTTGTTCAAAGAAAAGAGGAGATTCATTCAATAAGCTTCTATGTGATTTTTATTAGTGTACTTCGAATTTATTAATGAAGCATTTCATTTAGTGTACTTCGAATTTATTAATGGTTACATTAGAATAGGATTGATATTGAAGAAATGAACAACATTTTTTACAAATGGAATAATATGAACTTGTTAAGTGGTATGGAACCATTGTTAAAAATAAGTATAATTTTTTTAATTCGAAGAAAATGGATCATTGTCATTTCAACAAAGTGAATCACATCTATTGAAGTGAGTGATAGATCACTAGGGGGAATGTAATGAAGGGCCTTAACCTTGCTCAATCTATGAGCTACCATTTAATTAAATGAACCCTTATTCACCCATGTTGACATGACTGGGTGATAGAGCTTTTTACTAAATGATGTGATTTAGTGAGAAGATGAACAACCATTGTGTTACAGGTCATTTTGTCACATATGCTCTAAAAGCATGAAACCAAATCAATCAACAACCTTCAACACTTTGTCATAATCCCTTTACAAAGCCCTAAGCATCATTTCTCCAAAGATTTTTATTTTCAAGGACAATTTGCTCAAAACAATGTTTTCAACCCCAACACACCTTGCATGATTGACTACCTACGTTGGATGCAAGTTGCATACCTGAGCACTGGCATTGATCAACGCATGTTACTCCCTTTTGCACGTGTGTTGATTCTAGAAATTTGGGAAAATTAAAAAATATTTTTGAAGCCTCTTCTTCTAAAAGCTTCTAAGCTGGTTTTAACCATTCACCATGGATAGAGATCTCGAATTCCTATCTGATCCTATCTTGGAGATCTTATCTCTTGTCCCTTGAGCTTATCCTCCCTCATAACTGGAGATTGGTAAATCCTAAACTACCATGTTTACCCTATAAATTTACTGCCTCCCATGGAGTCTAGATTGGCTTTTAGAGATTGCTAGTGCCCTCACGCTGCTACTTTGAGGTTAAGTAATCATCATCCATTTGTGTTAGGGTTGAATGTGAAGGTTTGCTTTGTGGTGAGGAAGGACAAGTCAATTGAGGATACATCTACAAAGTAAAACTTATATATATGGTTGTAACTCTCTCCTTTATTTATTAATTAAAAAAGCATCTTGTTTTCCTATACTTGTGTTATGTCATGTTGATTCATTGAATAGAGATATTGAATTATGTTATGTGGATATTGTAGTTTCTTCGCTTGTTTTAATCATTGTTACAAGTTCCATTTATAGCGTGTGGAACTAGGATTGGAGCTTATAGGAAAAGAGAAGAGGAGGACTTACTACAGATTCCAGGTAGGTCTATTTTCCATAGTCTAATCTATTTAAGGAAAACATTGATATTTTTTCCCTATGTTGTTCTAGATCAGACCACTAGATCTAGGGACTTCATTTTTGTCTGCGTAAGTGAATTTTCCATATAACAAATTGGCGACTCCATTGGGGATTTAGATTTCCCTTAGTGGTTTCCTTGGCCTTAGCATTTTTTCACCTTTCAAAGTGACCTTAATTGACTTATTCAGACATTAATTAACCTCAGGAAAGCACACTTTTGAGCTTGGTAGGGTTCCTTGTGTCATCTTTTGGCCAAATTAGCCCCAGCGCACTCTCTGTTCAGTAATGGAGCACTGCAGCGCAGTCCCTCCTCTCTGGAAGTGCATTGATGCACATTGGTGTCTCGTCTCATACTAGTTGCATCATAGGGAATTCGGGTGAACTCGTACCATGAGCCTTGAAACTGAAACATAATTAAAGTTCAACTTCTAAAATTTATTCAATCAATCTAAGGAGCATTTGGAACATTAACGACACACAAAGAGGTCTAGTCTAGAGATGTGTTCTGATGTCTTTAAACGTAGGAGTTGTTGTTACTTGTTCGCGTTACATTCTAGGGGTACTCGGTATTCCACATACATAAGTATATCATATCGTTCTCCACGTACCTTCAAGTATATCAGATGGCATTCCACGTATGAAAAGCATATTGAAATACTTCCTATTGTATAGGACGCATTAGAAAACACTACTACATGCTGCACTTCCACGTACCTTCGGGTGTATTTTGGAAGTCCCCTATAGGTCGTTATCCTGCCATAGGTAACCGAGTTGGTCACCTTATCTACTGTGATACACCAAACACAACATTCTGGTAGATTGCACACAACATTCTGGTAGATTGCACACACATACTAGAAACGGTGTTCTATAGTTCAAAAGTGACTTAGTAATCCGTTATCTACCTAGTTACCCCTGTTTTGTTTTATTTGTGTCTTTAATTTCTAAAATCAATTAATTTACCGTGGAACAACACGCTCACCGTGGAACAACTTCTTAGTAGATCTTAGGTTGAGATTAATGGCAACATTTCTTGAGTCCACTAGTTAAGGAAACCCATTTGATGAGAATCCTAATTTTTTTCCTTCTTTTGGAAATATTGGTGCTCCTTATATGACAACATTGTCCCTTCCTAGATTTACCATTGGTTTACCAGTTTTATTGTTTTCAACCTCCTTATTTATGAATTTCAGACTACTTCTTAACCAGGTAGTCCTCTTGAACAACACCAACCTCAAGTTGATCCTAACGTTGACCCTTTGCCTTCTTCGTTTGTTGTTTCTTCATCCTTTTCTTCTTCCTCACCTGGTGAAAGTCTTGATTCAAGTAATCGGGAATCTATGAAGAAGAAGAAAAGGACAAAGAAGAAGAAGCCAAATAAGCAGGGGGAAACCAAGAAAAGATTGTTATGAATGTAACTAATGTCGAGAAACTTTCCATCAAGCCCCGTAAAGTGAAATTCCCTTGCAATATTTGTAAGGGTAACCACCTTCTTAAATATTTCTCTGATATTCCATAGGTTAGAAGTGTGGTCCTCAAGCCCTTGTCATCACCCCTTGTCATCAACCTCTAGAGATCATGCTCGTGATAAACTGTCAACTAGTGATAGTAAGGTCAATGGGAAAGAGGGTAAAGTTTAGTTTCCTTGTAGGTTATTTGAAAGGTATCATCTTATGCACCTTTGTCCTTATAGGATGAAGCCTCAAAAGTGTTGGAAAACCTTACAGTTTCTCAGCGACGACATCCAGCTGGTTACCAAAAGCTTTATCCCAGTCCTCCACTATTTGATGAAGTGATTGAACAAAATCCAGTAAATCCCACTCTCTTTGGACGTGAATCCCACGAATTTGTTCCCAACCAACCATTGGTTGTGAAAATGGTTGACTTGATTCCACCTCTAGTTTATCATACTTTTGTCGTAGAGAGTGAGGTTCATACCGCTTCGGTTCTTCTTCTTTCTTCAGATCTTGTCGAACAAGGGGACATTTCTCCTGTTGTCACGAAACCCGTTCTTAGTAATGACTCACTTGTTCAGACTATTCAACAGGTACAAGTAAGTCAACCCATTCATAGCATGCCACAGGTTCCAATTAGTCAACATGTTCCAAGAATGATGCAAATTCTGTTAGACCAATCGTTACAAGGAATACCCCAAGCTCATGTTGGTCAGAAAACAATGCAACAACCATATTTAGGCCAATGTTTCCAAGGTATAGACACCCAACAATATCAAGGCTACCCAAACTATCAGAGCTTTCCTAGGACTAGACAACCTGGTATGGGTTATCCTACTTATCAAAACAATATGTATCAAGGTGGGATGCAAATGTCAGTAGCCCAATCCATCCCATCCTATTTTGGATATCCCTCACCGGCAGTTAACCTTCACCCACAAGGTTACTAAGCTACCAAGGTGTCGGAGCATAATTCCTTTTATTGTGTCAAGCTCGCTAATAAATGAAACAAGTGTAAGAGCAAAGTTTCTTTTCGTGTGTCAAGCTCCTTAAAAAATGAAACAAAGTCCTGAAGCATAGTTCCTTTTCTTGTGTCAAGCTCGTTAAAAAATGAAACAAGGTATCAGAGAAAATTTCCTTTTCTTGTGTCAAGATCGTTAAAAAATAATAAGGTCTTTGAGCAGAATTTATTTTCCTATGTCAAGCTCATTAAAAAATGAAACAAATGTCCCTCCAAGGCGAGTCTTTCACTTGGTCTCGTAAATGAACCTTCATTCCATCCACCTATTAATAACCAGTAGTCTACTTAGGTGAATGAAATGAAGCTTGGGGGGCATGTTCCTAGAATTAAGTCATTATGCTAGGGGCATGAATACCATTCTCAAGCATATTTTTTCTCCGTTTCAAGATTGACTGAAAATGAAACCAATTCTAAGCATAGTTTCCACATGTTTCAAGCTTGTGTAAAAATGAAAGTAACCTAAAGCATAGTTTTTCTTTGTTTCAAGCTTGTGTAAAAATGAAACCACTCACAATTTACTTCTTGTGATTGCCATTTTGTCAGCTTGTTTCTGCTAAATGAGCTTTGGTTTTCTCATCTCATCGTCACCATCTGATTGGTGGATCATACCCTTTCATGAATACCTTGCATGACTGACTACCTGCGTTGGGTGCAAGTTTCATACCTAAGCATTGGCATTGATCAACGCGTGTTGCTCCCTTTTGCAGGTGCATTGATTCTAGAAATTTAGGAAAATTAAAAAATATTTTTGAAGCCTCTTCTTCCAGAAGCTTCTAAGCTGGTTTTAACCATTTAACATGGATAGAGATCTAGAATTCCTATTTGATCCTAGCTTGGAAATATTGTCTCTTATCCCTTGATCTTATCCTCCTTTATAAGTGGATCTCAAGCCTAGATTGGTAAATCCTAAACTACCATGTTTACCCTATAAATGTACCGCCTCCCATGGAGCCTGGGTTTGATTTTGGAGATTGTTAGTGCCCACGTGTTGGTTCTTTGAGCTTAAGGAATCATCATCCATTTGCATTAGGGTTGACTGTGAAGGTTTGCTTTGTGGCAAGGAAGGACAAGTCAATTGGGGAGACATCTACAAAGTCAACTTCTATATATGGTTGTAACTCTCTACTTTATTTATTAATACAAAAAGCATCATGTTTTCCTATACGTGTGTTATGCTTATGCTCTTGTGTTTCAATGCCATGTTGACTCATTGAATAGAAATATTAGATTATGTTATGTGGATATTGTAGTTCCTTTGCTTGTTTTAGTCATAGTTATAGGTTCTATTTATAGCGCATGGAATTAGGATTGGAGCTTACAAGAAAAGAGAAGAGGAGGACTTACTATAGATTCAAGGTTGGTCTCTTTTCTGTAGTTTAATCTCTTCAAGGAAAACATTGATCTTTTAGCCCTCTATTGTTATAGACCATACCATTAAATCTAAGGAGTTCATTTTTGTCTGCAAAAGTGAATTTTCCATATAACACACTGGTTTGGGTGAATGAAATATTTGGAATATGGAAGCCCAAACAAATTGGCATTCCAATAGTCTCAAGGGGATTAGACTAATCATTGACCCATCATGTCAATTTCCTTTTACTATACAAGGGGGATTTTAGGTGGGTTCATCAAGAAGGGAAGAAATAACATATTTGGAATTGAAGTTTTCCTACTAAATGATGTGAATAATTTTTTAAATTATTCCTTTAATAGTAACCACCCCTCTTAGATTTACCCACTTTTACAAGCTCTTTAGGGTAAACATGAGTTGAGTGTCACTATGATATGACCCGACCTCCAAGTTCTAGTTATGTAACTAGGGCCGACAAACCGACAACAAATTGACATCCCTCAGAAACTACAGACCACTCAAGAGCTTGCAAACCACCTTAGGTATTCAATCTCTGAGATGGAACTCTTTTTCACACAGTTTACACTCCAACTGTACCCACAAGACTACATGCATGTGGTTGGGAGGCTATAACCGCACTCACAAGCTTGCCTACATGCGGTTATGACCCAATTTCTTCAATTCAGTGCATGCAGTTGTGATATCTACGCCACATTTTCAGGCAAGCCTCAAGGCCACTGCCTGTAATTTTCCATAATTATATCGATAATGATAACAATGCTAAATAATGAAAACTTAAGCAATATCTTGACCTAGACATGCCTAATGCAGGATAGACATTTCACTGATGCCTTTTTATCAGTAGTGTCTCCTTTTTATTCATTTTCCTTCATTTTTCCTCTAATTTCCCTTGCGTGCAAATTTGTGTCTCTTCACCTTAGTTTTCTCCTATTTTCCTTTATTTTCATAATTAAATCTCATTAATTGCCTCTTTGTCTTTGTCAATGTGTTTGTCAATTTCCATAGTGTTCAATTTTCTCTTAGGGTTGTATTATTCTTTGCTTTGATAATTGCATTCATATATATTCATCATTTACATATTCATTCACCCCGTTATATTATCACATCCTATGCAATTATGTAGAAAGAAAAATGTTATGAACAATGCAACAGAACATTAGAAGAAAAGGATACACACATAGAGACACCGGGATTGATTGGAGACTAGGGAAAAACCCCACAAGGAGGAAAACCCGAAATTCTTCTTCTTATTCTATTAGATTTCATCAATTGTTTAGCTGAGATACAAAGTACATCATTATGATTCACCATAAATCATATTAGGCTCCCTAAAAGAAAATAGCTTGAAAACTATGTTTGTGAACAATAGGAGATACATCCACAAGGACTTCCATCATCTAACTGCCTTCTAACTCTGATAAGAATAAGTTTTCTAAATGAGTACACAACTTACATACTGTTGTGTGATGTCAATCCATAACACTGATTTGCAAGCATATGTAGTGCTATAACGATACCACACTGCAATGTCATACATATTGTGCCAATCATACGTATTGTTGTGGTGCCGTAAATACAATTGTGGCCAATGTGATGTCGTAAATTGTGATCTCAATAGAGAAGATACATGCATATAATACTTATATATGAGTATCAACTCCATGCCTGGACCACCCAAATTTTCATGATGTTGTACATACGATGCATTACCAATATATATATATATATATATATATATATATATATATATATAATGATGTGGAACTGTAGCGAGATCATTATTGGGTGACTAACCATTACAGAGCCATAACAATTGAATAATAATTCCCATAATACTAATGCGGTTATACTGTAATGAATGTGGCGATATTGTTGTGCTCAAATGAAACGAAAATAATAAAGCGGTCATTCTGTAACGAATGCGGCCATACTATTATGCCCAAGAGAGACAAGAATGATAATGTGGGTCATAGATTCCCCTGCAAAAGAGCATAGTCCTGAAACGAAAGCAAGAAAGGTGTTGTAATGTAGATACCACTATGTGTGATTTGTAATACACGAGGTATGGCAAGTGCGATGCAATTTAATAATAATGCAAACCATAGTGAATCATCTTGGAACAAGTGCAACGTTAATGAACCCTCAGATAAATTTATCGCTACATTTTACTTCATGCAATTTTACATATAGATTTAGATATTGCATATTGATGCGATAATATCAGCCATATATATCTGAGATTTAAGTGCTCATTGCACAATATTTAAATCATAATCAAATGTGACCATACACTGAAGAGTTGTGACCATAGTAACATTACCACAAGAGATAGCGAGACCATAGAGAATAATTGAGAACTTTCCATCCACCAAGAATTGTGAGAACATGCCTCAAATACATAACTGAGTGCTTCAAAATGTCTTAGAACGAGAACACGAGCGTTAGACAGATCTCTACGATAAACAACAACCTTTGCGATGAAACATACCTATCTCTAATCATAATTTGATGATGTTTTAAATTGAGTTCTCAACCATCTATATTTATATTAATTTATGCCAGTCGAAAACCATGACTTTAAAACATGGAGCGGGAAAACTTCAAAATTCAATTTGTTTTTCTTTCTTTTCATATTATTTAATAAACATTCTTATAAATATTTACCGAAAATAATTCTTATTTTGTCAAGATAGGCTTCATATTCAGCTTAGGGTTTCCCTTAGGGTAAATTTGTCCCAACGCTGCCCAATTTTAACACTCCCTCTCAGCTAGGGAGAAATTGCCATTTGCATCATAAGTCCCTTTTTATCCTTGTTATACTTCCTCTCGAAACAATACCATCTTAGATCTCATGTCACAATATAACAATAGGTATGTAGTTGTATCATCATTATATCACACCTCATCATATAGAAGAAGAATAATCAATAATCAAAGGTAGGGAAGATCGATCCTCGATCCATACTAGACTTTGAGTCAAATCACATGACTTGTAATTCATCTATATTAACAAAAGTATCCATCTCATCTCATTTTTGTTTGATCATCAGCTAAACAATCTCGATCTAAAAGAAGAAAAAGAATCATCATATGGGAGTCCATCTCAACCCACATCATCATCAAAAGGAGGCATTTAGCTTCTATCCTATATATAATACTCAATATGATCATCTGCAATAGAATCACGATCGTCATCGAATCACATCTCTAGTTGTTGAACAATCTCAAATCTGAAGAAGAATGCTTTTTCATCATAGGGGAGCCCAACTCAACCCACAATAACATCGGATATCTTAGCTCAATACAGAACCACATCAGGGAGCTCTACTCAACCTAGAACCACATCAGGCAGCCCAACTCAACCCTCTATCAACTTATCGCAAGGTCAAGGATCACACTTTGAGGATTGAAAGAGGGTGGGTCACAAGACCTTGCCACCCTCACCAAAAATGATAAGAGGCAAGTCTCCATGCCTAGGGGTATAACCCTTACTAGGATTGATCCTTAGTGATCAAGATGTCGAACATCCTGCATCCCAGTCATAGGGAGTACGGTAGTACATGATGCATTCATATGTAGTGTTATGGTCCCTAACCACTTTTCCCAACTCATTGGCCAGATGAGAGGTGCTTCCCATCAGTCCCAGACTACATGGGTAGGATGTATGTTGGGGCATCCATAGGAGAAGGTGAACAACTCATCCTGCTCATATGCCATATGAGAAGGTGAACCACTCATCCTATGGATATATGATCAATCGTTGGGGAAGGTGAACTAATCACCCTACACATAGGTGTCATCAATCGTGGGGGAAGGTGAACCACTCACCCTATGGTCGCTCATAGCTCTAAGAAGTACCCCAAGGCCCCAAGAGCTCCCAGAGCTTAATGTCCAACTCAAGCAGGGCCTTCTTGGGAGGGTCCTTCCATGACTTCAAGTCTCTCTCAGAAGGCTAGGAATTTGACCTTCCCCAAGGGCTTCGTGAGAATTTCAACAACCTATTCATCAATTATGATGTGTTGGATCCTTATTTCTCCTCATTGTACCATATCTTGGATAAAGTGGTACCTAATATCGATGTGCTTGGAGCGGTCGTGGAACACGGGATTCTTTGGAAGGAGAATCCACTTTGGTTATCACAATAGATCATGGTGGTATCCAACACATGCTCAAATAGCTCACTGAAGAGCTTCCTTGGCCAAATAACTTCACAACACGCCATACTATCTTCAATGTATTCGATCTCAACGGTGCTTAAAGCAACCGATTTTTGCTTCCTACTCATCTGATAAATTGAAGCAGAGATCCCAATGAGAAGCAACATCTTGACATGCTCTTTCTATCCACCACACTGTCAGCCCAATAAACATAAGAATATCCATGTAGCCTCAAATTTTCGGCACTGTAACTCAGTCCATAGTTGATAATGCCACGAAGACATCTTAGAAGACTCTTTGCAACAACCCTGAGTACGTGATGAGGCTTAGTATCAGTGTAAATAGATCACTAAAGAATCATGTCATCTTATGTAGAACTTAGAGCAGCACTCTTTTTTAATCCATGAAGATGTTTGTGTCCATCTAGACACACACACACACATATGAGCAACAAATGAATTCATCAAATCTAATGACAATAATCCATCAATGTCAGCCAACGTCCCAAAAATACTTCTTTACTGGAAGAGGATCCTAAAACTATTTGAGGTAGACCAACCCTGTCAGTAAAGAACTGCAATCATGGTACTTCTAATTATCCATCACAAATAAATAGTAGGTGTTGGGACATCATCAAGGATTTCTCCCTTTGAATGGGAAGCCTCTTCATTCGTCAAACAAGACACCAACCTGACTTACATTTTATTTTTATGCATCAACAAAACTGTCAGATTACATAGTCAATCTATATCAGGTTTCCATGCATATCATAGTTAGGAGAAGTCATCACCAACTATATCTTATCAAAGGCTTATCAAATATCAATCAATCAAAGAGATGGTTAGGAGATACTAAATATCAGAGTAACCATATTTATCACAGGTATTATCAATCAGCATATGACAAAGTCATATATATCATATTTATTAGCAATCAAATTTACCCATATGTGAATGTGACTGATATACATAAGAATGTAAATTAAGACGAACAGTAATATACTTGTCATACCTCATGTCCTAACTTACCATCTTGACATAATTATACGTACCTTGTAATGTTCAGATACCTTTATAGTACATACTCTTTGACATCTTGCAAAAATTTAGGTTCTTGCTTCTAGCTTTCCTTTTTTTTACACCAACTTCCTCCTTGCACTAGATGATTCTTATCTTTAACAAGGGTTCAAGGAAGTGATCAACTCCCTCTTAATTTTATCTTCAAAAGAAACTATAGTCCATCAACTAGAAAATCTTTAAATCTTGAAGTACCACTGACGATTGACGATTGTATCGCAACCCCCTAAACCGCCGAACGTTAACGCGCTATCGACCGGCGGTTTTGGCATCATACTCCTGCCACGCGTCGTGCTCTCAGCCTGATCACTCGCCCTCCGTCCGAAACCACCCAGCCCCAAAAGCGGTGTGGGAAAAACGGCTTACCACTGCCCTCCGCCACGTCACCCTTTGTTGACATCACCCGCCACGTCATCTGCCCTGTACTCCTGCTGACGTCATCCGTACTGCTAACGTCATCCGCCCAATCAACTCAGAAATTCCCGCAAAAACTTCATTTTCGTCAAATAAAAAGGATAAAATATCATTTTTGTTGTAGTTTAGCTGCAAACTGTGCTCCGGGCATAACAACGACTAAGGTTGCATTTTCAGTTTTCCAACCAGAAAGGCTACATCGACGAGCTCGCAGACTCAACCGACCTGCCAATATACAGTTTCCTCATCTTTTTGATACAGGTACCTTTAAAAACTTTCTCAATAAATGGTTGTCAGTGCATCAATTTCCAGGACTTCTCAGCAATCTTCGCAGGAAGTTAGCATACCAGCCACAGAAAGGTTTAAAAGGAAAGGAATTAGAAGGCGCAGAACAACCTCTAGTGTCCCAACAACAGGTGTTTGTCCATAGCTGTGTTGTTACCCCTGGAAAAAGGGAAATTTTGGGCTAAATATCATACGGAGATGAACAGAGATAAACATCCACATTAAAGAGTATAAGTTCAGCATTAAAGTGTATCAGAGCTGACAAAATGTGGCAGATTAGAATTAAATGTGGCAGAGCGGAATTAAAGGCAACAAATCAGAATTAAAGAGCACAGTTAAGACAGGCAGTTGACGCAGAGTTACTACAAAAGACAGCTGCAAGCCGAACCCTAAAGGCCTGCCTTCAACATGGCATCAACTATCTTTCTCTAGCCGCTTCTATTTTTTCTTGTAAACTGTTATCAGTCATCCTAGATATTATCTCATAGCTGTTATGAGATATTTGTTGTACAAATTTGTAGTATAAATACCCCCTCCATTAGAGTATTGAAGTGGTGTGTGGTGGGTGGATTTTCCAGACTCTGATGTAATATTGATCTTTTTTGGAATAAAAAGTTGTTGGAATCAACTGTTGTCTGACCTACTGGATGAAGAATTAAAGCAGAGGACTTGTCATAGATTTCTTGAATCAACCACTGGATCAATAAGTCCTCTATATTTTGTGTTTTACAGTTTTCATGTTTATTATATCATCTGTGTTTCATAAATCTGAACGATAAAGAAAAGGTTAATTTCAGAATATGCTTGATTGCACTCTGTTTTTAGTCTTTATTATTCTCTATGTTTTCTTTAGAATTAGAATAAGCAGTGAAATCTTTATGGCTCATGTTTCCTTATTCTTTCATGTTGATTATTTGCTGAGGAATACTTAACTACTCCTTAACAGTAATCATCCATTTTCCCTCTTTCAATAGGTTGAAGGATTCTTAATTTCCCTTCATCCTTTTGAGCCCATTCCATATGTTTCCAGTCTTTATTTGTTACCTGTTTGACTACCTTGCTCTGTGAAGCCATCCTCTGTTAAGAAACCAAATCGAGAAAGCCATATTCTTTGACTCCATTAGCCCAATGCACTGAACTGCTCTGTTTTACGTCTTTGTTCTATTGAATTTCACCACCCAAACTCAAACAAAACCCTTGAACCTCATAACTAGCCTAATACCTTTAAAAACAAAGCTAAATCATAAAGAGAGAGCCCTCTCTGGATACAGATTGGCTAGATTCTGTATCTAAAAGATTGGTCTGTGGTTACCTCGACATCCTTCCCTTTCTTACAACTTTGAGGAAAACCTGAGTGATAACATCATTGGCGACTCCACTAGGGACCTGAATACTTGTTTGTTACTACTGTTTTTTGTATAAGCTACAGACGGAGCCTGAAGTCATCCAGGTAGCCTTTGAAATGCTTTTGCTTTGCAATTGCAGAAGTAAATGAATGCTACTTCAGTCTATCTTCGATCTAGATTATAGATTGGACAATTGGTTTCAAATACTTGATCAGTTCCTCTTTTCAAAAAGTCTTTAGGAAAGTTCAAAACTCCCACATCTAAAACCGCCTAGAAGAGACTGTTAAAATTGTATTGTCAAATCTATTTCAAGGAAAAACCAAAAACACACCTAGAAACTTGCTTCAGAAAAGATTGATTACATCAGATCAAATCCTGATCCTAATCCCCCACCTGTGTTTGAAAATCCTAATCTGATTTCTAGGATTTTTAAAAGACAAGAGAGCCAAGAAAAGTCTGCTAGTTCACACCTTGACAGACATTTGCAGAACTCCATTCAATTTGAGCTTACCTCTGGAAGAACACCAAACCTTTCTGTGATTACTGCAGCTTCTCCAAGTTCACCGTCAGCATCTCAAAATACCCTTTCCACTCCTCCATCTACAACACACATTCCCATTGTTATCCCTACTCCTCCAGTTGTCACATCTATTTCTGCAACCATGGCAAACCGATACACTCCCCTAAATTTACTTGCCAATCTAGGGGCTCTGCCCCAAGACTATCAAAGTAAAATCACCTATTTTGAAGGTACTGGTACTTACACAACGCAACAACTACCAAGAAAATTACTAACCATTTTGAAAGTTATGAGATTGATGCTGATGATGTTAGAATGAAAGTATTTGTTCAAAGTTTAACTGGAGATGTTAGAACCTAGTTTAGAACCCTCCCTGCAAACAGTATCAACGACCCACAAGCTGTTTATCAGACCTTCTTGAACAGATGGGAAAAGAAGAAAGATCCTCTCCACATTTTGTCAGAGTATGAAAACCTAAGAAAAGGCACACAAGAAACTGTCCAAGATTACTGTACCAGATTCAATAATATCTACAATGCTATTCCTCAAAATCTCAGACCTCCTCCAGATTTGGCCTTGATCAAATTCCCTGATACATTTGATTCTGATATGGCATACCAGCTTAGGGAAAGAGCTCCTCGAAACTTAGAAGAGATGCAGAGTATAGCTGTCAGTGTTGAGGCCAACCTGATAGCTAAACGATCTAGAGCTAGAGCTGAAAGGAGGATACCTTTCAAAGAAGAATCTTCTACATTTGAACAAAAATTAGATGTTATAATTAAAGGAATGGATAGACTCGGAGATAGAGTAGAAACAATTGAGAGAAAATCCCCCTGGGATGGCCAACCAAGCAATACTGGGAGAAATCCAAATTTCAGGAAGAACCAAAATCCTAACGCTGGAAAGACATGGCCTGACCAAAATATTAGGCCCCCATTTCAAGAAAATTACGCTGAAGCCTCAACTTCTGATGAACCAACAGAAGACACTCAAATTAATTTGATGGGACTCGACAATGAACAAGTTTTCTTGACCCAAGAGGATCAAAAAGCTCACATTCTTAAACAATTCCAAACTCAGTCAGGTGAATCATTTGACTTTAGGAAGGGATATGATACAACCATTTATGAAGTACACAAACAATACAATCTGAGGAGCAGAAGGATAGATGTCCCTGAAATCAGCAAACAGAAAGATACCAAGCAACCTAACAAAGGTAAGATCAGTAACCCCCCCGTACATTTTCTATTTAAAACATGTCATAACCCTGATAACCCAATTGTTGAAGATATATCAAATAATCAACCACCTAACAGACAACCTTCCACTTCCATTCATACTAAAGGAACCGTAGAAGAGCCTCTAGAAATTGATTTAAAAAGAACTTCAGCCCATAATACCACTCCTCAAGAGGAAAGAAACGCAGAAAATCCAGTTGTCCGAAGTACAAAAACTCAGACCAAAAAACCTTTCAATCTTGAGACAGAAGTAGGCAAACTAAAGATGTTGTTCCATTATCAGAATTAACTAAACATAATGTCTACAGAAGTCAAATCAGCAGATCACTCAAAATTTCTGTGAACGAAGATTCAGTAAATGTTTTTGATGACCAACCTAAATTGATATTTGGCCCAGGAGTAAATGGAAAAACAGTAGAGGGAGAAGTTCCTCCTTTCTATGTAGGTATAAACATACATGATAAAATAATCCATAATGCCATGTTTGATTCCGATGCTTCCCATAACTTAATGCCTAAATCTGTAATGGAGAGATTAGACCTTGACATCACCAGGCCATATAAAGACCTTTTCTCTTTTGATTCAAGTTAGGTCAAATGTTTGGGTTTAATCAAAAACTTATGTGTGTCACTAGTCTAATATCCTACCAAAACCATATTGATGGACATAGTAGTAGCTGATATTCCAACATAGTATGGCATGTTATTGTCTAGATCTTGGGGTGCAAAGCTTCAAGGATCTTTACAGCTAGACATGTCTTATGCTCCTATTTCAGTGTTTGGTCAACCCAAGAGATTATACAGAGAAACCTTAATGAAATATGTAGTAAGTAGTTAAGAGAAACCTCAAAATTTCCCTATATACTCAGTACATTCAGATATGGATTCTTTTATCCTTTACAATGCTGAAATTGATCCCCCACATGCAATAAAAGTTTTAGCAGATGAAACGCAAGAAACAACAAATGAAAAGTCTAGTGTCCGAATTCAAGAAATTTCTGAAAATCATAGAACATCAGATAAACCAGAAGAAACTGAAAAACCAGATCTCCCTAATAAATAGATCCCGGAAACTCCAAATGCTAATTATGAACATGAAATCCTTTGGTACTTAGAATTTGATGCTTCTATGAACAAATTAGGAGCAAGATCAGGAGTCTGGGTGCACAATCTTGAAAACAATCATGCGGAAGGCCATGCCTACAGGCTAAACTTTAGGTGCACTAATAATATGGCTGAATATGAAGCTCTATTGCTAGGTCTTAAACTGGTCAATAAATTGGGAGCAACTAGAGTGTCAGTCCTGGGAGATTCTGATTTAATCATTCAACAGATAAAAGGGAAGTTCTTGACACCAGATTGAGAGAGTACAGAGGAACAACTATAGAGATCCTCAATACATTTCTAGAAACTCAGCTTGCCAAAATCCCGAGAAAACATAACTTGCAAGATCATAGCCTAGTAATGTTTTCCAGCACCTGCAAATTACCATTTGAACCAAATCATCAATTCACAGTAAAAATTAGACACAGGCCAGCCATACCTGATAATGTGAAGAACTAGAAAGTGTTTGACAGTGATAATCAGATCAACAATTTTCTAACCCTTGAAGAAGAATTTTCCACCACTAACATAGATGGAGATACAGTTAGTGAGTTTGATCTAACAAATCAGATAGAAACAAACATTTCGGCATAAAATGCAACTCAAATACTTCATCCAACGCAATTTACCAAAAAGGAAATACAGGATCTCAAAGAAATAGAAGTTGATGAGATTATTGAAGGAGAATCTGAAATTAGCAATTTGAAAGACAATCATTTGCCCAAAGGATTAACTCCTTTGGAAGATCTCTTTGATTTCAACGATATTCCAAAGAAACCCCAGATGGAACCTCTAAAAGCAGACATTGAAGACTACAACATAGGAACTGAAGAGAATCCTAAAATGGTAAAATTATCCAAATCTTTACCCCCTGATCAAAAACTTGAGTATGTTGAACCGATCAAAGAATTCCAGGATATTTTTTCCTGGAGCTATGAAGCCCTAAAATCTTATGACACCTCTGTAATTCAACATACAATACCCCTCAAGGAAAATAAAAAACCATTCAAACAAAAGCTCAGAAGAATCAACCCCGTACTGCTACCTTTAATTGAAAAAGAAATCAAACGAATGCATGATGCAGGGATAATTGCTCCAATCAGATTTTCAGAGTGGGTGTCTAATTTAGTGCCTACCAGGAAGAAAACATGGGAAATCAGATTATGTGTTGACTTAAGGAATGTAAACAAGGTTTCTCTGAAAGACAATTACCCTTAACCTAAGATGGATCATATTTTACAAAGAGTAGTAGGTGCTTCTAGGATTTCACTTTTGGATGGGTTTTCAGGGTTTAATCAGATTCTGGTTCATCCTGATGACCAAGAAAAGACTGCATTTACAACACCATGGGGTACATTCAAATATGTTAAAATGCCATTCAGACTTAAGAATGTAGGGGCAACCTTTCAACGAGCAATGGACATAGCTTTTGCAAAAGAAATTCATGATTTTCTGGTTGTATATCTAGATGACCTCACTATGTTTTCTAGATCATATCAGCAACATTTAGATCATTTAAGACAAGTGTTTTTAAAATGTAGAAAGTACGGTATTTGATTAAATCCTAAAAAGTCTTTGTTTGGTCTAGAAAAAGGCAAACTGTTAGGCCATATCATCTCCAAAGATGGCATCAGAATTGATCCTGCCAGAATAGAAGCTATTCTGCAAATACCCCACCCCAGAAATGTCAAAGAACTTCAAGCTTTCCTAGGAAAGCTTAACTTTTTGAGGAGATTCATATCCAATTTGGCTGAATTAACAAGATTGCTGAACAATATGTTAAAAAAAGATTCAAAGGTTAAGTGGACAGTAGAAGCCAAACAAGCATTTGAAGAAATTAAAATGGCTTTGACCAAAACACCAGTCCTTACAAGTCCAAAGTTCGATAGAGACTTCATAATTTTCTCATTTGCATCAGAACACACTATAGCAGTTGTTTTACTGCAAAAAGATGATCAAGGATGTGAAAAACCCATAGCTTTTTTTAGTAAAGAACTTAGAGATGCACCTCTAAGTTACAAAATCATGGAAAAATAGGCCTTTGCACTTGTGAAATCTATTAAAGACTTCAAAGTCTATATACTGTACTCCCATGTAATAGCCTATGTGCCAAATGTTGTTGTCAAAGATATCCCGACTCAGGATGAAATTGAAGGCAAACGAGGTAAATGGATAGCTAAAATATTGGAGTATGACATTGAAATAAAACTTAAAAAGCTGGTAAAAGGACAGGGATTGGCTAAACTCATGACTGAAACAAACTTTCAAGCCCTGGAAATTAATGAACTGGATAATGAACAGGAGATGGCGACTCCACAAATCAGCCAGGCTTTCTTAGAATCACCTTGGTATGCTGATATAACTCATGTATTATTAAACCTGCAGGCTCCTCCAGGGTTATTCAGAACAAAGAAAAGGTTTTTAAAGATGAAAGCTTCAAAATTTTGTATTTTAGATAATGCTCTTTTTTGGAAAAATCATGAAGGTATTCTATTGAATTGTTTGATAAAAGAAGAAACTGACAAAGTTCTCAAAGAATTTCATGCAGGGGACTGCAGTGGACACCTTTACTGGAAATCAACTGTAGACAAAATCCTAAGGGCTAGATTTTACTAGCCAACCTTGTTCGCTGATGTAAAGAAGTGTGTCACTGCTTTCCACAAATACAAAATTTTTGAAGGCAAAAGGACACTGTTACCCTTACCCTTAAGACCAATTTCCACTGAAAAGCCCTTTCAATAATGGGGTTTGGACTTTATTGGAGAAATACACCCTCCCTCTTCTGGCCAGCATAAATGGATTCTTACTGCCACAGACTATTTCACCAAATGAATAGAAGCCATTCCTTCTAGACAAGCCAATGATACAATGATTATAGGATTCTTAGAAACCAACATATTTTCTAGATTTGGCTGTCCTGAAAAGATCATAACCGATAATGTTGTTGCCTTCAAGTCCAAGAAAATGATAATTTCTGTAACAAATACCATATCACTTTAGGCCATTCCACAGCCTATTGTCCTCAAGGTAATGGTCTAGCTGAGTCTTCCAATACAAACCTGATTAATATTATTAAGAAATTGTTGGAAGAGAACAAGAAAAACTGGCACAAGAAACTCATAAATGCACTATGGGCAGACAGACTTACTACAAAGAGATCTATTGGAACTAGCCCTTATGAGTTAGTCTATGGCATGGAGGTTGTGTTTCCTTCATCTTTAGGAGTTCCTGTGATGAAATTACTGCAAGAAGCTCAGGTGGAACCCAATGAAATTCAAAGGAGAATAAATCAAACCATCCATTTGTAGTAGACCAGAGAAGAAGTGCACCAAGATCCCAAGTGTTATAAGAAAAACTCAAGAAAATATTTGATAAAAGGACAAAAGCAGAAGACTTCTACCTTGGAGAAAAAGTTTCTAAGGTGGGATTCCAGGAAAGAAGACAAAGGAAAACATGGGAAGTTTGATTTCCTGTGGAAATGGCCATTTATCATCCAGGCATTGCAAGGGAACAATACTTACTTTCTGAAGAACCTGGATGACACAGAAACAGAAAAAGGACCAATGAATGGTCGAATGCTGAAACATTACTTTGATCCAGTTTTTTGATGTATTCTGAGTCCAACATGTACATACTATATCCTTAATAATGTCACAGTTTGAATTGGATAGCAACTTGCTGCAGTTGAAGCCCGAAGAGAAGGCCCTAAGTTTCACAAGTGTGCTGTCATATGTACAATAAAGCAACTAGCAAAAGTAGATTTCAGAGCATAGTAAAAGTTATTCAGAAGTCCATCTGACCTGTTGTTCTTGACTTTCCACCAGGAAAAGCCATCCCCAAGTGGAGCCACTGTTATACTCCTATACCAATAGGTGTCATATTTCATGATTGACTTGATGAGCTCTGTAATATGTTCATCCCTTTCCTTGTTGCAAAGGTTTTCCATATTATCAAAAAATCAAAAAATGTAAAAAAATGTAAAGAGGGTATACCCTAAAAGAAAATTCAAAGGGTAAAAAGAATAAAATGGTCAAAAAAGTCAAAGAAATGAACCCCAAACAAAGAAAGACCAGGAAAGTGTGCAAGCCCAAAGCGCTATTACTTTTTCATTTTCTATAAATAAAGCATTGTGTGCAGCTTGTTAAAATCATGCCACAATTGATGAATGGCCAAACAGCTTAATCTTGGCTAGTTCATGTTTGAATTTCATGTTTTAGAGATAGAGAATAAAATCTGTCCAAACTGTTTAATCTTCGCAGATAAGTAGACAGGTAGAGAAGCAAAGGAGCTCAACAGTTAAATCTGAGCCCTTGGATGTTATAAGGGCATACTTAGGTAGGCTTACCATGAAAAGAAAAGAAGATTGATAAGGGTTTGCCAGTCTAAATGCACCTGAATAAAGAAGAAAAAATGCTAGGCAAAGTAGACAGGGTAGGTAGATTGGTGTTGCAGAATGATACATGTGATGGATCATGTTTCTAAAAATGTGTTAACTTTCACTTCTATCACAAATACATGGCGGACATTAGACTTGGAGCAGTTCAAGCGAGGCAAGATTCCATGACTAACTCCCCTTCATATTTTCCCCTAATCATTCACTAATTTCTCCAAATATTGAGAAATTGTTCTTAATATCACTCATAAACCACTCATCTCATTTCATAAACATTGCCTAAGTAAAACCCTATTTTACTTAGGAAACTAGCCATATTTCTTGTATAAACCCCTTTTCCCCCCTTCTAGCCTAAGTTTTTATGTAAAAATTTCAAACATTGGCTTAGCGCTTTTTATTTTTCAAAAAATCCATATTAATTTTTAACATATATTATTTAAATCCCACTTTATTTCCCAATCCCGTATTATGTGAATATATAATAAAAATCCCGATATTATACATATCTCGCCCCTGGTTAATTATAACCATAAAAACCGTTAAAACGTTGTTTAATTATGGATTAACAGGTTTATTTGAAACCTGTTAAGAACCTTCCCGCCGCGCAAACCATGGGTTAATTAGCCACCCGGGTTAATTAAAACCAACCCCGATACCATTCAAAACATTGTTTATTTGTCTCAGCCCTGCAGCATAATGTTCCGCCATGTTCCAAGTCCGTCAGTCGTCCGATCTCCATCGCCACATCCGACAGTCGACGATCGTATCGCGACCCCCTAAACTACCGAACGTTAACGCGCGATCGGCCGGAGGTTTTGGCGCCGTACTCCCGCCACGCATCGCGCTCTCAACTTGATCGCTCGCCATCCGTCCGAAGCCACCCAACCCCAAAAGCGGTGCGGCAAAACCACTTAACACCGACCTCTGCTCACGTCACCCCTTGCTGATGTCACCCGCCACGTCCTCTGCCCCATACTCCTACTGACGTCATCCGCCCAATCAACTAAAAAATTCCCACCAAAACTTCATTTTCGTCAAATAAAAAGGATAAAATATCATTTTTGTTGTAGTTTTGCTGCAAACTATGCTCCGGGCATAACAACGATTGAGGTCGCATTTTCAGTTTTCCAACCAGAAAGGCTACATCGATGAGCTTGCAGACTCAACCGACTTGCCAATATACAGTTTCCTCCTCTTTTTGACACAGGTACCTTTAAAAACTTTCTCAATAAATGGCTGTCAGTGCATCAATTGCCAGGACTTCTCAGCAATCTCCGCAGGAAGTTAGCATACCAGCCACACAAATATTTAAAAGGAAAGGAATTGAAAGGCACAAAACAACCTCTAGTGTCCCAACAATAGGTGTTTGTCCATAGTTGCGCTGTTACCCTTGGAAAAAGGGAAATTTTGGGCTAAATATCAGAAGGAGATGAACAGAGATCAACATCAGCATTAAAGAGTATCAGTTCAGCATTAAAGTGTATCAGAGCCGACAAAATGTGGTAGATCAGAATTAAATATGGCAGATCAGAATTAAATGTGGCAGAGCAGAATTAAAGGCAGTAGATCAGAATTAAAGAGCACAGTTAAGACAGGCAGTCGGCGCAGAGTTACTACAGAAGACAGCTGCAAGCCGAACCCTAAAGGCCTGCCTCCAGCATGACATCAGCTATCTTTCTCTAGCCGCTTCTATTTTTTCTTGTAAACTGTTATCAGTCATCCTAGATATTATCTCACAGCTGTTATGAGATATTTGTTGTACAAATTTGTAGTATAATACCCCCCCATTAGAGTATTGAGGTGGTGTGTGGTGGGTGGATTTTCTAGACTCTGTTGTAATATTGATATTTTTTGGAATAAAAAGCTGTTGGAATCAACTGTTGTCTGGCCTATTGGATGAAGAATTGAAGCAGAGGACTTGTCACAAATTTCTTGAATCAACCACTGGATCAATAAGTCCTCTATATTTTGTGTTTTACAGTTTTCTTGTTTATTATATCATCTGTGTTTCATAAATCTGAATGATAAAGAAAAGGTTAATTTCAGAATATGCTTGATTGCACTCTATTTTCAGTCTTTATTATTCTCTGTGTTTTCTTCAGAATTAGAATAAGCAGTGAAATATTTATTGCTCTTGTTTCCTGATTTTTTCATGTTGATTATTTGCTGAGGAATACTTAACTCCTCCTTAACAGTAATCATCCATTTTCCCTCTTTCAATAGGTTGAAGGATTCTTAACTTCCCTTCATCCTTTTGAGCCCATTCCATCTGTTTCCAGTCTTTATTTGTTACCTGTTTGACTACCTTGCTCTGTGAAGCCATCCTCTGTTAAGAAACCAAATCCAGAAAGCCATCTTCTTTGACTCCATTAGCCCAATGCACTGAACTGCTCTGTTTTACCTCTTTGTTCTATTGAATTTCACCACCCAAACTCAAACAAAACCCTTGAACTTCATAACTAGCCTAATACCTTTAAAAACAAAGCTAAATCATAAAGAGAGAGCCCTCTCTGGATACAGATTGGCTAGATTTTGTATCTAAAAGATTGGTCTATGGTTACCTCGGCATCCTTCCATTTCTTACAACTTTGGGGAAAACCTGAGTGATAACAGATACCATTATGTGTGATCCATAATACATGAGTTATGGCAAGTGTGATGCAATTTAACAATAATGCGAACCATAACGAATCATCTTGGAACAAGTGTGATGCTAATGACCCCTCATATAAATTTATCACTACATTTTACTTCATGCGATTTTACATATAGCTTCAGATATTGCATATTGATGTGATAATATCAGTGATATATATCTAAAATGTAAGTGCTCATTGTACAATATTTAAATCATAATCAAATGTGACCACACGCTGAAGAGTTGTGACCAGAGTAACATTACCATAAGAGATAGTGAGACCATAGAGAATAATCGAGAACTTTCCATCCACCAAGAATTGTGAGAACCTGCCTCAGATACATAACTAAGTGCTTCAAAATGTCTTAGAGTGAGAACACAAGCCTTAGATGGATCTTTGCAATAAACCACAACCTCCATGATGATACGAACATATCTCTAATAATAATTCGATGATGTTTTAAAATGAATTCTCAACCATCTATATTTATATTAATTTACGTCAGTGGTGTTGATATTGCAACAAGATGATGGAGCTTAGTGAAAAGAGTCACCTTCACTAAGTGGGTCCGCAAGCAAATTATGGCGCAAGTTCTATTTTTGATCCCAGCAGGGATGATCACAGTGTGGGTGACCACAGTATGAGTGATCACAGTGTGGGTGACCACAGTGTGAGTGATCACAGTATGAGTGATCAAAGTCTATTTTTAGACTGGCTGTCAAAAATAGAAAAGTCAAATATTATTGTCTCATAATAATATTTGGACTATAAACTTGATCTTATTCTCTTGGAGCACTTCAGGATGAGCTACGAATGTGGTACATGCAGATCCCAGAGGGAAATACGTGGTTACCTATGGGATGACTAATATTTGCATGCAGGACTTCAGTTAGAACTCAAGTGAGTTGAGTTTAGTGGACTGGAGGTGCAGTTGATGGAGTTGTGTTCAGTTTAGCTTTGCTAAACTGGTTGTATTTAGTCTAACTGGCAAATAGACTAGAGATGAGTTGGGTGAATTAGTTATTAATTAATTCACAAGTTATTAACTCATAATGCAACTATAGAATACATCAGTTAACTTAGTTGCATGTCAGTGCATGTTCAGTTCAGCAGGGACAGGTGTTAGAGGATCAGATTGCTATCAGTTGTGACTATAGTTGTGCATGATGATTTGCACAATCAGAGGGATTGAGTATGCCAATGAATTGGCCAATACCAAGAATTGTAGCCTGTGCTCACGTCCAACACAGTGTGAGTGATTATTTGTAGGTCAAATACGAGTTTGGTAAACCATTCTCATCAGTTCTTGAGTAGGTATTGAGCTGGAGAGGCAGGCAAGCAGTGGAATAGATTTGGAGATCGGATCTGAGCTGTATTGTGTGTAACAGGAGGAGCTGGTACTGGATTGCTTGTGATAAGCATTGTACTTTTTAATGTTACATGTTCTCAATCATTAATATACAAATAGTGTGGGGTTTTTAGCGAGATGCTTTCCCCGGGTTACATACTGTGTTAATGTGTGAATGCTCTTGATGTTTTATTGTTATTGATGCTGCTATATTGATGATCAACGTAGAGGAGCTTATGTATTGTGTATGTATTCCGCAATAGTACATGATCAGGATAATCTCTGTTGAATATGTGTTAAATTATTCAAAATTTCTACATGGTATCAAAGCGAGCTAGATAATTGTAGAAAAAGTTTCTACATGGTATCAGAGTTGTTGATCATCAGATCTACTATTCAGGAAGTGTTTACATTCTATTTCTTCAGGCAGAGTCTGTAATCGGGCCAGGTAGCCTATGGATTCATCCTTCCTTTGGAAGGTGAGATATCCGGTGAATGCCCATACAGTCAATCTTTGTACGAGAAATATTGTGTTCTCACGAATCTTAGATCCGGGGCAGTTGAGTTGGAGCTGGTGGAATTCGAATTTGCAGCAGTGTTGTTGAAATGTCTTTCAACGGATTTCGAATGTTATTCCAAAGCAAGAGCGACCTGGCGCTCAAGGATAAACTCAGTAACAATAAGTATGAGAATGGATCTTCATCAAAGGTATCTGATGAAGAGAATTGCGCTTTGGCTGCCAAAGCAAAGAAGGGGAAGAGCAAGAAAGCTTCTCAGTCTGGTGCGAAAGGCAAGAAGCAGGATATGTCCAAGGTGAAGTGTTTTCACTGTCACCAGCACAGACACTATGCCACTAATTTTCCGCAGAAGAAGAAGAACAAGCAGGCTGCTGGATCTTCAGCAGGAGAGGCTCTAGCCTCACAGTTTGAGCTTGATTTTTCATTGATCGCATGCTTGGTTTCAAGTGTGATGGGATCGGTGTGGTTCTTGGACAGTGGTGCATCATTTCACATGATGGGAGATAGAGATTTGTTCTCTGATCTGGAGGACAAAGATCTTGGAGTGCACATCGAGATGGGTGATGATGGTAGATACAGTGCGACTGGTATCGGTACCATTTCCTTTGAGAGGGAGTCTGGTAAACCCTTGTATTGAAGGAAGTCATGCATGTTCCAGGATTGAAGAAGAATCTTATCTCAGTGGCGATGTTAGAAGACAAGGGGTATGATGTTGTTTTCAGCGAGGGAAAGGCTTTCCTGCGCAGCATGACAACTGGTGAGACCCGGAAGATAGGGGTTCGAGTGAGGAACCTTTATCAGTTGCATGTAGATGGATGTGCAACAATGGCGGGCAAGGCAGAAGGATTGGTGAGCTAGGATGATGGCGAGTTGTGGCACAGGAGATTGGGTCACCTTCACCATGGAGCCTTGAAGATACTACAGCAGATCACTACAGGGCTTCCTAAAGGCACACTTGCGTAGTCAGATCAGTGCAAGGGGTGTACTTTGGGGAAGTTTGTGAAAGCCACCTTTCACGAGAAGGATAATCGGGCCACGACGATCCTTGAGAGAATTCACGCAGACGTGTGTGGACCTTTCTCAGTTGCTTCGATAGAAAAACACAGGTATTATGTTATTTTTGTTGATGATTTCTCTCGTAAGTGCTGGATCTTCTTCATGCAGAAGAAGAGCGAGACATATTCAAAGTTCCGTGAATTCAAAGCACTGGTCGAGAAGGAGTCGGGGAAGAAGGTGAAGGCTCTTAGGAGCAATAATGGTGGTGAATACATCTCGGACGAGTTCAAGGATTTCTGCAAGGCAAAAGGGATTCGAAGAGAGCTCATAGCTCCCCATAACCCACAGCAGAACGGGGTAGCTGAGCGGAAGAACAGAACAATTGTGGGTGTTGCACGGGCAATGTTGCATGATCAGGGCCTACCCCTTCACTTGTGGGCGGAAGCATGCAATACAACAGTTTATGTGCAGAACCATTGTCCTCATAGGATACTTGGCATGAGTGAACTATTGAACAGAATCATAAAAACTGGCATAAATCTTTGATATTTGCACTATGGGCTGATAGAATAACTCAAAAAACCTCTATAGGCACTTCTCCATTCAATCTAGTGTATGGAAAAGAAGCTGTCATACCAGCTAACTTAGTGCTTCCATCTTTAGCTTTAGTGCAGTTTATTGAAGAAAGTCCCTCATCTTCTATTCAACTAAGACACGATCAAATTTTGAAACTAGAAGAAGAAAGGGAAAAAGCCAGAATTATACATGCAAAACATCAGCAAATTATCAAGTCATCTTTTGATACAACTTCAACCAGTTCAAAACAATTACAAGTTGGTGATCTAGTTTTGAAATGGGACAAAGCCCATGAGGGTAAATGAAAACACACAAAGTTCTAGAAAATGTGGCTCGGACCATTTCAAATCAATGAGAAGATAGGCCCTTCTACTTTCATTCTGCAAGATCTATCAGGAAAGAGAGACTCTCTTCCTGTTAACGGCCTTATCTTGAAAAAATTCTTCAATTGAGAAGGTAACCCATTCTCCCTTTGTAAATATTCAATTTCCAGCTAAAATTTTTGTACATAGCTTAGATTTTAGGATTTTAGAAGAATAAAGTTAGCCTTCCATTGGTCTTTACTATAGTGAAAAGTTTCTCAAAAGAAACAGTTATGATATTTACTTTTAAAATGGAAGCCTTAAACGAAAGGAAGATTTCTAGGAAGTTAGGTATATTTAGATTCTGAAACCCCATTTTATTTCTGTAAACTCTTCTCAAAAGATTAGAAGTACTGTAAACCATTTTAATGTTTTTAAGCAGCCTGAAAACAGTTATCAATACAAAACAGATACTGATTCAATCTTAGCATCTTCAACTCTTATCCTGTCATCCATCCTCTCTTAAGGAGAAAATTATTCATCCCATTCATCAAGGGTTATAATTACTCAGAGTGTAATTCTAAAATATACTTGAGGTAAAAGATAAGAGGTCTTATCACAAGCCTGCTTACCATGATCATAGGGAAATAGTTCAACTAACATTACCAATACTGCATACCAAAACAGGGTAATGACTTATAATTATAAGACAAGGGGTCTCATCACGAGCCAACTTGTTCAGTTAAATTATCACCGGTGAATGGCATTGTCAAACAGCTGGCTACCAAACCAAGACAATGGCTTTTTATCTTACAAAATAAAGAAAAAGGAAAAAATGATACAAAAATATGAAAACATATTTCTGGATTCATTCTTTTTAATTATACTCTGAAATGGATGGGATAATGAACGATCAAATGGTTAAAATGTATCCCTGTCAAGACTATAGACGTTTACTGGCAGCAGAGGCTCTACCTATGGCAAAAGAGTCATTATAAAGCTAAGTTGGAAAAGTTTTTGTTTTATCATTAGCAACCAAGCAAGGCTAGTTTGAAACATAGAACGTATTTAATTATAACATGAGAAGAGGATAGCAGAAATAGTTATCATTACATTCAGAATTTATGTTTACCTAGTTATATTAGAATTTTTCGCTCAGATAAGATTTTCAGATTAAAAATTTTAAGTATTTTAACTTTTCCCAGAGATAACTGTTTCTCCCAGTGAATCGCCAATTGTTGTGCTGTACAACAACCCCCCATTTCATAAAAATTTTCTTTAAAAATCATAATATGAAATGGGTCCCTTTTAAACATAGATGTGTGAATAAATTGGTATTAACTTAGTATTAGGAAAAACCCTCATCAAAAGGTCCAATTGAAATATGATATCCCTTTTAAACAATGAAAAAAGAGGCCTTTTAAACAAATCATAAAACTTTTTATTATTACGATAAAGCGATCACAAGATCGCATATCGCAATAATAAAAGGAACATAAATAAAGGCCCATTGAATTATTCCGATCCAAAAAGGGAAATCGCTATCGGATATCGGGGAAAGGAAAAGCGCATCATTTATAAGGCATCCCCCATTCCTCCGATGCGATAAAAGGTATCGCTATCGGCAATCGACTGTGGTAATCAATGCGTTAATTGTGACACCTTCAAATCCCCTGATGTGATAAGGCGTATCGCCATCGGCGATCGACGATTTCGCAATGGCATAAATAAAGTGACCCGAGCCCTGTCCCAATTGCGATGCATTAAATCAGGGCGCGTGTTTCTAAGCATATTAAAGATTGGCATGCATTATATCACCTTTGGTGATTGAACGATATTTTGGATTATTATGAAAACCCTCCCTTTCACGACGCCAATCATCAAATGCGATTAACCGCCAAAAATCTAAGCCACGCTTGAATCAATAGACGTTATGATGGATTATTTAAAAGCCTCCTTATCATGATTGACAGGTGAAGCGACCAATTAATGAAGCAGTTATGCTGAGATTTTCCACTTAGATTCTATCTGCGGAAATTTTACCACGATCTTTGATTATTCGTTAAAAGATATAACTCTTTCATATTGGCTCTTGCTATCTGTTTCTCTGTATCATGCTGGTTTCCTTCCTTGTGCAGAATTTCGTCGAAGTATCAAGTTTTAAGCAAATGGGAAAGAAATCTAAGAGATCCGCTGCGGCAGCGGCCCCTGCAGTAACAGTCCAGCCCACCAGTGACCCAGGACCAAGCAAGAAGGGCCTAATTTCGGACACTACATGTCTCGGCCTTGGAAATACAAGCTGGCAAAGCATCTATAATTTGATTGAGGCGGAAGAACCAGAGGAAACAGAAGAAGAAGCTACTGCAGACTCAACTAACAAATCAGAAGCCTCGCTGAAAGATTTGGCCGACTCATTTTTACACAGGATAGCAGCTCGGGAGAAAATTCTTCCTTACACTGATGTGGTCAGATGGGTGGTCGAACAAATTCCTGTTTCTAATAGGACCTTTTGCACAGTTGATGGAAGAGTTTTCGATTCATTTCAGCCTGACGACTTGAGGAAAATGTACCATTTGCCCGAGCCGGAAAAGAAATACAACAAAGCTTTTCTAAAGAAATTCACAGATGAGAATGAGACGGAATCAGCCCCGATTAGACAGTGGAGACAAAATCCAGCAAAGCACAAACATGAGTCATCGGGTAAGTACTCCGTGGATTCCTTAGCATCTCCTTATTGTTACACTGGGGCAATGATGTGTAGGATATGGGGAATGCATGATTCTGCAAAATTTGATATCAAAATGGTTCCTTTAATGGAAGTGGAAACTAGTAGTTATGTCATGGATTGGGCCAATATATTGTCTGATAAATTATCCTTTGCAATTCTTGATTTTAGATTCAATTCACGCAAAACCACCCGGACTATTCCTCCCTTCTATTACAGTGCTTATGTTATGGATATGCTTTGTTTTAATTCCGAATATCTGATACTTGGGTGGAGGTGGACGCCACAAGACCCTAAGCCAATCCACATCTACCATCAGATATTATGGAAGGCACATTATAAAGACCACTTGTATCAAATCTGTAACGGTTTCATGTTTCCTATCTATTATGCCATTTTTGATAAGCTTGCCCCAAGGATTTCCAAGGAGGCAGAAGTTGACTTGACTGCTGTGGGAAATTGGTTTGGGGAAGATAAATTCACATATATACGGGTGTTTGGTAGTGCCACAAAACCCCATGTCCTCCCATTGTATGTACCGGATAAACTGTTGGCACGAGAATTAGCTTACCAAATCACAACCGCTGGAACGTCCAAAACTCTTAGGACTTCCAAAAAGTAGCTATGGCCCGTATTCCCTTTAAGATGTGGTGTTTATACCATACTTGATTGGAAACATGTTGAGAAGGAGGCAGGAAAAATAAATATGCTCAATCTTGCGACCATCCCTAGCAGGCAATTCGATCCCCGGAAGGTTGCCTATAATGTGCTTGAACAGGCCAAACTTACTAAGTTTGACCATGAAAAAGATGAATTTGATGATTTATTTTCTTCAGCAGAATCATTGTCTCAAGTTAAAACATTGGCCAGGATGAAATATAATGATGAAGGACTGGTAGAATTCAATAGGCTCAGAGAACAGAGGTTGCAAACTCTACCTCTGGACTTGTTGGCCACTACACCAACAACTAAGTCAAGCGAGCCTGGGCAGAAGAGTATTGACGAGTCTCCTGCTACAGAGAAAATTCCTGAAAAGGAAACAGAGCAGGAGAAAGGGACAAAGCAGGAGAAAGGAACAGAGCAGGAAGCAGAGCAGAAAAAAGGAAAGAAGCAGGACAGTGAAGTTATTGATTTAGAGACTCAAATTGATCCCAAACTCCTCCAAGAGTGGCAGCAATTTGACTCTATTATAAACAATCCCGAGACTCCACCAGGATTCGGCATACCCCAAGTGACAGTCAGTCAAGAAACAACCACAACTACGGTTCCGATGGAAGGAACCAGTGGCCTACCCAGTAGTAAAGATGCGGAAATAATCCCCAAAGATCCATCCGATCAGATTGTTTTACAGATAGAAGACATACCACCATTAGACGTCTTTTACAGTCCTAAACACAGGGCTGTGGTGAAAAGAAAGAGGAAAAGGAGGAGACTTGATCAATCTTCCCTTTTGCTAGATCAAACAGAGATGGCTAATGTGGTGTGGAAGGAGGAACTGAACCCTTCCGATGACCTTACGAAACTCTCCCAGTATACCGGAGCATATTCGGCAGCCACCATGGATAAAGCCTTAGAAGTGAGCAGTCTCCTTAAGGAAAAAGATCAAATGATTGATTCATTGCAGTCGCAGGTGTCCGAAGCACAGCGGAAAATAGAACAATTGGAACAACAACTATCAACACAGTAGCAGACAAACAGCCAATTAAATGAGAAATTGTTCAAAGAGAAACAGAGGATAGATTCAAGTGCAGTGCAGAAACAGAAGGAACTGTCTGAAGCATTGACCAGATTAAAGGCGATGAATGAACAAATGAGCAAGACTAAGGATGAGCAAATCGCTCAACTGTCACAAGAAGTAGAAAAGTTCAAGAGCCTTCCTCAAGTAGCAGAGTTCAGAACAGAAGCTCTACAAATCAATAAGGCATTGGTTACACATCTAAAACTGCTATGTCATAACATTTCTCTGGCTGAACCTCTTTGTGAAATTACTACATCTATAGTTGATAAATCAGTTGAAGCTAGACAGGATTTAGAACAGGCCGATGAGACCTTAACCAGTTTTCTTGCTTGGCAAGACTCCCTTGAAGGACAAGCTTCGGATCTGCCCAAAATTCTTGAGTCACACAAAGACATCCTGTTCCTAGAATGGCAGACCCAACTAATGAAGGCAGAAAGAGAAACCTCAAGATGTCGGTTATCTACTAGCAATTTAATTGAATTTGTCAACGACACTCTTTATCTGTCTAATATGATTTCACAATGTAATCCAAGAAAATTAACATCGGCCAAAGCCTTGGAACAAACATGCAATCAGGAGTTGGAAAAGAAAGGAAGGCTAATCGCTGGCATCCAAAGTTTAACTTGGGATACCTTTTGGTTTTTCTTAATCAAGCCATACAGTCAGAGGGCCGCGCTCAAATGTTTAACTGATGCTATCAGTTGCATGATCCCCGAGATCCAAGATGCCACATATTTAGCTCAACTGAATTCTCGCCTAAGCCGCCCCCCGGAGTTGCAACCGATGTTAGATATCTGCCAGCTCAAGCCGAAGGGAGATCATCCGAAACAATGAATCATGCTGCCGACTGAGGACAAGCCAATTTTGAGGAGATATTTATAGCATAGTTGTACCAATTAATTAGCACATTTATTTTGTAATTAGTTAGCTTAATTAGTATTTATAGGCCCTTTCATGCATTTGGAAAGGGTCCTCAGTTTTTGTATAAACTCAAATCAGGAAGTCACACTATTGTGCTTTTGATCTATTTTTTACAAAGACTGAGCCAGTATTCTGAATTTTGACAAAGAAAGCTTTGATAATCTGTGCACTATTGCCTTTTGTGGAAGTGTTTCTATGTTGGAAAAAGGAATTTGAATGCGATTGATATTGGGAGTGACTCGAAGAAACATATGGTACTATTATCTATGCTCTTGTGTCATTTTTATGTGAATCAGCATTCGTTTAAATTTTGCTATCATTGAATATATATATATGTGTTTTAACAACAATCCTTGTACTTTTCACTATTGAATGTATGAGGACTGTTATTCTTTCAATCATATCTATGTCTATGATATATATGAGGAATAGTGTAATAATGTTTGCTTGATTGCTTTGTTCAACTATTTGGGCTTAGTAATTATCATATGAATAAACATCTTTGCTTACCAACAAGAGTCATCTATATGCCTGTTTGTGAATGAAGACTATCTAAAGTTACACTAAAAGCAGCAATTTCCCGGGATAGGATAGTTGTTTATAATTTTACTTTTAGATTAGATCATTCATCCACTATCATTAGATATTAGAAAATCAATTATTTATCCATCCCATTTACCAATCATTGGGAAACTGGTCCCATTATATCCAGTCGGAGCCACCACGCCAAACAGAAAAGGAGCTGCCTTTAAGGTCCGGACCGGGTGGTTATCCCCGATGTTGATGCAGCGATTTTCGAGGCATCAACAGGCACCAAAGATTGGCCCATCTACATTGTGATGCTCTTCCTAAATTGGAGAAATTAATCTAAGGGATTCCCAAGGTTCAAGCCAAACATGATGGAGTATGTCCAGGTTATGCGAGTGGAAATAAGATAAGGGGACCGTTCCCCTCTAGTGAGAACAAGACAAATGACATTCTCCATCTCATTCATTATGACATATGTAGTCTGATGCCTGTGCATTCTATTAGTGGTCATATCTACTATATCACCTTCATTGATGACTTCTCAAGAAATATGTGGATATTTTATTTGAAGCACAAGGATGAATCCTTCAAAATCTTCAAGGAGTTCAAATCTTTGATCGAAAATCAAACAAGGAAGAAAATAAAAATATTTGGGTTTGACAATGGTGGAAAGTACACATCAAAGGAGCTCATTGGTTTTTGCTAGAAGGAAGGTATTAAGAAAGAAACAATTGTGCCCTATACTCCTTAACAAAATGGAGTGGTTGAAAGAAAGAACAGGTCCATTGTAGAAGATGCCTGTGCCATGCTCCATGATCAAAAGTTGTCAAAGTTCCTTTGGGGAGAAGCAATGAAAGTTGTCGTATATGTTCAAAACAGGGTGCCTCATAAAGAATTGGACAATAAGACCCTTGAAGAAGTATTCACAGGTGTTAAGCATGTTGTTCTGATAGATCTGCGGCTTCTCATGTAGATCCACAGCTTTTGCGGCTTCTGATAGATCCGTGGCTTCTGCATTCGGCGGTTTTGTGCTTCTGTGTTCTGTTGCCTTTGAGCTACGGCCAAGCTTCGGTGGTTCGAGCTACGGCCAGGCTTCTGCGTTTGGCTGCCTTCGGTGGTTCAAGCTACGAAGGGTTCTAGTAGGACTGTGGGTCGTGGCGAGGGTAACGCACAGAGAGCCTGTGTGGAGGCAGGAGCTGAGCCGAGTTGCACCCTCTGATCATGGCTACTGGTGGTCGAAGACCTGCAGCAGAAGCGTGCCTCACATCGGCAGCGTGGTGGACTTATCCACTTAGAGAGGACGTTGGTCTGTCGATTCCTGCGTGTGTGGAGATCTACAGGTGCATAGTGGAATCTGTGCTATGGAGGAACTGTAGAAGAGGAGCACTCCCGTGCTTTGCAAAATCTCAGGCTTTACATGCCAGATGTTGGTCCACTAAGCTTAACAAGGATAATAGGGCTCCAAGGTCACCCAAAGAAGTTAGATCTACGGCTCTCCAAGTTAAATCTAATAGATCTGCGACTCTCCAAGTTAGATATGTGGCTTTTCTTCGACAATGTTCTATACTCAGCAGGAGAGCATTCTCCAAATGGCTCCCAGCTTCGCGAAAATAGCTGCCGGCTTAGTTCCGTCCGCCTCTGGGGAGCAAGCTCCTATCCATATCGTTAGTGAAGCCCCAGCTCCCACTGTCCAAGTGGTCCAGGCCTCACTCGATGAGGCTTTGAAGTTCTTTGAAAGTGCCCTAATTTGTCGATTCAATGGTTTTTGGCCGCGGTTGACAGCTTTCCACAGTTGGATCTCGGAGGTATGGAAGCCTCTAATTCCTAATGCAATTAATATCTACCCCTGTGCTAGGGGTTTCTTTATAGTAGATTTTGAAAACCTTGAAAGCAGACAATGTATTCTAGATTCCGGCCCTTGGTTTTGGGAAAAATCAGGCCTATTCATGAGGCCATGGAACTCATTATTCGACCCCTCAACAACAGTCATAACCTCAGCACCAGTTTGGGAGAGATTGCCAAACCTACCCTTGTATCTCTCAAATTTTTCTTCGCTAAAAGCCATTGGAAATGCAATTCGGAAATTTTACTGCAGGTGCCTAGAAACAAAGGAATATGCCAGAACCACCTATGCACACATCTGTGTGGAAATGGACTTCAGCGTCGGATTCCCAGCTGAAATACACCTAACAAGTAAAGACTATGTGTGGAACCAGAAACTCGATTATGAAAGTGTCCTCTGTTATACTCCTATATCAATAGGTGTCATATTTCATGATTGACTTGATGAGCTCTGTAATATGTTCATTCCTTTCCTTGTTGCAAAGGTTTTCCATATTTTCCAAAAATAAAAATAAAAATTTAAAAATGTAAAGAGGGTATACCCTAAAAGAAAAATCAAAGGGTAAAAAGAATAAAATGGTCAAAAAAGTGAAAGAAATGAACCCCAAACAAAAATAGACCAGGAAAGTGTGCAAGTCCAAAATGCCACTACTTTTTATTTTCTATAATAAGAATTGTGTGCAGCTTGTTAATATATGCCACAATTGATGAATGGCCAAACAACTTAATCTTGGCTAGTTCATATTTGAATTTCCTGTTTTAGAGATAGAGAATAAAATCTGACCAAACTGTTAAATCTTGGCAGATAAGTAGATAGGTAGAGTAAGTAAAAAGGAGATCAACAGTTTAATCTGAGCCCTTGGATGTAATAAGTGCAGACTTAGGTAGGCTTGCTATGAAAAGAAAAGAAGATTGATAAGGGTTTGCCAGTCTAAGTGCACCTAAATAAAGAAGGAAAAAATGCTAGGCCTAAGTAGGAAGGGTAGGTAGATGGTGTTGCAGAATGATACTTGTGATAGATTATGTCTCTAAAAATGTGTTAATCTTTATCTCTATCACAAAGTGCAAGGTAGACATTATACTTGGTGCAGCTCAAGCGAGGCAAGGTTACATAACTAACTCCCCTTCACACTTTTTCCTAATCATTCACTAACTCCCCCAAATGTATTAAGATCTGTGCTTAATATCACTCATAAACCATTCACTCCATTTCATAAAGTTTTCCTAAGTAAAAACCCTATTTTACTTAGGGAAAATGCGCAATATCATATGAAAAACCCCCTTTTTCTCCTTCAGAGCCTAAGTTTAAATATATGTGAAATGTTTTTAAAACTTGGCGCTTTTCATTCTATTTCAATTTCATATTAACTCTTAACTTCTAAATATATAACCCCCGCACCATATTACCAATCCCATATTATATACATATATTAAAAACCCCGATAGTCTATGTATCCCCGCCCCGGTTAACTATAACCGTAAATACAATTAAATGCAATGTAAACAGGGATTAACGGGTTTATTATAAATTCGTTAGAGAACCGTCTCCACCGCGCGATAATGGAATTAATTAACCATTTGGGTTAATTAACAACCAACCCCGACCAATCAAATCAACCCCGAAGTGATTAAAACATTATTTTATTGTGTCGGCCCCACTGCTTAACTCCCTGCCATCTCCAGAGCCCGTCAGCCGTCCGATCATTCCCCGCTCATCCAACGGCTGAAAACGATATTGCAACCCCCCTTTTGACCGCGCGATAACTCGTGATCGCCCGACGGTTTTCCGCCGTACCTCTGCCACGCGTTGCCCATTCAGCATGCTCGCTCACCCTCCGCCCAAAACCACTGAGCCCCAAAAACAGTGCGAGCAAAACCGCTTACCGCCTTCCGCTGATGTCATTCGCCACTTCATCCACTGACGTCATCTGCCGCTGACGTCATCCTCCCAAATTATATGAAAAAGACCCGCCAACCTTCGTTTTGTCAAATAAAAAGGATAAAACACCATTTTTGCTATAGTTTGTTGCATACCGCGCTCTTATGCAAGAAACATCCTGTTCAATTACAAACCAGCACTCAACCAAAAAAACTACAAGCATGAGCTCTGCGGCCTTCCATTCTACCTGCATTTGTACCTTTTTCTTCTTTTACGCAGGTATTTATCCAGTTTGCCATGAAACCATGCAATTTCGGTTCTCGGCTGAAAATTCTACCAGATTGAGCAATTTACTAGACAGTGATGAGCAGGGGTCAAAACAGGTCGAAGAGTATCAGAGCAGTTAAAGAGTATCCGTAAGAACAGGGCAGCGAACACAAAGTTACCGAAGAAGACAACTGCCAGCCGAATCCTAGGGCTTGCCTCCAGCACATTCAACAAAAACAGGACCAACACAACATCAGTTTATCTTTTCCCTATTTTCAAGGCTAGCTCTTTCTATTTCTTGTAAACTATTTTTAGTCATCCTAGATATTATCTCACTCTGTTATGAGATATTTGTTTTATAATTTGTTGCATAAATACCCCCCCCCCCCCATTGGAGTATTGTGTGTGGATTCATAGACTTCGCTGTAATATTGATTTTTTGGAATAAAGAGCTGTTGGAATCAACTGTTGCATGGCTTACTGGATGAAGAATTGAAGCAGAGGACTTGTCACAAACTTCTTGAATCAACCACTGGATCAATAAGTCGTCTATATCTTGTGTTTTAAAATTTTCTTAGTTTATTACATTATATGTGTTTCACAATCTGAATGATAAAGAAAAGATTTAATTTCAGAATATGCTTGATTGCACTCTGTTTTTAAGTCATTATTGTTCTCTGTGTTTTTTGCAGAATTAGGATAAGCAGTGAAATCTTAATTGCTCATGTTTCCTAATTCTTTCATGTTGATTATTTGTTAAAGAATACTTAACTGCTCCTTATCAGTAATCATCCAATTTCCCTCTTTAAATAGGTTGAAGGATCCTTAACTGCCTTTCACCCAATTTGAGCCCATTCCATCTGTTTCAAGTCTTTATTTGTTCCCTGTTTGACTATCTTGCTCTGTGAAACCATCCTCTGTTAAGAAACCAAATCCAGAAAGCCATCTTCTTTGACTCCATTAGCCCAATGGACTGAATTACTCTGTCTTACCTCTCTGCTCTATTGAATCTCACCACCCAAACAAAACTCTAGAACTTCATAACTAGCCTAATACCTTTAAAAACAAAGCTAAATCATAAAGAGAGAGCCCTCTCTGGATACAGATTGGCTAGATTATGTATCTAAAAGATTGGTTAGTGGTTACCTCGGCCTCCTTTCCCTTTCTTACAACTTTTGGGAAAACCTGAGTGATAACATCGATGGCGACTCCACTGGGGAACTGAATAATTTGTTTGTTACTACTGTTTTCTATATAAGCTAGAGACGGAGCCTGAAGTTAGCCAGGTAGCCTTTGAAATGCTTTTGCTTTGCAATTGCAGAAGTAAATGAATGCTACTTCAGTGTATCTCCAGTCTAGTTTATAGATTGGACAGTTGGTTTCAAATACTTGATTAGTTCCTCTGTTCAAATAAGTCTTTAAGAAATTTCAAAACTCCCACATCTAAAACCTCTTAAAAAGACTGTTAAAGTTGTATTGTCAAATCTATTTTAAGAAAAAACCAAAAACACACCTATAAACCTGGCTTCAGAAGGGATTCATTGCACCAGATCGAATCCGGATCCAAATCCCCCACCCGTGTTTGAAAATCCTAATCTGATTCGTAGGATTCTTAAAAGGCAAGGGAGCCAAGAAAATTCTGCTAGTTCTCGGCCTCTATACAGATCAAGATCCTATCCTGTGAGGTCGATCTACCCTGAGGATGAACCTTTTGATGAGTATTTGGAAAGCTCTTCACAGAATCTGGGTTAACCCACACAGTTCAAGATCCAATATTCATTGAAAATTTGCAGATTGAAGTTGTTACTTCACACCTTGACAGACATTTGCAGAACTCCATTCAATCTAAGCTTACCTCTGAAAGAACACCAAACCTTTCTGTGATTACTACAGCTTCTCCAAGTTCACCATTAGCACCTCAAACTACCCTTTCCACTCCCCCATCTACAACACACATTCCCATTGTTATCCCTACTCCCCCAGTTGTCACATCTATTTCTGCAACCATGGCAAACCGATATAATCCCCTGCACTTACCTGCCAATCCAGGGGCTATGCCCCAAGACTATCAAAGTAAAATCACTTCTTTTGAAGGTACTGGCACTTACACAGCTCAACAACATACCAAGAAAATGACCGACTATTTTGAAATATATGAGGTTGATGCTGATGATGTTAGAATGAAAGTATTTGTTCAAAGTTTTACTGGAGATGTTAGAACCTGGTTTAGAGCCCTCCTTGCAAACTGTATAAATGACCCACAATATCTTTATCAGACCTTCTTGAGCAGATGGGAAAAGAAGAAAGATCCTCTCTACATTTTGTCAGGATATGAAAACCTAAGAAGAGGCACACAAGAAACTGTCTAAGATTACTGTACCAGATTCAATAATGTCTACAATGCTATTCCTCAAAATCTCAGACCTCCTCCAGATTTGGCCTTGATCAAATTCCCTGATGCATTTGATTCTGATATGGCATACCAACTTAGGGAAAGAGCTCCTCGAAACTTACAAGAGATGCAAAGTATAGCTATCAGTGTTGAGGCCAACCTAATATCTAAACGATCTAGAGCTAGAGTTGAAAGGAGGACACTTTTCAAAGAAGAACCTTCTGCCTTTGAACAGAAATTAGATGCTATTATTAAAGGAATGGATAGACTTGGAGATAGAGTAGAAACAATCGAGAGAAAATCCCCTTGGGATGGTCAACCAGGCAATACTGGGAGAAATCCAAATTTTAGGAAGAACCAAAATCCTAACACTGGAAAGACAGGGCCTGACCAAAATATTAGGCCCCCATTTCAAGAAAATTATGCTGAAGCCTCAACTTCTGATGAACCAATAGAAGACACTCAAATTAATTTGATGGGACTCAACAATTAACAACAAGTTTTCTTGACCCAAGAGGATCAAGAAGCTCACATTCTTAAACAATTCCAAACCCAGTCAGGTGAATCATTTGGCTTTCGGGAGGGGTATGATACAACCATCTATGAAGTCCACAAACAATACAATATGAGGAGCAGAAGAATAGATGTCCCTGAAACCAATAAACAGAAAGGTACCAAGCAGCTTAACAAAGGTAAGATCAGTACCCCCCCTGTATATATCCTTTCCAAAACAGGTCCTAACCCTAATAACCCAATTGTTGAAGATGTATCAGATAATCAACCACCTAACAGACAACCTTCCACTTCTATTCCTTCTAAAGGAAACATAGAAGAGCCTCTAGAACTTGATTTGGAAACAACTTCAGCCCATAATCCCACTCCTGAAGAGGAGAGAAACGAAGAAAATCCAGTTGTCCGAAATACAAGAACTTAGACCGAAAAACCTTTTAATCTTGAGACAGAAGTAGGCAAACTAAAGATAGTTGTTCCATTATCAAAATTAGCTAAACATAACGTCTACAGAAGTCAAATTAGTAGATCACTCAAAATTTCTGTGAACGAAGATTCAGTAAATGTTTTTGATGACCAGCCTGAATTGATATTTGGCCCTGGAGTAAATGGAAAAACAGTAGAGGGAGAAGTTCCTCCTTTCTATGTAAGTTTAAACATACATGATAAAATACTTCATAATGCCATGTTTGATTCTGGTGCTTCTCATAACTTAATGCCCAAATCTGTAATGGAGAGACTAGACCTTGACATCACCAGGCCATATAAAGACCTTTCCTCTTTTGATTCAAGTCAGGTCAGATGTTTAGGTTTAATCAAAGACTTATGTGTATCACTAGTCCAATATCCTGCCAAAACCATCTTAATGGAGATAGTAGTAGCTGATATTCCACCAAAGTATGGCATGTTATTGTCTAGATCTTGGGGTGCAAAGCTTCAAGTATCTCTACAGTTAGACATGTCTTACGCTACCATTTCAGTGTTTGGTCAACCCAAGAAACTATACAGAGAAACCTTAATGAAGTATGTAGTAAGTAGTCAAGAGAAACCTCAAAATTTCCCTATCTACTCAGTACATTCAGATATGGATTCTTTTATCCTTTACAATGCTGAAATTGATCCCCCACATGAAATAAAAGTTTTAGCAGATAAAACAGAAGAAATGACAAATGAAAAGTCTAGTGTTCGAATACAAGAAATTTCTGAAAATCATGAAACATCAGATAAACCAGAAGAAACTAAAAAACCAGATCTCCCTATTAAACAGATCCCTGAAACTCCAGATACTAATTATGAACATGAAATCCTTTGGTACTTAGAATTTGATGGTTATGTGAACAAATCAGGAGCAGGAGCAGGAGTCTGGGTGCACAATCTTGAAAACAATCATGCTGAAGGCCATGCCTATAGATTAAACTTTAGATGCACTAATAATATGGCTGAATATGAAGCTCTATTGCTAGGTCTTAAACTGGTCAAGAAATTGGGAGCAACTAGAGTGTCAGTCCTAGGAGATTCTGATTTAATCATTCAACAGATAAAAGGGAAGTTCTTAACAAATGATCCTAGATTAAGAGAGTATAGAGGAATAACTATAGAGATCCTCAATACATTTGTAGAAACTCATCTTGCCAAAATCCCGAGAAAACATAACTTGCAAGCTCATAGCCTGGCAACATTTGCCAGCACCTGTAAATTACCATTTGAACCAAATCATCAATTCACAGCTGAAATTAGACACAGACCAGCCATACCTGATAATGTAAAAAATTGGCAAGTGTTTGACAGTGGTAATTAGATCAACAATTTTTTAACCCTAGAAGAAGAATTTTCTAGCACTAACATAGATATAGATACAGTTAGTGAGTCTGATCCAACAAATCAGACAGAAACAGACATTTCAGCAGAAAATGCAACTCAAATGCTTCATCCAACGAAATTTACCAAAAAGGAAATACAGGATCTTAAAGAAATAGACATTGATGAGATTATTGAAGGAGAATCTGAAGTTATCAATTTGAAAGACAATCATTTGCCCAAAGGATTAACTCCTTTGGAAGATCTCTTTGATTTCAACGATATTCCAAAGAAACCCAAGATGGAACCTCTAAAAGCAGACATTGAAGACTATAACATAGGAACTGAAGAAAAGCCAAAAATGGTAAAATTATCCAAATCTTTGCCCCCTGATAAAAAACTTAAGTATGTTGAACTAATCAAAGAATTCCAGGAAGTTTTTTCCTGGAGCTATGAAGACTTGAAATCTTATAACACCTCTGTAATTCAACATATAATACCCCTCAAGGAAAATAAAAAACCATCCAAACAAAAGCTCAGAAGAATTAACCCTATACTGCTTCCTTTAATTGAAAAATAAATCAAACGAATGCATGATGCAGGGATAATTGCTCCAATCAGATTTTCAGAGTGGGTGTCTAATTTAGTGCCTACAAGGAAGAAAACAGAAGAAATCAGATTATGTGTTGACTTAAAAAATGTAAAGAGGGTATACCCTTTACCTAAGATGGATCATATTTTACAAAGGGTAGTAGGTGCTTCTAGGATTTCACTTTTGGATGGGTTTTCAAGTTATAATCAGATTCTGGTTCATCCTGATGACCAGGAAAATACTGCATTTACAACACCATGGGGTACATTCAAATATGTTAAAATGCCATTCGGACTTAAGAATGCAGGGGAAACCTTTCAACAAGCAATGGACATAGCTTTTGCAAAAGAAATTCATGATTTTCTGGTTATATATCTAGATGACCTGATTGTATTTTCCAAATCAGATCAGCAACATTTAGATCATCTCAAACAAGTGTTTTTAAAATGCAGAAAGTATGGTATTTTGTTAAATCCTAAAAAGTCTTTGTTTGGTCTAGAAGAAGGTAAACTGTTAGGCCATATTATCTCCAAAGATGGCATCAGAATTGATCCTGCTAGAATAGAAGCTATTTTGCAAATACCCCACCCCAGAAATGTCAAAGAAGTTCAAGCTTTCCTAGGAAAGATTAAATTTTTAAGAAGATTCATATCTAATTTGGCTGAATTAAGTAGATTTCTAAACAATATGTTAAAAAAGGATTCAAAGGTTAAATGGATAGTAGAAGCCAAACAAGCATTTGATGAAATTAAAATGGCTTTGACTAGAACACTAGTCCTTACAAGTCCAAAGTTCGATAGAGACTTCATAATTTTTTCATTTGCATCAGAACACACTATAGCAGCTATTTTACTGCAAAAAGATGATCAAGGATGTGAAAAACCCATAGCCTTTTTCAGTAAAGCACTTAGAGATGCACCTCTAAATTACAAAATCATGGAAAAACAGGCTTTTGCACTTGTGAAAGCTATTAAAGACTTCAGAGTCTATATATTGTACTCCCATGTAATAGCTTATGTGCCAAATGCTATTGTCAAAGACATCCTGACTCAGGATGGAATTGAAGGCAAACATGGTAAATGGATAGCTAATATATTGGAGTATGATATTGAGATAAAACCTACAAAGCTTATAAAAGGACAGGGATTGGCTAAACTCATGACTGAAACAAACTTTCAAGCCTTGGATATTAATGAACTGGATAATGAACAGGAGATGGCGACTCCACAAATCAGCCAGGCCTTCTTAGAATCACCTTGGTATGCTGATATAACTCATGTATTATTAAACCTGTAGGCTCCTCTAGGGTTATCCAGAACAAAGAAAAGGTTTTTAAAGATGAAAGCTTCAAAATTCTGTATTTTAGATAATGCTCTCTTTTGGAAAAATCATGAAGGTATTCTATTGAATTGTTTAATAAAAGAGGAAGCTGACAAGGTTCTCTAAGAATTTCATGCAGGGGATTGCGGTGGACACCTTTACTGGAAATCAACTGCAGACAAAATCCTAAGGGCTGGATTTTATTGGCCAAACTTGTTCGCTGATGTAAAGAAGTTTGTCACTGCTTGCCACAAATGCCAAATTTTTGAAGGCAAAAGGAAACTGCTACCCTTACCCTTGAGACCAATTTCCACTGAAAAGCCCTTTCAACAATGGGGTTTTGACTTCATTGGAGAAATACACCCTCCCTCTTCTGGCCAACATAAATGGATCCTCACTGCTACAGACTATTTCACCAAATGGATAGAATCCATTCCTTCTAGACAAGCCAATGATACAATGATTATAGGATTCTTAGAAACCAACATGTTGTCTAGATTTGGCTGTCCTGAAAAGATCATAATCGATAATGTTGTTGCCTTCAAGTCCAAGAAAATGATAAATTTTTGTAACAAATACCATATCACTTTAGGCCATTCCACAGCCTATTACCCTCAAGGTAATGGTCTAGCTGAATCTTCCAATAAAAGCCTGATTAATATTATTAAGAAATTGTTGGAAGAGAACAAGAAAAACTGGCACAAGAAACTTATAAATGCACTATGGGCAGACAGACTTACTACAAAGAGATCTATTGGAACTAGCCCTTATGAGTTAGTTTATGGCATGGAGGCTGTATTTCCTTCATCTTTAGGAGTTCCTGTAATTAAATTACTGCAAGAAGCTCAGGTGGAACCCAATGACATTCAAAGGAGAATAAATCAAACCATCCATTTGCAGCAGACCAAAGAAGAAGTGCACCAAAGATCCCAAGTGTTACAAGAAAAACTCAAGAAAATATTTGATAAAAGGACCAAAGAAAAAGATTTCTACCTTGGAGACAAAGTTCTAAGGTGGGATTCCAGGAGAGAAGACAAAGGAAAACATGGGAAGTTTGACTTCCTGTGGAAAGGACCTTTTATTATCCATGCCTTGCAAGGGAACAATACCTACTTTCTGAAGAGCCTGGATGGTATAGAAACAGAAGAAGGACCAGTGAATGGTCGAATGTTGAAACATTACTTTGATCCATTTTTTTAATGTATTCTGACTCTAACATGTACATACTATATCCTTGATAATGTCAAAGTTTGGATTGGACAGTAACTTGCTGAAGTTGAAGCCCGAAGAGAAGGCCCTAAGCTTCACAAGCATGCTGTCATACATACAATAAAGCAACCAGCAGAAGGAAATTGTCAGAGCATAGTCTAATTTATTCAGAAGGCCATCTGACCTACTATTCTTGACTTTCCACCAGGGAAAGCCATCCCCAAGTGGAGCCATTGTTATACTCCTATATCAATAGGTGTCATATTTCATGATTGACTTGATGAGCTCTGTAATATGTTCATCCCTTTCCTTGTTGCAAAGGTTTTCCATATTTTCCAAATATCAAAAAATTTAAAAAATGTGAAGAGGGTATACCCTAAAAGAAAAATCAAAGGGTAAAAAGAATAAAATGGTCAAAAAAGTGAAAGAAATGAACCACAAACAAAAATAGACTAGGAAAGTGTGCAAGTCCAAAATGCCACTACTTTTTATTTTCTGTGATAAGCATTGTGTGCAACTTGTTAATTTATGCCACAATTGATGAATGGCCAAACAACTTAATCTTGGCTAGTTAATATTTGAATTTCCTGTTTTAGAGATAGAGAATAAAATCTGACCAAACTGTTAAATCTTGGCAGATAAGTAGATAGGTAGAGTAAGTAAAAAGGAGCTCAATAGTTTAATCTGAGCCCTTGGATGTAATAAGTGCAGACTTAGGTAGGCTTGCTATGAAAAGGAAAGAAGATTGATAAGGGTTTGCCAGTCTAAGTGCACCCAAATAAAGAAGGAAAAAATGCTAGGCTTAAGTAGGCAGGGTAGGTAGATGGTGTTGCAGAATGATACTTGTGATAGATTATGTCTCTAAAAATGTGTTAATCTTTATCTCTATCACAAAGTGCAAGGTAGACATTATACTTGTTGCAGCTCAAGCGAGGCAAGGTTACATAACTAACTCCCCTTCACACTTTTTCCTAATCATTCACTAACTCCCCCAAAAGTATTAAGATCTGTGCTTAATATCACTCATAAACCATTCAGTCCATTTCATAAAGTTTGCCTAAGTAAAAACCCTATTTTACTTAGGAAAAATGCGCAATATCATATGAAAAACCCCTTTTTTCCCCTTTCAGAGCCTAAGTTTAAATATATGTGAAATGTTTTTAAAACTTGGCGCTTTTCATTCTGTTTCAATTTCATATTAACTCTTAACTTCTAAATATATAACCCCCACACCATATTACCAATCTCGTATTATATACATATATTAAAAACCCCGATAGTCTATGTATCCCCGCCCCGGTTAACTATAATCGTAAATACAATTAAACGCAATGTAAACAGGGATTAACGGGTTTATTATAAATTCGTTAGAGAACTGTCCCCGCCGCGCAATAATGGAATTAATTAACCATCTGGGTTAATTAACAACCAACCCCGACCAATCAAATCAACCCCGAAGTGATTAAAACATTATTTTATTGTGCCGGCACTGCTGCTTAACTCCCCGCCATCTCCAAAGCCCGTCAGCTATCCGATCATTCCCCGCTCATCCAACGGCCAAAAATGATATCAAGACCCCCTTTTGACCGCGTGATAACTCGCGATCGCCCGGCGGTTTTCCGCCATACCTCTGCCATGCGTCGCCCGTTCAGCATGCTTGCTCACCCTCCGCCCAAAACCACTCAGCCCCAAAAGCGGTGCCAGCAAAACCGCTTACCGCCTTCCGCTGACGTCATCTGCCACATCATCCGCTGCTGACATCATCCTCCCAAATTATATGAAAAAGACCCGCCAACCTTCTTTTTGTCAAATAAAAAGGATAAAACGCCATTTTTGCTATAGTTTGTTGCATACCACGCTCTTATGCAAGCAACGTCCTGTTCAGTTACAAACCGGCACCCGACCACAAAAACTACAAGCATGAGCTCTGCGGCCTTCCATTCTACCTGCATTTGTACCGTTTTCTCCTTTTACGCAGGTATTTATCCAGTTTGCCATGAAACCCTGCAATTTCGGTTCTCGGCTGAAAATTCTACCAGATTGAGCAATTTACCAGACAGCGATGAGCAGAGGTCAAAACAGGTCAAAGATTATCAGAGCAGTTAAATAGTATCCGTAAGAATAGGGCAGTCAACACAGAGTTACTGAAGAAGACAGCTGCCAACCGAATCCTAGGGCCTGCCTCCAGCACATTCAACAAAAACAGGACCAGCACAACATCAGTTTATCTTTTCCCTATTTTCAAGGCTAGCTCTTTCTATTTCTTGTAAACTATTTTTAGTCATCCTAGATATTATCTCACTCTGTTATGAGATATTTGTTTTATAATTTGTTGAATAAATACCCCCCCCCATTGGAGTATTGTGTGTGGATTCCTAGACTTTGTTGTAATATTGATCTTTTGGAATAAAGAGTTGTTGGAATCAACTGTTGCATGGCTTATTAGATGAAGAATTGAAGCAGAGGACTTGTCACAGACTTCTTGAATCAACCACTGGATCAATAAGTCCTATAAATCTTGTGTTTTAAAGTTTTCTTAGTTTATTACATCATCTGTGTTTCACAATCTGAATGATAAAAGAAAAGATTTAATTTCAGAATATGCTTGATTTCACTCTGTTTTCAAGTCATTATTGTTCTCTATGTTTCTTTTAGAATTAGGATAAGCAGTGAAATCTTAATTGCTCCTGTTTCCTAATTCTTTCATGTTGATTATTTGTTAAAGAATACTTAACTGCTCCTTATCAGTAATCATCCAATTTCCCTTTTTAAATAGGTTGAAGGATCATTAACTGCCTTTCACGCAATTTGAGCCCATTCCATCTGTTTCAAGTCTTTATTTGTTCCCTGTGTGACTATCTTGCTCTGTGAAACCATCCTCTGTTAAGAAACCAAATCGAGAAAGCCATCTTCTTTGACTCCATTAGCCCAATGGACTAAATTACTTTGTTTTACCTCTCTGCTCTATTGAATCTCACCACCCAAACTCAAACAAAACTCCAGAACTTCATAACTAGCCTAATACCTTTAAAAACAAAGCTAAATCATAAAGAGAGAGCCCTCTCTGGATATAGATTGGCTAGATTCTGTATCTAAAAGATTGGTTAGTGGTTACCTCGGCCTCCTTTCCCTTTCTTACAACTTTTGGGAAAACCTGAGTGATAACATCCTTTTCAGATGCTGATCCTACTTTGAGACAGGCCACCTAGCCAAAAATTTCCCAAAAGCCTCCCAGAAAAATTCTGCTAGAAAAAACCACCATAGATCTACATGGTGGGAAGGAGCACAAAAGGAACACTACACTATCATCAAAGAAGAATACTCTCGAGAAAACTCTGAATCACAAGAAATCGGGAAAGAGAGAAACAACTCTCAAGACAAGGGGGGGGGAAGCCCCATTCAACAACAAAAGAGTGAACTTGACAACCCCTCAAGTTATGAGGGCTCGAATACTGCACAACATAAATCTCCATTTAACAGCAAAGCAGATCTCCTAGACCAAACTTCTTCTTCGACTATCTTCAAAAGGACGAACATAATAGATCGCGAAGCTAAGACACCAATGTCCCAAGATTCAGAAGAGATGAAGGAGATGCAAGATAAAGAAAGTTGGAAGACCGTAGAAAAAAAAGAAGGCTATGCCACCAATCTCGCCAAGAAAGACGAGGAGCCAGACAATTAGAAACTAAGAAAGAAAATTATAGGTCCGATAGACCAATTTGGTCTTAGTGACGGTAACCATCATCATCATCATCATCATCTCCATATGTTTGGCTGCCCCATATAATTTCATGTGCCAAAGGACAAAAGGAACAAGCTGGAAGCCACAGGATGAAAATGTACATTTGTTGGATATTGTGAAATTTCTAAAGAATTTAGAATATATATTCCTGGTCAAAGGAAGGTTGAAATTAGCAGGGATGTAATGTTTGATGAAGATGCTACCCTTGGGAAAGCAAGGGACCTTCCTCTGCCTCCTCCTCTTAATAAGAATGATGATATGGATATTTTAGATGGTCCTTCCATGCCTGAATCTGAGACATATATTATTGATGATCCCATGGAGCCCATGGATACCTTAAATCCTCCTCCATGTGATCCCCTTGCTAGGAAGAGGCCACTTTGGCTTCATGATACTTTATGGTATCTGCAAGATGCCATGCAGATACCAAGGATATGTTGTAGCCATGAGTACTTTTATTCAAGATGAACGCCCACCTTTGAAGAAGCTGTGAAAGAACAAGTTTGGAAGGATGCTATGGCAAAATAAATTGAATCAATTATGAAGAATGATGTATGGGATATTGTATCGAGACCAAAGGGGAAATCTGTGGTGACTTCAAAGTGGTTATTCAAGGTCAAACATGTAGCTGATGGTAGCATTGAGAAATACAAGGCAAGGCTCATGGCCCAAGGATTCTCCTAGAAAGAGGGAGAAGATTATGATGAAATATTTGCACACTATGACAAAATGCAAACTATGACAAAATGAAAACTATGAAAAGGGAAATAAAAAGTTGAAAATTGAAATAGCAAAGGTTCATAATAAGAAGGTTAATTATCAAGTACAAATGGATGTTGATGTGTCTAGGGTTCGAGCCATTGGGCTTATAAAGTTGCATCAAAGCAATGGTGAGGCACTGGCACAATCAGTTTCTGAAAAAGAAGCAGAAAACCTGCGGCTGAAAGCAATAGTAAAAGAGCTAGAAGAAGCTTTAAATTTGATTCCTTTGTTTATGAATCTATTGACACATTCACTGACATCAACAATTTATACCCCCACCACACCCGGTATATTTAAGAAAGCAAGCAACCTCCTAAAGGGAGTAAAATCATATATTTTCACCGATATAAAAAAACATTGAAAATTATTGAAGATGCATGGGAAGTAGCTTTCCATATAAACTATTTAGCACAAAGGATTACATAATTGATTAACTTGGTTAAAAATTATCTTCAACGAGACAAGCATTTCATAGATAATGATTTATCTACTTTTATTTGGAAGTTTGATTCACCCACTCATGTTGAGAGAAAACAACAAACCCTCTGAACAACTAACCAAATGAATAAAATCAACGTTGGATGGTAATCGGAAATAAATATCATGTATTTAATTAATGGAAAGACCTGTGAGCAATTTTGAAACCGACGTTTTGGACTAGCTAGGCGAGTCCATCATCAGGGTAATGAGATCTGCATTTTGAGAAAGAGAGAGTCAAGAAAATGAGAACCTATTAATAGAAGGATGGATAGATAACCTAGGTTTGGAGAGGTCGGCTTGATTTTCATCAATTTATTAATAAATGGATTAAATAAATTTTTAATTTTGATTTTAAATTTGTAATTTAATTAATAATTTTAAACCTATATTAAAAGTAAAAGTTTTTTACTAGATTAATTTGCCTAATATTAAAAATAAAATTAATTTAAACTAAATAAAATCAATTTAATATCAATTCTGAATGTAAGAAGATAGAAGAAAGAAAAAGTGATGCATTTTTCAAGGCACTAAAAATTATTGAAGATATGCACGGTCCACACAGTAAAAATGATAGTGGATTAATTGCGAAAGAAATGTTAGTAGTTGAATTGGACAATTTAAAACAATCAATGGGAGCAAATTTTGATAATAGAATTTATTTTACTGAGGAGGAAATTATAAAATGGCTACGTGTTTTTGTTGAGGTTAATGAAGATCAAACTGTCTTAACTACGCAATTGAAAGAAGAGACTCTTGAAATTGAGGAGGAGATATTCAATCAATGTGTCAAAATGGACATTATAGCCCCTTTGATGAAATATTACATTCAAAATTGGCTACAAAATCCCCCCAATAAATCATGATTTCAAAAGACAATTTCCACTTCAACAATCACAATCCTTGCTTTCACAAGCTGTGAATATTCGTAAATCTTGAAGCATTTGATTTTCTTCTTTCCAACATTTGATGATTTAGGTTTGTTGATTGTGTTATAATGACTTAATCTAATTCCTCAATGCAATTTCTTGTTTTTCCTTACAAGTACCTTCTTCACATTACAGTTCAAGGGAGCCCAACCCCAGTCCCCATTAGGACGAATGCATTTCCTTTTTTAATTAAGTATGAGGATTTCGGTGAGTGCATTAGGCTCCAAACATTATTGTAGATATAAAAAAAAATTGGACATTATTTATATCTAAATGTATGTTTAGTTATATTATGGCATCCATCCGCACATGCCTTCCCTTCCACGCATGCCTTTCCTTCACAGATAAATAATCATGTATTGCCTCTACTTAATTTATTGATGATAACCTTATTAATTATCATTTAGTTTGATCATGGTGATAATAGAATATTTGAAACTACGTCTTATAACTTTCACTTTCTAGCTATTTTCCTGAATGGAGTAGCAAATAATTAAGAAAGGAATGTGCAAAAACAACATAGTGGGTGAGCTGGTAGGATAAGCGGCAAAAATATTCTCATTGTTGATCTGAGCTATCTCTGGGATAAAAATGTTGATCGTCATAAATCATGAGCTCTGAAGTCTATCTTCGATTCTAGTTATGGTGCATTGGTGGTAATATTTTTCTGTTGTTTTGTTGCCTAATTACTCTATTCTAATTCTGAGTATGCTGACCAATGTTGTCAGGAATTCGAAGATAATTTTTTGCATAAAATCTTCTATGAGTCTAAATTCTTTGGCATTGGCCAAAAAACATTAATTGAGCACGAGTTTTTTAGGTTTTTCTTTCAAGACCTATTTAATATCGAATGTTTTGTTATTAATGAATATGAAAATAAAGATTTGAAAAAATTTTGGGTTTCAAATGGATGCGGGACGACTTATAACAATGATCTCTAGACATTAGCAAATGAGGATGCTGTGATTGCTTACTTTACGCTTAGTTTTTATGTGAATAGTCAAATTTAGTAAATTTGCCCAAGAAAATAATTATGTAAATTTAGACCAAATTTACTACTTTTGGTTATATGTTTGTGTTGCATGTGTCAAATAGGTGTAAGAAATAACTTCTTTATGCTTTTACAATATTCTGAAAGGGGTCAAATGAAAATTACCCCTTTACCATCACACATAGTTTAGCAAGTCTTTGGCTCTGCACATTCCTCCGTGGCATAATGCTTCCCCTTCGACACACATTCTCACTTCACATGTCTGCATGCATTGTCACCTTTGCACAATTCTTCAATGTACCTACATCTTGTAAAGAACTTGTTTTGTATGCGCAGTACTCCACATAATTGCTTCACTACATTTGTCCTTCTTCGCACACTTTCCTAGTCGGCACTATTAACTTCTTTTACACGACCTATTGTGATTACAAAGATTTTGGCTTATAATATTTATCCTTGTTTGATGATTTTTTACATCAAATAAATTAAGTTTAGTATTCTATGCCTTTGATCCATATGTTATATTTCATTTTGCATAAAAATTTCCAACTAGCTCATTGTGTTATGTCATGTTTGTTTGTGCAATATTATTTTTTGCTCTGTGTTCTCCCTCTATCAAATTTTCAAATCTTATGAAATTGTACCATAGTTTTCTATCCTCTTATTGATATTTGAAACAAACAATATGAATATAAAGGTTCGACAACAATTTTGGGTCTCAGATATATGTTCCATGTGTGCCATAGATTTTAATGACGATTCTCATAATTGGGAATTAAAATTGGATTGAGTTCTTGCTACTATGGCTTGGCTTGTTGTTGTGTATCATTATATTAATGTATAAAGAATGGACATGGATTTTCCTATTTTTTGTTAATTTTATTTTATGCATAAATTATTGAATGGATTTTGAAAGATGGAACCCTTTAATAAATTGTAGGATCTGCATAGATAGGAACATATAGTTCTCTTAATTCACTACTTATAACATAGAATTCTATTTAATTTATTCATCATAACTTTATTATTTAAGATTTACACCCACATATAAATAGTTGGGTGCCTTTGCCAAAACAATTATAGATTAACATTGTTGACTTTACACTTGGTTTATATATAAATAACATTGGAAATCTTTTATGAGTGGAATTTTTCAAATCTAATAACTTGTTCCAGTCAAATAATTGGTGTCAATAAAATGCATTAACTTATTCTAGTATATATAATTTTTTATTTCTTCATGCTTTTGCAATATTGCGAAAGCAATCAGATGATACTTATCTTTTTAGTAACACACATGCTTTACCTCTACAACTAGCTTATTTCTACATAAACTTCTCTTTCATACATGTTTGCTTCCACACAATATTTAACACAATATTACCTCCTCCGCATAACAATTCTTATCTCCACAAACTTCTTTCACATATCTCCATCATGTACACCACTTCTTTTGCATAGGCACTACTTCGTACAATTGTTTTTTCGCATTTGTTCTTTCTCGCATGCTTTCCTACTCAATGCTATCAACTGTTTCTATGCCACTTGTTATTTTATTTTTAAAGAAACGGGTAGCATTTTCATTATATAAACTAGAAAAGGGCCAAGTCCCATACAATCTTGAAGAGCAAGCTCTCAAAAATATTCATCGTTCTAAACTGTATAAGGACCCTATTTCTACCAACCTTATTTACATATGAGCTTTGTACATAGCCTATATTGTAAACTTTACAAAAAACCCCTCTATATTCTATAGATCAACAAAACATAGATATAACTTAAAAGTAACATATACTCGTTGCTACCAAGGTCAATTTATCCATAAGCTTCTTTCACAATCGTAACCAATTCTTCAACGACGCCCACCCCAGGTTCTGAGTCCCAAACAACAACAGTGTCCACAACAACATCAACATTAGGGAATTAACCGTCCCCAAATCAAAAAAATTCCTTTAACACCCCGACTGTTACAGTCTCTATATTAATTTCGATGTTCTCCACCTTTTGTTGCAGACTCATCATATCTATGCATAGACTCTCCATAGTCTTTTGTAGTAGTTCCATGTCTTTATCGAGTCCCGACAGCTAGGCATACAAAACCGCCATGTTCTCATTTATCTCTTTAACAATTTCCTTTACAACCTTCTTGCATGAACTCTCAACCAAGCCTTCTATATTCCCGGAGTGTCCCGACCCTGTTCGCCACCACTTTCATTGCTTGTAAAAGCCATATTCGTGGTGATTCTATCTTGTATTGACAAAATTCTTTGATTTACCATTCGCAACCAGCTGCTATAAATAATGGCCTGGTTAATTCTAACATTCCTTCCTATCTTTTCCTTCATAAATGTGAAATGATTTTGCATCATGGCATAGAAGCTACCCTCCATCTCCTCCATCGCCAAAATTAGCATGGAGAGAAATGCGATGGTACCTGCCCACCCCACGAATGGAACTATATTAAAACACCAGGTAAATAACCAAGGACGTATTACCCACCTGTCACAACACATGACCTTCGATCTACAATTTCCACGCATGTTCCATAACTCCTTAGCACCCACCCCAACTCCCAACGCACTGCGAAGGGCCATCGGGGATATAACCTTAATAACTGCCAATTTATGTCCTATAGACCCGTACCCCGACTGTACAATGTCGGCTTGAAGTATTTAATATGATCAGGGAATATGACATATTTTAACAGAGTGATTGATGCATAAGGAGCCTTTCTCCCAAGTCCACCCCAACGTTGGCTTGCGCGTCCACCATCTAGCTGTTAGCCCACAACATTTGGAACATTTTAACCTTTTCAAACTTTTTTAATAGATAATTTATCCTCGTAATGATTGGAGAAGATTCAACATCAAGGAGGTTCTCATTCTTAGAGAGTTTCAAACATTTTTTTATTACTATCATAGAATCACCAATGATAATCAAGTTTTTGATACCATTAGCAACACTAATATTCAAACCCTGCTAAAGAGAGAGAGCTTTTACTTGATTGTTTGTGGTTGTGCCTAGTCCCCATGTGAACTTTATTTCGGTATTTTCTTTGAGGTTTACAATCACCCCTCCCACTCCAGCCTCCCTAGGGTTACCTTTCGAAGCTCCATCAAAATACAATTGGGTCTTTCCGACTTTTCTTTTCCATTCAACAAATTATTCCCCATTCAGTCTGGTACATAAGGAAGGGACGACATAAGGCTTTGACAATGGGGCTTTGAGATTAGAAGAGGAGATTTTGATCCACTCTTTTTCGAAGCTAGATAATTTCTTCATATCTAAAACTTCAAATCCCCTGGAAGAAATAACCTCGAAGAGAAGCGTCATTCCTTTAATTCCTATGGTTTTAGGATTGTGGCACTTATTCTGAAAGATAGCCTGATTTCGGCAAAGCCAAATCAACCAACATAGGTAATTGGGAATTTCCATCCAACATCGCCTTAAAAGAGAGTTCAAGGAATAGGGGAATTTATGTTTCCACTGAATGAACATCTCGTTCCAATCTTTAGTGATGGGGGGGAAGGAACCAGGGGCACTAAATGTTACAGGGAAAAGTGTCTATATAGAACTGCTTATCCCACTAAGGTGTGGTAGCTACCTTAGAAACAAACAAAGTAAAGCTACTTTCGTTTTTCCTTTATGAAATATAGATGAGAGAAGAACAAAGGAGACCAACCTCTGTCTTGCGCTTGACTCCTAGTTCGATTCCTCTCTCTTCTGATAGTCCTTTGCTACTTGCTTCCTTGTACGCCCAGCTTCACAGAGTACTTGTAGAATCAGAGTAGCATAACACTATACAAGAACATGGATCTATAATCATAAACAATCTAGGATCAGATGTAAATTGACCATACAAATGCATAAAACATAAATGACACAAGAGTATGGAGGAAAACTTGAATAGCTTTTATTGATAATCAAGAAAGAGCCAAGGGAGTTACAACCAGTTGTTCTGACCCAACATCATCCTCTCAGCAAGTAAGCCCTTCTTCACCTCATAAAAAGCTTAGATCACCCAACACTATGATGTTGTCTCAAGAAACCAACAGCAATTCCTTACAAGATGCAAAATTCCAGCCTCTGGATCTCTGGGATGAGGGATCCATATATAGATATCTGTAAGGGAGATGAGTCAGCTTGTGATTTGATTAGTGTCTTCCCTCTGATAGTTCTTGCTTCCACTTGGAGATTGATGATCTCTTACTCATCCTTGGTCGAATTCAGAGAGGCAAGTGTCACAGGAGAAGTTTCTGGAAGATTCCATGCCTCTCCACCTCGCGGAATGACACTGCCATTTGTCACTTCTCTCCCATCGCACCCCATAGAAGGGATTTTTGAAATGAAATGCACCCACAGAGTGTACTTAGGTGAGATGCAACGCACTTTGCCTATGGAGCAGGTGAAATGATCCTATTTTGACCAGTTCTGAGTGGTTTTTCATGGAGAACTTCTGGGAGAAGCTGTAATCAGTTGACCTTGTTCCTTTAGGGGTTAGAAAAACACTTTTAGGGACTTAGGAGCCCTTGGTTTATGGACATTTTATGCTTGGGGTTGCAGTGCCCAAAAATGTCTATAACAGTTGCCCCCTAAAGCATGAGGTCGTTAATCTTTTTTTTTGATGTCAGGTGAAATGCTTTATTATGAGGATCTGAAGTTCTTTCAAGCTGGGAGGAGACTTGTAATAAGATACAATACAATACATTATCTTCATAATTTTTTCATGATCTAGCTGAGGTGGGCATTCCCATGCTCAGCTTTATAAATTCATTTTCATGTACATAGGACAGACAATCATCTGAGTGTAGACTGATGATTCTGGTAGAGCCATCATCCCTTTGATTGGATGATTATCTGTGCAGCAACGATGTACATTTGATGTCTTTATTTCCCTGAATATATATTGCAGCCCGGATGGATGAAACTAGATCCGGGGTCTTCAATCTCGTTCGATCTTCACTCGAAGTACAAGTCTATCCTTGTGAGAGATGTACTGGAGTCGAACATGGAAAGACATCGCCTGATTACCAGCCAATGATGTAAGCTGTTAACAGGCACGAGAGGAATCACCGATAATGATAATGACCCTCAAAGTACTGCAATACAATTCATGTGGTGTGAATAAAGGACTTGGCGTCGAACACCATGCAAAATCTTTCGGTCGAATGCCATTGATGTAAACCTGTCGCCGGAAGTGAGAAACTTGCCATTGAGGCATGCAAGCTTCAAAGTACTGAACGGGGTGTTCCTAGATCGACTTCTTGGATACTGAGCTGATGTCGACAAGAAGCGATCTGTCATAGGAGGGCCTTAATGAATCCCACATCAATGACACGAAACGGAGCAAATGATTTTAATGGAGGTGAAAATGATCTGGTGATATAAGGTTCAGGGTGGTGGTCATGAAAGAATGGAGTGTAAATGTATTGTAGCGGGTGAGACATAGGTGAATTCTCTGAATGACTTCTCTTGAACATATCGGCGACATTGACGTGATGGATTGGTAGCATTAACCCCAAATGTGGATGGTGTGATGGGACCATGGCGATGTGACCGGTGAATGAAACAACCCAACCCGACTTGGATGCGGAGTGAAAGTGTCATGTTCAAGAGCGACTTGCTACCAACAAAGTTTCTTCAAGTTTTCTTCCCAATTTTTCCCCAGTCATTGCTGACCAGTACCTCTTTAGTTTTTTCAAGCTTGAGGAGGATAACATATGCTTGTTCTATAACTTTCCCTTCGGGAAAACCCATCGCTATGTTTTAACGAGCCTAGCGATAGTGAAACTCGTTCTTGTCTGCTATGGACAAGTTTGTCGCTATTAGGTTTTAACGAGTTTAACGACAAAGATAACTCGGTCCTTTTCAATTTTAGAGAGTCTGAAAAGGGACGTAAAGGAAACTCCAAAATTCCTTTTTCGTCATCTAATCCCTTAAGTCCAAAAAAGTATAAAACAATACAGAAGGGATGAATTTTCGATACTTTTAACGAGCCGAACAAAACAAGCACTCGATCTTTTTGTGTAATAATCCCTCAGGTCCAAAAAGATTAAAATCTAAAGGAGGGATAGCACTTCCAGTCCCTTTAACGAGCTGGAGAGGCCAATGGCTCGGCAATCTTTTCATATTTTACGAGTCAGTTGAAAAGAGCTTAAAGGAGACTCGTCTTTGAGGAACGAGCGATAAAATTGGGTAGCATCTGATTCCAGGTAAGGTTTGGAATTTTCCAATCATGGTAGTGTTACAAGGTTGGCTAGTGGGATCACTCTTCGCAGCTGTTCCTCAAAAGGGGTAAACAATCAAATGGGGGTGAATGATCGACCAATACAGAGTGGAGGTGATGATGAGAACATGACCAAGGCTTTAAAGGCTGAAGTACTACATTCACGATGGTTATTTACTGGGAAATAATTCATTTTTTAATGAGCTTAAACACGGGGAGAAACATTTGCTCATGACTTATGTTTATTTTTTAACGAGCTTGAACTATGTGCTAAAACTGCTCGATTAATCCAATCGTATAATAAGAATGTCTCATTTAAAAACGACATTTTTCATAGTTTTGCCCCACATCCTTTCTTTATGCAAGTTAGGAAACGACCAATCCAAAAAACAGATAAATGATCGCTCTTCGCTTGCACGCCAAAAGGTTTGCATGCCCCCAGGTATAAAACAGAGTTTCAAGGTCACCTTTCAAATCTTCGACATAACATTTGTTTTATCAGGAAAGGTCTACCCCTTTCAGGTTACCAAAGATTGTTCTATTCACACCGCAAACAAAACACTTCTTCGGCGATGTCTACCGAAATAGACAAAGGTGAGACAATCCACTCACATAACTTTGACGAGGAAATATTGTTCCAGTCTAACCCCCTCTTCCAATCACGGACGGGAGTACAGACTAGTCATATATCTCTCGCGGAAACCTACCCTATACCCGAAGTTTTCCTGTCGAAGCAGACCAGGGTGCATGCCCCCTGGGTTTCAGTCATGTCCCCCGAATCACTCGCGCTCATCAGGTGGACGGACTGGGGATTGATGAGACATTCCTTGTGTGAAAAGACCATTCAGGGATGGTATATGACTATTTGCTATGTGTGATCCAGGAAATGAAAGCTGGTCTACGAGCTTGACCACTCTTCCTTCGTGCGGAAAACACATTACTCTAAAGAGTGATGAGACAATGGCTCCCATGCAATAAATATAGTCTCGTCCAAGGAGTAGATTATAATCCAAGGGTCCTTGGACCACCATTACATTCATATGAACGGTTTTCCCTCTCAATGTTATGGGCACATTGGGAAGGATCCCTAATGATCGACTGGTTCCTTTGTCAAAGCCTATTAGATTTCTCATCTTAGGCAAAAGCGATGGCAAACCAAGCACTTTCCAAGCAGTCGAGGAAAGGATACTCACAGAGGCCCCTTCATCTATGATGGTACCAGCCATAACCATTCTATATATTTGAGCAATAATTCAGAATGGTACACTAGCCGGTAAACGGGGTCTGCCTAGTTGATTCCAGTCGAAGGAAACAACTATGTTTCTTGGAAGTGGGACTGAATAGACGGTCGGGTACAACTCTGATGAACTTCCTTCCTGCGGTAAAGGAATGGGTAAATTGCCCCATGTTCATCGGAGTCTGTGCTTACGAAAAGAATTTGGATGGTGTCATCCTTGTTCTCTTTGGTGACTGTATCATCTGAAGATGGAACCTCTGAAGGCAAGACCGGGTCAATTGTTGCCTCGACCTTTTGACTTTCATCTGGTATGGGTTCAGATGGTTCGTCTTCAATGATAGATGCTTCGGCCGACCACCTAGGCGGGTCAGCTGGATTTTCAACTAGTGACGGACTCGGCAAGAGTTTTTTATATCCAGGAGGAAGTTGTAACGGTGAAACCGGACGATCGTCCAAAACTCTTTTAGCCTCATCTAAGAAGGGACAATGGTGGATGGCATGATCGCCTTCGCACAGTTTACAAGAAAATCTATATTTTCCTTTTTGTCCTGGGGCTTCACTTTCACTAGCCGACGGTGTGTTTTCAACATGATCATCAGAGGTTGACGACACCGGGTTGTGCAAACGAGGAGACCAGTCCCTTAAGATCCGAGGGATGCAGGGACAATCTCTATGATAGTGGTCTCCTTTGCAAATGACACATGGTGATTTAGGCCTAGTTGGTGCAGTGTGTGGATTTTCTCTAGACGATGCTTGGTTGCCCCCTTTCGCTTTTGGCTCCTTCTTCTTCTTCTCTTTCTTCTTATTTTCCTTCTTCTTCTCAGATACTTGATTTTTGGCTTTACCAGCCCCATCAAGCGAAGAGGAAGGAGGAGAGGAAGAATTGGAGGAAGTAGAAGGTTGGTGGGTAACTCTGGAATCGTCTAGTTGTTGACTCGATTGTTCAAGAATTGCGGTGTTTTGAACGATAGAGGTTGAGAAGAGCCATACGGCAAGCCGATTGTCAGTCCTGGAAGTGACAATGTGGCCATATGGGTTGCACCAACATCTCCCCAAGAGGAGAAGGTACTAGGATTTCCTCCAAGGGGAATTCCTTGGTTGGTGGATTCCATTTTCTCAACCTAAGATCAACGTAGGAAAGGGTGATGATTATTCCGTTTAAAATAAATTTTAGACGCTTTGACACAACTTGTTTTTTCAATTTTAAGGAGTCGAGAAAAAACAAAAGATGACTCTAGTCGCCTTCAATTTTTAATGAGCCTGAAGTGACAAGTGCTCAGATAGACCTTTTCTGTTAAGGAGTCTGAAAAGAAACGAAAGGGACTGCTGTGGAAATCTAGGTAGAGGGATTACCAAACCAATCGCAAAACTGCAGGATACTTTTTTACGGTACGGCAGTCAATCTTCCCGAATGTTGTGTTCAGTGCATTGCGATCGATAGGGCGGCAGACACGGCTTCCTATGGATAAAGGATTAAGCCTATTTTGGTCTCCCAAAATATACTTGATGGTATGTGGGAGCACAAGTCCGTATTGGCACTTATCGTCTCAACGTGGAGGAATCACCCAACCATCAGTGAGAACAACAGTTACCAGGCTTTACGACACCGGAATACGTCTCTAGCCTATACATCTAGATGTTGTGCGTTAGGTTCCAAAGCGTTGTTAGATTCATTAAATTTATTTTATAGTTGATCTTTCTTAAGAAATTTGCCTTTCAGGTTCACCGCGTGATGTAGATGTACAATTCCTAAAATGCAATTTAAGATGATAAACAATCTTTTATCTTCTTTGTGCAATGAAAATCCTAGCTACTAAGGAAAGAGAGACAGTATTCTTTCACAAAGAGCAAAGTGCACACACTATATGCACTGTCCTAAATCAAACCAATCAAACAGTCTAAATGCAAATGCACATGCATGTATTTGTTTTCGACTTTCTTAATATGTGAATGATAAAAAGAAAGCTAATGCACAAATCTGAATTACTTTTCAAGCGACAATTACTAACAAGTTTCTTTTCAAAATAAAAAATGAAGACAATCACAACACTTTACGATTTGGAAAAAAATACTTGCTTTCGACACTATAAAAACTACAAATCCAGATCAAATACAATAGTAACAGGGTAATCGACTATCAAGAGCAATCAAGCTCTCTTCTACGACTAAAAATGACACTTGCGACACTTTCAAATCGAGAAACGACAGTACAACTACATTACTTTTTTGCAAAGGAGAACTGAAAATGACTCAACAAATACACAAAAACATTTACAGTTCCTTGCACAATGGAGGTGGAATAACAGTAAGGAAAGGGGTTTCAAACAGAGGTATACTGATTACAGGCAGCAAAACTCATGAATAGAACTGAAAAGAATGAACAGAAACCAACATTCAGGAACAATGTCTAGTCTGAAGTTCAGATTCACAGAACAGAGACTGCGCTGGGCCAGGGACGAGACTTTGTTTGGGTTCCGGGTCACAGTTTACAGTTCAGTTCAGGGATTTTGGCCGAGCAAGTGGTAATTAGTAAATCAACAACAAGGGTAGATCTAAGGAGGTTACTAGAGCCACCACAAGGGCAATTAGAGAGTTTGTAAATCAGTTGTTTAATTCATAAAAAAAACCCAGAGATTGACTGAAGCGGCATTTATCTACTTTTCATTTGCACAGCAAATGCAGTTCGAAAGCTACCTGGCTCGACTTCAGGCTCCGTCTGTAAGTTTATAAAGTAAACAACAAGATAGATAAACAAACAACCTAGTCGCTCCCCAGTGGAGTCGCCATTTTGTTACAGGGAAAAGTGTCTATACAGAACTGGTTATCCCACTAAGGTGTGGTAGCTACCTTAGAAACAAACAAAGTAAAGCTACTTATGTTTTTCCTTTATGAAATATAGATGAGAGAAGAACAAAGGAGACCAACCTCTGTCTTGCGCTTGACTCCTAGTTCGATTCCTCTCTCTTCTGATAGTCCTTTGCTACTTGCTTCCTTGTATGCCCAGCTTCACAGAGTACCTGTAGAATCAGAGTAACATAAAACTATACAAGAACATGGATCTATAATCATAAACAATCTAGGATCAGATGTAAATTGACCATACAAATGCATAAAACATAAATGACACAAGAGTATGGAGGAAAACTTGAATAGCTTTTATTGATAATCAAGAAAGAGCCAAGGGAGTTACAACCAGTTGTTCTGACCCAGAATCATCCTCTCAGCAAGTAAGCCCTTCTTCACCTCATACAAAGCTTAGATCACCCAACACTATGATTTTGTCTCAAGAAACCAACAACAATTCCTTACAAGATGCAAAATTCCAGCCTCTGGATCTCTGGGATGAGGGATCCATATATAGATATCTGTAAGGGAGATGAGTCAGCTTGTGATTTGATTAGTGTCTTCCCTCTGATAGTTCTTGCTTCCACTTGGAGATTGATGATCTCTTACTCATCCTTGGTCGAATTCAGAGAGGCAAGTGTCACAGGAGAAGTTTCTGGAAGATTCCATGCCTCTCCACCTCGCGGAATGACACTACCATTTGTCACTTCTCGCCCATCGCACCCCATAGAAGGGCTTTTTGAAATGAAACGCACCCACAGAGTGTACTTAGGTGAGATGCAATGCACTTTGCCTATGGAGCAGGTGAAATGATCCTGTTTTGACCAGTTCTGAATGGTTTTTCATGGAGAACTTCTGGGAGAAGCTTAGAACAAAAATTTTAGGGACTTAGGAGCCCTTGGTTTATGGACATTTTATGCTTGGGGTTGCAGTGCCCAAAAATGTCTATAACACTAAAGCAAAGTTCCAGGTATCCACAGTAAAGGGACATTGACAAAATAGATGCTTGATATCCTCTAAATTACCACACAACACACATTGGGAGGGGCTGCTAATTTTCCTTTTCGTAAATTTTCAACTATAAGGATTTTCTCATGAACCAATTCCCAACATAAATATTAATCTTAGGTAGCCCATCACCATTCCAAATTTATCCCCATATTCTACAGCACTTGTTATTACAAAGTTTTTGTGATATAATAGTTATTGTCGTTTGATGATATTTTACACCTAAACAATTATTTTTACTGCTACACGCTTTTCATCCATATGCTATTATTATTTTTCCATGTTTTTAGATGCATGGAGTTTATAAAAAAAAATTGTATCTAGGTCATTATGTTATGTCATATTTTCTTGTGCAATGTAATTTCTTGCATTGTCTTATTGTTTTATCTAATTTCTAACCCTATGATTGGTAAAATAAAAGTAGAAATCAATTTACGTCCGTACATTGTTTATTTCTGCATAGACTTTACCTTCACACATGCATTGGCTCCACACAATTTATAACTATGTGCATTCTTTTGCCACACAAATAGCATTGGAAATCTTTCTGAGTGGACTTTATTAAATTTAATAATTTCTTCCAATTAGATAATTAACATCAATTTAAATCGAATTTACTATTTTCGGATCTATGTTTGTGTTAAATGTAACCAAGATATTGTATGTATTAATTTCTTCCATATATAAAATATTATGAGATTTTTAAAGCATTTTTAATTTGTAATCTTATTATTTGACATATTACTCCAACCCATCAACTGCTAAAAGTATGATTTGAGATAAGGAACACATTGTTTGGAAAGTACTTTAGGAGGTTATGCAAGGACATCCTGTATTATTGGATCAAGCACCTACCTTATAGAAATTGGGAATACAATTGTTTCGACCTATTTTAGTAGAAGGACATGCCATTTGTTCACATCCATTGATTTTTCCCTTCACACATGCCTTGCTTTCACACAATCTTTAACTTTGTACATCCTTCTTCCACACAACACTTATGCTTCCACACGTTCACACACATTTCTGCCCCCACACACTTCTTCTATACATCTCCACCTTGCAAAAACACCTCTTCTGGACAGGGACAACTTTGCACAATTACTTTCTCACATGATTTTCTATTCAACACTATCAATTGCTTCTACGTCACCTGCTATCATTACAAAGAAATCTTGGTATATTATTTGTCATTGTTTGATGGTTTTTTACTCCCATGCTGATACTTGTTTAGTTAAGTCTGAAGTGATAATGAAAGCTCACATTAGTACACTTGGTGGTAACAGGTTACAAGAAGACATGGTGAGATCTTCGTGCACCATTAGTGGGGGTAGTTAATATGCATTATAATGGATTCAACTAAATAGCCATCTACAATTGATTCGATTTAACGACATCTTTTCATTTCAGTGTTTGCAAACCTAGTTATTTGTAAGCCAAAGCAGAAGAACAAATTGCATAGGATTTCTATTAAAGGAGTGAGTTTGGTTATTGTCATACAATCAAGCTATATTAAAAATATCTAATTAATTAATTACTATGTATTGGAATATATTAAGCAACTATGTCTTCACATTCATTCTGGAGCAACTATGTTATATCCTTGCAAACATGTTACAATGTCAGGTCAATATTTCACATTCATATTGGAGTGATCATGATAAAATTGATGCTTCACTATATTTTATGTGATTTTGTGAGAAAAATGGAATCCTTTTGTAGATATCTTCTATCCTTTAAATAGTTCCAAAAAATGAAATTTCATTCTTCATTTCATGCTAATAATTCCAAATGTAACTAAAAATAAAATATTTTATGCAACTGTAGGTTGATTTTGGAATCATCCTATTGGTTAAGAAGTTTTTTGTGTCCATATGGAAAGTTTGCATTGGACAATGCTTTTTTAAACACTCGTTATGTGTCAGGCCAGGGTAACTCTAGATATTACTGAGCGCAAGACAGAACTGATTGATTTATTCATTAGACAATTATGTATTTATACATATACACAACGGATCAATTCATCTTCTAGATGACTGTCCAGCTTCACCTCATCCGTTTCGGATTAGGTGTCAACATTCCCCCCCTTAATCTGAAGGGATGTTGGTGAGTCCAAGCATCGTTCTGAATCTTTCAAGCTTTTCTCTTCCAAGCGCTTTGGTGAAGATGTCTGCAATTTGCTCGTTTGTGGAACAATGACGGAGATGGATTGTTTTGGCCTCAACATGATGTCGGATCAGATGATATTTAGTATTGATGTGCTTAGTACGATCATGGAACTTTGGGTTCTTGGCCAATTTTATTGCAGAGGTGTTATCAATCATGAGTGGAGTTGATTGTATTTGTTTTACCTCCAAATCTTCAAGAATTTTCCTGAGCCACACAATTTCTTTCGTTGCTTCAGCTGCTGCCACATATTCTGCTTTTGTTGTGGAATCTGCTGGTACTGATTGTTTGCGTGATCTCCAGGAGACAGCTCCCGATCCAAGACTCATAGCATATCCTGAAGTAGATACCCCAGTTTCTTTGTCTCCATCGAATTCTGAATCAGAGTATCCAATTAAGTTGAAGTCGTCCACCTGTGTATACTTGATTCCAAGGTCTTGAGTTCCCTTCAAGTACCTTAGAACTCTTTTTGCAGCAGACCAATGTCCCTCACAAGGCCTTTATATAAACCTGGAGAGGATTCCAATAGCAAATGAAATGTCTGGTCTGGTAGTAGTGAGGTAGATGAGACTTCCTATAAGCTGTCTATACTTTGTTGCATCCTCAAATTCCTTTCCTTCAGTAGATGTGAGCTTCAAGTTTTGTTCCATTGGAGTAGAAAGGGGATTGCACTCTGTCATGCTAATTCTGTATAACAAATCTCCAATGTATTTCTTTTGAGAAAGAAATATGGACTTTGGATGTTGGGTTACTTCAATGCCAAGATAGTAATGAACATAGCCCAAATCAGTCATTTCAAAAAAATTTCCTAATTCTTTCTTTATGGATGCAATATAGCTTTCATTGTTCCCTGTCATTAAAAGATCATCTACATATACCACAAGATATACAACTGTTTTGCCAACTTTCTTGACAAATAAAGTTGCATCATCAAGATCAAAATGATTGAAGTTGAGTTTCAGAAGATGCTCAGTTAGTTTTTCATACCAGGCTCGTGGTGCTTGTTTGAGGCCATACAAGGACTTCACAAGTTTGTATACTTTGTGTTCATGTCCTTTCACAGCAAATCGTTCAGGCTGGGACATAAAAACATTCTCCTTTAGATCTCCATTCAAGAATGCAGTTTTTACATCCATTTGATGGACTTTCCAACCGTTCTGAGTAGCTAGTGCTAAGAGTGTCCGGATGGTGGCCCATTTTGCTGTGGGAGCAAAAGTTTCCTCATAATCGACCCCTTCCTTCTGTGCAAAACCTTTTGCCACAAGCCTAGCTTTGTGCTTGTCAAGTGACCCATCAGCTTTGTACTTGTTCTTGTAGACCCACTTGCAGCCAATTGGTTTGGTTCCAAATGGAGGATCAACCAGCTTCCAAGTGCCATTCTTTATGAGGGCATCATACTCCTTCTGCATCGCTTCTTTCCATTCATCATGAGAAGCAGCTTCTTTGAAGGAAGTTGGTTCAAAATCTGTAGACAAGTTCAATTCACAATCATAAGTAACATCCATATCAACAGGTGAATTAGAGTTATCTACATCACCTCCATCTTGTCGGTTTGAATTTCTGGTTCCTGTTTTTCCAATTTCATCAGGATGAACACTTTCAAGTGTCTTTGTCAGCCACTTTGGGGGACCTTTCTGAGATGGTCCAGGCTGTTATGTTTATTGAGTTGGGTCTGAATCAAGATTGAGTCTCCCAATTCTATCAATTACATCACTTAAAGCATCATCCGTTGTTGGAGTGTCATGCAGGGGAGATTGTTCTTCAGAAGGAGATTCCACATGTTGATCTAGTATAGGAATCCCCCCTTCAAGATGTGGAATCTGATTATCAAACTCTTGGAATGATTTCGGTTTTGTGAATCTATCCAAGCGATCAAGTTGCCGCTCAACAACACTGTCAGATTTGGATGATTCAAGAAAAATGACATCTCTAGATAAAACAAACTTCTTATTTACTTCATCATAAAGGTGGTATGCTTTAGATGTGTTTGAATACCCCAGGAAGATACACTTACGACTTCTAGCACCAAGTTTGTTTCTATGTACCTTTGGTATTAAAGCATAACAGGTGGAACCAAATATCCTGAGATGTTTTACCGAAGGAACATGTCCATACCACAATTCATAAGGAGTCTTGTTTCTTATAGCACTAGATGGACATCTATTCTTTATATATGCAGCACATAGAACAGCATCAGCCCAAAACATTGTCTTTACATTTTTGAAGAAAAGCATGGATCGTACCATATTCAAAATTGTTTTGTTCATTCTTTCAGCTACACCATTATGTTGAGGATTATAAGGCACAGTTGTTTGATGTTTAATCCCATGTTGGCGAAGATAGTGTTCAAATTCATTTGATGTATATTCTTTTCCATTATCAGTGCGAATAGACCCAATATGAGATTGTGCATCATTTTCAATCCATTTATGAAAATTCTTGAATGTTTGAAAAGCATCAGATTTTTTCTTCAAAAAATAAACCCAACACATTCTGGTGTAATCATCAATAAATGTCATGATATATTTATTTCCATTTGCAGAAGGAACAGGCATTGGACCACATAAATCTGAATGAATAAGTTCAAGCTTCCTATGTGCTCTTGAATGTGAATCATGAAAAGACTGTTTGCTATGCTTTCCTAGAATGCAAGCATCACATTGTTTATGTTTTCTAGGAATTGTAGGCAAACCAGCAACACCATTTTTCTTCAACAAGCGGAGACTATCATAGTTTAAATGTCCAAATCTAGCATGCCATAATAAACTTGATGGAAGTGCACCTTCTTCATGATGAGAAATATATGAGAAATGTTGTGCATGAGCAGAGGTTCCTTGCAGTTTAAGGAGTCTTTCTTCTTCTATACCCCTCATGACAAGTGAGTGGTCAGATGTCTTTCTTACCTCAAGCTTGCCATCAAACATGTGAATGGAGTGACCTTGCTGGCGGATGTGGACCAGGGACAACAAGTTTCTCTTTAGCTGTGGGAGATATAGAACATGATCCAGAAGAAAGTCTGGAAGACCAGGCAGTTTAAGCCTGATTGTGCCAAGCCCCGATGGCTTGATTTTTGACTGATCTGCAAAGTATATTGCTCCATTAACATTGTCAGTGAAATATTCAAAGAAATCTTTCCTATGAGTCATATGACAGGTTGCTCCTGAATCAAGAAACAAGTCATTTTTCGAAGAAGTAAGTGAAGCATTGAACAAATCTTCATTTACTCCAATGTTACATTGTGCCTCAATATAGTGAGCAGATTCAGGTGCTTTACCTTTGTCTGTGTCATCAGTTTTACCTTTCTGCTGATTTCTTCTCTGCTCAACTTTGTCCCATGGTAGCTTGCATGTAGAAGCATCATGTGATCCATTTCGTTTGCAGCGAATGCAATGCAGATCTGCCTTTTCTGCTTGAGGATGTCTGCCCCCCCTGCCTCTGAAGTATCTTCCTCTTCCTCTTCGTCCACCTCTTCCTCTTGTAGAATCTTGAGCATGATGCTTTTCTTTATGAGCAAGGCAAACAGTCTCTTCAGAAGATTCAGGGACTGTTTTCTTTCCAAAGGCTTTCTCTCTTTCAGCAAACTTTTTCACAAGAGTGTCAAAGGTTATATCTTTAAGATTTCCATTTGCTTGTAAAGACTCAAGATAGTTAGAGTAGGTAGGATAGAGTGCTTTGAGAAAGGCAATAAGAGAGATATCCAGCTCAACCTTAGTGGATTTAATATCATGCACTATAGACTTTATTGCAGATGCAAGAGTAAGAGGATCATTATTTTTCAGTTCAAGAGTGAAGATTTTAATCATGAGCTGAACAAATTCAAGTGCAGAATGTGTATCATAGAGTTCTTTCAGCTTTTGTAAAGCTTCAAAGGCAGTGGAATAGGATGAAATATGACGACTTACTTCCTCATTTACAGATGCTGCGATCAATGCAAAGGCTTTGCTGTTCTTGTTTTCCCAAATGGCGAGTTCTTTGTCTGATGTGGGCTGCACAGGGTCTTTATCTTCTTCTCCGACACACACTCCTTTCCACAGCTCATTGTAGATAAGGGTGTGTTTTACCATCCAGGACCATTCAGAATAGTTCTCCTTGCCAGTGAAAACTATTCCGACCATAGAAATGATTGAATGCATTCTGTAAAAAAAATATCTCTGCCAAAAACACTTCTGTTGAGAGAGAAAAAAAATCCTTATATGATAGCCTTATGCATTTTATTTTTCTTCTAACATTTCATCAGCATATATATATCACTGCTCACATATATATCACTGTTCAACAAAACGAGGGCGCTCAAATATATATCACTGCTTACATATATCACTGTTCAACAAAAAAAGGGCGCTCATATATATATCACTGCTCACATATATCACTGTTCAAAAAAACGAGGGCGCTCAAATATATATCACTGCTCACATATATCACTGTTAAAAAAAGGGCGCTCATATACTGCTTACATATATCACATGAAAACGCTGCGGTGAGGCCGGATTACATTGATGTGCAGGAGCGGAGCCATGAAAACGCTGTCACCATACCAAGAGTCTTCAATAAAAAACCGCAGTCACCATTACACAGTCAATTAAAAAAAACGCAGTCACCAACTGATGCGGAGAGGAATCAGAGTATTAAAGTAGCGTCATGTATTTTCTAAAAGCAAAAGCACTTGGCTCGAGGGAGACTCCTGTGGGCCAAAATGGACCCGTCTCCGTGGTGGCCTGTACAAATTGTGGACGAGAGAACTATAAGCCGAAACTGCATTTTTAATGACCGAATGAAGGGTGGAGTCCTAGCTCGCTTTTATGGGAGCTGCATTTATGCGTGGGTAGATCCGTTTGCGGAACCTGAGGAAAGTTTTAAGGGTTCCAATCGTCGTGCTTTTGAGAAGGCCTTGGAAGAGGAGATGCTGCTTCGGAGTAAGATTACGCAATCTTCCGTGGAGCCAATTGGAAAACCTAATCAAGAAAAACCTAATCCAGAAAATACCAGACATTCATGAAAGGCAGTACAGGGGGAGCGAGGGCTCTTTTGGAAAGTTCTTTTCCGCTATTATTCAGAAATCGACAGACACTAAGACCATTACGACATTCGGTTTGGTTGGATGGATTAATCCAAATGGACGTGAGGCTTCAACGCATCAAGGTAATGGAGCAGAAACGCAGCGTTCCAGGGAATACATGAACGCATCAACGCTCAGGTAAAAACGCACATCAATTACTCATGGTCTGAGGGCGCAGTACTCATGGTCTGAGGGCGCAGTCTCTGGCAGTCAGAGAGCGCAGCGAATTCAGGCAAAGGCAGAGGCAGAGCCAGGGAATCACGCCAGAGCAGCTCTCAAGACAGGAGTTACTACTATTTTAGGGACTGGGACCTAAGCTCTGATACCATGTCAGGCCAGGGTAACTCCAGATATTACTGAGCGCAAGACAGAACTGATTGATTTATTCATTAGACAATTATTTATACATATACACAACGGATCAGTTCATCTTCTAGATGACTGTCCAGCTTCACCCCATCCGTTTCGGATTAGGTGTCAACACTATGGAATAGCTAGCAATTCTTAAAAATCATTTCACTAGATTTTGCAGACAGTACTTTGGACATACTTACATATTCCTTCAAAAAAAAAAAATTGGCTTTTCGTAGTTTGTTAGCTTTTATGATTGCTACCCTTCGGTATTGCATATATTTTGTTACACTGCCATTATCTATTTTTTACAAAGTTATAATCACAACCAGATATCTCTTTTCCTATTTCGTTATAGAGGCCTCTCAACTTCTTCTTCATCCTCATTCAAAACAAGCTCCTAAGCAGATAAGATGAAGAGTATCTTAAATGCTCTTGTAATAAAGAGTACATTTGTAATTGATGAGTTTCTCAAAAACTTCAATTGAAATTTTTGTTTCATACCCTTTCGTGTGTCGAACTTGGGCCTTTAATGTCATAGAGATTTTCGGTTTTTTTAGTGGTGCAGTCCGTCTAATGCTTCTTCCTACAACATTGAAACAATAATACGTATGCTTCACCTTCCATTTCACTTTCTGATCCATCTTCACTTGGAGAGAGTTTAAACGAGGGGAACCCGTTACAATTTTTTCTTCATATATGCTTAACCAAGCAAACCTATCGATTGTTGCTTTCAATACAATAGTGACAGTAAAACTACCTGCTTTGGGATTATTGCTCCCCATATTTTCCACAACTTTGAGCTTATTTAGCTCGTCTTTCCATGTTTTTGGCCTAAACAACATACCAATGCCAATACTCTATAGTATGAATAAAGAGGAACCACTAGTAAAATTTAAAATATTTTCATTTGCCTTAACTTGTAAATACATGATCATTTCACCACTACTCTAGTACACATGCTTATGATCTCGATAGTACTTTCCATTAAGGATTAAAAATGTGGTTGACACCCAAATCTTCGTTGAATAAATGTGGCAGTTAATTTCATTTTAAACGTGAAATGGCCGCCTATTTACGTCTTAAGCACACAAAAGTTAATTACGCTTAATTTACTATGTTAAAGCCTAAAGTACATGGATTAATGCGTTAATCACATGCATTAACACGTGCTAAAGTTGTTGATTGAAGTGAAATGATATGAAAGCACACAATGTATATCAACTACGAAATAGGGAAGTGATTAACCGTGCCAAGTGACCTAATGGGTCACTTGGTCCCTATTACCTCTCAAACTAGTAGGGGACCTAAAGGGAATCCCTAAAGGGAAGATGCTAGGCCAAGGTAAACAAATGGAGTCTTAACCCACTGTCACCTCAACTAAGGCTCCCTTCTATTCACGGAATTTCACCGATGGGAGGAGACCCAATATGTGTGGGGTCACTAATGAAGGATAAGTCAATGGATATGAGTGACCTGAATATCCCTTTCCCAAAATTTGAAGGATAAATATTTTTTGTTTTGTAAGCAATGTACTAGGTAATATAGGGAAAGGAAGAGAAGATTTGAGGGTTAGGTTTATGAGATAAGACTTGTGAAGGAGTTTACCAAACCCTAAAATCCTTGTTAGAATTGGTATCTCAAATGGTTCTTGAAGAATGGTATTTTAAATGAGTGGGACCATACGGGGCCAAGTGGACCCAATCTAGGGTATGAGGAAGGAATGTAGCAACCAATGATATATTTACCCTAGACAAGGTGCAGAGAGGATCAAAGAAAATACAATTACTCAAAGATGTTGTTTTGACCCTAGGAAGTGCTAGCCTTGGGGATGGCAAGGCAAGTTTTGGTCCTAGAATGAGGACTTGGCTTTTATCCCAACTTCACCGTCGAAATGTCTTCAAATTTAGAGATGTGCTAGAGGAAAGTCCAGCACAAGAGACCCTAGGAGATCAAATATTTTTAGTGGCTAACTTGCTGAGAAATTGATGCCCTAAGCACCCCAATGTGGCTAGACTTGGGAGAAGGTGAAAGAATAAGAGTTTTGGTGACCACCCTTGGTATATTAGTGCCTTAATCCTTGGGAGAATGGAGTCTATGTTGATTATGCATAAGATTTCTAGGTTCCCAATCAAGGAGGCCTCAAAATTACTTCACAAAGCCTCAAGATCAAGTGACTGCAATCTTACGGCTTTTATACTTCAAATGCACAAGAGGAATAGATTATCAAGGTCAAATTCTACCCCTATGAGATTTCACTCACACTACATGGCCCATACATGGAGAGAAAGTTATAATAAACATAATTCCACAATATTAAGCGATAATTGCATGATGCAAATAGCCCTAAAACAACAAAAATCCAAATCCAAGAAACATGACAAAAGGTAACAAGAATAACATCAAAATTTTGTACTTACATGCAGTAAACTATATCCAACCATTCACAAATGGCAATAGAGAAGCTCCAAGAGAAGACAGACCAATAACCATACATCAAAATTCATCCATAAAAGCTCCAATTCATCCTCCATAAAAAAGTGTGAAATAATTCTCTAAAGGAGAGAGAGATCCAATCCAAATTGATCATGAGAAATGATCTCACCTCACTTGTATTTATACACAATGTAGGAGTTCAAATTAGCCTCCTTGGCCTACACAAACCCCAAAAATAAAATAATGCTCTAATAATACAACTTTTGGTGACAAGCCCACCAAACTAGCTCATAAATGAAAAGATAAGTCTCTCAAGAGGTCAAATAATAATCTATGCATGTCATAGCGCCCTCTAAGAGGCCTAATGAGGTCCATAGGTGTCATAATGAAGAGAAGGATCCTCAAAAGCAATGGAAAAGGGGTTAGTCCCTTGTAATAATTTGTGGTGCTCCAAATGACATGTGGGGGCACACAAGTGTCCTCACGGTTCTCCAAACAAATCAAAGATGTTGTAAATCACCTGTAAGGGCTAGGATGATGGTGCAGGTGATGCCACATCATCGTGAAAGTCCTGGATCATCTTCCAAGTGTATAATGTAGATCTGGGGCCGATTGGGCATGATGGATCAGGTGCATCCTCCTCATCCAATAAGTGAACCACGAGTAACCTCTGAATGGATGTGCGGATCCATGGAGTACAATCTGTTGTTGTGGAGTCCCATGCCTCTCAACACTCACCCTACATTTCTCAATGTAACCCTCTAGAGGATTAAGACCTCGTATAAGGTGATCAAACCCCAAATGGAAACCATCTGCAATCCTGCATAAGATCCAATGCGTCCCCTAGCCTTCTAGTACAACAAGTCATTAGAGAAATAGAGTAAATGAGCTTACCTAATCATGGACCATAGGTGGGGAATTCATAATTGCTTGCCCTTCCATAATGGGCTTCAAGATGTGCCAATGTCTCCTAAACTCCAAATGGGGTTAACCAAGCACCCTATCAGGTGGTTTCTACTTCTAAAGGGGATAATATTGTCAAGGTACATCGGTCAAAGGTGGTGGTATGTGGTAGATAGGTGAATGAAGTAGGGAATGAGAAGGGGTAGCCCTAGGTCACATTCTGGGGTATAAGGGTAGCTAACAAGAGGGAAGCCCACACTTGGGTTTCTAATGTGTAGGAGGGAGAAATTGTGGTACATGAGGTACATCGACCTTGAATTTTCCAAAGAATTCACGACACAACAAGAAAGTTCCCAACAATTAACATATTCAATTCCCATATCATGCCGTTGTCGCTTGTGCCGAGAACTCCCACATCACGATGGTAAAATCACTATTACTTGGTGTAATCTTTTTCTCATCTCACTGTCCTCATTAGTCACACTCCACTAATCTTATTCTTTAGACTCATGTCAACTAAAAGGTGCAAACTGTCAATTTTCACATTAGTTGACACACATATTTCCCTCTTCCAGTGTGAAAATCTTATGAACCCATTCAACATCTTGGGTCACAGATTCCAATTAATTGAGATTTAACATATATTAAAAAAGTAATTAAGACTCTACAACCAATATTTATCACAACAAATTGCAAAGATGGGAATTGTCATCAAGTTTTCTAATAAGGAAAAAACTCAAGCCCCTCACTGTCTTAATCATGCCAACTAACCAATAACTACCAAAAGAGACAGGGAAGATACCACTATGCATTGTTGGTTTGATATGTTTGAGAAGCAGCAAAAATAATTCAACAAAGTGAGTTTCAACCAAGTGATAATTACATCATAAAGGCTACCCAACAAAGTGAGTTTCAACCAACTAACAATTATTTTAAATTATTGCAACCTACCCAAGCAATCTGTTTAGAAAAGTTGTTAGATAAATAACAAATATGGTTTCCCATAATAAGTCTCATTAAAATATTGCACTATGTAGCTATTATAAAATAGCGAGGTCAAAATTAAAATGAAGTTTGTAGTAATTTAAAACATGTAGTAGTCAATGATATTTCTTACAATTCATTTATGAGTACCATTTCACCATTAATATTTCATAAGATAATAGATAAAGATGGGGCTGAGCTTATTTTGTTATAAGTAGAGATAGGTTTATAAAATTTGTCACCATTAGGCATTGTTTACTGAGGTCACAATTAGTTTAGGATTCTGATTTTTGAATTGTAATTTGGTTTCTTTTCCAAGAAATTGCAATGTGATATTACTTAATTTTTTTTTTTAATGGTAAAAATAAATTTAATAAGATCAAAAACTCTGGAAACCATAATTCTAAAACTTAATCGCTATCATTTAAATTTTCAGAAAAATTTACCAGATTCCTGCCAAGAATTTTCCCAGCAAAATTGTAACTCTGTAAACTATTCGATTATTTTATATTTATATTTAAAAAGTTTCTTGGCTATTCAAATGCCACACATACTCTATCTTGAGATGAAGCTCTCCTCCAATACGATAATCTCGCCAGAAACTGCAACCTCTTTTCCTCTTCCCTGCCTTCAATTCGTAGTGATTGCACTTTCAGGGTTTCGAGAGCAGGGGCGTTCTCAAGCAAGCAGCCCAGCACAGCCATTTCCTTCTCACCAAAATTACTTATATCTACACGTAGCATTCGAAGATTGACAAAATGGGTGTTTACAGATGCTGGAATGTGATCACCAGCTAACTCCTGCATACAAAAACAAAGCAAAATTCAATCATCTCCCGCATCGAATAAGCACAGCTGAATAAAAATAATAATAATATCATAATTTTATTTTCTTACCAAAACAAACATGCCTCTCATGTGCAAACGTTCGAGATGAGGGAGTCTCTGGAACAATTTGAGTAGAGGAATCTTCATTTCTTTTCCCCTTTCCAGCAGCGGCGAAACATAGATGTCAAGCTCCTTCAGTAATTTGAATGTCCCCACTATCTCCAAAAATTCCTCTGCGCAGAAATTGCAGGCTTCACCTTCGCTCCAATTCAACCACAATTCTTCGATCGCGTTACTTTCACAGTTGCGTTTGAGGTGCTGCACCGCGCAGGAAAGCTCGTGAAAGAAAAACCCATTGACTTGCAGATCTCTTATGGGCTTTACGGGAGATAATGTAAGAGATCTAACCTTCGGACACCTCACGTTTAAAAGATCCACTGACCCACAAACCCTTAGCAGTAAATATGTGATGTTAGGAGCCGAAATGGTAACATTCGGCAGCCCTAGGTAATTGAAAATGCTCAGTTTCTCAAGAACCGGGCAATGGGAAATAAAGCGAGTTAAAGAATCATTTCTGAATTCCACATTGACAAATTCGCAGGTAGTGAGATTGTTGAATCCAGCAAAATTGGGCGGAATATGGGAGACAATGCAGTCCGAGAGTTGGAGCGTAGTGAGACGAGTACAGGAGAAAAGGGTACGGGGCAGGAGAGTGGGTAAACGAAGGCGGAGAGTGAGGTGTTCGACTCCATGAAAAAGCAGGGTGTTGAAGATTATATTGTCCACTGTTAGTGAATCGGGGACGACAGACCCCAAATTGAAATCTGAGAGCGCGAGAGTGAGTTGGGGAATTATATTGTCCAGAGTAGTTATTTCGACTATTTGCAAAAAGTTATAAAAAGTTATGAAGTAAGTTTTATTTTATTAAAATATAAATTTTTATATAGAAACATTTTTTTGTTTTTATTATTAGTTCATGAAAATGAGAATGAGAGTGTTAATATTTGCAAATGATTTAGTTTATATTTTTTTTTATCATTACATGTTGTATATGAATTTTTATTTTGAATAAACCACCACTTTTCATATAAATTTTTACTTTGAATAAACCACCACCTTTCATATTATTTTTCAAATAGTAAAGAGGTTGAAAAACAGTCTCAAAGCTTTGATATCTTCTAAGATATAATTTAGAAACACATTGTGACATCATTATTCATCTTTTATCCATCAACCTTAGAATCACCCCCATTGAAACACATGTAAATTGTTGAAACACATTGAGTATCCTAGAGTATATCATGGATTAGCTTACCAAAACTTATTTGATGGTTGTGTGATGATTTAAGTAGTGGAGGAAGTTCAATGCTACACATGCTTATTCACAATAGATTGCATGGATTTTACTAGTTTTTATATTTTCCCGAATAAATTTTGCATGTAATTTCACCAATAAAAAATGAAAATAAGCCTCTCATAAAGGATCTTTATCTCTAAGATGATTAATAGAAGATAGTATCTAAAAGCCATTTCACATACTACTAATCTAGATTTTTTATTTTGGAGTTAGGGAGCATTTTGTTAAAGATTTCCATGTATTAATTTGAATATTTAGATTATTGCACTATTGATTTAGTAAAGATATCAATTTTTCCCAGTTATGTGATTGGCTAAATTACCTATTATTAATTTTTATGAAGAAATTACATGTTCTTTATTAAATGTTTTCTTATTTTCACATGTCTTTTGTTATTTAGTATATCATGCATTGTACAATTATTTCCACAATAATTATATATTTGATAGCCAATCATTGTTTTGTTTCTATAGATGTCAATTTCCTTCTATAACAAAATAGTTTACTCTTTTTGATAGTTATACTATAGTAATACTTTTTCATCTGAATTTTTTATACAAAAGTAAAGCTATAGGTCACTTTTATCTACTATTCTTGAAAATTATCTTTTAGGAATATATTTCTTCAAACCTCCTTTATATTAGGCTTATTTCATTCATTTAAACACGTTTCGAAGGATGGATAATGAATTTAAACAAATTCATAGATCTCATCGAATGGTTGACAAGCAATAACTTAGAGGGTTATTTGATCTCAAATATGAAAGAATCTTATTGGGCCTTTTCCTTGGATTTAATCCTCATCATCAAGTTCTTGGGGATCCAACGCCCTCAACAATTCAAATTACTTTGTTTAAATATGTGTTGAAATCCATGATGATCCATGTTCAATTCAAATTTCCTTCCAACTAAGTAGTCTATCTAAATTCTTAATGCATATACTATTTCCAGAAGCTCCAAATCATGTATTATGTAATTCTTTTCATGTGGCCAAATTTTTCTTGAAGAGTAAGTAATCACCATACCTTCTTGCATTAGTACTCCACCTAGTCCTTCTTTTCAAACATCCATACATGCCAAAAAATATTAATCGACATCTATACCTTTAATACATAAGCCATCATTAATATTTATTTAATCTTTTGTAATGTTGCATCACATCATTCTATCCACACAAGTTTCTTATCGTTATTTGTTAATTCGGTAATGACCAAAACATATATTCAATTTTGTCTTAGGACTATCCAATTCTCTTATTCTCAATTACTGATATCACAACCTTAATATATTTAAAAAACACATTTTCCGCTTTCATTGATAAAAAAATATCATTGATTTAGGAAAGGAGCGTTGATTTATTATTATGGCTTTTTGTTAGTGCTCACCATGGTAATATACATGGACAAATAAGTTTTGGATCTAAAATTTCTCGAAGCCACTTTTGTAATTCCCACAACTCTAGAGTTTTCAGGTAATAAGGAGCCTTTGCCATAAGTTTCATTTTTGGTTTGAGTTCAATTATGAACTCAAACTCCTCTCTTAGGTGGTAATGTAAATAATTCTTTTAAACACACATATAAGAATTAAATTAGATAAGAGAAAGTAGTATTCTATATCTATTGCATCTTCCTTCTTGCTCATACTAAATGCACCATACAATTTAAACCCTTTTCTCAAAATTTTCTTCAATTCCAATGCTAAAATAAATATAAGATTATCCCATATTCATCCCAAGAGGATTCTTTGATGCCACACATGATCTATAAAATATAACTTCTTATCTTATAATCAACATTGCATCATGACCCTTTAATTTTTGGATATGTTTTATATTCTTTACATGATTAGCTTCACAAGTGATTTGTATCCTTTAGCTGAAGGAGTAGGGTCACTCAGTGAATAAAAGCCCCCTTTTCCTATGGTTTCATATAATAATTCCTCATATAAAAGGGAGGTTTTTTCCTATTTTTTATGGTTTTTGGTCTAGTTTTTCAACCCACCATTTTCTAATTCTAGATAAGGATTTGAGGTTGTTATTTATTCTAGGTAAATGGATTAGGGTTTTAGATACTATATGTGGTATTGTAAATAATGAATTTATTGATGACGAAAGTTAGAATATGGATTTAAACATTTTGTTGGATTTCCTAGTTAAGGATTTCCAAGGTAAAGGTATGAGTATTATGAGTGATCACTAGTATTTTTTTCCAAAGAAGAAAAAAGTATTCTATTTATAATTAAAATAAAATAAACTGAGTGTAAATACCATAGCATTCTAGTGGCACAGATGCCAAAAAATATAGTGTTTGGTCTAATGACCTATTTGTTACATATGTAAAGTACATCAAAAATGTATTGCAAACCAAAACTGAAATCATCCAAAAATATAGAGAGCTCCTCATAATAGATAAATACATCATCTATTATCATGTTTGAAGAAAGATATATTTTGTATACTCATGCTTCCTTAAAAAAAAATCTTGAGAACCAAAACGGGGAGTCGAGATACATGTTTGTATTGTTCAATGCCATGCTATTCAAACCAAGTAGAAAAGTGAAAAGTAAACATCAAAAAGAGTAAATCAGAAAAAAATAAGTATGTTGTCAAAAAAATGTTGTTGGTACAACATGCAAGAGTTGAATAGGAAGAAAAGTTGATTGGTTAATTATGCCCAAGGGGATAGCTTGGTGTTGCCTGATTGAGACTTCATTACTTTCTTTAATTTCCCACTATCCTTGATCCAATGTCAATACTCTCTTCGAAAGTTGACCAGTCATTTTGTTTTATTCCCTATGGATATCAGTGAAAGACATGTGAAAGGTAACTCAAGAAAAATATATTGGTTTATGGATGACATTTCGATATAGTGGAAGGAGGGTATATTTTTTCAATATGGTTGTTCCCTGCATCCATTTTATAATTACCATGGAGTCTCCATAAATATGTAGCTCAAAGATATGTATATAGTTTGCTAACTGCAATAATAATTTGAGCACAAATAACTCAATAAAATTATTTATTACATTGCCAATATTGCAAGAAAATAAGAAACGAGAATCTGCCAAATTAATAAGACCTCCCAAGTCTCCCAATGATTTTTGTTTTTTTGTGATGCCCTGTTGAAAAAATATCATGGTTTGTCTTTCATAATTTCCACATCAAAGAGATTCCAGACATGAGTAGTAAATTGATTTATCGAAATAGAAGTCAAAAGGGAAAGACTATTTATTACCACTCTCATAAAGGATTTGTATTATTTCTCAATGATAGAACTATTCATTTCAAGCCATATGCCCCAACATATAATTAGGGGGAGATATTTTATATTATTGGGAGGTTTCCTGCCAATCCAATATTTTAAGAACTCATCCATAGAATTCCATTACCATGTATAGATGGTTCCAATATATTTTTGAATCTTAGTCCACACTGTGACAATAAGGGGACATTTTATGAAGAGATAATGGATATCTTCTGCGTCTTCTAAATAGAGTGAACATCTACTAGGTCCCCAGAAAGATTTCTTTTGAAGAATTTCCCAGATTAGGGCTTTATTTTTCAAGCGCAACCACATGAAAAGTTTTATTTTTGGCAAGCAGTTTTGTTCCTAGAGCTTTTTGACCCACTAGGGAGGTGGGTGGGTGGTTGGATATTGTGCAATGGATAAATATCAAAATTTTGGATTGTAGATGCCTGAAGGAGCATAAGACTAAACTAGAGTATCTTTGGTAGGTGAGAGAGAGGGAATATTATGTCGAATGGAATAAAGATATTTATTCCATTTAATAACCAAGGCCCCTTTGAGTTGTAAGTATTTTTCCCTTTTCCAAGTTTACTGGAACATGAATCCCATCTGATCAAAAGCCTGATTTAAGAAGAAAATTCCTTGAGAGTGAAGTGCATGGATGAGTTGGTCACTAAGAATGTGTGATTCTCTACTTCCTATTCAAGGATCTTTCCCAATTAACATCTTTGAACTGTCACAAATTTTCCATCTAAGGCCTTGAAGAATGACAGTTGCAGAGTTTTTAATAGCTTTCCATATTAGAGATACATAATGTGATGGTCTTCTAGGATCTCTGAGCTAATTTAATATACTGGAGGGTTAGATGTATTTTTTTCTCATAATTTGAGCCCAGAGCTCAGAACCCCGAATCAATCTCCATACACCCTTTGTAGCTAGTGATCTTGAGAACCATATGAGGTTTTTTAATCCCCATACCCCAAGTTGCTTTGGAAGGGAAATAGAAGACCATGATATAAGTGAAAAGGGTATATGATCATGTTCCCAACCCAAATATATATTAAGGTTATCTACTTAATTTTGTGTAAGATGCCCAAGAGGACCCATGCAAGTGATGTCCAATATATAGGAATAAATTCTATCACAAACTTGAAAAGAGCGAATCTGTCAACCCTAGATATTTGTATGTTGCAGCAATTTCTGATTTTAAGTTCATTTTTTGTGATAATCCAAGCCCAATCCCGATTCTTGTAGCTATTAGGATTTAAAAATAAACCCATATGTTTTAGGGGATCATCAACTTGATGTTGTAGGGAAACAAATAGGATCCTGGAGACAAGGTCAAATTCTTCCTAGCTAAGGGAAGTTCCATCCAAGGTGGATTTTGCATGGTTAATTAGCTTGCTGGTAGCTATGGAGAATAATTCCAATATACAATTTATAGATTGAAGACTACCCGCATTAGTCACAAGAAACATGATGATATTTTCCACAAATAAAAGATATGTAAGGGAGAAAGCATGAGAAATATCAATACCAGTATAAGATGGTGTTTATTCACATCGATTATAGCCCGACTTAGAGCTTCTTCCATAATCAGAAAGAGGAGAGGGGATAGGGGGAAACCTTGTCTGAGACCAATTTGATGATTGAAGAAGGGTGAAGTTGATCCATTAATTAATAGGGCCATCAAAGAAGTACTAATGCAACTTTATATCCAGGATACAAAAAGCGGTTTGAAACTAAGGTGAAGAAGAATTAATTTGATATATAGCCAGTCCACCCTATTGAAGGCCTTAGATAGGTCCACTTTATAGATAACAAATTTTTGCTTCTATGTATGGATGGATTGAAGGCCCTCTTGAATAAGATAAATTTCCTCATGGATTTGTCAATCCTTCGAAAAACAAATTGTTCCATGTTAGTTTGAAAGCTCATTGAAAAATTCCACCATGGGACTAGATTCCTCTTTTCGAGAGGACTAATTTCGACTATTGAAGCATCCAATTTGGACAAGGGAAAGTGTACTTATGAAGAAAATCGGAAAGTGTACTTATGAAGAAAATCCCACATATGCACATTTGGATAGGTCGGCCTTAACAAGAAATTGGTCACCCTTGGAAGTCTATAAATAAAAGTGACTTCAAGCCCATTTGGACATCACCAAGCATCTTCTTCTTCTCTTATTCATTGATTGATTTGCATAGGTCTGAGGCTGGGTCGATGAAATAGGTTTGCAAAGGTCTGAGATTACGGGGTTCGAAGCTCGAACATGTTTCTAAGGTTTTTGGTTACAATCATTGGCTTCACAAAGGAAATATTTAGTTGTAGTCACTGGCTTGTAGGCTTAAGGGAGCGACTGTAAGCTCTTAGTCACTCACATACCTCCTCCTCCCTGTGACTGCAAAGTAGGGCTAAAATTTGACAGTTTACTGCAATTGACCATAGTTGACCGCATACAGGAAAAGTTGTCTTTGATCTATATTGATGCTAGAAACATATTTATGAACATTGTTGGGATAATTTTGCTAGATACTATCGTATTGAGATCATTGTACTCCCTACTGAAAATTTTATGACAATCTAATAGAAGAATAATTTCAAAGGGCTTTCCCCCTTGTGGGGTTTTTCCCTAGTCTTTGACCAAATTTGGTTTCTCTTGTTAATGTGTTGATTGTGTCCTTTGTCATTTCATTTATTGTTTTATCTTCAAGTATTATTGATGATTGGAAATATTAATTGGTATTGAAAAGATTGTCAATTGAAGTATTGAATTGGGCTAAAGTAATTGATACAACATAGAACAATCTGAAAATTAACATGGTAGCAAAGCTAAGGTGAAGGTCAAGCTCAAAAGGAGACAAGCATTGAAGCAATCATCTTTGGAAAGTTGAAGGAGATTATCTAGTCAAGTCAAGATGTCTTCCTCTTTCTTCAAAGAGCATGAGAAGTTGGGTGACTCAACTAACTTTGCTGCATGGAAAGTCAGGTTGGAGATCATAGTTGAGAACAATGATGTTTTAGACTACATTCAAGGAAAATTACTTGAGCCTCTTGAGAAAGGTTCTTCTACTTCCAAGAACAAGCACAAGAAAGGTGTGTTAAAAGAAAAACAAATTATAAATGATGGTTTACAAGATAATTTACTTGCATATGTTGGAAATTTGAGGAAATCTAAGGACATGTATGATAAGATAGTTGGCATGTATGGAGTCAACAATTTGAATGAAATCATCTCGTTGAAAGATCAACTCAAAGACATGAAGATGAACAAAGGACTGTGCAATCCTACATTATGAGGATATCTCGTCTTAGAGATCAATTGCAAAGAGTTGGGAAATTTGTGCCTCACAGGGAATTGGTGATTGTGACTCTTAGAGGTCTCCCTCATATTTGGGAAACCTTCGTTACTACTATAAGAAACAACAATATTTTTTCGTCATTTGATGAGATTGTTGGGAAGCTCACTCAAGAAGAATCAAGGATGATATCAAGAGGAAGGATTCAAAAGCATGAAGAGGGAGACCCTGTTTCAATTATTACTCATTACAAGAAGAAGAAGAAAGGAAAAGGAGGTCCATCAAATTCAAGAAAGCCTCCCCCTCAAAATTTAAATAGAAGGAAGAAATCATTTCACATTGAATGCTTCAATTTTCATAAGAGAGAACACTATGCTCGATATTTCCCTGATAAGAATAATGGACCACGCTACAATACTAGAAGTAACAACAACATGTTTGATGATCGAAGAAGAAAAGATAAAAGAGGAATAAGAGACAGTCCAAGTGATCATGAAGAAGATCGTCGTCCCCAAAAGAAGTCAAGATTCTCCAGGCATGAAAGTAATGTTGCAAATCAATCTGAATATATTCTTATTTCTTCTCTCACTAGTTCTTCTCCTCTAGATTCATAGGATAGTTGGTTGGTTGATAGTGGGGATGCTCATCATTTCTCTGGGTATAAGTAAGTTCTCTCTAATTTGGTAGAGAGGGCATCAAATTTGAAAATTATTCTTGGAGACAACTCCATTCATCCCATTAAAGGTTTTGGGTCCATCAAATTTCATCTAGATTTCGGGGAATCTGTTTTTCTCCATGATGTGATGTATGTATCAAATTGAAGAATAATTTTGTATCCATATCTGCTTTAGAAGACAAAAAGGATGAGGGTTGCCTTCATCAAGTGAAATGTTCTTACTTAGCATGTTGGATCACCTATGATAGATGAATTTAAATTGGAATCAAGATTTGAAGGACTCTATAGAGTCACCGGTAGAACTCTTATAGCATTGGTCCATGATACTAATCATCTAAGCGAGCTATGGCACCGAATATTGGCCCATCTACATTATGATGCTCCTTTGAAATTGGAGAAATTGGTCTCAGGGGTTCCCAAGGTTCAAGCCCAACATGATGGAGTATGTCTAGGTTGTGCCAGTGGAAAGAAGACAAGGGGACCATTCCCCTCTAGAGAGAATAAGACAAATGACATTCTCCATCTCATTCATTCCTACATATGTGGTTCAATGCAAATGCATTCTATTGGTGGCCATCTCAAATATATCACCTTCATTGATGAATTCTTAAGAAGACATGGATAATTTATTTGAAGCACAAGGATGAAGCCTTCGAAATGTTCAGGGAGTTTAAAGCTTTGATCGAAAATCAAATAAGGAAGAAAATCAAAATATTCAAGTTTGACAATGGTGGAGAGTACACATCAAACTAGTTCATTGATTTTTTCAAGAAGGAAGGTATCAAGATAGAAAAAATTATGCCCTATACTCTCAAACAAAAGGGAGTGGCTAGAAGAAAGAACTTGTCCACTATAGAAGTTTCCCGTGCCATGCTCCATGATCAGAAGTTGTCGAAGTTCCTTTGCGGAGAAGCAACAAATGTTACCGTATATGTTCAAAATAGGGTTCCTCATCAAGCATTAGACAACAAGAACCCTGAAGAAGTATTACAGATGCCAAGCTTGATGTTGGCCCTCTCTGTATCTTTGGTTGCCCATGTACTTTCATGTGCTGAAGCACAAAAGAACAAAGATGGAAGCCACAAGAAGAAAAGGTATGTTTGTTGGATATTGTGAAAATTCTAAGGCATTTCGAATATATATTCCTGGTCAAAGGAAGGTTGAAATTACTAGGGATGTAACGTTCGATGAAGATGTTTCCCTTGGGAAAGAAAGGGACCTTCCTCCACCTCCTCCTCCTGAGAAGAATGATGATATGGATATTTTAGATGGTCTTTCCATGCCTGAATCCGAGACATATATTTTTTATGATCCCATGGATCCCTTAGATCCTCCTCCATGTGATCCACCTACTGGGAAGAGGTCACTTTGGCTTCATGATACTTTACAAGATGACGAGAGACACGTTCCCGTTCGAAGATCATTTAGAGAAAGTAAGAAGCCATGCAGATACTGGGGATATGTTGTAGCCATGAGCATTATGATTCAAACTAAACCACCCATATTTGAAGAATATATGAAAGAACAAGTTTGGAGGGATTCTATGGCCGAAGAAATTGAATCAATTATGAAGAATGACGTATGAGATGTTGTACTGAGACCAAAGGGGAAATCCGTGGTGACTTTAAAGTGGTTATTCAAGGTCAAACATGGAGTTGATGGTAGCATTGAGAAATACAAGTCAAGGTTTGTGGACCTAGGATTCTCCCAGAAAGAGGGAGAAGATTATGACGATATATTTTCACCTATGGCTAGATATACAACCATTCATTCGATAGCTTTCCTTGCCTCAAGTCAAGGATGGACCCTTCATCAGATAGATGTAAAGACAACATTGCTCCATGGCATGTTACAAGAAGAAGTGTATGTCGAGCAGCCACGGGGATTTGAAGTAAAGGATCGAAAGACACATGTTTGTAGGTTGAAGAAGATATTGTATGGTTTGAATCAAGCCCCTAGAGCATGCACATAGACAATTATTTGGTAAAGCTAGGATTGACAAGAAGAAATGTCAATCCCAACCTCTACTTCAAAGTATTCCAAGATATGTCGTTGATTTTGGTTTTAAATGTTGACGATCTATTCTTGACAGGGAGCAAGCCCCTGATGGTTGAGTGTAAGAGGGAGCTAACCACTGAATTCAAGATGAAGGACCTTGGACTCGTGCACTACTTTCTAGGCCTTAAGGTGTGGCAAAGGCCTAGTGATATTTTCCTTTCACAAGAATTTTTTTTCGTGAAGCTGTTAGAGAGATTTGGAATGAAAAAATGCAAATCCTTGCCCACACCTATGGAGATGAATTTCAAGAAGTTATGTGGAGAAGTTGCAAAACTTGATTTGGCGAATCCATCTAAGTATAAACAGTTGATTGGGGCTCTGATGTTCCTAGTAAACACCCATCCAGACATATTTTATGCAGTGAATACATTGAGTCAATTCATGATCGATCATCTCCATGCACATTGGATCATTGCCAAACACATTTTGAGATATTTTCATTTGACGATCAAACTTGGTCTCAAATATTCTATCGGAGATGTTCAACTTCATGGATACACCGATGCTGACTGGGTAGGAAATGTTGTCAATGGGAAGAGTACATTTGGATGTTGTTTTAGCCTTGGATCTAGCATGATATCTTAGATGACCAAGAAACAAAAGTCTGTAGCATTGAGTATCGCCGAGGCAGAGTACATTGCCTCTAGCATGGCTAGCTGCTGAACAAGAGCTCAAAATTTGCCAAAAAACTCAAAGTGTCAGAATATTGATAATATTAGCTTCAGATCAAAGAGCTCATCATTCTGAATCCAATGGTGTGAATGACACTCAAATCTGAGCTCATATGCAAGAGTTAGAGCAATTCAAAGTTCAAGTTTGACTTGGACACATGGCAGGATTGGATGACATGGAAAAGGTCCTATGAATGGGGAAGCGCCAAGTGGTAGGTTTCCATTAGGTCCCACATATCACATATCAGAGGAGTTAAGGCAATCGGCCCTGGGAGCAGTCAGAGTTGCGATGCGATATATTGCAATCGCAGATCGGCGAAGGGTCACCGTTACATAATCGTCTCCCGACAATGCTTAGGTGCGATGCAATATATAGTATATTGTAATTGCAACTAGGGTAGGTGTTTACAAAGCGGTCCCAACTATAAGTGCCAATTTTGATTTGCGATAGGGCTTCATATGCGATGCCACTATAGGTTCTGTTTAATCATTCGTCGGGTCTACCAATATCTGCAATCACACAAATCACCCACTTTTGTTCACAGACCTTAATACCATGAGTTTTCCGCCGATTGCGAGTTGCGATAGAGCTACGGAACCATCGTATTTTCCACCGGACTAACCACTTTGTATGTGACCACTCGGCCTTAACTCCGAGATAGGAGAAAATTGTGGAAAGACTAACATAAGTCATAAATAAGTAAATTTTTGACCAAATGGGATGCAAAAAGAGGCTAGATAGTCATTTTTTGATATTCTTGACTCATTAGAACATGGTTAAGGATCAAAGGAGCACTTCTATATAGGCTTTTTGCAAAGTGAAGCCTATGGGTGCCATGGTCAACCAGAGTGTTGATTCAGTTTATGGAGGAGTTTAAAGATGGAGATGACCTTGCAAGGGTCTTCTAGCCTCCATGTGCTTTCTGCAGTAGCCATTACATTAGTGTTGTAGCTATATTTATTATTTTCTGTATAAGTGTTTTGGAGAAGAGACTTGTTTAAGTACTTCAAGTGGATTGTGGTATTGTTTATGCTCTTTGAAGTTGGATTATGGGATCTTGGTGTAAGATGCATGTGTTTGTTGAAGTTTTACATGTTTGATTGTAGGTTAACATGTGTGTGGAGAGAGAAATTTTGCAGAAGTTGTTTCTTTGAAGGAGAAACTAGCCATTTCATTTCAGCAGTTTATGTACTCTTCTTTTCTAGATATTGAGCATAATGAGAAGGGGTCATGCCTTTAGAGCTTATCCAAGGAGATATAGCCCAAGAGGGTTGAACTCCTTAAAAAATGGTTGGTGTATTACTGATTGATGTTAGATTCCATTCAATGTTTTGGTTTCATGTTTTAAATTTTCTTCATGAAACTAACTTAAGTAAACACACATAAATTAATGTTTTTTTTTTAATTTCTATTTTGGAGTACAAACCTCAAGAACATTTTTATATTTTGAATGGGGAATTAGCACAACATTACTAATCTACTCCATTTCAGATCAAGTTGGTATCAAAGCATAGGTTTTCTTTGTGCAAGGAGGAATTGATTGTTGTTTGCAAGTGAATTTGTTTTGAAGCTCAAGCGAGGAGAAGGTTTTGGAAAGGAGAGCAAGATTGCTACAATATCTACCACCAAGTTCTACCTCAAATTGTAGTAGAAGCTTCAAGAAAAACATGTCCCAAGGAGGAGAGCTTGCAATAATGTCAGAGGATGTGAAAGATTTTAGAAAGGCTTTCTTAGACATGGAAGAAATGGTGAAAATCCTCTATGAAGCGAGGAATACCAAATTGCAAGGTGAAAGAAGGTAGATGGAAAAGTTTGTACCTTTTGTCCACATGATGTGGAAGATGAGGTTCTATCAGTGCCCAAATTCAAGGAGTTGAAAGAAGAGAGCCAAATAGTCCAAGAGGACACATCTAGAATCAAAAGGGAGTTCGAAAACATCTTTGTATGTCAATCAAAAGATGAGGCAAAAAGTAATAATTTACATGCTTCTTCCTAATGCGAAAGTGTTGACGTAAATTCATTTGTATCCTTTGAAAAACATAGTAAAGGCATTGGATCCAAGCTCTTGACCAAGATAGTTGACAAGGGAGGAGGCCTTGGAGTAAACCAGCAAGGAATTAAAAATCAAATCGAGGCCAAGGAGAGGCCTAAATATGAAGGTTTAGGCTATGTTGCAAAAGAAGAATGGTCTTCTAATGATAGCTCATGGGTATTGTGTTCCTTTTTCCATAAGAGAGGACATGAGGAGGCAAGATGTTGGGATTTTCATCCAGAATTGGTTCCCACTTGGTTCCTCAAGTGTAAGGAGGACTTGAAGTGCAAAACATCTCCAAAGAAAGATGAAAATGTTGAAGAAGAAGGGAAGCTAAGTTCTTCTTGCCATGCAAGTTCCTCACACAATAAGTGTAAGCCAAAGGACTCCAAAAAGAGGTATAATCATCCTATTAATTATAATTCTTTTCATAATGGAAAACAACATGTTGATTTGAATAACATGGTGAGGAATATGTTTCCATGCACCATTTTCCTTTCATATAACCATTGTGTAGATAAGCACGATAAAAGGAAATCAATCATCAAGAAGATGTTTATGTCTAATGGAATTGAGACCGAAAAGAGAAAATATCATCCAAGGTTAAACGAAAGTGAGCCAAGAGGAGCTCAAAAGAACTTTTGTACTCACTGCAATATCGGTGGACATTGGGTCGAGAAGTGTTGGAAATTGTTTCCACAACTTCATCGTGTTAAGGGAAAGAAAATCATGCAAGCACCAAAAGAAGAAGCAACAAAAGAAAAAGTGGAGCAAGATGCGACCTTCCCTAAAGCAGCTTCAGAAGAAGAGAAAATTCAAATAGATGGTTCATTTACCTCATTGGGTAAGAAATGGGCAGACTAGTTTTCCAGCTGAAGTTTGTAAATTTTTCTTTTGCGCTAGTTGCATATCCCCATAGTTGGGTAATTTGTAAAAGTGATGTTCATAAATAAATCACTTATATGCAATAGTGTTTTCTTTAAGCAATACAATGCTAGTTTGCTTGTTGATAGTCAATTTGAATGGAAAATTTGGGAGTCAAGTTTATTCCATTTTGTAAAATGCATTTCTATTTGTAGTTTGAGAAAACATTTTAAAAATTGTTGTATGAGTAGTTGCAGCACGTTTAGTATGTTCCAAATGTGTTAGCACTCAAGTTATACAAGTATTCACTATGTGAGGCTTGTTTTGGTTCATTTGGAAAAGTATTTTAGGATCTTATCCTCGATAATGATTTTGCAGATGAGAACCTTGAAAGTCTTCTTGGAAAGGATGTTATTGTGGATGGCCATAGTGACATGGACAAGCTGAGAAGAACATCCTTTTGACTAGAAGCCCAACATGATTTTGACAGACAAAATGTTGAATGCGTGGGCAGACTTACCACAAGCATGGGTGAAGTATCCAAGGGTTGTCCATTGTTGAAAGAATGGAATCTGGTAGTCTACAAAGAGCACACTCTTCAAAGTAGACAAAAAATGAGTGGAGGCCAATGCATCTTACAAGTCAGCTCCATCTTGTATAGCAAGAATATGTGCATGAACTGGAAATGCAGCAATTTGGCCACTGGGCGGGAAATGTTGGAAGAAGTGAGGAACTCTTTCTCTTGTTGCAACGAGAGTCACATTTCAATGAATAAATCTTAGGTAGACCTCAAAAGACATGAGTGTCATCTTTTCAAAAGATATCATGAGAGTTTGGTAGCAGCCATTAATGGTTGCAGAGGAGTGTTTCACTTGGCATGTCCAAATATCATTGATAAAGTTGATGATCCAAAGGCAACACTAGTCGATCCAGCAGTTGAAGGCACTTTGAACGTGTTGAAGGCATCGATTGCAGCAAAGGTGAAACCTGCAGTGGTAACATCATTCCAAACCCAAGTCAAGTAGATTTGTTGAATTATGAGAGTCTGCAATAAGAACCTTAATTAAAGTTTTTAGTTCTTTATGGTACTTAGAGCACTAACCCCATTATTTTTACATGATAATATTATGGAAAGAAACAATAAAACATAAAGTTTTTTAAACTGGCCATCAAGGGGATTTGTAGCCACTATGAAGTGATGAGAGAGTGAGAGGCATTATGCCTAAGTTTTTGTAATCGGTTTTGTAATCATCATTATGTATTTGATTTGAAAGAAGCAATTTTCCTAAACCATCTTGGCAATTCCGTGTAAACTTGTCCAAAGAGTATTTTATAAACTCTTGGAAAGTAAATTGCTTCATTGTAAACTCAATAATGTCAGCTACAAATGCAAGTAATGGCTTCATCATTCAAACTCTAAAGAACAGAGGTGAAGGAGACAAAGAAGATGTTTCAAAGACATTTCATACAGTTGATTGATGATTTCAAACTTTTGGAGACCAAAAGTTTTTCAGTGGGTAAAAGTGATCAGGAGCTCAAAATTTGCCAAAAAAATCAAAGTGTCAGAATCTTGATAATCTTAGCTTCAGATCGAAGAGCTCGTCTTTTTGAATCCAATGGTGTGAACGACACTCAAATCCGAGCTCATATGTATGAGTTAGAGCAAGTCAAAGTTCAAGTTTCACTTAGACACGTGGCAGGATTGGATGACACGACAAAGGTTCCAGCAAATGGGGAATCACCAAGTGGCAGGTTTCCATTGGGTCATGCATATCACATATCAAAGGAGTTAAGGTAATCAGCCCTCGGAGCAGTCAGAGTTGCGATGCGATATATCGCAATCGCAGATCGGCGAAGGGTCAGCGTTACAAAATCAGCCCCCGGTAGAGCTTAGGTGTGATGCGATATATCGCATATCACAACTGGGGTAGGTGTTCACAAAGCGACCTGACTATAAGCGCTGATTGTGATTTGCGATAAGGCATTGGGTGCGATGCGACTATAGGTTTCATTTAATTGTCCATCGGGTCCATCGATATCGCAATCGCATAAATGACCTGCCTTTTTCTATCGGACTAACCACATTGTATGTGACCTCTCGACCTTAACTGTGAGATAGGCTTAGAAGTTGGCGGGGCCGTCGATTTCGGCAAAACTTCCAGATTTAACTCTAGATAATGAATTTAACTGGCAGTAAGCCAGATTGTAAGGAGAAAATTGTGGAAGGACTGACAAAAGTCATAAATAAGGAAATTTTTGACCAAATGGGATGCAAAAAGAGGCTAGATAGCCATTTTTGGACATTCTTGACTCATTGGAACAGGTTTTATGATCAAAGGAGCATTTCTGGATTGGATTTTTGCAGAGCGAAGCCTGTGGATTCCATGGTCAACCAAAGTGTTGATTCAGTTTATGGAGGAGTTTTAAGATGGAGATGACCTTGCAGGGGTCTTCCAGCCTCCATGTGTTTTCTGTAGTAGCCATTACATCATTGTTGTAGCTTTATTTCTTCTTTTCTCTATATGTGTTTTGGAGAATAGAATTTTTTAAGTACTTCAAGTGGATTGTGGTACTGTTTATGCTCTTTGCAGTTGGATTATGGAGTCTTGGTGTCGAATGCCTGTGTTTGCTGAAGGTTTACATGTTTGATTGTAGGTTAACATGTGTGTGGAGTGAGAACTTTTGCAGAAGTTGTTTCTTTGAAGGAGAAACTAGCCATTGAATTTCAACAATTTATGTACTCTTCTTTTCGAGATATTAAGCATAATGAGAAGGGGTCATGCCTTTAGAGCTGATCCAAGGAGATGTAGCCCAAGAAGGGTGAAATCCTTTAACAATGGTTGGTGTATTACTGATTGATGCATGCTTCCATTCAGTGTTTTGGTTTCATGTTTTAAATCTTCTTCATGAAAGTAACTTAAGTAAACACACATAAAATTCATGTTTTTTTACTTGCTATTTTGGAGTACAAACCTCAAGCACATTTTTATATTCTGAATGGGGAATTAGCACAAAATTACTAATCTGCTCCATTTCAGATCAACTATGAAGCAGTTTGGTTGAGGAATCTCTTTGGGGAGCTATTTGAGTAGTTCCTAGACACTACAGTGATATATTTCGACAACAATAATGGGATATGTTTGATAGAGAATCATGTATTTCATGACAAGTCCAAGCACATAGAGATCTGATATCATTTCATTCGAGACATGGTGCATAGAGGAGCCATTAGACTCCATCATATATCAATAGATGAGCATATTATAGATATTCTCACGAAGGCTTTATCGAAAGGGAAGTTCTTGGTCTTCAGAGAGCAACTTATATTAACATATGTGACCTCTATTGATAAGGGGCATTGCTGATTGAGGACAATGAACCAGCTCTTCCCCCCCTGTTTGAGCTCCCAGGGTGTGGAATTGAGATGGAGGGCTTCTGGGGTTGAATGATCTCTAGACAATAGGGTGTCACCCCTATATGCTACCCATAGGGTTGGATATGTTTCTCCCCTATATTTTCTTTGCAGAGTATACCCCAGTTAGCATCATACCCACAAGTCAGGCTTGTTGGGATTGTCCCTCCCTGTCTGGTCAATAGGTTGAGGAGGCTTGGAGGCATGTGATCCTTACCTTTTGGTAAGTTGGGTATCTTTCCCAAGCTCAAATTATGATGTAATTGTTCTACCACATGATTCTTGAGGGTCATTGTTGGGAAGATCAATAGGCAATCGAATGGGTTGAGATGTGATCCCCTATATCACATATTGCTTGATATGGGGTCGAAGATGTTTATCTCCCCCATGAGATTCCAAGTTGAGATGTGCTCCCCAATGTAGTTTTAGATTGATATGTGCTCTCTGATGATGTACAGGGTGGTATATTTAACTCCCCGATGATTCTTCTTCTTTAGATTCGAGAATGTTTCAGTAGATAAAGTTGAGCAGAGATGGGACATGATATGACGACAACACATGACATGATACAGTTGGAATTTGTCCCTAGCTGAGAGTGAGTGTTAATTTTGAAGCTCATTGACAAATTCCAACCATGGGACTAGATTCCTCTTTTTGAGAGGACCAATTTTGACTACTTAAGTGCTCAATTTGGACAAGGGAAAGTGTACTTATCAAGAAAAGCCCACATATGCACATTTGGACAGGTCGATCCTAACTGGAAATTGGTCACCCCTGGAAGTCTATAAATACAACTGACCTCAAGCTCATTTGGGCATCACCAAGCATATTCTTCTTATATTCTTCATTGATTAATTCACACAAGTCTAAGGTTGGGTCGACGAAAGAGGTTCGCAAAGGTCGGAAGCTCGTATGTGTTTCTAAGGTTTTGGGTTACAATCATCGCCTTGACAAAGGGAATATTTAGTTGCAGTCATTGCCTTGCAAGATCAAGGGAGAAAATGGAAGCTCTCAGTCACTCACATACCTCCTCCTTCGTGTGACTAGAAAGTAGGTCTAAATTTTGACAAATGACAGCATTTGATCGCAGATATGCAAAGTTTTCTTTGATCTATATTGATGGTAGAAACATATTTCTGAACATTGTTGGGATCATTTTTATGGATGATATTGTATTAAGCTCATTGTACTCTCTGCTAATTTTTTTATGACAATCTAATAAAATAAGAATTTCAAAGGGTTTTCCCCTTGTAGGGTTTTCTCCTAGTATTTGACCAAATCTGGTGTCTCTTATTGATGTGTTGATTATCTCCTTTGTCATTGCATTTATTGTTATATCTTCAATTAATGTTGATGATTGGAAAGATTAATTAGTATTGAAAAGATTGCTAATTGAAGTATTGAATTGGTCAAAAATAATTGATATATGCTTAGAGAGGAAAGGCATTAAACGAAGGCCAATGATATTAGAGACAATTTCATAAATAGAATTGTATAGAGAGAGGGGCCAAAGTTGATAAAAAGAGACATGATTATTAGATTTGGGAATAAGGGTGATGAAGGTAGTGTTGAAGGGGGCAAGAATTTTCCCATGTCATTTGGAGTATTTCATCACTTGTAGTAAGTCATTGCCAATAAGTTTGAGGAAAACCAAATAGAATTCAACGGAAAGGCCATCTGACCCAGGACTTTTGTCCTTTTGGAAATGATGAAGGATAAATTCCAGTGCCAATTTTTTTATTTCTTTCATTAACTCTTCATTTTCTTCTTCATCAATAAAAAAAGGAAAGAGCGCAGGAATTTAGAGAATCTTGTCAATGATTTGTCCCCCGAGTGATTTGAAAATGTATTTAAAATATGATACACCCTCTTCAAATATTTCCTTAAAGGAGGTGGCATTTGATCCATCATCCTAATTAGTTTCTAAGATAATGTTTATGGATTTCCAGTGGTTAAGCTAATATGTGGAAAAATTTCGTGTTGTCATCCCCAACATTCACCCAAAGGGATTTTCTCTTTAGGTTCTATTCCTTCTCCACTAGTAGGGTTCTGTTCTTCACTTTTAGTTCTTTTTGAACCGATAGTTTCTTGCCACATAGTGAGGAATGGTCCCTGTGTTTTAGGAAATCCTTTAATTTCTCCTCAATTTCAAATAGAGACCTTTCCTCCTGACGTTTTTTCTCCATTCCCCTAGAGAGATAGTTTCTTTTTCCTTTTTTAGATTCTTCTTGAATTGAAATGAAGAGGGTGATCCTCGAGCAGGATCATAAGGGGACTATGTAGTTTTAATTTTTTCCATAAGGGATGGGTGTTCAAGCTATATATCATTCAATTTAAATGGTCCCATGGGATTTTGGGAGCCAACAATCATTTCCAATAAAATTGGATTGTGATATGAAACTCCCCAAAAATCTACCCATTAGCAAAAATGAAAGGGCTGATCTAGAAAATTCATGAAATGAGGAAGCTATCCAATCTCTTAGCAATATATGAAGGTCTAGTCCTGTTATTCATCCAAGTTGGACGAAGTTTTGCAAGGATGACTTCTATTAATTAACATCCTCAATATTATCCACAAACTAATCAACAATAGGGTCGAGATGAGTATAAGGGCCCCAAATTTCAGATTTCCCTAGAGTGAAATTTACGTCCCCCCTAGGCAGATAAGTCTAATCCAAAAACAAGGTAGGTTGAATATGTTATCCTAGAATCATTTACTCTCCATATATGATTCATATACATTTAGACTAGTAAAAGAGAAACCATCATCCCTTAATGTAAAAGTGGTAGCTAAACATGCCCTGGAGGCTCGTGCCAATGAACGAAATAATAGATCAAAATTCCAACTAGTGATTAACCCTCTAGATTTCCCCAATGCATTGGTATAGTGGAAGAACATGTGATAGAATGACTTTGCTTTATGGACATCAATCATAGTCTTCTGCAAAAAGATAATTTGAGGTGAAAGGAATGTGATCAGTTGTTATAAAGCCAATTTTTTAGAAGGGTTGGCTAGGCCTTGTATATTCGAGGATAGTAATCTCATTTTGAGACCTTTCCAGGGCCTCCTTCTCTTAGAGCCCCAATGATTGATTTTTTCTTCCCCCGTTTTATCTTTGAGGAAGCTTATTTCATAACTAAGGAGATGAGGGATTTCCTTTCTTGACTCGAGCCCTGAGGATTCTATTTGTTGATAATACCAAGGCCTCCACTAGGTTCAGGATTAAAAACCCCTTTTTAGAATCCACTCTCTGCCTAGTTGGAGGAATGAGATATGAGGTCAAAGTGAAGTTTTTTAGAAACAATGTGGAGGGAATGAAAATTATCTTTAGAGAGGAGAGAAAGGGCGGTGATGGGGGATATGGGATTTGTAGAGGAGGAAGGGAAAAAAGAGATAGGGGGAGAAGGAAGGGGGACAAATAAATCAGGAATATCCATAAGGGGGTAAGAGAACTGAGACAATGGAGGAACAAAGATATTTGCAAAAACATAAGGGGAAGGAGGTGTGATGGGAGCTAACATACCTGACGAGGAGGCTATGGTGACTGTATTAGTGAGTACAAATTCTCCTTAAAGATCCTCTAAGGCTACTATAACTTCTCCTTGGAGCTCCTCTAAGGTTGTAGTTGGATTTCCTTGGATATTATCCACTAGGACCAACCCCCTCCCATCTAAACCAGAAGTAAGGCTTGATGCATTTCCTTTTATTGTGTTTTCATCTAATTTCATACCATGAGAGGGAACACTAACTGATTCAATTCCCTTATGCGATGAATCCATTTTTTATTCAGTTTCCTGCTAGGGAAATCCTCTCCCAAATGGTTGTAGAAGTGGAAACGAGAAAACTTGTGTGGTATTCCATCATAATCAAGGGCCTACTTGTGTGTTTTTGAACGATTTTTTTAGGAAAAGTTCTTAAGAACCCCACTGCCATCACTGCTAGAGTAGCTTTCCCATGTCCTCCCTGGAGGATGTGAGCCATCCCATCAAACCCTACGCCAGAATGATGCACCTAGGTGAATATTCCAACACCTACATGAAATGTTTTACAATCCAACTCCTCATGAATGCCATATCCATCCTTTTACACATGAACTCACCCACCATTTCCATGTCTTCCATTTTTGAGATATCATGGAGCTTAATGTCAACTCCCAAAATCAGGTTTGGCTCTTCAACCTTCTGATTCACACATTTTTTGTTGAATTTTGGGACAAATGTTGATGCTAGATGGAGGGGAGGCAATCGAAATTTCGATGAAGTACCCCCACTGTGCATTTCCTTGGTTAGAATGTTGCAAATAAAACTAGGAGAGGTAGGTATGTTGAGGGGGTTTAATTGGATGAGAGAGGTCAGATCTTCAAAACCACTAGAAGGAATGGGAGAAGGATAAGGGAAAACCTTACTTGAAGATGAGAAAGTATTAGGGCAAAGCAATGATGGAACGGTAGGGGAGAGAGGGGACTCTGCAAGTGGAGAAGGTGACTATGATGCAGGTAAGTTCCCTCAGCGGACAGAGACAACTCCTCTAGCCCTAGAGTGGGTCTAGTCACAACAAGACAAAGACAATAGTTAATTCCTTGAATAGTTATCGTTGAAGAGGCCTACCTTATACCGATGTTTGATGAAGTCTTTGTTACGTCTATTCAGCTATTGCTTTCTTCTCCTTAATGAATGAGTCACCTGAAACAATGTGTGAAAATGGAAAAACACATAATAGAGCACATCAACAAACAATCCACTTATAGAGTCAAGGAACCATAATATATAAACATACATTTCATACATGATATAGGAAATAACCATTGACTGTATTAATATAAACAACAACAAAGCTTACAACCACGCCTTGACATCGCAAGCTTCCTTAAAGGGTCCGATCAGTATGTCTCCATAAGAATTTACTCTCAAAGGTCTCCCAGAAGGACTGAAGACTCTCTCTCTCACCCAAAAGCACAAGTATGAGACTAAGGCAATCACAACAAGGCTTCCCTCTTACAAAACCATTTCACACTATCAATCCTCAATCTATTGCTAGGCTATCAACAATCCAAACTATAAGCTATCAATCCAACACCAAGAACTAGATAATTTGCTAACTATCCAGAACTTGCTAAGAACTCTGAACTAGCTAATCATAGCCATGGAGGATGCTTTTATAAGATGAGGAGCCTCCATAAATGAGGGAAGAGGAAGCTTAGCTTCATGGGAGGTTACTCAAAAGGCAGAACCACCATCTCAAATGAGGAAAGGCGAACTTCTTTGACCCAACAACCAGCTCCAAAACTGCTCAGAAGCATTCTGTTTGAACTAATTCGCCATATCTAGGTCGTCGCAGGTCAAACACTGAGCCTCAGAGACCATCGCGGGTCAAACACTGAGACTCAGAGACGATGTCACGAGGTGTTAGTTCATTTTCGGCTATCGTCGCAGGCATGACACTGATGACCTGAAACGATTTTGAAACATGGGTAAAAAGGGGTCAACTTCAGGATTAATGAGATTAGCCAATCTTCTTGAGTAATATGGAAGATTTGGACACATATTTTGGTACATGAAAAAGAGCAGATGTCACTCAAAGACTGAATTTATCCAATATGAGGGGATGTGGGGTCGGTGACAAAATATTGTGTAACAATGACCAGGAAAGGGCATGGGGGACGAGGAGAGGGCAGGTGGAGGAGATTAGATTAGGAGGGGTGAAAAATGTGTCAAGGGGAGCAGTTTCCATAGTTGGAGAGGAGGTGTAAAAAGGTTGGGGTTGCTCTAAAGGAATTAAAGGAGTTAGATGTGAAAACCTCCTAGGATTTGACTAGATGTATAGGCCCTCATAGAAATCCTCTAAGTAATCAATTAGATCCCTTTCCATTTTTATCCTGAAATATCAGGGATCATAGTCCCTGTTCCTAGCCAAATCTAAACCTTAGTTTTCATAGTTCAGTGCCGCAACATATCACTAATTCTCGCGATTTCTATTATTTATTATTCAGCTCATAAAAAATCTATGTGTGCATTACTTACTATAAAGGTTTGAAACTTCCATTTGGTATTAGAATAGCTATTGGCTTTATGGGGATAACCTTTTTGCTAAGGTTTTTCTTATCTTGGGTCTATCATAAGCCTAGTTTTAGTGGAAACTCTATCATAGTGATTCTTGTGCGAGAAGGGAATAACGAGTAGTTTAAAAATTGATATAAGGAAATTTAATAGTAAACACTTTGAGTTACGGAAGTTGAATATGGACAAACATCTAGTAGACAGAATAGTGGGTTGCAGTGGATCCTAATACTACTCCTATAAGTATGTCGATAGAAGATCATACAAAGTTCGATAGGAAGACATTGATCAACATTTGCTGATAAATATTTTCTTCTCTCTTTTCTTAATCACTTGTATTAGGAGAAATCACCCTTCTATTTTTTTTAATGCAAGTTATTGGTTCCCTTGTCACCTATTTGTTCCTTGAAACCTCATAACCTGAAATACTCAAGTACTTAGTAATTTTTCATCCATGGATGTTGCAGGTTATTCTTTTCACCGAGTACCCTCTACATCTCACATCTCACATTCCTTATATTGCACTTTATAACACTCAATATGTGCCTTATATCATGCGGGTGTGGGAGACCTTTCTTGTTCACTTCCTCAGATCACTCAATGGGACCCACGAAGCTTCATCCTTAGTCAAGTTTTTGATTCACCACCTATTTAACATGTAGGTATGGGAGACCATACTCTATAATATCCTCTGTCTTGCATCCCAACACTATTTAAACTCTTGATACTTGTTTTAAGACATATTAAATTGCCACTACCAATTCATATTTTGCATATTCTAAGTTTATTCCTATATCGAATAAGTCATGTTTCTTGTTAGGAATTGTTTATCCTTTCAAACTAAAGAGGTAGTTGTCATTTATGAACCACCTTCCATGACATGAAGTAGCCTATGAGTTAGAAGACTATTAAAGGGAATATATGAGATGAGTCCCACAATGGGCTCTACCTCAAGAGGTATTACACTTAGACACCAATGCCTGAGAATCTTCACTTTTAATTATTGTATATTAATACTTTAGATTCTGTTATATTTTAGGATAGGTCCAATTTAGATTATAGAAATTGGCGCAAGCATAGATGGTTTCTTGTTTCATTAAAATGGGGATGGGATTAGAAATTTGTGAAGTATACACAATGTGGTAAATAAATCTTGATTAATTAATTTGATCAATTTTGGCTATGACCAATGATGGTAAGATCAAGTCCAAGCATCTCTAATATGGCCATGTAAAAACATCTCTAAATTATTAGGAAAAGGATTCATAGGAGGAAATCTCTTCAAGGAGAAAAAAATTTCTAGTAAGCATGTTTTCAATGAGACAAAGTGTAATAGATATATCCACCTTAATGGTAGCTGAAATGTTGGCCATATTACCTTACTTGAATTCATCAGGGGTAAGAGAATGATTCTTTAACTAATGAACTTCTCTATGAGAATTTTTTTTCTATAGCATATTAGTTAGAGGGACTCATTTGGTGGGTAAAGGTAGGAATGATGATGCATGTCATCCCAAGGATGATTTGGAATGGTAAGGGACTCTAGAAATCTTCATCATAATGAAAGATAGAGGTACACGAGCCCACATTATTTTGTAATGTTGTGATGTAGATGATGGGATAGTGAAGCCTTTACAAATGCCACATGGATGAGAGGTTTGGCTCACATATGAGACTTCTATAGAGGAAGATATGAGACCAATACAAGGGGGTTCCACAAATGTGGATACCAAGGGGAGATGAAGCGTAAAATGGGTGCTTGAATGTATACTTGATGAAAATGAAGGATTTTTAGAAGATATCAATCCCATGGAAGTTTATATTTAAAGAATGTGTATGGTATTCTCATTAGTTTTGATAAGAGGAGGATTGATTTCAACAACCAATTTTCTCTAATTTAAAAAAAAAAAATCATATTGAAGGGAAACATCATCCAATACAAGAGTTCGCTTATATTCTAGAGAGGAATCATAATGAAAATGATGGAAAGGGCCCCATAAACTTGGGGTATCTTGAGACAATGATGAGAATAATGACCATATGCATCTCTCAAAACACATGGTTGATTAGTTCTCAAGGAATTAATATGTTTTCTTGATTATTTAGAAGTGATATTTCCACCATGAGAGTAGATGAATTAGGTCCTAAATCATTAGAAATAAAAAGGTCCTTTAATTTTGGGAGCAATAGAAAATTATTGGTTGCATGGTTGATGAGGTCACATAAAGAATGTGAGTAGATAGCTCTAGGTGTTGTGGTTTGGGTGGTCATTGATTGTCTAGAGTTGGTAGTGCCCCCAAATTTATTAGATTCCCCTCAGTGAGAACCCATTTCCCAAATTTGGTGGGGATTGGTTGGGCCTATGTAGATTATACAAAATATATCGGGGCAACACTTGTGGGTTGAAAAGGTGTTAATTTTCAAAACCAAATGAAGGGTTGACATCAATGACATTGGTGGGTTGGAAGATCTAGGTACCACACCAAGATCCCCAAGGTGAGATTAGGTAAAGTTAAGGTACCATCATAGGGATACTTACTCTTCTTGGAGGCATGGGACTTGAGTAAAGAGAGGCCTATGGGTGGGATTCCTTCCTCATGATGGTGTTTAGGAGTAGTGGGTTCCATAGGTGGCTACAACGAAGAAATCTCAAATGAAGAAGTCATTGAAGCAATAAGTTTTTGAGACATTTTCACTATGAAAATATTGGATGGACAAGGAGGTTTATTACCGATATAGGACCGCAATACATGATAACTAATGCATAATATTTGAATATTTTATTACTAACATCCAAAAAGGAAGAAATGGTTTGACTTTTGTCCACAAGGGATAAAGCAATATTAGGACAAAGTTGAGCTTTGGGATTGTAGTAAGTACTCTAATTTATGGTAATGACCTTCCCTTCATGGGGAGAATTCATGATATGAAAATTCAATAGGAAACCACCTTCATTGCATGCATAACTATATCCTAAGAGGATAATGTAATATAATTTGGATTCTACAATCTCAATATGAATAAGGACTTGTTTTCTAGCTAACTAGATTGGAACATTCTGATACAATGCTTCTGATTGGGAGAGCCTACCATCATACATAGAAAAGGTGATCATAGATGGCATGGTCTCATGAGAACCTAACTTCTTCTAGACATGAGTAAACATAAGACGTGTTTATTTCCCCTCATCAATAATGCATCTATTATTAATGGTATTCTTAATCATGATCAAAATATGGAAGGTAAATAAGGGGGAAGATGAATATCATCTTTGTTGATATAAAATACATTCATTTTGATGTTTGAAGGATTGACCACACCTAATGTAGATAACAAAGCCTTCCAATATGTAGGAAAAGTTTAAAGGAATTTTAAATATGACATAACTACTGGAGGTTGAGCAAGATCATCAACTACATTGTAGTTATAAGTAGCCTATGCATGAGGGTTATGGGAATTTTGACATAAAGGAAAATTTAACATCTTGGGGGTAATATTGATAGTACGTTAAAAAATCTGAAAAGGTACCATCTCCAAGAGTGTTGGAATTAGAAGGTTGACCAAAAGGAATTACTTTTGGTGGATACAAATCCCCAATGTGTTAGAAAAGAGTTACACAACATAATTGTCTATAATTATGATGATGGGGTGGGTTGGGCATAGGTTGGGGAATAGGTTGAGCTAGTGCTACTTGAGCTTTATCAACTAACTCCTTTAAATGAAGAAACACAAATAAAAGTGGAAATTGATGGATATAATGTCCATATGCACCACAAATAGAGCAAGGATTATTTGTGTAAACTTGAAGGTGCTTTCCCCATTTGGCCATGGATTATTACTTACATTGATTTGTAGTATTCTATTTTCCTCTAGTATTATTGGGTTATTTATTTTGGTTACATTGATTGGACCCTTGATTCTAGTGTTGACAATTTTTATCTTCCCTTCCCTTTATTATTCTTTTTGTTATTATGATTTTGATCATAATTGGGAGGTGTTGTTTCTTGAGGTGATCCTAGTTGTTTAAGAATTGTAACAACCATGGTTAAAAATCCATGTAAATATAAAATATAAGACCATGATCATGGGACACGTATTCGAAGTTGAATGGTGGAAAAAACATCCTAGTGGGTGTTCATTCGGTTTATTATGGCTAAGGAAATTGGCAAAGGCATTGAAAAGGCAATGTGGCATTAATTGGCATTTATTTATGAAAATAAAGGAAATTAGGAGAAAAGGAAAGTGAAAGGTCACATGTTTCATGTGAAGAGGAAAATAATGGAAAATGAAGAAAATAGAGGCCTAATTGATAAAAAGGCTTCTGAGGATCAGTTGGTAAGATTTTTCACGAGTTGGTGGAGCACTCTTCAATTTTCTCTCTCTCCCATACTTTTGGACACTTAGAGTTTTCTTGGAGCACTCTTGGAGAGTGTGGCATACTTGGAGTTTTAGAGCAAGAAGACAAAGGAAGAATAGGAAAGCACAGGAGGATATCAGGATCAACAACTACAATGGGTTTTGCTTGCAAGTACCGAGTTGCATGTACATTTTCCTCGCTAGTTTTGGCATGCATGGAACATGCATGTGGTTTATTGGGCATGATTTGTTATTGGCATGGAGGATTGCATGGATTGATAGTGGTTTTGCCTAGCCTTGCCATTTCCTGGATAGCCATGGTGTTGTGGGTTCATTTCCTTGTTTTTCTGGTTGGTTCTCATGTTTCTTTTAGCTTCAATTGAGTTACTAGTTTATGGAAGCCTTGGTTGGAAAAACACTTTGGAAGCCCTTGATGGGTTGAGTTACTAGTCCTGGAAACCCTGGTTTGAAAAATGCTCTGGAAGCCCGGTGGAAACTGTGGGTTGAGTTACTAGTCCTGGAAGCCTTGGTTGGAAAAAAAGCTCTCGAGCCCTGGGAGACTTGGGTAGAGACCAATTTGGTGATGGTTTGTGATGTCCAACCATGAGGTGGAATCATTGTTAGATGGTTTGAGGTGGTTTAGCCTCTAGCATCCCTGGATGATTTTGATTAATGTGTTATGAGATACCACACTCATGCTTGGAATATGGCATGAGGGTGATTGGCTGAAGACAGACTTAGCTCAGCCAATCTACGGTCGGGTGGAACGTGGTAGTCCCATACCGGGTTGGCTTTTGCATCATTAATATGAGGTTATCTCTCCTTGTTAATTCATGAGTATTATATTGGTTTATATGTGTATTATATGGTTGTTGTTTCCTTGGTATTTTTATTGTTATTATGTTGGTTATGGACATGTATTATGATAGTGGCTATGTTTGGCTCTCATCATGTTTTTACTTGTAATTGAATGAAAAATGTATATTTGGACTAATAGATGATAATGTAGCTAAAGTGATAAGGAAACAATGTTTCATATCGAATCTCAAATAAGTATGAGACCCCTATGCTCAGATCTATTGTTTAAACATGTAGATTAAATATTTGTGACATGTTTGACGAAATGCTTGTCATGGCTAGTAGGTGTCCAATCAATTCTTTGTTCAAGTAGTTTCTTTTGTATCATTATTATGTTGTTATCTTTTGGTTTTTAAAGTATCAATTATTTCTGGGCAATGACCTAGGCTCCGTGCCTAAAAAAGTGTATCAAATCTCGGGGACACAGGCACAACACTAGGCAAAAAATTCCCTGGACGCATGCATACCCACGCCATGGGAGTGTCAGGAGCCTCCTAGACACATGCTTTCCCATACCAAGGGAGTGTCCGGGGATTTAATGGTCTAAAAACTCAGTTGGTCCCAGGGGCTAGTTACCTAAGTGGCTGGGATGGCTCTTGGGAGTTCTATTGTTGATGTGGAAGGTCTGTATGGTGTGTTTCTGTTAGTTCCAGTTCCTTAACTGACACATAGGGAGTTGAATCATATCATAGTAAATTCTCATCACATGTTTACCCCAGTTGGTTGGATACTTGGGTAGATGTAGGAGGATGGGAGGTGTGTTGGTCATGCATTCATGTCAGTTGCATATGTGTTCCTTATGCTTGTAGTCCATGTGATTTTTGCATTTGCATGGTGTTGAACATGGTTGTAGTGATGTTTCCATGTGAAGGTTGATGGTGTTGTTATGGGTGTGTCGTCATGAGTGTATGATTCTATATGCATTTGTTATGCATGTTAGTGGCTATATGTTGTTATGCATGCATTGTCATGGTTATGGCTATGCATGTATTGTAGGTCAGACCTGCATTGTGAGTTCATTGTATGAAATTAGGTCATCATGATGGTATTGGTATGTTATGATGCTAATGTGTTGGATGAGATAGAGCAGGAGATGCATATCATCAGAATGAGGTTGTGACATTAAACCTTCAGGTAAGAGCAAATCATCATACAGGTATTGTATGTTTGGCATGTAGGTATGTTAGTTAATGGATTTTTATATACAATAGGGTTATATACATGTTTGTCATTTATTGTTATTATGGTTACATGTATGATAAATGCTAGTTGATAAGTGTAGTCACATGCGTATGTGTCAGATAATCATGAATGATAGTGACTTGTGGTTGTATGCATTGCTATTGTTGTTTTAGGTTAGATAACTCGATGATTATGTTATACGTTATTGATGATTATTTTATAGGTTAACTCATTTTTGTTATATGATAGTTAGCTTGATGATTAGGTTATATGTTGTTGATGAGCATGATGTGTAACTTCTTGTTGTTATGTCTAGTAACTTGATGATTAGGGTTATTACCTTAAGCTCTTGATGTTATATGTATCATACTAATTTGGATTGGTCTATGCAAATGATTAGGGTTATGACATTCAGGTATGAGTTAATATGTTGTGATATTATGTCACACTAATCTAGATTGATTGTGTAGATGCGATTATTATGTATGAATGATAATTGTTTATGAGTTTATGGTGATAACATGTTAGCTAGTAACTATTATGGATATCATGACCTTATTAATGTTTGAGTTGATATGTTATGAAGTTATATCGTGCTAATATAGATTGATTGTGTAGACAAGATAGCCTCCCCTGAGATATATTAAGGTATGAGTTCCCTTATGTCATATATTTGGTGTTTGAATGTTTGACTATGTCGTTTGTTTGGTGTGAGAGTGTTTGTTGTCTATTATGTCGTTTATCTATTGTCTAAATGTTTGATTACTTGAATGATATGAGTATGTGTCTATAAGATTTATTTCTTAAATGATATTGTTTTAAAATGGTTTTACTAATACATATGTGTTGAGACAGTTGATATGTATTTGAGTGTAAGTAGGTGACAGTTGTAGCATTATGTCTAATGACTACGAGTTGACTTTGGATTATGACCTGGTTGTTAGTATTGGTAAAGGTTGATTTTAGATTAATAGATATGATGTATTGATATTTGGAACGTGTGATTGATAGGTGTGAACAATTGTGGGGCAACATGCTTGGTATTAGCATGACAAGGTAATAATAGAATTGTTTATATAACTAACAGTGGGGTGATGTGACAATACATAGTAAGACTTGATTGCAGCAAGGTAAAAAGGTAAAGAAGGGAATTGGGTTAGGAATCCTTTGGCTATGTTTGGAAACCGTAAATACAAACGAATGAATGCTTTGAATACAGGAAGTCTTCTTTACCTAGATTTTTTCTGATATTATCTGGATATCAGTTATATTCCTAAACATGTATTTGACAGATATATTAGCTAGTTTCTAGCTATAGTTGGGTTCTGTTGGGTTGTGTTATATTCTTTCCACGACTAGCCCACGTAGTTAACGGGGGGGTTAGAGGGGGGGCGGAGCACCCCCTTCGTTGCGCCGATTGTGTAGCGAGGGGGGGTCACTGGGAGTTTGAGGTGTACCCGTAACCCCACTTTATGGGGTTCGGGGTAGTGCCCCAGAAAATTTTGGTTTTGTACCCTATGTTAGGTTGGGCGGACCCACCTATGGTTTTGTGCATGATTTTCGCCCATGTTTTTTTTGGACGCAATGGTTTTTGGTCCATGGTATTGGACGCGATGGTTTTTCGGTCCATGGTATTGGATGCTTCGGCATGTATAAATATGTATTATAACATTGAAAGGAACATAATGAAAAAATCAAGCTGGTAGTCTCAGTTTGGGATCCAGGGGAAATCTCTATGTATATGTGTTTTATGTGTTATGCTCTCGCATTTTTTATTTTCTGTGTTTTATAATTTGTATGCAAGTAATTTCTGTACGGGGTTAAAACCTACATTTGGTATCAGAGCAAATTTGGCTTCAAGGGGACACCTTTGTTGCTAAGGGGTTTCGCTCGGGCTTGTGGTAGACCCTATTCAGTGGGAGATCTGCGAGATCGATTCTAGTGGCGAAAGAAGATGGCGAGCAGTGGAAAGATAAAGATCGAGAAATTTAATGGTCAAAGTTTTGAGTTGTGAAAACTCAAGATGGAGGATCTGTTGGTGGATAAAGATCAGTGATCGCGGTAGATTCGGGTACTAAACCAACGGGAGTGTCCGATGAAGAATGGAATAAGTTGGATCAGAAGGCAAAGAGCACAATACGATTGTGTGTCTCAGATTCGGTATTGCTGAATGTATCAGGGGAAGCTACGGTGAAGGCTTTGTGGGACAAGTTAGGGACTTTGTACCAATCTAAGTCTCTGGTGAATAAATTGTTCCTGCGGAAAAAGTTGTATAACTTGAGGATGAAATATGGAGACTCGGTGACAGAGCATCTGAACACGTTTAATACTGTGGTAAGTCAATTAGCATCTGTTGATATTAAAATTTCAGATGAAGATAAGTGCATCAGTTTATTGTGTTCTCTACCAGATTCATGGGATAGTCTGGTTATTGCAATAGGTAGCAATGCAACTGCCTTGCAATTTGATGAAATAGTCTCAGCCTTGCTGACGGAGGAGATGAGACGGAAAAATATGGAGAGCCAAAATGGTGATGCCTTGTCTGTACGAGGACGGTCCAAAAACAGAAACAAAAATAAGTCATCGAGTGGGAGATCTAAAATCTAGAGGGAGATCTAAATCTCCAGGAAAACCTGTAAAGGTGGTGTGCTGGAAATGAGGAAAGGAAGGCCACTCAAAAGGCACTGTAAATCTAAAGCTCCTGACAAAGGAAAGGGAGCTAATGAGGCTCCTTCTGTAGAGGCGAAAACCACCTCAAATGAAGGTGGGAATGTGTACTTGGCTTCTTCAAGTACACATGTAGATCATGAGGCATGGTTGATTGACTTAGGTGCATCCTTTCAATTCACTCCCCATAGAGATTGGTTCTGCGAGTATGAGAAATATGATGGTGGTGATGTCTTCTTGGGGGATGACAGGAAGGCTAGAATCATTGGTCGTGGAAAAGCAAAGTTGAAGTTGCAAGGTGGAAGGGTTAGAACGCTTCCAGGTGTTCTACATATTCCTTCATTAGCCAGAAATATGATTTCTGTAAGCAAGCTGGATGATGCAGGTGTAAAAATAATGTTCGAGAAGGATACCTGCAAAATGGTTCGGGGAGCACTGGTATTGATGCGGGGAGTTCGGATTGGAACTCTGTACAAGCTACAAGGTAGCACTGTTATTGATGGGTGCAATAGTTCTATGGTTCCTGAAAGTGGAGCAGAAAATCTAGTGGTCTCTGGAGAGAAGACCATGCTGTGGCATCAAAGGCTTGGACATATTGGAGAGAAGGCCCTTTGAATACTTCATGGTAAAGGTATGGTATAAGGTATGAGTAATGGCTCTCTGGATTTTGATTTCTGTGAAAATTGTGTATATGGGAAGCATAATCGGGTGAGTTTCCCCTCCAGTGGTAAGAGGGTGAAACATATATTAGAGCTTGTGCATAATGATGTGTTTGGACCTGTGAAGGTTCCATCACTGGGTAAGTTTGTGTACTATGTATCATTTATAGATGACTTCTCAAGGAATACATGGATATATTTCCTTAAGAAGAAATCTGAATTCTTTGACAGGTTTAAAGAATTTAAGGCTTTAGTGGAAAACCAGACAGAGAAGAAGATAAAGGTGCTGAGGACAGATAATAGTGGAGAGTTTTGCAGTAAGGAATTTGAAGCATTCTGCAAGAAGTGTGGTATAGCATGGCAGAATACTACTCCATATACACCTCAGCAAAATGGAGTTGCAGAAAGAATGAACAAGACGTTGATGGAAAGGGCAAGAAGCATGCTTAGTGGTGTCGGGTTAGGACAGGAATTCTAGGTAGAGGCAGTGGATATTGCATGTTACCTGGTCAACAGGTCACCTTCATCAGCGTTGGAGGATAAGACTCCACAAGAGGTATGGACTGGTAAGAAACCCTCTCTTTCACATATGAGGGTATTTAGATGTGATGCATATGTACATGTTCCAAAGGAGAAACGAACCAGGTTGGATAGTAAATCTGAAAAGTGCATCTTTATTGGGTATAAGGATGGTTTAAAGGGTTATAAGCTTTGGAACCCAGTCACACAGAAGGTTGTGTACAACCGAGATGTGGTGTTCAGAGAGGTAAAATATGTTATTAAACATGAAGTCCAACCAAAGGAACCTGAGAAGATAGAGTTTGAGCTAAAGGAGGAAGAATCAGACTCTACAACAAAGGAGGAAACAGAAGACGAAGAGCCACAAACTCCGGCTGTGAGAAGATCAGTTCAAGAAAGAAGGCAGCCAGAAAGGTATAGTCCATCTGCTTTCTATTAAAATTTTTCTTTGTCTATTACTGATGATTATCCCAGAACTGTGAAGGAAGCAGTGGATTCAGAGGATGGAAAACTCTGGAAAGAGGCCATGGTTGATGAAATGGCATCTTTGCACAAAAATGAGGCTTGGGATCTGGTGGAGTTGCCGGCTGGAAGGAAACCCATTGGCAGCAAATGGGTGTTCAGAAAGAAGACAAATGCGGAAGGAAAAGTGGAGAAATACAAAGCTCAGTTGGTAGTAAAAGGTTATTCCCAGGTGCCGGGAATTGATTTTGGTGATATTTTTTCTCCTGTTGCCAAGATAACTTCTATTAGATTACTTTTATCTGTTGCTGCTGCTTTTTATTTTGAGGTAGAACAAATGGATGTGAAGAAAACATTTCTTCACAGGGATCTGGAATAGGAGATCTACATGAAGCAACCTGAATGCTTTGCAGTGAAGGGTAAGAAAGAACTGGTGTGTAAGTTAAAGAAGTCTCTGTATGGGTTAAAACAGTCACCAAGGATGTGGTATCAGAAATTTGATACATTTATATGGGGACATGGCTTCACCAAAAGCAAAGCAGATCACTGTGTGTATTTTAAATTAATTGGTGACCGTGTTATTTATCTGGTCTTGTTTGTGGATGATATGTCACTGGTTGGAAATGACAAAGAAATTATCCAGGATTTGAAGACCCAATTGTCCTCCAAATTCGACATGAAAGATCTTGGTGCTGCAAACTATATTTTGGGCATGAAAATCAAAAGAGATCGTACAAAGAGGAAGCTCTGGTTAAACCAGAGGAAGTATGTCGAGATAATACTGCAGAGGTTTAATATGCAGGATAGTAAACTAGTGAAGGTTCATATTCCTGTAGGTGTGAGGTTATCTGTTGAACAGTGTCCCAAGACACAAGAAGAGGAAGAGGACATGTCCCGTGTTCCATATGCAAGTGTAGTCGGTAGCCTGATGTATGCAATGGTATGTACTAGACCAGACATTGCACATGCAGTGGGAGTATTGAGCAGGTTTATGTCAAAACCAGGGAAGGAGCGCTGGACAGTAGTGAAGCGGTTTTCAAGTATTTGCGTGGTACTAGTGATTATGGTTTGTGCTACCAAGGAAGACCAAGATTGGACAGAGTGTTGGATATTCATGGCTTTGTTAATGCAGACTGAGATGGAGATCTGGATCAGAGAAGATCTACAAGTGGGTATGTGTTTAACCTATTTGGAGGTGCAGTCAGTTGGATGAGTAAGAAACAATCTGTAGTGGCACAATCAACTACAGAGGCAGAATATATGGCAGCCACTCATGCAAGTAAGGAAGCAGTTTGGTTGCAGAGATTGTGTTCAAGTATGGGATTAGTACAGGAAGCTATAAGGATAGATTATGACAACCAAAGTGCAATTTTCTTGGTAAATAACCCCGCATATCATTCAAAGACAAAGCACATTGATGTTCAGTATCACTTTGTGAGGGATATGATAGAAGACAAAAAGGTATTGCTGGTAAAGGTGGACACTTTGAAGAAAACTGTAGATGCATTGACAAAATCCGTGAGCTATGAGAATTTCTCTTGGTATAGAGAAATAATGGGTGTTTTAGGGCTGGAAAAATGACTAAGCTCTCTTGTGGCCCCCTATGGAAGGAAAACAACAAGTGGGAGAATGTTGGGTTGTGTTATATTCTTTCCACGACTAGCCCACGTAGTTAACCGGGGGGTTAGAGGGGGGGAGGAGCACCCCCTTCGTTGCGCCGATTGTGTAGCGGGGGGGGGGGGTCACTGGGGGTTGAGGTGTGCCCATAATCCCACTTTATGGGGTCCAGGGCATCGCCTTGGAAAATTTTGGTTTTGAACCCTATGTTAGGTTGGGCGGACCCACCTATGGTTTTGTGCATGATTTTCGCACATGTTTTTTTGGACGCGATGGTTTTTGGTCCATGGTACTGGACGCAATGGTTTTTCAGTCCATGGTATTGGATGCTTCAGCATGTATAAATATGTATTATAACATTGAAAGGAACATAATGAAAAAATCAAGCTGGTAGTCCTGGTTTTGGGATCCAGGGGAAATTCTCTGTGTATATGTGTTTTATGTGTTATGCTCTCGCATTGTTTATTTTCTGTGTTTTAGAATTCGTATGCAGGTAATTTCTGTACGGGGTTAAAATCACAGGTTCGTCAAGAGAATTGGAATCATTTGAGGAATGATATGCACAGGTATACAATGTGGCAATGTGCTTGGCACAACAAGGTGTTGTGCTGTACAACAACCCCCCATTTCTAAAAAATCTTTACATAAATTTTTTAATAAGAAATGGGTCCCTTTTAAAAATCAACTTAGTTAAGATTTGTGTGTCCACAAATAAAAAATTGGTATTAACCCATCATAAGAAAAAATCCTTATTAAAAGGTGCAATGTAAATGAATCATTTTATAAAGCCTTTTAAATAAAAATAAAGTGTTCCTTTAAGTAAATATTATAAAACAATTCTTTATTGCGATAAAGCGATCGGAGATCGCATATCGCAATAACAAAGGAAACACACACAAAAGCGAAAACCTCACCTAATTCTCCGATCCGAAAAGGTAATTGCAATCGCGAAATCGGAGGAAGCAAATGCCAAAGGTATAATAAAACAGAGCCCCTCAAATACTCCGATGCGATTAAGCGAATCACAATTGGCAAATCGGTGGTGTCAATGATAAGCGAACATATAAACAAGCCTGCTCAAAACCCTTGATGCGAAAGAAAATCGCAATCGACAATCGGCAGAGTCACATGACAAAATGATAAAGCTCAAGCCCAAGTCCCGACTGCGATCTATTAATTAGGCGCGCATCTCGAAAAGACATTTAAAAGGTTTGCGTGCATTATATCACTTTTTAGTAATCAGAAATATTTACAGCAAGTGTTAAAGCCCTTCCCTTTGACACTCCCAATCACCGATTTGTGATTTATCGCCAATCACTGATCAATGAAATCTAAGGCACACTTGAAATAATCATTCAGCATATGAGTGACGTGATGGGCATTTATGATGTTATTTACCATGATTGACAGGTTAAATGGCTATTCAATAATGCAGTTAAGGGTAAATCTTTAATCAGATTTTATCCGTGGTAATCCTTAACTATATTTCATTTATCATATGCCAATCGACATAACTCTATTCATTATCATATTGGCTTGCACCAGCACTTTCTATGTATTATAGTTTGCAACTATTTGTGCAGAATTCCTATGAAACCAAAAATCCAGAGAAAATGGGGAAGAAATCAAAGAAGCGTGCAATAGAAGCTCCTGCAATCAAAGATCTAGGACCAAGAAAAAAAGGATTAATTTCAGATATGACGTGTCTTGGTCTAGGAAACACTAGCTGGGAGAGTATTTATAATCTGATTGAAGCAGAGGAGCCCGAAGAGTTATCAGAGGAGGCCACAGCCGATTCAACTAACAAGTCAGAAGGAACTCTTAAAGAATTGGTTTGTTCCTATATTCACAGGATAGCAGCGCGAGCTAAAATCCTGCCATATACTGATGTGGTAAGATGGGTGGTAGAGAAAATTCCAGTTTCTGACAGAACCTTTTGCACAGTTGATGGGATGATATTCGACTCATTTCAGCCTGAGGATCTCAGGAAAATGTATCACTTACCTCAACCTGAGAAGCGATACAAAAAGGCGTTCCTAGAAGCATTTGCAGAGGAAAACGACTCAGAGTTAGACCCGATAAAGCAGTGGAGGTATTTCCAGGAAAAGCACAAACACGAGTCATCGGGTAAGTACTCTGTCGACTCATTGGCTTCCCCTTACTGCTATGCTGGAGCTATGATGTGTAGGATGTGGGGAATACATGATTTTGCTAAATTCACTATAGAAATGGTCCCTCTAATGGAAGCTGCAATCAATGGTTATGTGATGGATTGGGCAAATATTTTGTCCGATAAACTAGCCACAGAAATTCTAGAATACATAAAAAATGCACATAAAACGACCAGGACCATTCCCCCATTCTATTACACTGCATGCATTATGGATACTATTTGTTTCAATTCTGAATTTCCGTTACTCGGATGGAGATGGACTCCCCGAGACCCTAAACCAATCCATATTTATCATGAGCAGTTATGGAAGGCTCACTACAAAACTCATCTTATAAAATTTGCAATGGTTTTATTTTACGTGTATATTACTCTATTTTTAATAAGCCTGCTCCCAGGATATACCAGGACATAGAGACAGACTTGACAGCAGTAGGTAGTTGGTTCGAGGAGGAAAAATTTACTTATATAAGGCTTTTTGGTAGCCTCACTAAACCCCATGTCCTTCCCCTATATGTGCCCGATAAATTGTTAGCTCGAGAATTGGCTTATCAAATAACAGTAGAAGGGACATCAAAAACCCTTAGAGATTCTAAGAAACAGGTATGGCCTATATTCCCTTTACGATGTGGCGTTTTCACTCTTCATGATTACAAGCACGCAGAGAAGGAGACAGAAAAGATACAAATAATGAATCTTGCCACAATTCCTAACAGGTAATATGATCCAAGAAAGGTTGCCTATAATGTTTTTGAACAAGCCAAACTTGCTAAATTTGATCATGAAGAAGATGACTTTGATGATCTATTTGCCTCAACTGAATCATTATTTCAAGTTAAAGGATTGGCTAGAATCAGGTATCAAGATGAAGGGCTACAAACGTTTAATAGGCTTAGAGAACAGAGGTTGCAAACTCTGCCTCTAGACCTATTAGCCACAATCCCTACAGTTCAGCCATCCAATAAAATTGAACAAACAACTACTGATAAGACTCCTGATGTGGAAATGGTCTCCGACAGAGAAAAATTCCAGAACAGGAACAGGAACAGGGAAAAGGTAGTGAACTCATGGATACAGACATTCACATTGATCCCAAACTACTCAAAGAATGGCAATAGTTCGACTCAATCATAAGCAATACTGAGAGCCTATTGGGATTTAGCACACCTGAAGTAACTATTGGTCACAAGACAGCAACTAATACGGTTCCGACTGAAGGAACCAGCGGCCCACCCATAACTCAAAAGGATATAGATATGATTCCAGAAAACCCATCCGATGAAATCGTTCTACATGTAGAAGAAATACCACCTTTGGATGTCTTCTACAGCCCTAAGCATAGGGTTGTAATAAAGATACAAATGAAGAAGAGAAAACTTGATCAATTTTCTATTTTTCCTGCACATATGGAAATAACTACTGTGCTATGGAAAGAGGAAGTTAATCCTTTCGAAGACCTTACTAAACTCTCTCAATATGCTGGGGCATACTCGGCAGCTACTATGGACAAGGCATCAGAAGTCAGTAATTTTCTAAAAGAAAAGGATCAGACAATTGTTTCATTGGAGGCACAGGTATCTGAAAAGAATCAGAGGATAGGGCAGTTAGAACAGTAGTTGGCAACACAACAGCAGTCAAACAACCAATTAAATGAGCAATTTCTCAAAGAGAAGTAGAGAATAGATCAAAATGCAGTGCAGAAACAAAAGAAACTATCCCAAGCATTGACCAAGCTGAAGATAATGAATGAACAGTTGAGCAAAACAAAAGATGAACAAATCGCTCAACTGTCACTGCAAATAGAAAGGTTCAAAGGATTTCCTCAAGTATGAGAATTCAAATTTGAAGCTCTCCAGATTAATAAGGCATTATCTAATCAATTGAACTTGCTATGTCATAATATCTCTCTTGCTCAACCCTATGTGAAATTTCCTCATCAATGATTGATAAGTTAGTCGATGCAAAACAAAAATTGGAGCGAGCCAATGAAACACTAATAGAGTTTCTGTCTTGGCAAGAAACCAAGGAAGGACAAGCTGCAAATCTGCCTCAAATTCTGGAATCACATAAGGAAATCCTGTTCCTAGAATGGCAATCTCAACTGATGAAAGCGAAGAGGGCGACTTCAAGATGTAGAACGACAACTGGTAATCTGATTCAATTAATTAATGATACTCTTTATTTGTCTAATTTAATTTCAAAATGCACTCCAGGGAAACTGCCATCAGCCAAAGCATTGGAGCAGACATGCAAATAGGAACTGTAAAAGAGGGAAAGATTGATCGCGGGCATTCAAAGTTTAACATGGAACACCTTTTGGTTCTTCCTTGTTAAACCACATATTCAAAAGGCAGCAATGAAATGTCTAACCGATGCAATCGGTTACATGATTCCTGAAATTACTAATGCCACATATTATGCCCAACTACATTCACGTATGAGTCACCCTCTAGAACCGCAACCAGTGCTCGCCATATGCCACCTCAAGCCAAAGGATAGTCAGCCGAAATAGTGAATCATTCTTACCGACTGCAAGCATGTCTATTTCGATGAGATTTTCATATATTTATGATTTGGTTATACCAACTCACAACATTTTTATTTCATAGTTAGTTAGTCTAGAAAGTATTTATAGACCCTTTCATGTTTTTGGAAATGGTCCTCAATTTTTGTATTAAGACTTGGATCAAGAGTTGCACTATTGTGCTTTCGATATATATTTTTTTATGAAGACTGGACCTGAATTCTGAATTTTAATGAAGACTACTTTGATGAGATATGCACTATTGCTTTTTATGAGAGTATTTCTAAGTTGAAAGACGGGATCTGAATGCGATTGATATCGTAGGGGATTCAAATTACATATGGTACTATTATCTATGTCTCTGCTTCATTCTTTTATATGAATCACCGTTTATTTATTTTTGCTATCATTTGATATATGTATGTGTTTTCACAATAGTCCTTTAGCTTATCACTATTGAATGTTTAAGGATTGTTACTTTTTCATTCATATTTTTGTCAATGGTATATAAGGAATAGTGTAATAATGTTTTAATTATTACTTTGTTCAACTACTTGAACAAAGTAATTATCAGATGAATGAATGTTCTTGTTTATAAGTGGAGTCATCTATATGTCTACTTGTTAATAAGAATTACCAAAAGTTGCACTAAAACAGAGATTTCCAGGGATAGATTAGTTGTTTATATTTTTACATTTTAGAATAAATCATCCATCATTACCATTAGATAATAAAAATCAATCACTTATCCATCCTATTTACAAACCATTGGGAAACTGGTCCCATTATATCCAGTCGGAACCACCACACCAATCGGAAAAGGAGTTGCCTTTAAGGTCCGTACCAGGTGGTTTTCCCCGATGTCAATGCAATAATTTTCAAGGCATCAACATTTTTAGTGCTAGAAGGAGGGCCTAAACTATGAATGGCGAGCAAATCCAAACCTACAATCCATTCTGAGAGTAAATCTCCCTCCACCTCACCTCCGACTTCTCCTTTGCATGCTGGAACTCCAATCTTCAAGCGAGAAGTAGAGGAGACAACTACCACTGCTCAACCCCAAAATATCCCAGATAAATTAAGTCCTGAATCTCCTAAAGTACAGTCTCTCATCCATAAACTTCAAGGATTCTCAATATCACCACAAAAATCTGAGGTATCTCAAGGCAGTGTGACTTCACAATTCATTCCTTCTCACCCCCTCACCAGACTTCAGAGTGAAAAACTTGGTATTGAACCTACTGAGTTACCTTTGCCTAAAAGGAAAAGGGCAAGGAAAACAACTGAAGGATCTGACAATGAAACTTTCTCATCATCATCCTCCATTTCATCTTCTCCATTGCAAATTCAACCATCCACTCCTCCATTACAAATTGTCGTTCAACAGGGAATTGGAACTTCAACATCGGCTTCTCAACTTTCTCGAACCTCAATATCTACCCCTTCCCAACCATCTGGAACTTCATCGGCACTATCATCTATTAGTAGCTTGACAATGGCACAAAACCCATGGAGCAGTCATGGTGCAGTCACTATGCCTACACCTTTGAACCAATTTCCAACACATCCTGAAAAATGGTTGCCAAAATTTAATCTAGATGCAGGCATACTGGCAGATGAACACGTTAACAACTTTATGTTGTCAGTTAACTAAAAAGGAGTTACAGAAAAAGATGTAGTTGTTAGGCTTTTCCCTTATACCCTACAAGGATCAGCTGGGTCTTGATACTTTTCTTTGCCATTAGGATCGATTACTAGTTGGAATATTTTTCAAGAACAGTTCTTGACTAAATACGGTGATGACAGATCTGTAGCAACATTAATCAATGATATTTCAAATCTTATGACAGAGTCCAAAGAACCCATAAAAGAGTTCAATTAAAGGTTTAATAAACTCTTGAATAAGATCCCGACTGCCTCTAAGCCTAGTGAACAAGTTAGAAGTGAATGGTATATAACAGCTTTACCTTCAAACATAGCTATCTTTGTAGATAGAGCTGCAAAACTACCCTAGCTGAAAATATGAAAGAGGCAATTGTTGTGGAAAAATGTATCATTGCCTTAGAAAAGAAAGCTGCTCTTGAGGACAAAAAATCTAAAAAAGTCTCCTTCAAAGATGATTCGAAAAAGAAAATGGCTAAAGATCTATATGATATGGAAGGTCTCCAAAAAGTTCTCAAGACTATATCAAACGAAATGATAGAAATCAAGAAGCAGGTCGCTGAAACTTCAACAAAAAGGCCATTTAGAAACTTTAAGAAACCTGAATCAAAACCACCAAATGCTATATCCAATGCAGACTCAAACCCCGAAGAAGATGAAGAAGAAGAGACAGTCTTATCATTTGAAGAAACTGAAGAAGAGGTAACTGTAGAATGTCATGGGATGTGGGACTTCATTTTGCCTAATTCCGATACAGAAAATGAACAGGAAGCTTTCCCTATAACTACCAGGAGTAAAGGCACTCCTGAACCTGTTCAAGTAAATCAAAAGAAAAGGAACACGGGTACCGCTACAAAAGAGAAAACTCCCATAAAGAAGTCTCCAGCCACACCTTCTCAAAATCAGCCATCAGCTTCAAATCCACCTACAACAGCTAAAACATTAGTAGTTACAGACTCTATGGACTACAACATTATTGAAGACATGAAGAAAACAAAGGCAAATATCACTATGTTTGAACTTAGTAAACTCAAACATCAACAAAAGTTACTGCTTAAGGAGTTAGATGTAGTACCTTCTTCTCCTCTTCCTAATGTTGTATTATCCAAAGCTGCTAATGAAACAGGTAAACCACCTCCTGGTAGAGTAGAAGCTATTGATGTTGTCCTAATTGGAGATAGATCAAATTCCCATACTCCTCCTTTTCTCTTAACCTACGAGATCTATAATAGAAATCTACATAACTGCTTGATTGACTTAGGGGCTTCCTCGAATATAATGCCAGCTTCAGTTTGTTCCAAACTGAACATTGAACCCCAAAAGTCTGCAATCCATATTGTCTAGTTGGATAAAACTAAGGTCCATGTATTAGGAGAAATTAACTCAGTTACCATTAGGTTATCAGCTGATCCAAGAGTGGTTCAGACAATTTATATTTTAATTGTTGATATACTTGAATTTTATGGTCTGATTTTGAATAGAGACTAGTCTAAGAAACTTCATGGTTATATTTCCACCGATTGGTCTCATATGTGGCTACCTTATAAAGGAAAGCCAAATCAGATAAAGATTGATCGAGATAAACATATGACTCATACTGTTATCGAGTTTGAACAAGAAAACCAACCAATAGAATTCAACAATAACATTTTGGGTAATTACTCATCTGAATCATTCTTTGGCAATTTTACTGCTCAATCATCACCCTTCTCAGTTAATAATTTCACATCTCAAATTGAAATTTTTTCCAAAACAAATACATCAAGATGTGTTAAAATTGCTGAGGAAACTGTAAATAAAACTGTAGATAAATCTTTGTTTTGGCCATTATATTTTGATGGGTCTAAATCTAATGAAGGTGCAGGAGCAAGATGTATTTTAGTTAGTCCTGAGGGAGAAAAGACCATGTTATCATGCAGATTAAAATTTGAATGCACAAACAATACGACTGAATATGAAGCCTTGATTCAAAGACTTTATAAAGAAATTGGTCTTAAAGTTCAATATTTGAAAGTGTTCGGTGACTCTGAAATTGTTATAAGACAAGTCAGAAATACCATACATTGCCTTTCTAGTCACCTTAAACACTATCAATCCTTGGTACAAGACCTTATATCTCAATTTTTAGCATTCAATATTTCTCCCATCCCTAGATCCCAGAATGGAACAACAGATTTACTAGACAATGTTGCTTCTAAGCTCCTTCCATTCAAAGATTACAGTCCCGATAGATTTTCAGTAGAGTTAATTTTTAGACCATCAATTCCTGATAATGTCACTAACTAGCGAGTCTTCAATCATGATGATGAAATTTTAAATTTATTAACCTCTAATAAGTCCTATGATGATCAAATTATTGATGAAAGTGAGCATGATCTTCAAATGAAAGAAAAGCTCGAAGAAAACTCAATACCCAAACCAATGGTCAAACTTGAAGATCTTTACAACATCAAAGACAAATTTAAACATGTTACTAATTCAAAGCTCCAAAGTTCTACTTTGAGGTTTGAATTAATAAACCTTGGTACTGAGGAAAATCCACAAAACATCAATTTGGGATTAGGACTTTCTTCAGAAAAAAGAATTGCATTCATTAGATTATTGCATAGATATAAAAATGTCTTCGCTTGTAAATATGACCATTTGAAAATGTATGATACATCTATCATACATCATACAATTCCAATGCTTTCTGAGCAAAAACCAGTATAGTAGAAATTAAGGAAGATTCATCCTAATTTAGAGAGTCAAATAAAAGTTGAATTAAATAAACTCTTGAAAGCTAAGATAATTTTTCCTGTTAGACATTCAAATTGGGTTTCCAACATGGTGCTAGTAAGGAAGAAAAATGGTGACATTAGAATTTGTATTGATTTCAGAAATCTTAACAAAGCAAGTCAAAAGGATAACTTCCCTTTACCAACAATGGAGCAAACTCTCCATTCAGTAGCTAGTTTTGAATTGATGTCCTTCTTAGATGGTTTTTCAGGGTATAACCAAATTTTGGTGCACCCCGATGACAGACTTAAGACTACTTTCAGAACCAAGTGGGGAACTTATGCCTATCAAAAAATGCCTTTCGGGTTAATCAATGTTGGAGCTACGTTCCAAAGAGCAATGGACATAGCATTCAAAGGTATAATCAATAAATCAGAAGTTGTTTATTTAGATGACATTATTGTGTTCTCTAAGAAAAGATCAAGTCATTTGCATGATTTGAAACAAATCTTTGAACGCTGCAAAAGGTATGGCATTTCACTCAATCCTAAGAAATCCTTTTTCGCTCTTGACCAAGGTAAACTCTTGGGCTTCATTGTTTCAAAGGATGGTATTTATATTGATCCAGATAGAATCAAAGAGATTTCTAATATTCCATTTCCACATAATAAAAAATCAATACAATCATTTTGAGGTCAAATTAACTTCGTAAAAAGATTTGTTTCAGATTTTTCACAGATTGTTTTACCATTACAAACCATGATCAAGAAAAATTCAATGTTTAAATGGGAGCCTATAGAAAGAGAGGCATTTGATTCCATCAAACAATCACTCATAAATGCCCCTACTTTAAGCACTCCTAATTTTTCAAATAATTTCATTTTATATACTCTTGCATCTCATTCATCATACGCAACAGCGCTGACACAAATCAATGATCAAAACTTGGAAGCACCAATTTCATTTTATAGTTCAAACCTTCAAGGTGCTGAACTTAATTATTCTAAATTTGAAAAACAAGTCTTTGCTGTATACAAAGCCATTAAACACTACAGACCCTTTCTCTTAAAGGCTCACACAAAAGTTATAGTCCCTTTTTAAGCAGTAAGACAGTTACTAGTTCAAAGGGAGTTGGGAGAAAAAAGAGCAAATTGGGTCACAACATTACAAGAATATGACTTGGAAATTAAACCATCAAAGATTGTCAAAGGCCAAGGTTTTTGCAAGTTGTTAGCAGGAGCTTCTAATATTCAGGAACATGAAGGTACAAACGATAGTGAAGAAATCAATCAGATAAGTACCATTAATCCTGAATCCCAATATGCAGATTTGATATTCTATTTGAAAAACGGATATGCTCCTTCTAATCTTTCCTATAAAAACAAGCGTGCCATAAGACTGAAAGAAAAAAAATTCATGATTGTTGATGATGTGTTGTTTAGATGGAATTATGATTCAATTTTGTTAAGATGCTTAGAAAAACCTAAAGTGAAAAAGGTCTTATAGGAGCTACATGATGGTCCGGCAGGAGGACATTTTGGAGCTGATACAACAGCCCACAAAATCATTCATGCTGGGTATTACTGGCCCACTTTATTTAGAGATACTCATGAATATGTAATAAAATTCCAAATATGTCAAACTACCAGTGGAAGACAAAGGAAGCCAGCTTTTCCTTTGCAACCAATCACGAACAACCCTTTGAACAATGGGGATTGGATATCATTGGAGAAATCACTCCACATTCATCCAAACAACATAAGTATATCCTTACAGCTACCGATTACTTTACTAAATTGGTGGAAGCAATTCCTTTGAAGACAACAAACTCTGAGGCAATCATTGAATTCATAGATCAATTCATCATACCAGGTTTGGTGTCCCAAACGCTCTTATTTTTTATAATGCATCTTACTTCTCTGGTAATTCTATACTTGAATTTTCTATCAAAAGAGGATTCAAATTGAAATATTCTGCGAACTACTACGCTCAGGGTAATGGTTTAGCAGAATCTACCAATAAAAATCTTATCAAACTCATTAAGAGAACTATCGAGCAAAATCATTATAACTGGCATAAGTCTTTGATATTTGCACTATGGGCAGACTGAATAACACAGAAGGCCTCAATAGGAACTTCTCCATTTAATGTAGTGTATAGAAAGAAAGTTGTCATACTAGCAAATTTAGTACTTCCATCACTAGCCTTAGTGCAGTTTATTGAAGAAAATCCCTCATCTTCTATTCAATTGAGACATGATCAGATCCTGAAACTAGAAGAAGAAAGGGAGAAAGCCCGAATTACACATGAAAAACATCAACAAATTATTAAGTCTTCTTTTGATACAACTTCAACCAGCTCAAAGTATTTACAAGTTGGTGTTCTAGTTTTGAAGTGGGACAAAGCCCATGAGAATAAAGGAAAACACACAAAGTTTCAGAAAATGTGGCTTGGACCATTCCAAATCAACGAGAAGATAGGTCCTTCTACATTCATATTGCAATATCTATCAGGAAAGAGAGATTCTCTTCCTGTCAACGACCTTATTCTGAAAAAAATCTTCAAAATTAGGTATAATTAGATTCTGAAAACCCCATTTTATTTTTGTGAAATCTTCTCAAAACTTAGAAATACTGTAAATCATTCTAAAGTTTTAGAAGCCTAAAAACGGTTATCAATACAAAACAAAGACTGATTCAATCTTAGCATCTTCAACTCTCAAAAATGTCATCTATGTTCTCTTAAGGAGAAAATTGTTCATCCCATCCATCAAAGTTTATAGTTTCTCAGAGTGTAATTCTAAAATATATTTGATATAAAAGATAAGAGGTCTTATTACAAACCTGCTTACCATGATCATAGGGGAATAGTTCAACTGACATTACCAACACTGCATACCAAAACAGGGTAATGGCTTATAATTATAAGACAAGGGGTCTCATCACGAGCCAACTTGTTCAGTTAAATTACAACCAGTGAATGGCATTGTCAACAGCTGGCCACCAAACCAGGACAATGGCTTTTTATCTTACAAAATAAAGAAATAAGGAAAAAATAAAATGCAATACAAAAAATGTGGAAACATATCTTTTGGATTCATTCTTTTTAATTATACTCTGAAATGGATGGAACAATGAATGATCAAATGGTTAAAAGGTAACCCTGCCGAGACTATAGACGTTCCTTGCTGCAACAGCTCTACCTATGACAAAGGAGTTATTATAAAAGCTAAGTTGGAAAATTCTTTTGTTTTATCATTATCAACCAATTAAGGTTTACTTGAAGATTAGAATGTATTTAATTTTAAGGTGAGAAAGAAATATCAAAAATAGTTATCATTATATTTAGAATTTATGATTATCTAGTTATATTAAATTTTCTCTATCAATTAAGGTTTTTATATTAAGAAAGTTAAAGTATTATATTACTTTCTCAGAGATAACTGTTTTTCCTAGTGAATCGCCAAATGTTGTGTTGTACAACAACCCCCCATTTCTAAAAAATCTTTACATAAATTTTTTAATAAGAAATGGGTCCCTTTTAAAAATCAACTTAGTTAAGATTTGTGTGTCCACAAATAAAAAATTGGTATTAACCCATCATAAGAAAAAATCCTTATTAAAAGGCCCGATGTAAATAAATCATTTTATAAAGCTTTTTAAATAAAAATAAAGTGTTCCTTTAAGTAAATATTATAAAACCATTCTTTATTGTGATAAAGCGATTGGAGATCGCATATCGAAATAACAAAGGAAACACACACAAAAGCGAAAACCTCACCCAATTCTCCGATCCGAAAAAGGTAATTGCAATCGGGAAATCAGAGGAAGCAAATGCCAAAGGTATAATAAAACAGAGCCCCTCAAATCCTCCAATGAGATAAAGAAAATCGCAATCGGCAAATCGACAGTGTCAATGATAAGCGAACATATAAACAGGCCTGCTCAAAACCCCCGATGCGAAAAATCAAATCGCAATCGTCTATCGGCAGAGTCGCATGACAAAATGATAAAGATCAAGCCCAAGTCCCGACTGTGATCTATTAATTAGGCACGCATCTCGAAAACACATTTAAAAGGTTTGCATGCATTATACCACCTTTCGGTAATCAGAAATATTTACAGCAAGTGTTAAAGCCCTTCCCTTCGACACTCCCAATCGCCGATTTGCGACTTATCACCGATCACCGATCAATAAAATCTAAGGCACACTTGAAATAATCATTTGGCATATGAGCGACGTGATGGGTATTTATGATGTTATTTACCATACTTGGTAGGTCAAATGGCTATTCAATAATCCAGTTAAGGGTAGATCTTTAATAAGATTTTATCCGTGGTAATCCTTAACTATATTTCATTTATCATATGCCAATCGACGTAACTCTATTCACTATCATATTAGCTTGCACCATCACTTTCTCTGTATTACGGTTTGCAACTGTTTGTGCAGAATTCCTCCAAAACCAGAAATCCGAAGAAAATGGGGAAGAAATCAAAGAAGCCTGCAATAGCAGCTCCTGCAGTTAAAGATCCAGGACCAAGCAAAAAAGGATTAATTTTAGATACGACGTGTCTTGGTCTGGGAAACACTAGTTGGGAGAGTATTTATAATCTTATTGAAGCAGAGGAGCCCAAAGAGTTATCAGAGGAGGCCACAGCCGATTCAACCAACAAGTCAGAAGGAACTCTTAAAGAATTGGCTTGTTCCTATCTTCACAGGATAGCAACGCGAGCTAAAATCCTGCCATATACTGATGTGGTAAGATGGGTGGTAGAGAAAATTCCAATTTCTGACAAAACCTTTTGCACAGCTGATGGGAGAATATTCGGCTCATTTCAGCCTGAGAATCTCAGGAAAATGTATCACTTACCTCAACCTGAGAAGCGATACAACAAGGCGTTCCTAGAAGCGTTTACAAGGAAAATGACTCAAAGTCAGCCCCGATAAAGCAGTGGAGGAATTTCCTGGAAAAGCACAAACACGAGTCATCAGGTAAGTACTCTGTCAACTCATTGGCTTCACCTTACTGCTATGCTAGAGCTATGATGTGTAGGATGTGGGGAATACATGATTCTGCTAAATTCACTATCAAAATGGTCCCTCTAATGGAAGCTGCAATCAATGGTTATGTGATGGATTTGGCGAATATTTTGTCCGATAAACTAGCCACAACAATTCTAGAATATAAAACAAATGCACATCAAACTACCAGGACCATTCCCCATTCTATTACAGTGCATACATTATGGATACTATTTGTTTCAATTCTGAATTTCCGTTACTCGGATGGAGATGGACTCCCCAAGACCCTAAACCAATCCATATTTATCATGAGCAGTTATGGAAGGCTCACTACAAAAATCATCTGTATAAAATTTGCAATGGTTTTATTTTACCTGTATATTACTCTATTTTTAATAAGCCTGCTCCCAAGATATCCCAGGAAGCAGAGACAAACTTGACAGCAGTAGGTAGTTGGTTCGGGGAGGAAAAATTTACTTATATAAGGCTTTTTGGTAGCACTAAACCCCATGTTCTTCCCCTATATGTGCTTGATAAACTGTTAGCTCGACAATTGGCTTATCAAATAACAGTAGAAGGGACATCAAAAACCCTTAGAGATTCTAAGAAACAGATATGGCCTATATTCCCTTTACGATGCGGCGTTTTCACTCTTCATGATTACAAGCATGCAGAGAAGGAGACAAAAAAGATACAAATGCTGAATCTTGCCACAATTACTAACAGGCAATATGATCTAAGAAAGGTTGCCTATAATGTTCTTAAACAAGACAAACTTACTAAACTTGATCATGAAGCAGATCACTTCCATGATCTATTTGCCTCAACTGAATCATTATTTCAAGTTAAAGGATTAGCTGGAATCAGGTATCAAGATGAAGGGCTACAAACGTTTCATAGGCTTAGATAACAAAGGTTGTAAACTCTTCCTCTAGACCTATTAATCCCTACAATTCAGCCATCCAATCAAACTGAACAAACAACTACTGATAAGACTCCTGATGTGGAAAAGGTCTCCGAGAAAGAAAAAATGCCAGAACAAGAACAAGAACAGGGAAAAGGTAGTGAACTCATGGATACAGACATTCACATTGATCCCAAACTACTCAAAGAATGGCAACAGTTCGACTCAATCATAAGCAATACTGAGAACCTACAGGGATTTAGCACACCTGAAATAACTATTGGTCACAAGACAACAACTAATACAGTTCCGACTGAAGGAACCAACAGCCCACCCATAACTCAAAAGGATATAGATATGATTCCAGAAAACCCATTCAATGAAATCGTTCTACATGTAGAAGAAATACCACCATTGGATGTCTTCTACAACCCTAAGCATAGGTCTGTAATAAAGAGACAAAGGAAGAAGAGAAAACTTGATCAATATTCTCTTTTTGCCTGCACATATGGAAATAACTAATGTGGTATGCAGAGAGGAAGTTAATCCTTCCGAATACCTTACTAAACTCTCTCAATATGCTGGGGCATACTCGGCAGCTACTATGGACAAGGCATCGGAAGTCAGAAATTTGCTAAAAGAAAAGGATCAGACAATTGTTTCACTGGAGGCATAGGTATCTAAAAAGCATCAGAGGATAGAGCAGTTAGAACAGCAGTTGGCAGCACAGCAGTAGTCAAACAACCAATTAAACGAGCAATTGCTCAAAGAGAAGCAGAGAATAGATCAAAATGCAGTTCAGAAACAAAAGGAACTATCCCAAGCATTGGCCAAGCTGAAGACAATGAATGAACAGTTGAGCAAAACAAAATATGAACAAATCGCTCAACTATCACTGCAAATAGAAAGGTTCAAAGGATTTCCTCAAGTATGAGAGTTCAAATCAGAAGCTTTCCAGATTAATAAGGCATTATCTAATCAATTGAACTTGCTATGTCATAATATCTCTCTTGCTCAACCCCTATGTGAAATTTCCTCATCAATGATTGATAAGTCAGTGGATGCAAGATAGAAATTGGAGCAAGCCAATGAAACACTAATAGAGTTTCTCTCTTGGCAAGAAACCAAGGAAGAACAAGCTGCAAATCTGCCTCAAATTCTAGAATCACATATGGAAATCTTGTTCGTAGAATGGAAATCTCAACTGATGAAAGCGGAGAGGGCGACTTCAAGATATAGATCGGCGACTGGTAATCTGATTGAATTAATTAATGATACTCTTTATTTGTCCAATTTAATTTCAGAATGCACTCCAGGGAAACTGCCATTAGCCAAAGCATTGGAGCAGACATGCAAACAAGAACTAGAAAAGAGGGAAAGTTTGATCACGGGCATTCAAAGTTTAACATGGGACACCTTTTGGTTCTTCCTTTTTAAACCACATAGTCAAAAGGCAACGATGAAATGTCTAACCGATGCAATCGGTTACATGATTCCAGAAATTACTGATGCCACATATTCTGTCCAACTACATTCACGTATGAGTCATCCTCCAGAACTGCAACCAATGCTCGTCATATGCCAGCTCAAGCCAAAGGATAGTTAGCTGAAATAGTGAATCATTCTTATCGACTGCAAGCATGTCTATTTCAAGGAGATTTTCATATATTAATGATTTGGTTATACCAGCTCATAGCATTTTTATTTCGTAGTTAGTTAGTTTAGAAAGTATTTATAGACCCTTTCATGTTTTTGGAAAGGGTCCTCAATTTTTATATTAAGACTTGGATCGGGAGTTGCACTACTGTGCTTCTGATATATATTTTTTTATGAAGACTGGACCTAAATTCTGAATTTTATTAAAGAGTACTTTGATGAGATATGCACTATTGCTTTTTATGAGAGTATTTATAAGTTGAAAGACGGGATCTGAATGTGATTGATATTGGAGGGGATTTAAATTACATATGGTACTATTATCTATGTCTTTGCTTCATTCTTTTATATGAATCAGAGTTTATTCATTTTTGCTATCATTTGATATATGTATGTGTTTTCACAACAGTCCTTTAGTTTATCACTATTGAATGTTTAAGGATTGTTACTTTTTCATTCGTATTTAATGTCAATGGTATATAAAGAATAGTGTAATAATGTTTTAATTATTACTTTGTTCAACTACTTGAACAAAGTAATTATCAGATGAATGAATGTTCTTGTTTATAAGTGGAGTCATCTATATGCCTACTTGTTAATAAGAATTACCAAAAGTTGCACTAAAACAGAGATTTCATGAGATAGATTAGTTGTTTATGTTTTTATATTTTAGAATAAATCATCCATCATTACCATTAGATAATAAAAATCAACCACTTATCCATCCTATTTACAAACCATTGGGAAACTGGTCCCATTATATCCAGTCGGAGCCACCACACCAAATGGAAATGGAGCTGCCTTTAAGGTCCGGATCGGGTGGTTTTCCCCGATGTCAATGCAATGATTTTGGAGGCATAAACACAAGGTAAGATAATTGGCATATTTTGATGTTTACTTATGCACTGACAACTGTGTGTTTATGGCAGTATGATGCAGGGGATTGCATGGAAAAGGAGACTACCATGAAATATAGAAGAAGGCTCAAGTTGAATTTCCCTTGGAGACGTTGGGAACCCATGGGGTTGAGTCATGGTGTTTGTTGGGAGTTTTGTGCCTTCAATATTTTGTGATTTTTTTTAGCTTGATTTATGGGTTTTGATTGCATCTGGTGCAAGGCCTTGCCACTTTGTTTGTGATGTCATATTGCTATTGGTTTTCATGGTTTTCTCTTGTTTTCTTCCTATTCTTGCCTTTCATGTTTTGATTCTTGGGAATTGGTTGGTAAAAGAGGAAAATTAATGGAGCATGGGAAGAGCGAAATGGAACCCAACATGTAATGAAGCTTTGTGCATGTATAAGGGCAATTGAAGGCAAGAGTATGGCAGTAAGTTGGATTGGTTGTGTCCATTGGGGTAAATGGACAATGGTAGGACAATCATGAGAAAGGTAACATGAAAGGTGAAGTAAATGGATCTAAGGCATTAGATGCCTTGGCTTTGTTGAGAACGATTGTTCTCAATGTTGTGCATGCATGCACAGATAAAGGGAGTTCTCTTAACCTTGACCTTATGCTATCTGGTAATTATGTTATGATCATGATTATGTTGATGCTTATATATGTATACATGTATGTATGTGTGTGTGTGTGTCGTGTCTAATAGGGTCGTCATGGATCATGGTTGTTTAGTGCTAATGTTTATATGTATGTATGTCGTTGTCTTACACTATCATGATTGTTTCATGCTAATGTTTATGTATATGTATGTATGTATCTATGTCACTGTCCGACAGTGTAATAAGGATCATACTTGTGGAGGAATGATTGCTTATGCAGGTGAATGGCATGATGAGGTTCTTGGTCTTATGGGGAATCAAGTGGGGAGAGTAGTTATGACAAATAAATGAGGTCAATATGTGGATATGAATTGATAGTGTATGCTTGTATTATGCCTATGTTTCTATTATGACAGGTAACTCTAAGGGATACATCAGCTGAATGAAAGCAGTGAGATCCAAGGCATGCTAGGATAAGCATGGATGGCAGAGAGACACTAGAAGAAAGGTTGCCTAATAGAGACAGTGTGGTACTACAGTTGTGCATACGTTGTATATCTTGTACATGTTTCATTTGTGATGTTGTGCGCATGTGGTGTTGTGTATATATAGTGTGTGTACATGTTGTTTATGCAATATTATGTACAGGGTGGTACAGATAGTGTTGTGTGAATATTGCATATGCAGTGTTGGGTATAGATGGTGTTATATACATGTTGGATATGCGGTGTTTTGTACATGTTATCACCCAGGTTGTTCCCTATGACTCCCAAGGGAATACGGCCGGGGTAACCACTAACCAATCTTTGGATCACAGTTTCTAGCCAAACTGTAATCAGAGAGGGCTCTCTCTTTATGATTTGTCTCTGTTATGATGGTGTTTTAGGCTAGCTATTATGCTCAGGTTTTGGTTTATGTTTTGGTTGTAGGATTTCCTTCAGGGCTTAAGATGTAGTGTTTAGAGAGTAATATATCATTGGGCAATGGAGTCTGGAGTTGTGAAATGCTTTGAAATGCAGGATTGGTGGTGTTCAAACTGCAGGGCCAATTGTGTATCTCAGACAAACAAATTTAACTTGAATGGTGAGGCATGTCAGCCAACAGAAAGCAATTAAGAATTTTCTATTTAAGCTGGTGAGGTGAAAGTGAAACACGTTGCACAGGAGCAAACTTGAATTCCTGTGACAAAGGTCACTGTGAAAGATGTATTCTGAAAGTGCAGCAATTAAGAATTACACTTATCAAGATTACAGCTGAAGAAAACATTCATTAACAACACTGATTGAACTCAGGGTATTCATTGAATAAATCCTGAAAGTTATTCTTTTTCCTTGTTGCTAAATATTCGAAATTAGAAACATATATGGATTTTAACAAATCAAAATACATAACAGAGAGAGTTACAGAGACTTATTGTATTGTGTGATACACAGGAATCCAGCAGTTTTCAACATACCCCAGAACGCATTCAACACTTCAGAAATCCGAGAAATTCCATCACTTTCTTTATTAAACTTCTGAAAGGATTACAGCATAAGAACTTCTTCAGGAGAAATCAACAACAACCCTTGCAAACTCATGCGAAGGGGACTTTATAGGAATGCTTATACAAAATATCTCAGGCATTGAGTCATCTGAGAGAGAAATATCTTCATAACTTCGTACAGAAAGTAGAAAAGAAGTTATTACAACTTTGAATGCAGCATAAATGCTCTTTAAGTCTGTCAGAGGATAATTTGACCTTTGGAGGTCATTGAGTCGGTTGAACCGCTTTGCTTTAATGCTGGATAATGTGTCTTTACTTTTTGCTGCGCTGTATCTTCTCGGCTCTGCCAGCTGTGGTTTCCTATTCTTGCTTTGTTGGCCAAAATTTTTGCTGAGTTGGCTCAGCTTTAATCTTTGATGCATGCTGATTTTGTTAAACTGTGCTTTGCATAACAATTGATATTTTTAAAAACAAAATTTGGTGAATGGCTCACTGTTTATAAAATTTTCTGTATTGTATTTGTCCACCAGTCTTGTGTAGGGAGTTGATGCCTGAGAATTGCATCCATAGTCTCCTCTGCCTCTGTATACTTGTAAAAATTGGGTGCCACATCAAACAGGTGATTGATCTCATTCATTATAAAAAATAGATTTTCTACCTTGTTGTAGATAGTCTGTCCTGTAGCTGGCCCTGTTTCTTCTGAGCTGCTGGGCTTCTCATGGATTTCGTTTGTGGAAAATGCATTCACTCTTTTGGCATACTGCTCATGAATGAGCAGTCTCCCTGCGCTGTTCAGTAAGCTAGGGAGTCCTCTGTTTTGCAGCACCAGGAATTTATCCATGAACCTTTTTACCTCGGTCTGCATGTCTTGGGTTCTTCTCTCCAATGTCTGCACCAAATTTCTCAATGTGAGAACCCTTTTGATCAACTGAATGGCCTTAGTTCTATTGGGAATTCCCATGTTTGCCAGCTGAGTACTTGTTCTATTATTCAGCACATTGATCATCCTGGTGGCAACTTCAGGCATGTTGCCTAGAGCAGCCCTTGACTTGTGAATTTCAGCTTGTGATTTTGGGATGAGATCTACCTGCTCATGGATTGTCTCTATATACTGCCATTGGTCAGTAATAGACTGGACAATGTTGGCCCATAGCATTGCCTTAAGCCCAGCTATAACTTTATCTAATTTGAGCTCATTTTCTAGCTCTTTTATCCTGTCTTTGAGGGCTTTCACCTCCCTGCCCTTCTCTGCCACCACTTGCTTGGATTTGTCATATCTGTCATTCACCTTGGCCAATTTATCCCTGGTCTCATTTAGCTCTGCCATTTGAGCTTCCAGGGCTTGAATCTCATTTTTTAGCTTTTGCATGTCCAAGCTAGGGGCCTGTTCTGTTGGTGGAGGTGCTGAAGTAGGTGGTGCAGCTTGATCAGTTTGTTGGGGGGGAGGAACAGTAGTTGGGGCAGCTTCCTCAAGGTTTATGATTTGAGGAGGAGCCTGAGAGGTCTGCCCTTCTTCTCTTTGTTTTAAGGCTGCCTGTAGTGCTGTTTTTGTAGCCTCCGATTCTCCCAGCTTTTCCTGAGTTTGGATCAGCTGCTTATATAGAGATATCAACAAGGTTGTGGCCTGTTGATCATGTCTTTGCTGGGCAACATCATCTGTTTGAGGGTGAATTGTGGCTGGGAGTTTGATCTTTCTCCTCAAGGCTGCCATGTCTGCATCCCTCAATTTTAATATCTCTTGTATGCCCTTGATATCTTTGGGATCATGCCCCATCTCTATGATGATGTCCTCCAAGGACCTTATTCTGTTGTCCTTTGCTTGGGATGATGCTCTCTCCAACTCTAGCTGAGAGGCTGTATTGTTAAGGCTATTTTGTAGCCTGTAGTTGTCCAGCGTTTGGTCTGCCAAGGAAGCATAGACCATCTCACCCGTTTGCTTGTGCAGTTCTATCTTATCCATTGGGTGGATATCCTTAGCAAGGACTTCCAGGTTAGTCCTCAAGTAGTCTGAGGCAGATTGGGGCTGCACTGCTGTTGGCATAAAATGACTCATGATCATTTTGCCTTCTTGCACATCATATGCAGACATGAGTCTTTGTTGATTGGTGGGAGCCATGTTCAACAGATGGTTATATAGCTGTATCTTGATGGGCTCATTTCTCCTCTTAATGTCGATGAACTGCTGCCTAATGCTGGGTCCACCTTCCCTTTGCTAATTTGAGGAACTCACTTCTCCTCCCATTGCTCTATCCTGCTCCTGTTGAAAGGAACTTGCTGATGCTTCCCTGCTGGGTGGGACCATACCAAAGGACTGTTCTATTGGCATTTCTTCCTCTGAGAAGGGATTAATTCTCTGTCTTTTCTCCCCATGAGATGCTGATGTTGTAAGGGGAGTCTCTCTGTCCCTTTTCCTGCTTGTATCCTCCTTTTGTGGAGTTTGGAGGATTGATGCCTCAGCTGAAGTTTCTTGCCTTGGAGGCACAGTTTGTTCAGTGGATTTAGGGGCTTCCACTATTTGCTCTTGCTGGACAGGCTGTTCCTGCCTTTGTTCTTCCCGTTGTTGCTGTTCTTCTTGCTGCTGCCCTTCTCCCTGCTGCTCCATTTCTTCTTGTTGCTGCACTAGTGTTTCCATTTGTTCCTCAGTCATAGGAGGTGGCTATTCCACCTGCTTTTCTTTGCCTTTGCTGGTTGCCTGTGGAGTATTCATGGCAGCTTGCTGATGTGTTGTTGAAGCTGAGGAAGCTGCTCCAAGTTGTCTTTTGTATGAGAGGGGGACCTGTCCACAAGTTTCTAAGTCAGTTTCCTTTTGAATATTTCTGGCCTCTCTTTCTAGCAGCTCTTCACTAGTGATTTCCTCTTCTAGGGTGCCCTCTTCCCAGCTTAATGCATTGGCATACTGCTCAATCTCAGGCTGCCTTATATGTGAATAGGTACCTAATTTGTATCTTATCCTTCTGAGGGAAACAAAATGATTGGGGTCATAGGGTATCCACTCAAAGCTAGTTTGCAGTTTGAGGGCCTCTAGGATACTGTTTGCCTCTTTCCATCCCTCCTCTTTTCTGTTATATAGGAAAGGGCCCAGCTGGCTCCTTACCTTCAACTGTGCCTTCTTGTTCTTACTTTGGAAGTGGAGGTAGTCGGCATTCCCAAATTGCCTGAAGTATTCAAGGGCAAAAAGCCTCATGGGGACATACCTTGGCAGCTTAAAAGGCTTCAACTCACAGCCATATACTCTGATGACTGTGTGGTCTTGGTAAAGGTACCAATTACCAATGCTGTAGGTTTTGTTTAGATGGAGAATTCTCCTCATGTCATCAGTTAGCCTTGGAGGGGGAACACCACACAATAATGTCATAGCTGGATGTATGAATAAGTCTATAAACTCACAGTATGTGTATGGTGACACAGAGGTGCAATGAAAGACAGAGGTCCAAAACACAACTGATCTTGGATTCCCCTGGGCATTAACTTGTTTCAGGGGAATGAAGAAGCTGCCTGGTTGATTGAACAAGAATAGATGGTAAATGAATGAAGTATATCTGAACAGTCTTTCCCTTTGCAGATTCATCAGCTGGTCATGGATCTTATCTGCAATATATGTGGCATAATCATAATGTACAGCTGGAGGCTTTCCAGGAGAGAATATAGACATCATTTCTATTATAATTTCATCCACATCCTCCATTCCCTTGAACCCTAGGACATAGCTGATCAAATCCACTAGCATTCTGCCCAATTCATTCAAGTAATGATATCCAATAGGAGGAGTTCTGATGGTTTCAGAGCCTGATTGTACAAACAGCTGGTTGATTTTGATGACCTGGTCATTTGACAACTTATTCCCCTTCTTTATCAAGTTCTGCATGTAGAGGGGGGTCAATGGTTTTGCATTGTGGAAATGCAACATCTCATTTATGCTCTCTGGGGTGATATGGAATAGAATTGAGCCTGTAGGGCTGAGGACAGCTCTTTGGCATGGATCATAGCACTCCTGGCATCTGTGGATCAACTCTGGCATAGAATTTACCTGGGGGAGGTTGTAGATGGGCAAGTTTGAATCCCAAATCCCTAGGATATCAGCTCCACTAAGGTGCTGGGCTTTCAACTCATTTAGCATCTAAATATTGTATTTGGAGCCTAATGGAAACCAGTCTAACATTTGATAATCCATATCTCCCAGAGCTTTCCATTCCAACTCCCTATGAGGGGCATTGAGAGGCTTGATGTTCAGTGCAATTGGAGTTTCCATGGTCTATCAAGCTTCTGTCTTGCAGGTGAACTGGTTGAAGTAGGAAGAATAGTACTGAAGTAATTACTTGCAAAAAATATGAATTTCAGGGACCAGAGGGTGAAGAGGGCATACAACAATTGAAATACTGTCTGAATTATGAATAAGACCAATATCTGGTCTCACTTTGTCTTTTGTGGCAGGTTTTTTAATGGATTGACCAACTGTTTCACGATTGCGCGAGCAGTTCACAGTTTTTTATAAGAACTCGGGAAATCAAGGCTCAGCTGGTGGTTTTCGAGCTTACAGTGGTAAATGGGGGCTAGGCATCAAGTTTCACCGGTGAATTTTGAGAGTTTTACGTTGCTTAAGCTCTTTCGAGGGAAATCACAAACAGAGTAGGTATATGAAGGTTTTTAATGGAGAATACCTGGTTAAGAGCGAGCAATGGTCACGGATGACTGTGGAAATGGTGTGCCGGACGTCTCCAAGTTGGCTTCAACAAAGGTGGTGTAACTTGGACGTAACAATCATGCAGAGAAAGCAACAGTTCTGGTAGCAAAAGTACGAAAAAACGCAAAAATTGGCCTAAATATGGACTTTTGGCATTTTGGCGCGTTTTCTCGAATGACGTCAGCATGACGTCATAGGGTGGGGTCAAGCTCAGACGACGTCAGCATGACGTCATCGGGTGAGGTGGCGAGCTACTATTGGTTCATGGGGATGATGCGGTGGCAGACACGCTGGCACAGGGGCGGACAAGAGTGCTGATGCGATGGCAGGGTGGTGATGACGTGGGTCTGACGCGGGACCAGCGAACCGGGTGGTGAGTGACACAGCGGTTACGGTTAAGAGCCGTAGCAGTTACGGTCTCTCGGAGCGGTTAGGATACGGCCCTGGTTTTGTCAGAGGCCGCTCCGAGAGACCCGAAAGGGTGACGCGTGGCCGAGCCATGACGTATCCCTTCGTCATTTTCTCGGGCGCTAAATGTCTGTCGTGGGGGCCGCTCCGATATCAATGAGGGCCGTCGGATCCCATGGGTCCGATCCGACGATGGACGGGAGGATGATGTGATCGGTGGATACGGATGCGGGAGGGTGTAATTTAATATTTGTTTTTGAAATCAGCGCCCGGCGGAAAACCTTAGGGTATGGGTTTTTTGTAAGGTTTATCGGTGTATTTGGAAAATCACATATATGCGCCAACTTTGGTTAAGCGGCGAAAGTGGGTTTTTTTTGGATTTTTTCATAATTTCAAAGGGTTTTAGGGGTAAGAAGGGGTTTTTATAGGGTTTTTCTTTGCAAATGATGGTTTGATGAGTGGAGTGACTTGAAACAAGGGGGAGAGATGAGGTATAGGTTCATCAAAGTGACCAGATGTCATTTTGATTCCTTTTTTAGAGAACATATGGCTATAATGCCAAGGGGAGGGATATTTATACAAAATTTGGGGTTTATACACCATGGTGTTACTACTAGTAGGGGAAAGGTGATATAGGGAATTTACATAGTAAAGTTAGAGTTAATATGGATGAAAGAAGTGGATTAGGGGAGACAAAGCTAAGTTTATTTGAGAAACACTTAGCTTAGGGAGTAGATCAAAATGAAAAGATTTTTACACAAGAAATGTGGCTTTTGAAGGAACAAGAACCACCATGGAACCATAATCTTCTTCCACGAATCTCAGCTGATGAGGGAGTGTTAGTAATGAAATGGAAAGGGGAAGAAGGGAGGTTAGACATGATTCCTGCTTGCTGCAACTTGATGAAGAAGAACACCTTCTCAATTGATTGACTTTGCTTTGGTAAACAAAGTTAACACACCTGCAATGGTAAAGATAACCTTTCTGCAACCCCAACTACTTACCCAGCTACTTGCCTAGCATTTTTTATTTCTTCTTGGAGGGTGCACTTGGACTTGCAGACCCTTACCTGCCTTTTCTTTTCTTTGGCTTTTTCTCTTGTTTTTTCTATCTACTTCTACCCTTATTTCTTCCAAGGTCCCAGATTAAGATGTTGGGAGCCTTTTTTCTCTACCTAAACTACTTGTCTGCCAAGATTAAACAATTTGGATAGACTCCTTTCTCTATTCTATAACTGAAAAATTTAAAACATGACATGATCCAGATTAGACTGTTGGACCATCCATCAAAATTTGAGTCCTTACCAAGCTATAAGCACAGATTGGGTTCTTTTGGAAATATGTGATCTTTGAATCATCAAAGCAGAGCATATTTGGACCTTTTCATAGCAATCATGAAATATGAAACCTATTGGTATAGGTAGCTAACAGTACATATCGTACTATACACATGATGTATATGCAATATTTTTTGTACATGGTGTTGTGCGCATGTTGGATATGCAATGTTGTGTACATATGATGCTATGTACATGTTGGATATGTTGTGCTATGTACATGAGGAGTTGCGTGCATGTTGTGGCTGTGGTGTTATGTAAATATGGTGTTGTGTGCATGATTGTACAAGTGGTGATGTGTGCATGTGGTGTTGTGTACATGTTGTACAAGCGGCATTGTGTGAGGGTGCTGTTGTGTAAATGTCATGCATGTGGTGATGTGTACATTTGGTGTCGTGTACATGTCATGCATGTGATACTATGTACATGTGGTATTGTGTACACATTGTATAGGTGGTGTGATGTACACGTGGTGTTGTGTACACATTGTGCAGGTGGTGCTATGTACATGTGATGTTGTGCACACGTCGTGCAGGTGGTGTTGTGTATAGGTGGTATTGTGTACATGTTGTACCTATGGTACTAGTGTACATGTGGTATTGTGTGCATGTCATACATGTTGTGTTGTAGGCATGTGGTACTATGTATGTGCATTGTGTAGTTATGGTATCGTGACATGTGTACTCGTTGTGTTGTACTCTATGTAGTACATGTATTGTGTTGTCTTGTACGACAAGTGTAGGTACATGTCTTGTGTGGTGTTGTACATCGGGTATAGATGTATTGTGTTGTGTTGTATGCCAGGTGTAGGTACATGTATTGTGTGGCGTGGTACATCAGGTATATATGTATGTGTTGTGTTGTATATTAGGTGTAGGTGTATGCATTGTGTGGTGTCGTACTTTGTGTGTGGATGTATGTGTTGTGATGTACATTGTGTATGTGTATGTGATTGAAGAAAAGAAAAATGCATTATGTGTTTGTTGGGTGTGGCAATCGATCTAGTGTGTGTACAAAAAGAACTAAGGTAGAAGCTAAGGATTGATTAAAGGATAAGTATCAGTATTTTATTTTAGTTTTATTATGCATGTGATTTATGATTCTGGTCTATGATGATTACACGTGATCTATGATTATGGTTTATGATGGCTACATATGATTTATGATGTTGATCTATGATGGTTGTGTTTTGAGCTAACCTGATGTGATATGTTTATACATGATGATTTGGTCAAAGATTCTAGTTTGACTTGTTGTGACAGGAAGCGAACAAAATTGCAAGTGTACCTTGTTGACGGGCCACCAATGAGGTATGATTTGAAGTTATTTCAATTTATTTTGAATCTAATGGAAATTATGTGCTTGGTACAAGAAAGCATGAAATGCACGGTTGGGTGGCTAAAATTAACTACAAGAATTAATAGTGTTAGTGAAAGGAATTGGAACAGGAAGCAGTATGCTAGTAAAACATTCAGGAGTAGGGCCATTATGGGACATTAGTACCCAATAGTGTCCATATATTTCCATGAGCATTATATGACCGGTATGATGGTTTGAGACAGGGATATGCCTTGGTTTTTGGACTTTCCGATGTGAGAAAACCGTGTCAAGGGATGGACTTCCTAGGATGGGGGTGCCAGTGGAACTTGGAAGGTGTGTGGCTGCATGGAAGGGGGTGACCAGATTGCCTGAGGGACTATGTATCAAACAAAGGAAGGTCAGGGATGGATTTGTTTTGGTCATTAGCATTGCCATATGGAATCAAATGCACATTGGGAGTGTACCCTAGAACAATGAGTTGGTAATTGTTAACTGAGAGGACAAGTGATGCAAGATTATTACGTTGGACATTGTATGCAGTTTTGACTTTGCAGTGGATTCTGGACTTCTTGGGAAGGAGGTGAATCTTGGTATTACTTTTAGGGTGGAGGCATGAGACTTTGGATTCCCTTGTGGTAGATGCAGGCATAATATCCTTTTATTTGTTGGTTGAGCAAATGTGCATATGTGTATAAGTGTTTATTAGTGTAAATATCGAGATGGATTTATAAAGCTCCATAGACAGTATGATTATTTTTTGGGTGAAGAAAATGTTTATGTGTGTATATGTGGTTATTATTGTAAATACCATAATTAATTGTGTTATAAAGCTCCAGTAAACAGTATGTTTGTCATGTTTTAGCAGATGGTCATTGTAAATACTGCAATGAGCTATGTTATAAAGCTCCATGGGAAATATGTTTTGTTTTCAACGGTCTTTCTGGTTATAGGTTTCATTGAACACCAAGGATGGTGTCCCCCCCAAGGGGAGGGTTCTGTAACAACCTTGGTTAAAAATCCATGTAAATATAAAATATAAGACCATGGTCATGGGACAAGTATTCCAAGATGAATGGTGGGTAAAACATCCTAGTGAGTGTTAATTTGATTGATTATGGCTAAGGAAATTTGCAAAGGCAATGGAAAAGGCATTGAAAAGACAAAGTGGCATTAATTGGAATTTATTTATGAAAATAAAGGAAAATAGGAGAAAAGGAAAGTGAAAGGTCACAGGTTGCATGTGAGGAGGGAAATAATGGAAAATGAAGAAAACAAAGGCCTTATTGATAAAAATGCTTATGAGTATCAGTTGGTAAGATTTTTGACAGGTTGGTGGAGCTCTGTTCTATTTTCTCTCTCTCTCATACTTTTGGACACTAAGAGTTTTCTTGGAGCACTCGTGGAGAGTGTGGCATACTTGGAGTTTTAGAGAAAGAAGACAAAGCAAGAGCAGGAAAGCACAAGAGGACATCGGGATCAATAACTACAACATGTTTTTCTTGCAGGTACCGAGTTGCATGTACATTTTCCTCACTAGTTTTTCCATGCATGACACATGAATGTGGTTTATGGGACATGATCTATCATTGGCATGGAGGATTTCTTGGATTGAAAGTGGTTTTTCCTATCCTTGTCATTTCCTGTATATCCATGGTGTTGTGGGTTCATTTCCTTGTTTTTTGGGTTGGTTCTTATGTTTCCTTTAACTTGGGTTGAGTTACTAGTTCCTGGAAGCCCTGATTGGACAAACGATCTGGAAGCCCTGTAACAACTTGGGTTGAGTTACTAGTCCTAGAAGCCTTGGTTGTACAAATGCTCTGAAATACCTTGGTTGGTTGAGTTATTAGTCCTGGAAGCCCTAGTTGGACAAACGCTCTGGAATCCCGACAACAATTTTGGGTTGAGTTACTAGTCCTAAAAGCCTTGGTTGGAACAAATGCTCTAGAGCCCTGGAAGGCTTGGGTAGAGACCAATATAGTGATGGTTTGTGATGTTCGACCATGAGGTGGAATGTTGTTTTATGGGTTGAGGTGGTTTGGCCTCTAGAGCCCTGGATGGTTTTGATTGATGTGTTATGAGATCCCACATTCATGCTTGGAATATGGAACAAGGGTGATTGGCTAAAGAGAGACTTGGCTCAGCCAATCTACAATCGGTGGAATGTGATAGTCCCATATCGGGTTGGATTTTGCATCATTAATATGAGGTTACCTCTCCTTGCTAATTCATGAATATTATATTAGTTTATATGTGGATTATATGGTTGTTGTTTCCTTGGTATTTATGTTGTTATTATGTTGGTTATGGACATGTATTATGACAAATCTATGTATGGATATCATCATGTTTTTACTTATAATTGAATGAACAATGTATCCATGGCATAATAGACGATAATGCAGCTAAAGTGATAAGGAAACAATGCCTCATAGCAAATCTCAGATAAGTATGAGACCCTTATGCTTAGATATGTTGTTTAAACCTGTAGATTACATATTTGTGACATGTTTGACGAAATTCTTGTCATGGCTAATAGGGGTCCATTTAATTCCTTGTTCAAGTAATTGTATTTGTATCATTTTTATGTTGTTATCTTTTAGTCCCGAAAGCGTCATTTAGTTATGGGCAATGACCTAGGCTTTGGGTCTGAAAAAGTGGCTGAAATCCTGGGGAGGCAGGCACAACACTGAGCAGGAAATTACTTGGATGCATGCATACCCATGCTGTGGGAGCGTTTGGAGCCTCCTGGAGGCATGCTTGCCCATATCAAGGGAGAATACAGGGGTTTAACGGTCTAAAAACTTAGATGGTCTCAAGGGCTAGTTACCTAAGTGGTTGGGATGGCTCCTGGGAGTTCTATTGCTGATGTGGAAGTTATATATGGTGTGATTATGTCAGTTCCACTTCATTAACCAACACATAGGGAGTCAAATCATATCATAGTAACTTATGTTCACATGTTTACCCTGGTTGGCTGGTTACTTGGGTAGATGTCGGAGGACGGTGTTACAGGAACTATGCCAAGACATATTCAAACCAACTTTTAACTACAAGTTGGCCCTTGGATTAAAGAGGGATTCCTCAGAAATGAAGTTGTCTACCCACTATCTCTAAGCACAACTCACAATATTAAGCTTAATGACAAAATTTAAAATAACATAATGATAAAAAAGGCTGAGGAAAAGGTAGCAAAATGGGATAAAAACATTGCAAATCTCTCATATAAGAGGCCTTTCCATTGGGCATAGAGTCTCTTGTAACATAGAACAATAGTTGATAATTGAAGGTGGAAGAAATGAGAAGAACACAAGGTCTTGAATCTAATAGTAAGTAAGAATGTCATTGTTAATCTTGGATGAAGAAGTAGAAGATTTGTTGGGTATAAAATAAGGAATCCATTTTCAGGTGCAAGGATTGAGCACAACAAAGGAATTAAACTTACTAACACTTCCTTAATGATTTTAATAATTATCTTTAAAATATATAAATCCAAGGGCATAGAAAAGAGAAAAAAGTAACTTTGAATCCTTTAGCTATGCTTTGTATATCATATCAATATTTCATACAACTCCATAAGTTCGCGGATATAATAATTACATTCATAAAATAAAAGAAAAGAAGTGAGGAATGAGAAGCGTGACACAGTAAAAAGAGAAAAAAAACAAGACTCTAAATATACTAGAGGTGGATCCAATGGATAGATGCCTCAATTACAAAAACTACAGAGAAAAAGCCCCTTGAGCTTTATTTACAAAACATAGTTTCCCTCTACCAAAAAAAATCCCCCAAAATCCCTCAAATGCTTTCCCTTTATCTTATTTTTGAATGATAAACTTATGTCTTTGCTGATACAATTAAATTGCCAAAACAATAGTGTTGATGAGCTGACTCGAGGTAGCTCAATTGAATAGGAGTTGGTTATCTCACTCTTCTAGGAAAATAGGAAATTTGGTCTTATCTGCATTTAACTAATTTGTTTACCAATTAGCGTTTATAGATTTTATCATGATGCCACCCATCATGAGTTGTTGGAGGATTGTCAATTGCAACACCTAGAAACTCGATCACTAAACCTTTGTTTCTTGCTTTTTGGTAAAACCTCTATGAAGTAAAAGTGAATAGAAGCCAAATATATAAGCATGAAAATTGACAACTCACCATTTTTCTCAGCATGTTTGAACCTTTATACGAGACTCTTCGTCAATAATTTTCAATTCTTTTTTCACATCAAAATCTGAAAGGAGCTTTGCATCAAGATCATTTAGATTCTGAATCATTATCAAGTCATCTTTAGTAAACAATTCATTCATGAGCAATTCCCTCTAGTTCTTTGGCTTCAAATTTAATTCTTTGATTACCTCGTAAAAAAAAGATTTCTTGTGGTCTTTACAGCAATAATGTGAGTGAATTTCGAGAAGATCATTTTTAAAAAAAGGCAATAATACTCACCTTCTAAATTTTCGTGGAACTGAAGTTTTATGAGGCCCTTCACAGCCAAATGTGTCCTATTCATCGGATGCTTTCCACGTTTCTGAATGTATGTGGTAATGTGCCTGATTTGCTACCACTATATGAATTGTTCTCATTGTAAGATTATCCATTTAAATGAATATGGAGATGATCCTCTATAAATTTGTGATCCCTTGAAGTTCTGGGACAAAAATAGTATATTTCAATGTTAGACAATTAATCCTTGGGATTAGGTTTGTGTTATGGTGAGTGGTTATTAGAGTCCAAGAAGACTCGGAAATTGAATCAATGGTTTCTTGATGTATTTATATGTACATTATGTACATCATTCTTTGAGACAATCACTAATATACAGTTCATTTGGTTTCCAATTATGTTATCTAACAATGGTATGTGGAGCATAGTCGAGCTGCTAGAGCACAGAGGACTCGACAAGATTGAATTCACAAATGTAGAAATATTGTTAGATCTAAGACATTTGAGATCCATAATGTAGATATAAGTCTTTCGGATTAATCACATTTTAAACTAAATATAGAATATTTTAATAAAATAACCCCTTACCACTAATTATTAAATAATTTTTTACTTTACCTATTAACTAATTTACCAACGGCTAATTTTTAATGGCTAACTCTGGGCAATGATGAATCCATACTATTTATTCCTTTTGATTGATGGATTTCTCACCTTGTCCTGAGGATGAACCACATTATTTGGTTCGAAACGTCGACCAAATCCTAACAAGGTACAAATCTTAAATATTTTTCCCAAGTTGGGTTGATTGTCCTTGTATTTGGCACAATAGACCGATTATTAGAATCAATTTCAATCATAATTAACTATTGTCGCTTATCTAAGTGTAGCAGTAAGCTTCAGGATTTGACTAGTACTTGTGTGCGAATCTCATCGCATTGGTTTGTCGCATAAATGAACACATTTTTTTTTACTTTGGGAAGCCCTTCGACCTTTGAGAAGAAGATCTAAAACCATGACAGTGTGAACATAGGCAGAGATTGCAAAACGATCTTCAATTTTCCTACAAAATCACATACATTAAATACCTATTGGTTTGATTATGCTTATATCAGTGCCTGTACCATGGGTGATTGGCTAGAAGTTAGAAGTTTGATATATACTTGTTTTTCCTTCAGAATCACTACATTTGTTCCTTACAAAACTCGCGTTTGATCAACAATGAACATGTTGGAACGTACATCATTCTTGATGAATGTAAAACATTGGCTAACTGTAGAGTGGACAAAGCACACTACTATTTAGCTTTAATGGAACAAGTTTTTTTCCTAGTGCTTTTGCTCGATGGAACAAATTGATATATGTGAAATGGTAATAAGGGACAATTGGACGCTTAAACAACCCCAGCAATATCTCGACTGAACTGCGAGCTTGGAGGTTTGGCATAAATTGTAACCCTCATAATCCTAATGTTTCTTCACGTGAGTTTATCTGGGCGTATTGTCCGAGTTTATTCACAACATTGTTTAAATCTGAGAGTTAATTCTCTGTTCAACCGCTTTATTTAAATCAGAGTGTCTATAAAAGATAGATTGAAGAAGCAGTGATGTTGGTGAAGACATGTAGCCATGTAGATATATTTTTTTGTACTGCCATAGAAGGTTCTATGCCAAAGCCTCTGGAGATTAGTTGCAGAATTGAAAGTGGAATGCTTTGAGAACATTCGATTTATTTGCTTGGAAACCTGGTGTTGTGAATTATTCCGCACATGTTTCAGTATTTTTAACAAAAATATTTATGTCATCTGCTCTTATTGTATTCAGACTCTTACACATCTGTTTAAGTATGCTCTCATCCTATCCATGGCCTAAGATGATCTGATAATCACCCTATGAGTGACCTTAGTTTGGAAATTTATTAAACAAAAGGTATTACAGACTCATGTGCTGGTGTGTGTGTTCTGTGTTATTGAACAACGGATCTATCAGATTGCCAATACACAGAAAATAAGTGGAAAGACAGCAGAGAAACACTGTAAGCAACACAAAGACACAAGAATTTTTAAGAAGGAGTTCACCCTATTCTCGAGGGCTACATCTCTGGTCCAGCTCTCAGTGGTGGCCTTGTTTTATTGTGTCTTTAAGTAGAGAATTACAAATACAAGGACTCAATGCGAGTTCTCCCGAAGCAGGTTTTCTTGGCAGGGTGGTTCTTGGATTCCCCAAGCCACTCGGAGTACACAGAATCTTGTTCTTCCTACCAGCTCTGTGACCCTTGGTCTATAGTGGAAAGAGTCAACTGTGATGCTCGATTCGGACAGATTCCTCTATGGGAAGGCTTGAATCTTCAATCTCTCTAGTGCTCGATGCTGCCTGTGGTCAGGTTGGCCCTCTGTCTCCTCTACTTGGCTTTACTGCTCTCTATGTTCACTGTCTCCCTTAGTTGCTTGGACTCCTCTCAATTCGGGTTTCCAATTAACTCTTCTCTTCTCTTCTCTATGTCTCTTACCACTTGATCTTCGTTCTGACTGTCTTTGTTCATGGCTTTAGTCATTCGATCCCTATGCCTGTTCGGTTCCTCTCCCGCCTGTGGCAATTCACCTTCTGCAGCTGCGCTTGGAATTCCTTGTTCGGTGTCAACACGAATGCTCAGGCAATGGCCACGTGTCTCCATCTAACTGGTGCCAGCACGCTCCGTTGGTTCGTTTCTTCCGCTACGTCGTGTATGCGTTCTTTCTCCACCGTGGTGGTCAAACGGACTCCAAATCTCTTTAGAACTCGGCTTAATCCCCTATCGATTCTGCTTCCTCCATTAGGCGCAATCTCAGCCATCCGATATGGGCTCCTGCAGATCCAACGTCATACGCACATCGAGTGCGGTTGACTTGCTCGACCGATAACGTGCGATCAACGACAGTTTTTCTCTCAGCTTCGCTGCCACGCGTCGATCGCTGAGTGGGATCACTCCGCTCTCCTCCAAAACCTCTTACCATTCAAGGGCGCCCCGATCAATATCGCCAGTTTTCTAGAGCGCAGGTCCCGCCTTTGTCCTTTAGCGCTTTTTTTTGTTTCTCCGCCCGCGGTTCTCCTGCTCCCAACATGACCGAGTGCTTAATGCTCTTCCACTTTGGCCCTGTTTGCCCAGCGTTGTGCGATTAGCGTTAATCGTGCATCAAAATCACCTCCTTTTCCTGATCTGGGGCTCCCAAGGGCTGCTTTGACCTCTTGCGCAGTCTTCATGGGCCTCAGTCAACATGCTTTGACCGAGGTCCTCGTCGTTCTACGTTGGTGGCCATTGCCACTGGTTCAAGGCGTTTTTGATCGCTGTTTTGGAATTTTCAAGGATTTGTTCAACTCGATACAGTCAAGGTTCTCGACAGTCTTTTGTGGATCCAATTCAGATCACGACCTTCTCACTGAAAAAGCTTTTGGACCACCAAAAGTTGGTTTTCTTCAAGCATTGACTAAGTGAGGAAATTGTTGTCTCACTTGTCCAACCTCAATCCACTTCGCACTGCTCGGCTTCGAACCTTTAAGCCCAATCTTGAGGTATTCCACTTGTCCACTGCGCGTCGTCCTTACCTTCCTGTCCAGCACTGTATCTTCCTGCAACTCATTAAGATACTCAGGTAGCAGGTCGTCAACAGAAGGTAATTGACTCTGCTCTTCAGGGTCCTCAATCATTGAAGGTTCAAACAACCTCAAACAATCTGCATTTACAACTGAGTAGATGTGCATGTAAGCTGGCAGCTCAAGGCAGAAGGCATTTTCACCAACCTTCTCAAGTATCCTGAAGGGTCCATACCTGATAGGTTTTAGCTTTTTACCTTCACCTTGCCTCCTGTCCTTGCTGATATATAGCCAGACTTGGTCTCCAACTTGAAAACTATGCTCCATCTGATGCTTATCATGCCTAGCCTTGTACTTGGCCTCGCTCTTTTCCAGCTATTCCTGTACTGCCTGGTGGATCTCCCGGATCTGTTCAATGAACCTAGTTGCCTTGTCCACATCACTGTGTCTATCAACCATGGTATCTTTACCAAAGACAAAATCCAAAGGATACCTCGGCACGAAACCAAAGCAGGTCTCAAAAGGAGATCTCTGTGTAGAAGAGTGTTTGGCTCTATTGTAAGCATGTTGCACATAACACAAGTGTTCATCCCAAAGCTTAGGGTGTTTGCTGCAATATCCTCTCAGTAACTGGATCATCGTCCTGTTAATTACTTCTGTCTGGCCATCTGTTTGTGGATGAAAAGTTGTGATTTTCTTTAACTTGGTGTCCATTAGTTCCCACAGACTTGACCAAAACTTCCCCAAAAATCGGGTGTCTCGATCAGATACAATAGAAGTGGGTAATCTGAAATGAACCCATACATGTTCAAAGAATAATTTTGTAGTTTGTTCCGCTGTAATCTATTTGCTACAGGGTATCAAAATACACATTTTGTTGAATCTATCCACAATAACATACAGATAATCATGACCTTTCCTAGATCTGGGTAGCCCTCCAACAAAATCCATGGATATGCTTTCCCAAGGGTGAGAAGGAACTGGTAATGGAGTGTATAAGCCTAGTTTTCTGTTGCTGGGATTGCTTTTTGCACACATAGCACACCCCTTTACATATCTAGAAACTGTTTCATTCATTTTCGGCCAATAGCAAACCTTTGCAGCTATGCAACTGTTTTACTTACCCCAAAGTGACCTGATATCAGAGAAGTGTGGACTTCCCTAATTATATTTAATCTCTCAGTTTGTGGAATGCAGAGTTTCCCACAATGATATAAGAGTCGGTCCTTCACATGATAGTCCAATTCTTCTACTCTTTTGCCTTGACTCAAAGTTGCATATACATCTTGAAAGTCCATGTCCTGAGCATATTGTTCTATGTAGCTTTCTTGCAGCACAGAATTATGCTTAAGTATGGTAGATGCATTTATAATGGGTCTGGATAACATATATGCAACCTTGTTATGTATGCCCTTTTCATATCTGATGACTAAATGGAACTGTTGTAGAAACCCATCCATCTATAATGTCTTGATTGTTGCAACTTAGTTTGGGAGTGTAGATATTGAAGTGGCTGATGATCAATGTGTATTACTGTTTCTTTGCCCATTAAGTAATGTTTCCACTTTTTCACACTCTGAACTAATGCATACAATTCTTTATCATAGGTAGGATAGTTAACTACTGCATGATTAAAAATCTCAAAATGATAACATATGGGTTTACCATGTTGTGTCAACACTGCTCCCATGGCATAGTCACTGGCATCAGTTTGGATCTCAAATGGTCTTTGTAGATTTGGCAGTGCTAGTACAGGTGTTGTACTAATCTTTTCTTTCAAGGTGTCGAAGGCTTTCTATTGTTTGCCTTCCCACTAGAACACCTTGTTCAATCCTGTCAAAACATGTAAGGGAGCTGCAATTGAGGAAAAATTTGAAATGAACTTCCTCCAATATTGTGCTGCTCCTAAGAAGCTTCTCACTTCTATAGTAGTCTAGGGTTTAGGCCAGTTTACAATGACTGCCACTTTAGAGGGATCTATTTTCAATTTACCTCCCCCTACTATGTGACCCAAATAATTTAGAGAGGTTTTGCCAAATTCACATTTGGAGAGTTTAACATAAAGTTTTTCTCTTTTCAAAACATCTAATGTCTGCTTAACATGCTTTAAATGTTCTTCCCACGTTTTACTAAAAATTAGAATGTCATCCAGATACACAATAACAAAATCATCAAGAAAAGGTCTAAGTACATCATTCATTAATCTCATGGAAGTAGTAGGGGCATTAGTTAGGCCAAAAGGCATAACCAACCATTCATATTATCCCTACTTTGTTTTGAAAGCAGTCTTCCATGCATCTTGCTCTGCAACTCTGACCTGATGGTATCCACTGTGCAAATCCAGCTTGGTGAAATAAACAGCTTCCTTCAATTGATCTAAAAGATCATCTATGCGAGGAAGGGGGTAACGATTTTTTATTGTTATCTTATTTAGTGCTTGGTAGTCAATGCACATTCTCCACGAGCCATATTTGTTTCTCACCAAGATGATGGGTGACCCACATGGTGATGTGCTAGGCCTGATGAACCCTTTCTCGACCAACTCCTACACCTGCTTCTTGATTTCAACATTCTCTAAAGAAGACAACCTGTACATCCCAATGTTAGGCAAAGGAACATCTTGCTACAAAATAATATCATGTACTATTCCCTTTTAGGGTGGCAGACGTTTAGGTTCTTGAAATAAGACATCATACTCTGAAACAATCTTTTCTATATCAGCTTGATGATCGGCATTACAGCCCCCAAATACATTGGTTTTATAAAATTTCTTCTCCTTTACAACCATTAGTAAGAATTGTTTGCATGAATTTATCATTCTTTTAATTTGTCCTGAGTTGATGAGAGTATAGTTATTATTAAGCTTATGAGCCCTTACAAAGTATTCGATTCCATCTTTAACAAGTAGATACTTGTTCTCAGCTCTATCGAAAATAGCTTTTCTATCATACAAGTAGGGACTTCCTAAAACAATTCCACATATATCTAAAGGAATTACATCTAACTCAACCTCATCTACAAATGCTGACCCAAACGAAAACTTGAGTTTGCACTGTCTAGTCACTTGTAGTTGTGCTTTATCATTCAACCATCCTAATGGGTATGGCTTCTTATGAGGTGTAGTTGCTAATCCCAATTTCTTTACAATTGCTTCAGAAATCAGATTTACTTGTGAGACACTATCAAACAAAGTAACAATCTTTTGATTTTTGGAAACAACTCGAACATGGAAAAGCTCATGTCTTTTTCTCTCATGTTCTTCGTCAATAACAGATTGAGCAGAATTATTAGTAGATGCTTCAGAATTCTTACCTTTTATACCTGTGGCTGCAATGATTGTTTCATCTCCCGAGTCTAACCCCAAATATTTTTGAATAGCTGCAACAGTCTTCTTCTTCTTGCCCTCGGACTTCTTAGGTCTTAGCTCTGGATGCAGAATCCAACAGTGCTCATCATCATGCCCCTCCTTTTTACAGTGAGTGCATGAAGCTTTGCCTTTTTGTGCAGTGTTAGCCTTCCTTGCTTTCCACTTCTGCTTCCTTTTCTCCTTGCTCTTGCTTACAATGGGTTGGGATGGTCCCCCAACTTCTGGATTTCCATTCTTTCCTCTGGCTTCTAGATGAGTAGCTTGTACAGATACCTCATCTATACTAGTGGGATTAAACATGAGGATGGTATGCCTCATGTAGCTGTGTAGACCACCAATATACTTCAAAAGAGTCTCTGGTGAGTCTAATGAGATACCCAACATCAATGCTCTCTTTCTGAACTCTTGAGTATACCCTTGTACACTTTTCCCTTTCAACTGCCGAAGAGTTTGCCAACTCATCATGGCTTGTTGCATGTAGGCCAATGGATAGAACTGCTTTTGATTGCAGCAACAAACTCACTCCAGATAGATATGGTCTTACCATGCTTCTTCATATCAGCTTGGGTTCTGCCTTCCCACCAAACCAAGGCAGTGCCTCCTAGGTGTAGGCTTTCCAGCAGAATCTTACTCTTATCTGAGTCTATGTTTTGTACCCTGCAATACACATCAATTTGTCTTATCCAATTGTCCAACTTTTTAGCATTTAGCTCTCCATCATATATAGGCAAATCAAATTTAACATCTAACTTAATCAAAGATGCTTTCTTATTATGCACAGGGCTATTAGGAGGTGTGAGAAAGCTTTCCTCTTTCCCCTTTCCTTTGGAGTGGTCATGGAAATGAGACTCATCTTTTTCTTTATCTTGTTTAGAGCCTGATGAATCTTCATCCCTATGCTTTCTAAAGTCCCTATACATTTCTTCTACCATAGACTTTATAGCTAGGAAACGTTCTATGAATTGAGGGTCTGGCCCTATAGAATCTTCCTCTGCCATTGTCTTCCGAGAATAGACTCTCCCAATTTCAGGATTAGTTTCCACCAACTCTCCTTCTCCTAATTTGAGCTTTAATCTAGTGAGCATTCACAGCTAAACCAACACAAGCTTGTCTAACCTTACGGCCTAGAGCTCTGATACCACTTGATTTGATAATCACCCTATGAGTGACCTCAATTGGAAATTTATTAAACAAAAGGTATTACAGACTCATGTGTTGGTGTGCGTGTTCTATGTTATTGAACAACAGATCGATCAGATTGCCAATACACAGAAAATAAGTGGAAAGACAGCAGAGAAACACAGTAAGCAACACAAAGACACAAGAATTTTTAATAAGGAGTTCACCCTATTCTCGAGGGCTACATCTCCAATCCAACTCTCAGTGGTGGCCTTGTTTTATTGTGTCTTTAAGCAGAGAATTACAAATACAGGGACTCAATGCGAGTTCTCCCAAAGCAGGTTTGCTTGGTAGGGTGGTTCTTGGATTCCCCAAGTTACTCGGAGTACACAGACTCTTGTTCTTCCTACCAGCTTTGTGACCCTTGGTCTACAGTGGAAAGAGCCAACTGTGATGCTCAGTCCGAACAGATTCCTCTATGGGAAAGCTTGAATCTTCAAGCTCTCTAGTGCTCGATGTTGCCTGTGGTCAACTCAACCCTCTGTCTCCTCTGCTTGGCTTTACTTCTCTCTATGTTCACTGTCTCCCTTAGTTTCTTGGACTCCTCTCAATTCGGGTTTCCAATTAACTCTTCTCTTCTCTTCTCCCTGTCTCTTACCACTTGATCTCCATTCTGATTGTCTCTGTTCATGGCTTTAGTCATTCAATCCCTATGCTTGTTCAGTTCCTCTCCCGCCTGCGGTGATTCACCTTCTGCAGCTGTGCTTGGAATTCCTTATTCGGCGTCAGCACGAATGCTCAGGCAGTGGCCACGTGTCTCCATCTAATTGGTGCCAGCACGCTCCGTCGGTTCATTTCTTCTGCTACATCGTGTATGCGTTCTTTCTCCACCGTGGCAGTCAAACGGACTCCAAATCTCTTTAGAACTCGGCTTAATCCCCTGTCAATTCCACTTCCTCCATCGGGCGCAATCTCAGCCATCCGATCTAGGCTCCTCCAGATCCAACGTCATATGCACGTCGAGCGCGGTTGACTTGCTCGACCGATAACGCGCGATCAACGACGGTTTTTCTCTCACCTCCGCTGCCACACGTCAATCACTGAGTGGGATCACTCCGCTCTCCTCCAAAACCTCTTACCATTCAAGGGCGCCCTGATCAATACCGTCGGTTTTCCAGAGCGCGGGTCCCGCCTTTGTCCTTTAGAACTTTTTTGGTTTCTCCACCCACGGTTCTCCAGCTCCCAACGCGACCGAGTGCTTAAGGCTCTTCCACTTTGGCCCTGTTTTCCCAGCGATGCGCGATTAGTGCTAAGCGCTAATCGCACATCAAAATCGCCTCCTTTTCCCGATCCGGGGCTCCCAGGGGCTGCTTTGACCTCCTGCGCAGTCTCCATGGGCCTCGATCAGCGCGCTTTGCCCGAGGTCATCGTCATTCTACGTTGGCGGCCATTGCCACTGGTTCAAGGTGTTTTTGATCACTGTTTTGGAATTTTCAAGGATTTGTTCAACTCGATACAGTCAAGGCTCTCGACAGTCTTTTATGGATCCAATTTGGATCTAAGAGAAGTTGAAGAAGAAGGAAGCTTGATTCATGGTGTGAGTAAGTGTTAACCAATGCTCTCGTTTTGGGGCTCGAGATCAATGTCTGGTCCAATGTTAGCATTCTTGCTCCAAATTCCAGCATTGTGCATAGACTCTTCGGCAAGCCAACCAATTGTTCCAGATTGGAGGGTCCATTTAAATTTTTTTTTCGCATCAAGAGTACTCGAGAAGGTTGGTCAGAGAATTACATTGGTATTTAAGAGTCAAAGAAATCACATTTAAGTGTTGTTTTCAGAAGGTGGTTGTTCACCAACAGAAGACACAATATTAGAATGAGCAGATCGAGATCAAGACTAGTTATAGAGGAGTCGTCAATAAAATGATGCTTGGAATTTCAACTCAGTTTTGTTAAAGAATTTTAAACATGCCCAAACCAAAGTCAAAGGTGCATCAAAAGGTAAAGCACAATTTTTTTATAAGAATTAAATTTTAAATGAATGGATGAACGATGATATTATTATTTAAAAACATATTTGTCATGGGCATTGGGAACAACATAATATTACCATCAAATATTGGAAGGTAGCATATATGAAGGTTTTATTTTGATTACAAACTAGAACAATATTGAGAGTCTTCTTTAATTTGACATATTCCATTGTAATTGGGTGCAACCTCGGTGGTAGCCGACACCCTTTTCAAAGTTGATTGCAAGTTTTCTTTGATAGGAAGTTGGAGAAAATGGGTAAACTCATTGATTTGTTAGAGTCATTAAACACTCTAATGTTGTTTACTATCCATAACAATGTCCAACTCAGCAAGGACACACTCTCTGACATCTGAACATGTTTAAAAAATGCTCAAAGCAAAATTGAAGTTTTGGAGTTAGAATCACAATTGCAAAATGATAAATTGCGTGACCTAAAGATGGATTGTAAATTTGAACTTGCTCTTGTTAAAAACAACAATTTGTTTTAGCTTGATCATCAGTCAGAGAGTGATCAGAGTAATGAAGTGTTTTCAAAAGAAAATTTGGATGCAACGGAAAGTCATGTTCAGGCAAGGGTATGCAAGAGTCATTTGCATACAAATCTGAATCTTGTCGTTCCCAAAACCTTTATAAGACCATGGGAAGAAACTGTACACAACAAAAAGAGAACTGGTTTGGGATATAACAAGGATGTTTTGGATGTATCTTTTCATATTCGTGATTTTCCTAAACCTATACAATTTCGTAGTGTTGGATTTATGGATGGTGTCATTCCAGAACAAATTGATCGATGTCAATGTTGTGACAGAGTTGGACATGTGAAATATCAGTGTTTTGATCTTCACCCTAGTGAGTATTGTGGGAAGTGAAATCACCATTCAAACAAATGTTCCTAAAAGAAGACTATTGTAAGAGAGAAACTAAATTTTGGATGAATTTCTTCTAGGGATTGGTCTAAAGCTGCCAAAAATATTTATAGGTCATACCACAGGATATGTTTCAGAGTATTAACCATCCTTTCAGTGATGAAGAATACTTCATCTTCTCATCCTGTATCCGACAGGGAGGAAATGATAGAGTTGTGATGGTCTGCTACAGGTTCAAAGAATTTTCAAGTGAGCCCAAGTTAACGTTCCACAAGTGAGCCTGAGCCACAACCTATTCCAACTACAGCCATAGTTGTAGGCAAAGAGACTTCGGTTTTTTCTGAATGAGTTGTTTGTCAACAAGCACTTCTAGATCCAAAATTGTTCAAGGAACTACATTGATGGTTCCAGAGTTGACATTTTTGATTGATCTAAGAATTGTTATGAAGGTTCTAGACATGGGTATTGTTTGTGGTTTTCTATTAAAAACCACCATCTTTGATTTGTGGTTGTCCTTGAAAGCCATTTCCGAGAGACATTCAACTCTTGGCTGAGATGCATTTTTGCATTTTGAGCTCTCATTCTTGGACTTTGATACATCCCTTTGGATTAAGAGGAGAATGTTAGATAAATAATCCTCAAGATTATGTTTGTGTTATGGTGAGTGGCTATTAAATTCCAAGAAGACTCGAAAACTTAATCAACGATTTCTTAATGTATTTATATGTACACTATGTACATCATTCTTTGAGACAATCATTAATATACAATTCATTTGGTTAACTTCGCAAAAGTGACTACATCCCACAAACCCACAAATTGAAGATCTAATCTCTTGGAAAGTTCCTTGAATCTACATAAAACTTGGTATTGACATTGCCTTGAGCATTTAAAACACCATCAACCTCACCACTGCAGAAGGGATTGTGCTAACACAAGTCTCCATTGCATCAACCTACAAATGTGGGTTGACTGCTGATGCTGCTAACCTTGACTCCACCTTCTCAATTTTCCAATCCCGAAAAAGGAATTGTCTCAATAACATGATCATCAGTTTTAATCAACTTTCCTCGGCTCCCAAAAGAAACGATACAATTTCGGCACAACTTGCCCTTGGGTAACAATCAAATTTTTTGTCTAAACTTTAAAAGCAAACCATAGTGGTCACTTGGAAACATAGGATGAGACTACTAAGTTCTTGTTGTTTTTGGGTTTGGTCCAATATGGAAGAGATGTTGTAAGGTTATGTTATGTAAACATTTTTGCTTGTCAAATTACATAAAAAAAAAACAAAATAAAAATAATTATAATTAATAATTAAATAACACCTAAATCCATCCAGTTAATTCTGAATCTATCAAGCTCTGAGAGGATCAAATCTTTTGAGGTGCAAACCTATCCCCAAGTTTGGCACTAAAAAAAAGGTTTGCACCTTGAGAGATTTGATACCTCTTAGTGCTTGATAGGTCGGGAGTTAATATGGTCACTTGATAGATCGGGAGTTAAGATGGCTTTAGGCTGGTTTTTTGTTAGAGTGTTCGATAAACTTGACTCAGCCCAGTTACCAACGGTTTTGGTCTCCACGTTTATGAGAAACCATGGTTTTGCCCATAGTATTTATCTTTAATTTAAATTTTATAGGCGGAAATACTTATGTTAAATTTGTTCGTGTGACCAGTGAGATGCAACAATTATTGATCATAACATTTTTATCTCCCTTCTCTTCTCTAAGAGGACAATAATGGGGTTTTTCCCCATTAATACCCTCAACCTCAAATCTTGAAAATGGAAAAATATCCTATCCAAGTGCTTTTGCAAGAGAAGATTTCCAGATAGATTTATTATCATATTATCATATATGAACAAATATTATCGGCCTTGGGAGAGCAGGCAAAAGGATTGAAGAGCACGAGAGCTTTGCTTTCACAACTGAAGTGGATGCGATGCAAAAAATTCCATACAATGCACAATGCAATGAGAAGAGACAGATAGACGAGATTTTTGGGTTTTATTCGAGGTTTTGTTGGGCAGAGGCTGCTATGTGGAACACAACACTCGTCGTTTGGGTCGGGTAATCTACAACAACATTAACGAAATCTTGTTTTTATAGGTTAATATGTTCTGTGCAGTTTGTTGTTTTTATGGAGTATATGTCAACGAGACACAACCATGACTTGAAATAAAGGGTGGATCTCAGACTACATGTAACTACAATTTTGGGGAAAATTTTAAAATTCATTGTTTCAAGCACCAGAGAATCGAATCAGCTAGAAATGTATTCAAACATGATAAGAAATTTCAGAACCTGTGGAAACAAATGATCTAGGGCAAGTGAAAATTGCCTCATCTGCCAAAGTTGGGAAGTGGGTTTGGGTCAATGAAAACCAATATCGGGGCATTTTAAAACGAAGTCTAGCCCATCTAGAAGGGGAACAAACAAGGAAAAAATGGTTTTAAAGAGAAAGTACTCAGGCCCTTTGCAATAAACACTCAAAAAAAATCCCTCTACAAGTATGTGGTAACAACAAGTCCAAAGAAAAATTCATTGATGATTCTACCTTCTATAGTACCACATCCACACCTCTCACCTGGTCATCTGATCTTTATGTGAAAGAATTGTTAAATGCAAAACATAGGTTGGAGGTTTTAGAAGCTAAAGAGCAAGAAAGAGATCATAAAAATTCATATAATAACAATTAAGAACAAGGCTTTAGCAGAAAGCAATAAAGTTTTGAAAGAACATGTAGCATTACTATAGGAAGCTCTCCTCGTAGGGAAGACAAAATGGAAACACATCAAGGCAGATGTGCAAAACATAAAGAAATATGTAGTGGAAAGTACATAGGTGGTGAATGTGAAACCATCACAGGATAAAGGGAAAGCGGTTTCCCAAATAGACAACCATGAAGAGAAAAAAAGAGAAGAAAGGAAAGGAGATTCCACAAAAGTTTCCAAAACTTGGGCTCAAGTTATTAGCAATTTTGCTAATATGGAAGGAGAAATAAACATTCGGGTTGACAACATGCAAGATAGAGAAAGCAAGGAAATCCAAAATAAAGCAGTAAACATAATTATTAAAGGGGTGAAAGACTATGGGAAAAATGAATGTACTCCTGACCTTGCAAGGGACTTCTTGAAAGACAAGTTGTTATGGCAAGAAAAAATATGCCAAGCATGGAGGGTGGGTAAGGTTAACGGTGAGAGAACTAGGCCCATAAAAGTCATCATGCCTAGTTTGCGTGATAAATATATCATTCTAAGCAAGAAGCATCTCTTGAGGGGTTCTCGCTTTTTTCTAGAAGAAGATTTAACTATACAACAACAGGAGGAAAGGAGGGAGGAAATGTTAAAGGTTAGGGTAGCAAGAGACGAAGGCAAGAGAGCATGGATTTATAAAGGTAAAGTTTTGATGGTGCGATTTGGACCTCCTTCCAAAATAGAGCAACAAGATGGTAATAAACAAGAGGCAACAAACTATTCAACAAGAAATCAGGAAGCAAGGTTAATATGGGAAATCAAGGACAAAGACTCAAATGTGAGCCTTGCTTGTCAAAATAAATAGGAATCAAGTCATACCTAGGTTTCCTTAAGATTAGTTTGTTGGAACTGCAAAGGTTACCCATGGAGATGAGGACTCAGGTTAGAGCCTACTGTGGAAGATAAAGACATAATTTTCCTCATAGAAACACATGAGCATGAAGGGTGCAAGACACCTTTGTTTGAAGGATACTGGAATATGGAAGTGTGTAACAAAGCAGCAGGGAATGGAAAAGGACACGGGGGTATCATGGTATTAGTGAGGGAAAAAGAAGGTCGTCTCATTCAGTTAGAAAAATAAGACTCAAATAAATAATTCATTTGGTTTAAAATATCAGAAAATGGAAATCACATAAGAATTGCAACATGCTATTTTGCACTGAAAGTTTCAAAAATCTACAAAAGTAGAGGGCTCAACCATAAGGATCCATTTGCAGCCTTAAAAGCATATATTGCAACATATTCTCAGCTAGGTGAAGTCCTTATAGTGGGCGATTTCAATACTAGGACTGCAAGTGAGCAAGCTAGCATTCTTTGTTGTAAAGAAGATTGTGACACTATTTGGCTTACAGAAGAGAGTAATAATCACCAGGAAAGAATTTCAAAGGACGAGGGCTACCATTTCTTTGGTGAACAATTGCTTGCTGTATATGGGCCTTCGATTTAGTTATTTGTAATGGCTTGACTAGATGGGTAAAGTCTAATAATTTCACTTGAAATACTTACAATGGAGTAAGTGTAGTAGATTATGTAATTTTCTCGCATAGTTTGTGTGAGAAAATGGAGGAAGTTTTGATTGGAGATCAGCTTTGGGACTTAAAATCAGATCACAAGCCAATTTATTTAAGTTTCTCTTGGACTAGGAAAAAGCAATTAGAGTAAAAAACTCAGTGTGTTCAACAAAATCTCCCAAAGGGCAGAATTCTTTTGAGTCCAGAAAATTGTAATACCTTCAAAATGATGCTAGAGAGGCTCTTCAAGAAGGAGAAAATCCTAATTCACGACCTTCATAGTTACGAATTAAGACATTTAATTCAAAGCGCACTTGCAGAGTGCAAAAGAGAAAAAATTAAGAAGTCTGAATTAAATTGCTTTCCAGTTAATGCTTGGTTTGACGAGGAATGCAAAAAGGCAAGGAGAATACGCAAAGAGTCAAACAAGGGTAACATAAAGCTCAAAGCTTACAAGCAGATATTAAGAAAGAAAAAGGCCAACTTCATGGTTTCAAGGAGGGAAGAACTCATCTTCCTCGGGAAAAATAATCCCAAATTATTTTGGAAGGAGCTCCAACCGAGAAAGATGCAAACTGAAAATAGTATTACAACTTCTAAATGGTTTGACTATGCAAGACAAATCTATGAGCAGGATGCTAAGGTTGACCCTCCTCCCTTGGTCAAAACTGATACTGAACTCTTCACGATGCAAGAGGTAGAGATGGGTATCAAGAAGTTAGGTGTTGGAAAAGCAAAAGACTTAGTTGAATTCCAAGAAGAGTATCTAAAGTGGGGCTCAAATATTCTTACACATCACATTACAAAATTTTTCAACAGCATCATACAACAGGGGTTCCCCACAGATTAGACAACTAGTCTGGAAATACTTCTTTTCAAGAGTGGTGACGTCAATAATCCCTCCAATTATAGGACCATAATGATAAACCCTTCGTTTGCAAAGTTATTTGCAAGCATGCTAGAAAATAAAATCAGCAAGTGGGCAGAAGAAGGAGATAAGAGTGCTAAAGGGCAAGTGGGTTTTAGACCTAAACATTCCACAGTTGATGATTGTATAACTTTAAGGAACATCGTTGAAAAAGTTTGGGAGAAAAATGAAGAAGTATTTTGTTGCTTTGATGATTTCAGAAAAGTGGTTGACACAGTTCCTAAGGATAAGCTTTGGCAAAGAATGGAGAAACTTGGGGTTCCTGAACTTTTGAGAGCAGTTGCGCACAGGCTATGAAGAGGTGAAAGTCAAAATTAGAACTTCAACAAGCATTTCTGAAAGTTTTAGAAGTGATATCGGGGTCAAGCAAGGTTGTCCACTGTCTCCTACCCTTTTTGGTTTATATATCGACAAGCTTGAGGAGTGGTTAAATTCACAAGGGGGTGATGGTATCTATTTGGGCAAGTTTGTTATAAGGCTTCTTTTGTATGTAGATCACCTTATTCTGATTGCTATATCTGCTCGTGGTTTGCAAGAGCACTTACTATCACTTGAGATTTTTTGTAGAAGGGTGGGGATGCAAATCAATATTAGCAAAACGAAAGTAGTGGTTTTCTCTTAAAAAATAAAACATAACCATCATAAGTTATACTTTGAAGGCAACATTCTGGAAGAAGTTGTGGATTACAAATACCTCATAACTGACTTCAACAAAAATTTAAGCTGGGATGGTTGTAGAAAGAAAAGAAGCGTGCAGAACTGTTCTTAATTTCTCCAATCATGCTCCTATAAGCATTTGTTATATCTAGGTTCTCTGAAATTCCCTGAGCTCACAACGTTTTACCTGTCCACAACATCTAGTGCTTCACATCAGTTGACTTTATCTAGGTCCCAAGAACTAACACAATTCCATGTTCCTTCTACTACTTTGGTGAGCTTCTAATGATTTGTACCAACGCACTTGTACAATGATGGTAGCTGTGAAACAACTTCCCGTAATAAAATTCCTTTGGTTAGTCTAAACAGATTGCTTTTTTTCTCGGAAAATCATAGAAATTCTAGCAAGATTTTGATAAAATCTGGCAGAGATTTTTGTAAATTCAGGTTATAGTTATCAAACTTCAAGATTTTGGGTGCCCCAAAGGTTTTTGATAGTGTTGAATCTATTTCCACCATCAAAAACATGATTCAAACACGGCTACCGCAATATTTTTTGAAATTTTTTTGCTTGGATTCTGGCCACTTTTGACCGTCCAGGCAATTCCTCCGCCTTGGTATCCTTCTTCATTCATAAGGTGCAACCTCGTCATAAGATGTCACAAAATGAGGGATACGTACATTTTGTTGAGCATACAACCAACCATGAAGAGGAAATGTGGGTTGACCAACATTGACTAGGACCTTGGGTACTCTAAGAACTGAAGTTGCTCTCATGGGGGCAGTAAAAGGATAATGTGGATGTGGATTTATTGTTGCTCTAGTACAAGAGGAATTAGTACAACTATACCATGCATGCGTTAGTATGTGGGGACCTAAATAAGAGGTGCTAGTTACCACTTGAGATGTGGAATTAGATGGATTTGGTGGAGCATTAGAGTAATTACATGGGACAAGGGGATATTGTACATAACGAGGGTGGTAAGAGGTACTAACTCTACTATATGTGGTGTTATACACATTACATTCAAGGGGTAAGAATATTGATTACTTTGCAAAATAGACATGATAAAGCCATCATCTACATGGGATTCCCTTGGCTTGAGCGAGAATGAGGGACATTAGGAACGATGATAAACAAATACCTTGACTAGGCATAGATTAAGTCATGTTGATATGATTTTTAGATAACTTCCTCTTAAGAATCAAGGCCACATCTTTGGTGATGGAAGGAAGTAAGGACTTCAAGAATTAGTCCATAAAGAATCAATGCTTAATCTTAACGTTACACAAGACATGTCTCCTACATCATGCATGTGTGTGACTAATGGTATTGGTAGTCATAGTCTAATGAAAGTCGATATCTTAATCCCACATCATGGAAAGCTGGATGTTTGAAAAAGGTCAATAACACTTTGGCAATAGACTCAAAGGTGTTGTGAGAATTACTTAATTGATCAATGTATCACTTGGTGGACACACACGTGAGGGTGTGTTGAAACAATCACAATATAATTGAGTCATTAGTGAACTTTGTGATGAACACCAAAGGTGGAATTCCATGATATGATTGGAGGGTTTCTCTCTAGCATGACCGTCAAATGTAAAAATATCTAAGGGTAACCTAGTTGGCATTTTTAGCCAAGCAACATTATGCTGAATATGATCATTGATAAGTTTGGTCAAATCTAGGAGATTCAATTGCACCATATAATGTCAAATTGATTGGGTTCATGTTTAAGCTTTATAAGGGTTCGTATTACTTCCCATCATGGTGGGAACACAGGCCAGAGTCAAGGTAGATGAAGATAAACTAGTTAAACAAGGACTAATTCTAAGAGCAACTAAATTAGATGGTCTCAAATGGAGCCAACACCCGCACACACACACACGCACATATTGACCATGGTGAATTGGTAACGCATTGGAGTAACCTAGGCAAGGCCCACGATCAAAACTTATGGTTGCCATTATAACACCAAGAGCCTGCAAGCCAGATATACCAATATCTTATGACTTAACAAGAGTTAAGACATCCTGACCCCCCAGAGTGGGATCCTATCCTACGGTCCGCTTATTGTTCGAGTCTTATCACAATGGGTGAAACACGTCCATTGGAATTGAACCTCAGTGGATGAGCGAACAATTTTTTCTCCCAACCACTCAAGCAACTAACCCAAGACTTATAAGAAATTGAAGGATATGAGGGAGGTTTTTGATCCACTTATGTATGCACGAGCCATGCGACCATTTAATACAATCTCTTTAGGTGCAACCACATGTTCGACCACTCGCTCAAGGTGACCTTGGCTCCAAGTTAAGTCTTGACATTTAAAAAAATATTAATAACAAAAAAAATTCAATATGTACAATGTTTGTCATAAATAATTTTTTTCAATGTCCAAGTTAAGTGAAATATTTCAATATCAACTCTCTCTCTCTCTCTCTCTCTCTCTCGCTCTCTCTCTCTATATAGATCCATGCTATCTCCATATTTGTCATACTTCCACAAGGATCAAATATTTCTAGGTGCAAATATTTCATCGTGTTTTACATTCTAAGAAAAAATTTACATATATGATAGATCAGGAGTTAACATTGATCTATCCTTGTATTAAATAGATGACCATTTTCAAAAATATTTATTAAGAACTTTAGTACATCTAATGTATACTTTGTAAAAAAAAAATTACATATAAATACTTCATTATATATCTACCAACGTAGCTCCATCTTAACTCCGGATCTAACAAGCATCAAGAGGGATCAAATCTCATCAAATCTCTTAAGAGTGCAAAAATTCAAATCTCATCAAATCTCTTAAGAGTGCAAAAATTGAGAGATTTGATCCCTCTCAAGACTTGATTTGGAGTTAAGATCTATCTAGATTGGTTATATATATATAAAAAAAAATATAAGGGATCACAGAAAGTAAGGTTTTGCTTTGCAGACTGGCCACACGTAAGCCTGGAGATCACGAAGCAGTTAGAGGAAGAGAGGAGAATGGGATGAACGGGCATTGCTGGTGCTTGAGAGGCTGCAAGTGATGATGGCGTTCGCCTTCTCCTCCATTCCTTGTTTACCTTCCCTCTCTATTCCGGAACGTATGGTGGGGCTCAAGGCTGGTACGCTTTGCTCCTGCCATACTAACTAACTTGAAATGGATTTGACGAAATTGCAATTGTAATTGTCCTGACATTTCAAATATGTTTTTCCTTTCAATCCGGGAAATTCTTCCATGCTTGTTCAGGACAAAACCTTAATGAATGTTAGAACTTTCACTTCAAACAATGAGAATTATAGCTGATACCTGATAACTTGAAAATCGAATTCAAATTTACTTTCCCTGATACTTGCTTTAATACTCAACTGTAAATCCTCTCTACCCTGTTCCTAAGATACCCTGTATTCAGATCTGTTTTTATCATGCTTTTGTGGGATATCTCCCCTGGAGATCATGTGGCGCTATGCGCTTAATGCTTTGATTTTTTAGTCATCTATGCAGTTTTGATCCTATGATCCTATAACAGTATCTGATTTCTGAACATCTGCGCCTAAGACATTTTGTCCTCCTATATATCAGGACTTTTATATTTTCTTAATATAAATCATGAAGTTTTTTCTTTCTGAAAAAAAATACCTAAAAACAGTTGTCTCAATTGATTTATCAGTTGCGTTTGCAAGACAAAGCATACATATTCATAAGATACGAAAACCACCAATGTTCAGAGCTGTTCTGGGCTCTAATCCAAGCAAGAATACAGCTGAAAGCAGTGGGACAGATGTTGATTTAGCACCTCCTGGATGCAGTCGCTTCAAAGTGGAGTTGAGCAAACCTCTAGGTTATAATCTTCATTCTAAATATTTAAGTTCAATTCAGCTTCTACTTTTTTTTCTATGCTATTTATAATATAATGGTGAGGGTAAATATCATTGAACATGGTACATTGACAAGTGTCAGTGACCTGCAAGCATCATGTAATATAACATCCATGTCATACCTGGAGTATGGATATACAAGGTCTGGGCATTATCATGTATGATAACCATGTATTTACAGCCCATGTTGCAGGCAGTGGCTTAAATCCCGCACACTTTTTGATGGCATTTGATAAGAGTACTTAAAACCCCATTTTCGGCCAGATATGCTGGAATCTGGCGAAATATTCCAGGCAAATTTGCAATCAATCTATTCAATTTTTTAGAATTTTAAGGTTCTGAACCGTTTCAAAGAGGGTCAAAGCCCCAAGGGCAGAGTTCCTCCATAAATGGTACTCTGACTATGGTGGAACCTACGTTTTCCGTTGGATTTTTGACGGGATTTGAATTGGCAAGCTGGCCGGAAATGGGGGTGGCCTTTTTGACCTGTTCGACCATATCTATATTCCCTTAAGTAAAAATGCATTTATCTATATAAATTTAAAGTAGAAAATAATGCCATTGTTTTTCTAATGGGACTGCAGGCGTTGTATTAGAAGAAGACAAGTCTGGAAATATATTTGTTGCAGAGCTAGTGAAGGACGGGAATGCTGATAAAAGTGGACTTGTGGATATGGGGGACCAGTTGATAGCAACAAGTGCAGTTGTGTATGCAAATATTGAAGACTGTCAAGGTGTTAGAGTAAGGAAGGGCATGGAAATAGTTCGACTAAATGTGCGAGGTGAGAGATTTGAGACGGTGAGTTTTTTAATCTTGTGCCTTCGCATTTGGTAATTGGCACTGCTTTTTTGAAGGTAAATTCCATTAATACAAGAAAGTAAGTGTTTAAGCACAATGGAAGATACGAATTAACTATTCACCTGTCTAGTCATTGCTTGCTGCTAGATTTTAATGGAATGCGCACACATGAGAAGACGATAAATTCTCAAAATTTGTCCAAATGCTTGGACTGCACACATAATATACAAAGATTTGTCCAAAAACTGAAAAGCTTAGGATGAGTATCATCCTTTAGCTAAAAGTATGCTAAACCAAAAAGGGAGTCCACTTCCATGTTAGTCAAACATTCTTAAACTTGACCTTACTGTTAAATATGGAAAAGTGGGGTTGCCATCTAAAATGGGCTGAATGTTAGCCCATGAGGTCTAGACCAGTTGGTTTGTGTGGGGTTTAGTCCCATCAGATTCCAGTTTCAAATCTCATGTGGGGGGTTGTGTTGAGCGTGGAAGCCAATTGTGGGCGATACGCTACCCCAAGGGGTTTCAAGGCTTCACTGCACAATCCTTGTGACAACATCCCGCTGCTAGGAAGAACATTCTTCCATCCAACATGTGAGTTGGCCCTAGCCTAGGCACAACCTAGTATTGAAAAAAGATGAGCTGAATATTCTGTCATACCAGTCCATTTGTTTTGTTGAAGATATCCAATTGAAGTTTCTTAATACTTCACAATTTGCCTTGCTTGTTTTGTGACTAGAGACAGAAGAAAGCGTTGCACTTCTAATCGTTTCCAAAACCTCGAAAACTTGTCACATGAAATTTCAGTATAACAAGAGAAGTCACATAACCATACAAACTTTATGTTATGTTATGAGTCATGATAGTATTCCAAGTTATTCTAGCAACCTTTGTTTGTGTTTGTAGCTCATAGAGGTATTTCCATGAGGGTGTCTACTTATGAAAATCCTCTTTAAAAGTATCCTATGCTTTTTCAAAAGTTCACTTTATTTATTAATTAATAAAGTGAACATTTTTTTTTATTAAAGTGATTTTCAATTAATACAATGTCTAAAGCCAGTCACTTAATAATTTAATTAAAAGAGAGCCATTGATCTCACTTTTAGATCTCGACCATTGAAGATTAGGTTTTTGGTTCATGTCAAAGTTATAAAAGAAAGAGAGAGAAAAGGACAAAGACACATAGAGCATTCATTTCACAAGTCACATGAGTGAAGGAGAAAATCAGAGATCTGATTTTCAGCCATTGGCGAGGATTTCAGTAGTAGTTCAGCAAGGAGAAGGCTGCCAGTTTTCAGCAAGGACAGACAGCGAGTCAACAACAAGGAAAAGAGCAACTATATAGCCCAACATAACACGTTGTACCACTGTACATATTCCTTATAGTACTTTATTAATTTTGCAAGCGGGTGCTTATGCTTGTTTGTGTTTAGGCATTTGATATGGATTATGTGGTGACCTGGAAGAAAGAGGGGTTTTGACCGTGATCTTGTTCCCTCACCTTAAATGGGGGGTTAATTCGATACTAGTCTAGTGGGAACTCCCTAATGGTCCAATGGGTATAGGAGGAGCACTACTCGGGAAGCTCTGATTGAGATAGCGTTGTTCCATTTATCCCCATTCCATACTTACTACTTTCCATCTTACATTATGAGCCCATATTCCACCTCCATTTTTTGGGTTCCAGACCATTGGTTCTCTGGGATTTGGCACCCATACATACACATACTCGGGTAGGGCCCATAACTTTGCCTTGGGAGGTTGATGCACTAAAGGAAAAAGAAAACGCATGTTATGGCCACAAAATAAAATAAAAGAATATCAAAATGCACATGGGAAAAAGCCTAGCATGAGTTCTATGTCACTCATTATGGCCATCACTTGGTTCTTGAGCACATGTTGCTCCATCACATAATAAAACACGCCCTCGCATGTCCCAACACCAATGAGCAACAAAATGACTCATCCTTAAGGGGTAATACCACTGCTATACATCATCCAAAACAAGCTCTAAACCTTTGAGCTACGAGCAGTAATACAAAGAAAAAATCAAGCAAAAGTAAAAGGTGCATAAGAGGGGTGGAAAAACAAAGGCCAAGTTGGTAACTCATGCATCAATGATTACTACCTCCTCACATCTATCTACTCAGGATTTGGATCCCTATCATGTTGGTCCCTTTAACCATGGAACTTGGCCATGAAGTCTTCTGCCCCATGTATCGTCATTATTATTCACTAACACCTATCAATTGAAGGGTGGATTGAGGAAATTTACTTCTCTTTGGGGTTTGGAAACACCTAATAGGGTTGTCCTTTAGCCACTCCTTCCTAGGGAGGAAACACCATTGCGAGTTGAAGGCCCTAATTTTGGCAGGGAAGCCTTGTTTGAAGTATTAAATAAACCTTTACATTCAAGCTTGGTTCATTTAGATGCAATAATGATTATTGTCCTTGATGACTCGATTGCTTTCACTAGACTTGATGTTGTGATTATTAGGTGGTTCAGTAGCCCATAACTTAGGAACCTTACCCATTGGTACCCAAGCCCTAGAGAAATATATTGGCACCCATAGGTGAAGCATTGAGAGGCTTGGATCTCCGAGCAATGGCAACACATCATACCAACCCCTGGGCACCTCTTGCACTTAGGTCATTATGCCACTTTGCACTATATTTGACAATTTTTCAAGATGATACACCTGGAGTAGATGCCCCCAGGTCGGCCTTAGCACATTCGGAAGGGTGGCAACTGATTTAGGGCCCAAATGAGGATGGTCTTGCCTTTAGAGACATGGTGGGGCGAGTACCACCTAGAAAGCCCTCAACGTTGGAGCAGAGATGTACATTTTGAGTAGTTAGAGACCCAAGAGACCACCTTGTTGTACCCCAAGTGGATTTTGGGGACCACAAAGGGATATTGATGGAGATTTGAGGGCCAACCCTCAAATGTTGATTTTTAGAGGCTTCTACACCACACTTGGCACTCAAAATCCTCAACACTTGACACTTGGAGCTCATTTCATGGATTACACTAGTCTTATGAGGCCTCACGGCTCACACATGTAAGCTTTCATTTGCATTTATGTCTAAGCTAGTTGGGTTGGCTTGTAACCCAAGGTTCTATTGTAATTTTAACTTGCTATTAGGGGCTTTTAGGCTAATTAGAAACCTATCCTCCTCATATAAATAGAGGAGAGGACTGTTTCATATATCGTCATCGTCACTTGTGAATTCGGCCTCTCTACTTGAGAATTTAGGCCTCTTGTACCTATTGGAGATATGTGATCTACGGAGCATATTTTGTCTTGGAGCTATATTCTTGTCTTTGGAAAAGTTGTCTTGGATAAATGATTGGATTGTACATGCATATTGGCTTGTAAGTGTCGTTTATTAGAAATTTCTAATTCATGTCTAATGTATGGAATAAATTGATGATCTAGGTTAAATATTGTGCCCTAATTTTGTTGAATATCAATTGTATGGAAGCTAGGTCATATTACTACATGCATTACTCATTGTATGATATGTGAATGGAAATCCCCTTGGTGATATTACATTAGCTCTCCCAAGTGAACTTTGATCCCCCACAAAGGTAATAGTTAGGGTTTTGATGCTAGGGGATCAAAATATCCTTACTCTTTTGCAAGTTTTAGCCAACCTAAAGAATCCATAGACTCCAACCCTAGGACTATGCACTGGCCATCCATTGTTTGTGATCAATTCATCTTTTATCCATAATTTTGCATTTTCTTTCTATCTCTCTCTAATTCGTCAAGCGACCAACTAGGGCTTAGTGCGAATTAACTAGGAAGGGAGATTTTTGGTCTTGGAAAGTCTAAACATCCATGGTTGTAGTGATTGCCTCAAAATCATTCCCCTTGGTAGGCATTGATTCCAATTTCATCCATAATTTCTCTTTCATTAGTTGTTCGCTCTAGGGTAAAACCCTAATTTTGTTATATCTTCGACTTGAGGGTTTCATGTGCCATAACCTTAATGAAACACATTGTGGGAAATCCTTTCTTGACACTTTGACCCTTGGGCATCCCAACTCACAAAATATCAATCAAACCCTACGTCTTGTGTTGCCCCAATTTGGCCTCTCTAAGGAAAGCAAATTGCGTCCTCTTCATAGTTGGAGCCTAGTACCTAAATTGTGTCTTTCTATTATAATCCTTTAAGTCACCTTATACCTTTAAGCCTAGAATATCTTTTAGGCAATCTACCTACTGGAACTCCTCCCATTGGTGAAAATCCATAAAGTGCGGGGGATAGTAGCTATGGTGATAGTGGGCTATGACCTTATTGTTGTCACTTGGTCTAGTCTTGCTAGATTTTGTGGCAACAAAGCCTATTTACCCCTCTCCAAGGCCTGCTAGCAACAAAGCCTATTTACCCCTCTCCAAGGCTTGCTAGATTTTGAGGCAACAAAGCCTATTTAAAGGCTTGAGGAAACTCATTATGGAATGCAAGAGTACCAGCTCAGATCCATCTTAACTCCCAACTATATCCCTCTTGGTGCTCGGTAGATCTGAATTTAAGACGGAACTAGGCTGGTGATAATCATTCTACATGTGACTTTGTCCACTTAACTTTTTTTTTTTTAATTATTATTTTTAAGTTAGAAAAATAATTAGTCTTTAGGATTAAGTCTTCCATAAAATATAATAATATTTTACTGCAAAGGAGTTAAAGCCTCCTCCTATAAAGAGAGGTGCTTCCCTCATTTCGTAATCATGGTTGGAGAATAGGAGTATTCGTCTCCCTGGAGACCAATAAAATCTTCTTGGGTTATGGGCATTGCTTTGGGTTGATTTTTCTATGCTTCTTCTTCTTAGTTCTTTCCTATAATTTGCACTTTAATTAGGCTAATTTTGCAGGTATAGATCACTGATCACAATTTCTTTACTGATCCATTGAGTGTCACAGTCACTAGGAAGGGGAGGTCTAGGATTCTAGGGTCTTCATCTCACCCTTAACTCTCACCAACAATACACATTTTCAAGTGTTGGAAAATCCCTTTTAGGAGGAATCTTCAACTAAACTTGTGGGATATTGGGGGCAACTAGTAGCATAGTGGTTGGGGCATCTCGAATGAGTAGGTCTTCCTAGTGAAGCTAAATTCCCTGTAGCTTAGCCTAGATTGGCTTGAGTGGGATAGTTTCACCCCCAACTTCTCACCCATATAGTCCTAAAGGAAGAGCTGACAAAGAGGGGGTTGTGATCGCGACCCTGTTGATTTTTAGGGCATCCTTTAGACAAATAATTACTTCTTATGAATTAGTTAAGTTAATTCATTTCTTGTGTTCCTTTTCATCATAAAGTAATTATACAAAGGAGCTCAATAGTAAAATAGAATGCCATAAGGATCATAAAGAGACAACTACATAAGAACACATCATTTTCCTTGGGAAAACCCACAAGGGGGATAAAACCAACAATCCTTTCCTTATAGAATCAATTCAACAAGAGACATCAAAGTCATAGACAAACTGACTAGCATAGAAGCAAGATGACCACCCACCAAGAGCCAAGCCAACCCTCCACAAATTTCCAAGTCAAAGATGTCCACAAGCTATCACAAATGTACTGGAACAAGGTCTGCTTCAGGTTTGTAATGTTAGAATTCCAATGATAATTGAATTCTTTAACATGATAATTACTTGTGAACATTATTATTGTTCTTATTTCTTAATTTGTTAATCTTCTTCATCAAGTAATTACCAAAACATTAAGATCATAGTGCACAAGAGACAAAGAACAAAAGAGATTAGGCCAGAGGCCAGGGGGGAATCCATCAATCCTTTCCTTGTAGAGTCAAGAGAAATCCAAGTCAAATGCAGTCTAGTAACAAGTTCCTTCCATTTCCTAGTCAGCCCTCCATTCTACCCATTAGATGCCATCAAACTTTCCTCAAGGAGCCAAATATATGTCTTCCATAGAGGCTTGAACATTGTTTATTATTCCAATCTAATGCAAAGATAATACCATAGTCTTCTTTTTATCAACAATGCTTTAGAAATTTGGATATACTAGCCTCAAAATTCAGGCCTGTGTGCCAACAGATTCTTGGCCCTGTGTGTCTCAGAGTTTCGGACTATGTGTCATCAGATTCTCGGATTAGTGTGGCTTAGAGCATGTATTACAAAACTCAAATAGACTAGACTTATTTTGCTTCAGAATTCAAGCCATATTACCTTAGAATTTTCTTCTTTATCTTCAGAAGACCACTAAACTTCCATAGATAGTGCACAAACTTGTTGCCAAATGAAAGAGCACGCTAGCATATATATATGTTGAAAATAGTACCAAGGAGAGGTCTTACTAGGCTTTTATCTTTTTTAGCCTAGTGAACACATTAATTACTTTTGTCTCAATGACATTTATGAGTTAAATTAATGGCATGGGTGGCAAAGGTACTTAGAAGTGTTTTACCATGTATTTTTTCTAACATTAAAGTCACTTATACTTTATAAAGTGACTTTATGTGTAAAGTACTAAGTGTACCTTTTTTAATATTAAAGTGAGATGAAAAATCACTTTATGAGAAAAATAGAAAATGTGCACAACCTGAAAAAGGTACTAGGAGACTTTTAAGTGATGGGGCCAATATATGAGGGGGGTCATTTGGGAGAATTGATCTCAACCACACATCTTGAGATTTGGAGATTAAATCTTAGCTAATGGATTCTAGGTTTACGGATTCAATCTTTTCCAAGGAGACAAAAGAGGGAAAAGGGATCTCATTCTTCACTTCACACTTGAGAGCATGAGGAGAAGAGAGGAGAGGAGAAACTTTAAGGAGAGAATGAGAGATTGATGAGGAGAAATTGCAGCCAAGGAAGGAGGCACGAATTTCCAGGGGGGAATACAGTAGCACGAAAATCAAGGAGCAACGCGAAATTCGAGAAATCTAGCAGCAAAAAAATTGAAGGCAGTAGCACAAAAATCGAGGCACCTGGGCACGGATTTCTAGGAGTTTTTCCAGTGCTGTCCTGGCTCGAAATTCAAGGCATGAATTTCGAGACAACTGCTACATGAAACACAAATTTCAAGGGAGGTTTCAGCCGAGTTTTGACATGATTTTGAGGAGGTACAGTCACCCTTCAACGAAGAAAGTGAGGCACACTTTAGCACAATTTTCAAGCCAAAATTCTGGGCATGAATTCCAAGGAGCTGAGCTGTGAGAAATTGCAGAAATTCTGGGCATGAGATTTTGTGAAAATCAGAATTGTTCAGTGGGCACAAATTTCCAGAGATTGCAATTAATGCTACAACAAAAAGGGAAATAAGTACAATGAATTTTTTTGTACTTATTTTATAATTTCTCAAGCAATAAAATCCTCCTCTGAAGACCGGTTTTCCCCAAGAGGCTGTGGGGTTTTTCCGGGGTTAGTTTGACCAAAAATAAGTGTCTCACATGTGTGAATGCTTGCATAAATTTTGTAGTAATTACCAGCTGATAGGAAAGTGAAAAATAGTAGAAGTACTCTTTTAATGTTTACAATAAATGCATACTGAAATTTATATCAGCATGACAAAACATGTGGGTTGGGCCTAAACAAACACGCAAACTTGTAAACTCGGTTAAGGGTGAAAATCATAAATTTTTCTACATTGTATTGAAGCTGGGTTGAGCTAAGTTGAGGATCAAATCTCAAATTTCAGTCAGCTGATAAAGAGGGCAGCAAACATTTAAAGTCTTCAAACAGTGAACCAAAACCTTTGAAACTTTGCCAAAAATCCAAAGACTTCAGCAGTGCAGAGAGAGGAAGGTTCTAGCTTCTAGATTTGCTCCATATTGTTGGTGTGGTGTCATGGCTACTGGGTTGAGAGTAGAGGACAGATTGGCAAGGGTTGAAAACTTTGGCCCATGGAAGGAGAGGATTATGCTTTTACTAGAGGAGGTGGAAGTGTGGGATGTTGTTGAAGCAACTGTGCAAGCACCCACTGATCCAAGTCAGTTGGTGGAGTTCAACAAGAACAATGTGAAGGCAAAGAGGATCCTTCTAGATGCCATCAAGGACCATTTATTCCCTAATGTTTCAGGGATGAGAAATGCATATCAGATGTGGGATTCCTTGGTCTCTTTACACCAGAGTTCTAATGAGAATAGGAAGATGGTGTTGAGACAAAAACTACATCACACCAAGATGACCAAGACCGACAGTGTGACATATTTCCTCACCAGAGTCTCACAGGTGAAGGATGAGTTAGCTGCCATTAGAGAAGCTGTTCCAAAGGAGCAATTGGTTAGGATTGCCTTAGATGGGTTCACCGAGAAGTGGGATAACTTTTTCCATGGCTTGGTGGCCAGAGACCACTTTCCTAGTTGGAGGAGGATATGGGACGATTTCATCCAGGATGAGATTAGGAGTGCAAGGGGTGGCAGCAAGAGTGGTGGGGGATGTGAAGAGGAGAATGTTGCTCTTGCCGCAAAGGGCAAGAAGGGAAAGAAGATCAAGAAGGGGTCTTCTAGTGGAGCAAAGCAGGAGAAGGGGACGCAAAAGGCCAAGGAGAAGGACACGAGCAAAGTGAAATGCTTTGTTTGTGGGAAGATGCGAAGGGAAAGAAGATCAAGAAGGGGTCTTCTAGTGGAGCAAAGCAGGAGAAGGGGACACAAAAGGCCAAGGAGAAGGACACGAGCAAAGTGAAATTCTTTGTTTGTGGGAAGATGCGTCACTATGTTGTTTAATGTCCCAATAAGAAGGGTAAGAAGAAACAGGGAGTTGCAACTTTAGTGAATGTGGATGATTTTGTAGCTATGTTTGATTCAAAGTGTGCTTTGGTGGTGAGTTTGGCCACTCATGTCACATCTTCCCGTGCATGGTTGACTGTGGAGCATCTTGCCATATGACTAGAAAGAGCACTTCACGAGCCTTTTAAAGGATGATATTGACTTGGAGGTTGTGCTTGGCGAGAACTCCAAAGTCAAAGCGGCAAGGATGGGGACAATTTCATTTGAGAGGGAGTCATCACCTCCTCTGAAGGTGACAAATGTTCTTTATGTTCCAGGGTTGAAGAAGAGTTTGATATTAGTCTCTAGCTTGGAGGATAGGGGGTATGAGGCTATGTCACACAGTTCAGGTTCGAATTTGAGTTCGATAACGATTAAGTTCGATTTGAATTCGAATTTTTCGATGAGGTTCATATGAGGTTCAACTATATATATTTTTCAATATATATATATGTATATGAAATAAATTAATAAAAAATCAAAATCAATCAATAAAGCTATATGAGTAGTAGTGAGCACCCACGAGCCACAAATCACGACCACTATTCACTTCACACTCCAGCCGACCGAGACAAGCAACATCTAGAAATTGAGTTCAGGAAATTGCAGACAATACAACACACAATGGCAACACTGAGCACAATAGAGCCAGTACACTCAAACTGAAGTTGGCTTGTGAAAATATATCGACAACCATGGTAAATAAAGGCAAACCAGTGGCCACCATGGGAAACTAAGTGGCGGTAAGAGAAACAAGAGAAAACCACATGTTGCCCATGGTTTTTCTCATAAACCTTAAAACAACTAACAAAAGCAACTCGAACTCAACCTCGAATGGATTTTTTTTTTTTTTTTAATTTTAAAATTCGGCTTCAGGTTCGTCTTTAGGTTCACCTTCAGGTTCGAATTCGTTGAGGTTCGCCAAACCTGAATGAATTTGTTTTTTTTTTTGGTTCGCCGAATTTTGAACCTCAAGGTTCAAATTCGGCGAACCCTATGACATAGGTATGAGGTATTGTTCTAGAAGGGACAAGTGCTGATATATCCCAGGGGATCGAGTATCGAGTTTTCTCGTGGTTTGGAGCTCGTAGTGGGAGACTATACAGACTTATATTTAAACCTCTTATAGCTATGGTAGCATAGACCAGTAGTAGTGAGTTATGTCAGCTGTGGCATAGGAGGATGGCCCACTTGCACCATGGAGCTTTCAGGATGTTGAGTGAGATGGTTACAGGGTTTCCTGTGAAAATTCCAAACTTGGAATCCTATTGCAGCAACTGGAAATTATTCTCCTAATTGTTAATTTTATTTAACAATATTAACAATTTATTTACTATTTGCTGCGACAAATACTGAATAAATTACACTGCAACCTACACAAATAAAACTGCAAAAGAATAAACGCTGGAAGAAATGCTAGCACACATAAAAATAACACAATTATTTTTGGACACAAGTCCCTAGAAAAACCCAACTTGGGAAAACCGGTGCTGCAGATCAGGGTTTTAATATTATGCAGCAGTGAAAATTATGAGTACAATCTGGATGCCTGAAACTGGCAATCCACAGCAAGAAAATTTGGGCAAAATACTGAAGGGAATTTCCCTTCTCCCACAGGCAATCTCTGGCACGACTTGCGTTCAGAAAACTGGTCGTCCAAACCCCAGCGTGAGGCTCTTCTGTGCTGCCTCTACACTGTCTGCCACATGTGTGACTCGAAACTGCCTCTAATGAAGTTTCTGCCTCTAGATGCTGAGGAAATCATCTCTCCAGTCTTCTGGAACCTTTGCTCGGCCTCTGGAACTGAGAATGATTTTTCTCACCAGCGAATTGATCTGTCTTGCAGAAGCTACTGCGTAGAGCCTCCGTGCTGCCTCTTTGGGATAAATCGACCCTCTTGCTACTGTCTCTCCAGATATGGAAATCTTTCCTCTGGACTCACTATCTCTGCCCCTCTCACACTGCTTCGATCTCTAGCTCTCTCTTCGACAACTGACTACTGCTACTCTGGAAATCGATCTGCTCAGAAATCGAAATGCTCAAGTGTATTCTCCATCACCACATCAACCTCCTCTTATAATCCTCTGTTGGAACCAACGACCAAGATTAAAACTTAATCAATGGCTAGGATTATCTCTGGATCGATCCGTGTGTGTTTCTAGATGATTCTTTCCTTGACTTAATTAATATTGATTAATTAACCATATTCCCTAAGTTTAGAATTACAAAATATTTAAAAACTGGTTAATAATTTAATTAAGTCATTTCTAGGCTGAAATTCTAGAAACAATTTCTGGGTTTTGGAGATCTCATGTATTCTACTCTCTCCACAAAATTTCAAGGCTAGAACACATCCAATGCTACAAAAACTAACTGTCCCACTTAGCGAGGAATGTGTTCTAGTGCTGCACACCCTGCCACAACACCTTGTCTTTGCATCATCTCCTGTTACGCTGTTGATGTCTGACCATACTTCCCACCAACCACTGCACAACTTTGAAATATGCTACATCTATGTTGCTGCTGACACTGCCATACTACTGCGAACACTACATCTGCACTGCAACTCCCTCTCACTTCTTGCTGCTGCAACTGCAACATCTGTAACTAAAAAGCATCCAAAACATTGTATCAACTGTGATCAATATGATGCATCTATCTCCCGAGTCTCTGACTACTACTAGCATCTGCACTGTCACTGAAGGATTTGCGTTGTCACTGACTTTGCACTGTGCCAACTGCACTGTTGCCAACTCTGCACTGTGCTCCCCAACATCTGATTGCTACTAGTCTGCAACTGTCACTCTAGTATCTGACTACATCAACTGTCACTGATCCATCCTGATATTGAATACTGTGGTCCCTCGTAGCTAGGTAACAATCCATGAGGTGGACTCCTCAAGGATCTTGCCCAACTCTGCAACTCTGACCTCTGATCTATTCTTACTGCTGCTGCTAATGCTTTGCTGCTATCTCTGCACTGTTGCTGCAACTACTAAAATAATGAGTCTGATCTCCTCACGTCTTGAAGCACTAGCTTCCATAGGGATGGTCCCTCTGAAAATAGGCTCCTTCAGAGTCTCAATCTCCCAATGGGAAATCTCTTTGCTCCCTCCTGGTAACTCGCATTGTCCTCCTGTACTGGAAACTAGATTGCTTAGCTTTGCCACAGGAATTTGCTGGTTGGAAATGCACCGACATACTGCAACTGGGCAATTCGTACATCCTATGTCACTGCATCTAGCTCTGCAACTGTCTCCTAGGTATTGACTGCAACTAGATTTGCAACTATCTAATGACAAATTGCGTCTGTTGATACTAAACCTGCTACTATGATACTATGGGCTCCTATAGCAAAGGTGATGGTCCTGCTGCAACAATATGGAATTGACAGACTGATCTCCTTCTTGCAATTGCATTGGACCCTGCCCATTTGGCACAGGAGTCTCATACTCCACCTCCACCTGGATCTAGTGCCCCACTATCTCCTATCGAGCCTAGTCCCTGGCTGGGACCTTTCCTTTCTTTGCAACTCATACTAGAGAACTTGCACTTCCTCCAGCATCTGCCTTCGACAACTGGAAGTCGATCTGCTGCCCAGATATGAACTTTGGCTAACTCGCACGACCTCATTTGGCAATCTTGTACGACCATCCTTGTAAAGTTACCAAATTTGGAAACTAAAAACTATAGAAATAAACCTCGAAAATTTCTGGAAACTAAAAATAGCAACTGCCAATTTGCAATTGGAAAATTTTACATCTCTAAGACTCAAGATTCACTGAGAGAAATTTTCCCTCTACTTGTGTGTGCTCCTCTCTTCCACCTCGACACTAGCTCTGCTCTAGAGAAATGTTGCAAAAACCAATGCGTCCAGCTAGATATCTGCCCAACGAAAAACTCTAAGCTACTCCCTCTGCCTCTGGAATCAATCGATCTCGAAAGATCGAATTTTTTCTGCCCCTGTAAAAAAATCGAACCTCCACAAGTAACTCGACCCCCCGGCAGAATGACTGCACTTCCCTTGGGAATTTCGACCCTCTGTTAGTTTTTGTAGCATCGGATGTGTTCTAGCCACAAAATTTTGTGGAGAGGCTAGAGTACAGGAGATCTCCAAAACCCAGAAATCGTTTATGGAAATGCCACCTAGAAATGACTTAATTAGATTATTAGAAAGTTTTTAAATATTTCCTAAATCTAAACTTAAGGAATATGACTAATTGATCAGAATTAATTAAGTTAAGGTGTGAACGTTCTAGAAACTCACATGGATTGAATTCGAGTTAATCCTAGCCATCGATTAAGATATAATCTTGGTTGTTGAAGTCTCAACAGAGGATTATAAGAAGAAGTTGATGGGGTTTGGAGAAATCACTTGTGCAGTTCGATTCCATGAGCAGGTCGATTTCCTGAGTAACAACATTCAGTTGCCAGAGAGAGAGCCAGTGAAATTGAAGCAGTGAGAGAGGGGCAGGGATAGTGAAGCTGAAGGATGGATTCCAGTTTCGGTGAGTGAATTTGCAAAGAGGCAAAAGGGCCATAGAGGCAATTTTGATTCTGCTAGGGAAAAGCCGAGTTTCAGTGCCAGAAGCTAGGTAGAGGTTCCAGAGGCCAGGGGAGACATTTTCCTAGACAACATCTAACCAGACTACTTGAGGAGAAGCTAGTCCAAGCTAAGAGCAGAAGTGACTGCACTAGGGTGACACAGTGACTGCACAGAGCCAGTTTGGATGACTCAATTTGAGTTGAGGTCAGTGCCCGGATTTGCCTGTGGAGTGAAGAAATTTCCTCGCTAGATTTTTCTTGCCAGTATTTCTCTGTAGGATTTCCTGTTTTGGCATCCAATTGTACTCAGATTATTTCACTGTTGCATAATAATAAAACCCTCAGCTGCTACACCGGTTTTCCTGGGTTGGGTTTTTCTGGGGACATTGGTCCAAAAATAACTGTCATTTTATGTGTGTGTGCTAGTATTTCTTCCAGTGTTTATTTCTTTCGTAGTTTATTTGTGTAGGTTGCAGTGTGATTGATTCAGTATTTGCTGTAGCAAACAATAAATGAATTGTTTAGAATTAAATTATTAATTTAACAATTAGGAGAATTATTTCCAGTTTCTGCAATAGGAATCGAGTTTCCAATTTTTCACATGGTATCGGAGCACAGATGATCAGTCAGAGAGCTCAATAGCGAAGGAATAGGGAGTTTCATTGTTCATTGAGGGGCAATTGATCGAAACCCCTGAGGCAACGTAGTCACCTTGGCCAAGCGGTCGAATTTCTTGAGGAGGCTCGATTTTTTTGAGAGAGGTTCAGAAAAATTCGATCTCTCCAGATTTAAGGATTCCAGAGGCAGAGGAAACAACCAATATTTTTCACAGAGTAGATCTCTAGCTGGATGCAGTAGTTTTGCAGCAGTTTGCTAGAGAAAAACTAGCGTTAGGTGGAAGAAGAGCACACACTGAGGGAAACTTTTCCTTAGGGAACTTCTAGTCTCAAGAAGTTCAATTTCCCTTGCAGATCAACAGTCGTTGTGAGTAGTTTTTCTCACTCTATAAGGGAGTGCTGATCCAGGTGGATATTGGTGGCCACCTGCCAAGTCCACCTGGACCCCCACCATTGTCTTTCTCAGCATTTTCAGTTTCCTTAATTGTAGCACAACTTACTATTTTTAGCAGTTTTTCGGGTCCCGAACTTCCAGAGCCGTTTTGAGGCCCTAAACGACGTTTTTTGGGGAATCCGGGGGCAACAGGAGTCCATGGAATGGACTGGTATTGCCCGTTCCAACAATGATAGTGCTCGGATAGATCTTTCTAATGAGCTATTGTACGCGTCAAACGGAGATCATATGCCAAAGTTACGACCCCGGGAAGTTGATGTACCAACTTAACCCCAAACGGGGCCCACAGTTTGGCGTTTCATCTCCTAGGGTTAGGTTTTGGAATGTTAAGGGTTTTTCCATTGTTTCTCAACAATAAATAGGCCTTCGAGCCTCATTGTAACACAGTTTAGAGGCATGTAGCCATCACATCTCTTCTCAGAGATAAGCTACCATCGCCCTAGCTAGTTTATTTCCATTTCTGTTTGTAAGCATATTTCAGTATTTTCCATTAATGAAATGAAGTATTATTTCCGCTGCATCTCTGTGTATATGGTTATCTCTGTAATTTGCTGCGTTCCTGTTTAAATCCGGATCAGTGGTATCAGAGCGGTCTGCTTTTTCTCTGTTTTTCTTTGTATGTCCCCAACAAGGTCGGGATATAAGGAGTTAGGGCTTGAACTGGTTGAACCTTTGCAAGACCAGCCTCGCAAATCCCGACGGCCTCCCATGGCGGACGAGAAGAAAGACAAGGGGGCAGGAGATCCCATCAAAATCTTGCTCGAAGAAGCGCTCGAGCGACAACGGAACGCGATGATGGACAGCTTTGCGCAGATCCTTCAACGGCTACCCAGAAGCGGCGCATCGGCTTCCAGCAGCTCCTCTGGAAACGCCACACCCTTTAAGGTACAAGTTAATTTTGAAATCCCCATATTCGAGGGTCAGATAGACGCCGATGCCGTAGATAAATGGTTAAATCTGCTAGAGGGTTATTTTTCTGTTCATGAATTTTCGAGTCGAGAAAAGATTGTTTTTTCTCTTCTCAAAGCAGCCCCCCACGTCAAGGACTAGTGGGAAACCTACTGCGAGCAGAAGGATGAAAGTACTGGCTCATTATTTTCAGCCGCACCCACCTGGGATTCGTTCCGGGATGCCATCAAGGAGCAGTACTACCCTGTCGGAAGCTATGAGGATGAATACATAAAGTGGACCACGCTGCGGCAGGGAAGGGACCAAGACGTGCCGGAGTTCACCAATCTTTTCCATACCCTTCGCACAAAGTTGGGTATCAAGGATTCGGAGCAACATTTGATACTCAAATACCGTGGCTACCTGCACAAGTACATCCAGGAAGAAATACAGTTCCTAAACATCCCCTCGCTCGGCGCAGCATACCGGTATGCCGTCAAGGTCGAGCAGAAGTTTAAACAAAAGAAGCAAGACTTTGGATCTGCGAATCCAAAGCAGGGGAAAGGTGCCCCTAAACCACAGAACAAAGGACAAAGCCAAGGCGGGACAGCCCAAGACAACCAGCCGAAGCTGCAAGCAAAGAGCAACGCCGCGAAGCCGAGAAAGGACACTGGAAAATGGTGCGAGTTCCATAAGAGCTCCACTCACAACACAAGTGAGTGTCGGGCCAAGCAGTCACTGGTGGCTGAGCTAAAGGTTTCAGAATCATATGCATGTTCCGACTCTGAGTCAGAACCTGATAAGGGGTATGAAAAAGGGAAGCAGATCATTGATGCAGATCCCAGCGCCACTGTTGCTACCGCAAAGATCCAGAAAAATGAACCCGAAGATCCAGAGGAGGAGGAGCGTCTCTTCCACTCCCAGATGTGGGTAAAGGGCTCCCCGATACAGTTCATTGTTGATAGCGGGAGTCAAAAGAACCTCATTTCGGTAGAGGTCGTGAAGCGGTTGGGCTTACCAACCACAGCACATCCACAACCATACACCATTGGGTTGCTTCACCAAGGGCGAGATCTTCGCGTGAGCCAGCAGTGTCGCCTTCCATACAACATCAAGCCCTTCACGGATGAGGTATTGTGTGACATTGCTCCCCTTGAAGTTTGTGATGTATTACTAGGACAACCATACTTGTGGAAGCGACATGTTGTGTATGAATCAAGGCCCCGTGCTGTTATTATTACATTGGGAAATAAGTTGTTCAGGATACCAGAGGTAGCACCACCTGCCGCCATCTCTTTGATTACTGCAAAACAATGCAGTAAGATCATTTCCAAAACCAGGAAATTTGTTTTCCTGATGATACGCCCTCAAGGGAAGAAGAAGACAGTGGCCGCGGCCTCCAAACGGGGTCCCTCTGCACGACAGCTACAGATGGACAAGATTGTGGAGGAGTACGAAGACATCTTCACCTCCCCGGCAGGGGTTCCTCTGCACTGTCAAGTCAAGCACTCCATCGATCTGACCCCAGGTGCGCCGCTACCCAATGGACCAATTTATCGGCGCTCTGTTCTGGAGAACAATGAAATCAAGAGGCAGATTCAGGAGCTCCTGCAGAAAGGTCACATCCGTCCGAGTTCTTCGCCCTGTGGGAGCCCGATAGTGTTGGTACAGAAGAAGGATGGGACGTGGAGACTCTGTATTGACTATCGGGCGCTGAACAAGATCACTGTCCGTAATAGGTACCCGATCCCACGGATTGATGACCTCCTAGACCAACTAAAGGGGGCGAAATATTTCAGCAAGATCGATCTGAAGTCAGGACATCACCAGGTACCAATTGAACCCTCAGATGTGTGGAAGACTGCCTTCAAATCCAAGGAGGGCCTCTTCGAATGGTTGGTCATGCCTTTCGGATTGACGAATGCTCCTGCAACCTTTATGAGGCTAATGGATGACATCTTGCGGCCATTCACCAAATCCTTTGTAGTAGTATACTTGGATGACATTCTGATCTTCAGCCAGAGTTGGGAAGAGCACCTCCACCACATCCGACAGGTTCTCCAAACACTGCGGCAACACAAGCTATGTGCCAATTTGGAGAAATGCACTTTTGGCATGACCGAGGTTCAATATCTGGGATACATCATTGATGAACAGGGGGTGCATGTCGATCCAGCCAAGGTCCAAGTCATTCGGGATTGGCCCTCTCCAACCACTCTAACAGAGCTCCGCAGCTTTCTAGGTCTTGCCAACTTCTACCGCAGGTTTGTGTTGGGATTTTCTCATATTTCTTGGCCCTTGAGTCAAGTCACGAAGGGCGGGGCGAAAGCAAAATTCTTTTGGTCTGAATCTCAACAGAAGGCATTCAGGGAGTTGAAGGATCACCTCTGCACGGCACCAGTGCTCGCGTTACCAGATTTACAACAACCATTTGAGGTCGAGACAGATGCGTCTGACTATGCTATCGGGGCAGTCCTTACTCAACATGGACATCCAGTGGCATATCACAGTGAAACACTTTCAGACACAGTCCGGAAGTACCCCACTTATGATAAAGAGATGTATTCCATTGTATAGGCCTGCCGACAATGGAAGCATTACATTTTGGGGAAGGAAACGGTCATCCACACAGACCACCGACCTCTGCAGTTCATACAGACCCAAGGGAAATTGCAGAATGATCGCCATCAGAAGTGGTCTACATACCTGCAACAGTTTCACTTGAATATCAAGTACAAAAAGGGCAGCACCAATAATGTTGCAGATTGCCTCAGTCGACCACCGATCATGGCGCTAACCACCGTGCTCAACTCTTGCGGGCACGAGACTTCTGATTGGCCACTTCTCTACAAAAGCGACCCAGAATTCGGCCACACATACCAGACACTCTTGGAGGGTCGGCAGGTTGCATATTTTCACCTCCAAGATGCCCTATTATGCCACCTCGGTCACCTTTGTGTTCCTTCAAGCAAGCGTGCCAAGATGATTTGGGAAGCACACTACAGTCGGGCTGCTGGGCATTTCGGGGTCGAGAAAACAGTGGCAGTACTGCAAAACTATTTCTATTGGCCGAATCTTCGACAGGATGTTGGGAAGTACATCCGATCATGTACTGCCTGTGCCATTGCCAAACCGACCATTAAGAAGCAAGGCCTCTATACCCCGTTGCCTACCCCTAGTCGACCTTGGGAATCCATCTCCATGGATTACATGTCAGGCCTTCCTTCCACTAAGCATGGAAATGACTGTGTTTTTGTGGTCGTCGACAGGTTCTCAAAGATGGCCATTATGATGGCCTGCAAGAAGAATATCACAGCAGAAGCCACTGCTAAACTCTTCTTTGAACGAGTGTGGGTGCACTTTGGGATCCCATAGTCTATCATCTCAGATCGGGACAGTCGGTTTCTCAGCACCTTTTGGTCCAGTCTCTGGTCAATGCTGGACACCAAACTCACGAAGTCCACAGCCTTCCATCCTCAAACTGATGGCCAGACAGAGGTAGTCAATAGGATGATTGTGCACATTCTGCGCATGTATAACTCAAAGCATCCACGCACATGGGACGAGAGCCTCCCCTACGTTCAGCATAGCTACAACCGAGCTCTTCACAGCTCCACTGGCCATAGCCCTTTTCAGGTGGGTTTGGGATTCCAGCCACTATGCCCCATTGATGTGGCCATGCCACTTGCAGCTACTCACATGAATTCAGCTCATGTCCAGTCCGAAACAGATAAGGCCACCAGCTTCATTGAGCGCATCCAACATATTCGCCAGCAGGTCCATGACATTCTTGAGAAATCAAATGCCAAGTACAAGCAGCGACATGATCAACATCGGGTGCCACACAAGTTTCAGGTGGGCGACAAAGTCTGGTTGCATTTGCAAAAGGAACGCCTTACTGGAGCCTATCGGAAATTGAGACCACTCCGATATGGTCCTTACACCATTACTAAGGCTATGCGAGACAATGCATTTGAGCTCAGCATTCCCCCATTCCTTGGCCTGCACCCAGTATTCAATGTGGACCGCCTTCGGCCATACTTTCCACCATTGCTAGACACATCCGACATTGCAGAACAGCTCAAACCCACAGAATTAAATCCAGATTGCATGGAACAAGCTGCAACTGATCGGATCATGGACACACAGATCAAGAACACTCGCCAACAGAATATCCAACTGTATCGAGTTGTCAAAGCGGGCCAACTCCTTCAGCAGGGCAAGTGGCTCACCAGGGAACAAGTTCAGCAGAAGTTTCCTCATCTCATGGAGGAGCTCAACACAATGGGGACCATTGCTTCCTAAGGGGGGAGGAATGATCCAGGTGGATATTGGTGGCCACCTGCCAAGTCCACCTGGACCCCCACCATTGTCTTTCTCAGCATTTTCAGTTTCCTTAATTGTAGCACAACTTACTATTTTTAGCAGTTTTTCGGGTCCCGAACTTCCGGAGCCGTTTTGAGGCCCTAAACGACGTTTTTTGGGGAATCCGGGGGCAACACGATCCATGGACTAGTGTTGCTTGTTCCAACAATGATAGTGCTCGGATAGATCTTTCTAATGAGCTATTGTACGCATCAAACGGAGATCATATGCCAAAGTTACGACCCCGGGAAGTTGATGTACCAACTTAACCCCAAACGGGGCCCACAGTTTGGCGTTTCATCTCCTAGGGTTAGGTTTTGGAATGTTAAGGGTTTTTCCATTGTTTCTCAACAATAAATAGGCCTTCGAGCCTCATTGTAACACAGTTTAGAGGCATGTAGCCATCACATCTCTTCTCAGAGATAAGCTACCATCGCCCTAGCTAGTTTATTTCCATTTCTGTTTGTAAGCATATTTCAGTATTTTCCATTAATGAAATGAAGTATTATTTCCGCTGCATCTCTGTGTATATGGTTATCTATGTAATTTGCTGCGTTCCTGTTTAAATCTAGATCAAGTGCGAATAGCCTAACAACAACTAAGTAGAAGGGAATAGGAGATTTTCGACATTATCTGAGATAGCCGCTACCGGACTACGAGATCAGAACAGGTTAGACGATGCTTCCAACTATGCCATCTGGAAGGCAAGGATGTCCTTCCTTCTAGATGAATATGGCCTGAAGCCATATATTGATGCAGTGGTAGCAGTACCCCAGGATGCAGATCAGCTGAATGAGTACAAAAGGAAATTGCATGAGCAAAGGGATTGATCCTAGACCCCTTCCTCACCAGGATTCAGGAGATCTAGGATCAACTGTCAGTTGTTTGGGCAACACCTCAACCCACAAAGCTAGTACGATTGGCACTCAACTGTGTCTCAAAGGAGTGGTAAGTATTTGTCCAAAGTATCTTAGGTAGAGAAATCTTGCAAAGGTGGGACAGGATGTGGGCTGATTTGCAGCAGGAGGAGTTGAGACGAGACCTAGTGAAGAACTCCATCAATGGTAGCAACAGTGGATTGAAGTAGGTGAAGAAGGAGGAGAATGTGGCCCTCGCATCGAAGGGTCCTAGCCAGGGATAGGGGGAGCAGCGTAAGAAGAAGAAGGACCTGTCAAAGGTCAAGTGCTTCAGGTGTGGTGAGCTCGGTCACTACAATACCCAATGTCCTCTCAGGAAGGACAAGGAGGAGAAGTAGGACAAACAAGCAGCATCAACAGAGATTGATAGGCTTTCCTCTACGCTGGAGGAAGACTTTGCCATGTTTGCTGACATACCCCCAGGAGTGAAATGGGGAGATTTGGTTTTATAGCCCTAGAGTGCTAAAGATGGGCAGGATTCTTGAGGAGGTCCACCTCTTGAATCAATACCTTGCTACGGGAGCCCGCAATATTCAGTAGCAGGATGGATATTGCGGTAGATGCAGTCAGATACCAGATTGATAGATGCAGAGTCTAGTTGCAGCCAGATACTGGGGTGTGCAGTGTAGAGTCGGTAGCAGTGCAGGTGGTACAGTGGAGAGTGAGCAGTAGTGCAGATGCCTCAAGGACAACGCAGATACTAGCAGTGGTCAGAGACTCGTGTGAAAGATGCATCATACTGATCACAGTTGATTCAGTATTTAGGATGCTTTTAAGTTGCAGATTTTGCAGTTGCAGCAACAACATATGAAGAGGGAGTTGCAGTGCAGATGCAACGTTAGCAGCAGTTCAGTAGAGTCAGGAACAACACAGATGCAGCGTTGGCAGCAGTTCAGTAGAGTCAGCAACAACATAGATGTAGCGTATATCAAAGTTGCATAGTAGTTGGTGGTCAGCAACAGCCAGACATCAATAGCATGACAGGAGATGACGCAGAGACAAGGTGCTGCTACAGGTTGAGCAGTAGCACTAGAACACATTCCTCGCTAAGAGGGAGTGTTAATTTTTGTAGCATCAGATGTGTTCTAGCTACGAAATTTTGTGGAGATGCTACAATACAAGAGATTTCCAAAACCCAGAAATCGTTTATGGAAATTCCACCTAGAAATGACTTAATTAGATTATTAGTCAGTTTTTAAATATTTCCTAAGTCTAAACTTAGGGAATATGACTAATTAATCAGAATTAATTAAGTGTGAATGTTCTAGAAACTCACACAGATTGACTTCAAGTTAATCCTAGACATCAATTAAGATATAATCTGGTCCATTGAAGTCTCAATAGAGGATTATAAGAAGAAGTCGATGGGGCTTGGAGAAATCACTTGTACAGTTCGATTTCCTAAGTAGTAGGATTCAGTTGCTGGAGAGAGAGCCAGAGAAATCGAAGCAGTGAGAGAGGGGCAGGGACAGTGAAGTCAGAGGAAGGATTCTAGTTTAGGTGAGTGCATTTGCAGAGAGGCAAAAGAGCCATTGAGAAGTTGACGTTGGGGCGGCATAGTAGCTTATAGATGCAATTTCGATTCTGCTAGGGAGAAGCTGAGTTTTAGTGCCAGAAGCTGGGTAGAGGTTCCAGAGGCCAGGAGAGACATTTTCTCAGGCAACAACTAACTAGACGACTTGAGGAGAAGCTATTTCGAGCTGAGAGCAAAAGTGACTGCACTAGGGTGACGCAGTGACTGCGCAAAGCCAGTTTGGACAACTCAATTTGAGTTGAGGTCAGTGCTTGGATTTGCCTATGGAGTGAGGAAAATTCCTCACTAGATTTTCTTGCTAGTATTTCTCTGTAGGATTTCCAGTTTCGGCATCCAGTTGTACTCAGATTATTTCACTGCTGCATAATAATAAAACCCTCAACTGCTGCACCGATTTTCCAGGGTTGTGTTTTTCTGGGGACATTGGTCCAAAAATAACTGTCATTTTATGTGTGTGTGCTAGTATTTCTTCTGGCGTTTATTTCTTCCGCAGTTTATTTGTGTAGGTTGCAGTGTGATTGATTTAGTATTTGTTGTAGCAAATAATAAATAAATTGTAAAGAATTAATTTAACAATTAGGAGAATTATTTCTAGTTGCTGCAATAGGAACCAAGTTTCCGATTTTTCATACCCTTTGCCCACAGTGAGCAACGAAATTCCTTCGTTTCACCTTTGAGCTCTTTGATTGATCAACTGCGTTCTAATACCATGTGAAAATTCCAAACTTGGAATACTATCGGAGCAACTGGAAATTATTCTCCTAATTGTTAATTTTATTTAACAATTTATTTGTTGTTTGTTATGTTAAATATCGAATAAATCACACTGCAACCTACACAAATAAAACCACGGAAGAATAAACGCTGGAAGAAATGCTAGCACACACACATAAAAATAACACAATTATTTTTGGACAAAAGTGTGAAAAATTGGTAATCGAATTCCTACTGCAGCAAATTGATGGTGTTTCTCCTATTTATTAAATTACTTCAACAAATTACTTGCAGTTTTCTACGACAAATATTGAAATACATACACTGCAGCCTACACAAAATAAAATACTGCGGAAACTAAATACGACACATGAGAGTTATAAACACACACACACATCTACACAGTGGTTTTTGGGACAATGTCCTCGGAAAAACCCAACTCGGGGAAATCGATGTAGCAGCTGAGGGTTTTATTATTATGCAGTAGTTTTTTAGTACAAATCGTTGGATGCCCAAACTGGATATCCTATACAGAGAAAAACTGACAAAGATTTAGTGATAAAAATCTCGCACTGATTCGGGAGATCCAACATTGATTAGGGACAGGCTAGCTGGCCCCATGCTACATCTACGTCAATCCTACGCAGCTCTGTGTCACACTTGCTGGGATCTACGTCACTTCCTCTTCTGATCTCTTGTTGTCTGGAAATTCGACCCTCTGGCCCTCCCGTCTCACACCCTGACTTTTGGCACTAGATCTCAACTCTCCCAGCTGAATTTCGAACTCCCTCTGAAGCTCTGTGTTGCCTCTCTATGTGGCACTGCGCTGCCTCTCTGAACTGCTCTATGCCTTCTCTGCCTTGCACTCTCTGGATCTGGAAAACTCTCCTCCGGATTACTATCCTTGCCCCTCACTGCAAGAAGATCACTCGATCTCACTTCGGCAACACAACGCTGCTACTATTGAGAAATTCGATCTCTGATCTCTCATTTGATGTGTTCTCTAAGTGCCCATCAAACTCCTTCTTATAATCTCATATTGGAGCTCCAACGGCCAAGATTAAAAAAATAATCAAGGGCTAAGATTAACTGGGAGTTGATCCTCATCTTCTTCTAGAAGATTGACGCCTGATTTAACTAATACCCTTAAATTAACGAGATTTCCTAAGTTTAGACTTAGGGAACCATTTAAAAAGGTTAATTATTTTAATTAAATCATCTATAGGTGGAATTTTCCCAAACGATGGGTATTGGAGAATGCATGTGTCTTAGCCTCTCTGCAAAATCTCGAGGCAGGAGCACATCCGATGCTACAAAAATCAACACTCCCTCTTAGCGAGGAATGTGCTCTAGTGTTGCAATTTGTTGAAGCATCACTCTATCTCTACACCATCTCCTGCTGTGCTGTTGATGTCTGGTTCTACTGCCCACCAACAACTGTGCAACTCTGATATGAGTTGCATCTGTGCTGTTGCTGACCCTATTGAACTGCTGTCAACTACTGCATCTGCATTGCAACCCTCTCTCCATTTGTTGCTGCTGCAACTACAACGTCTGCAACAAAAAATCATCCAAAATATTGAACCAACTGTGATTAGTATGATGCATCCTTCATCTGAGTTCTGACTGCTGCTAGTCTTTGCGTTGTCACTGAAGCCTCTGTGCTGCCTCTCTCTGAATTGCTCTAGCTACTGCATCTGTCACTCTAGCACCTGAATGCACCAACTGACATTGTTCCATCATGCTACTACTGACTATGGGCTCCCATAGCAAGGTCTTGATCCAAGAGGTGGACTCCTTAAGGATCCTGCCCATCTTGTAGCTCTCTAGGGCTACAACTCCAGATCACCCCACCTCACCCCTGGAGGCATGGAGGCATCTCGGTGATCATGGCAAACTCTTCCTCCAATCCTGAGGACAACTTGTCGATCTCTGTGGATGTAGCTTGCTGATCCCGCTTCTCCTCCTTGTCCTTCTTTCTGAGAGGACACTGAGTGCTATAGTGGCCTAGCTCGCCACACCTGAAGCACTTGATCTTCGAAATATCTTTCTTTCTTTTGCGCTTCTCTTGCTTCCCCTTTGATGCAAGGGCCACATCCTCCTCTTCCTTCACCTGCTTCGTCCCACTGCTGCTACTGCCACTGATGGTGGCCTTTACCAGATCACGCCTCATTTCCTCTTATTGCAGATCAACCCACACACGTTCCCAATCTGGTAGTTTTTATTGCCTAGGATACTTTGGACGAAAACTTGCCAATCTTCAAAAACGATATTGAGCGCTAATCGTACAAACTCTAAGGGATGAGGCGCTAACCCTATTGAAGCCAGCTGGTCCCCGACATCTTGAAGCCTCGTAAGGAAGGCGTCTACTCGCTCCCCTTTCTGCATCTTCATGCATCTTAGCTTCTCCTCTAAGTACATATACTGCTGCTCGGAAGATCCTTCATATAGTGTAGTCAAGGCTTCCCACATCTGTTGGGCAGTATCCTTGTCGGCTATATGGGATACTACATGATCACGAACCCCATCGAGAATGATCCTCTTAGCCTTCGCCATCTCAACCTTGTACTTCTTGAGCGGATCTGCATCGGCAGGTACAACTACCACACTATCGACATAAGTTTTGAGATCATGCTCATCTAGAAGGCAGGAGATCCTAGCCTTCCAAATCACATAGTTGGAGGCTCAGTCCAACCGATCTTGATCTCTCAACCTAGCTGATGCCATTTGTCCTTAAAAAATTTGAACTGCTCCGTCTCCTCTGCGCAACTGCTGGCCAGCGATTCACACTCCCTTCTGGAGCGAGAAATCATGCACACAACTACTGTTGCTCTGCTTAGAAAATTCGAACTTCTTGGCTAGAAGTCCTCTGAGGAAGAAATTCCCTCAGTATGTGCTATTCTCTCCTTCTGACGCTATTCTGCCAGCAACTGCTGCAAAATAACTGCGTCCTAGCAGAAGATCTACTCTGCAAGAAAATTGCACTGTTCCCTTCTGCCTCTGGAAAGCTTTGATCTAGAGAATCGAATTTCTCTGTCGACTCACTTAGAGAAATCGATCTCACTCAAAACTTCGACCTCCTTGGCCCACAGACTGTGTTGCCTCTAGGGTTTCGAATTGTTGCCTTTGCAGTGATTCGAAAATCCTCCTTTCTTCTACTTTTGAGCTCTTCTACTTACGATCAGTGCTCTGATACCATGTGAAAAATCGGTGACCTGATTCCTTCTGCAACAAATTGATGGTATTTCTCCTACTTGTTAAATTACTTCAACAAATTGCTTGCAGTTTTCTACGACAAATATTGAAATACATATAATGCAGCGTACACAAAATAAAATACTGCGGAAACTAAATACGACACATGAGAGGAATAAACACACACACATCTACACAGTTGTTTTTGGACAATGTCCCCTGAAAAACCCAACTTGGGAAAACTGGTGCAACAATTAAGGGTTTTATTATTATGTAGTAGTTTTTGAATACAAATCGGTTGATGCCAAAATTGGCTATTCAATACAGAGAAAAACTGGCAAAGAGTTAGTGAGAAAACTATCACACTAATTCGGGAGATTCGTCACTGAATCGGGACAGGTTCTCTGGCCCCACACTGCTTCTGTGCAACTTCTGTGTCAATCCTACGCAGCTCTGTGTCACACTTGCTAGGCTTTGCATCACCTCCTTTTTTGATCTCCTGTTGTCTGGAAATTCGACCCTCTGGCCCTCCGGTCTCACACCCTGGCTTCTGGCACTAGATTTCCACTCTCCCAGCTGAATTTCAAAATCCCTCTAAAGCTTTGCGCTGCCTCTCTGCGTGGCACTGCGTTGCCTCTCTGAACTTCTCTATGCTTTCTTTGCCTTGCACTCTTTGGATTTAGAAAACTCTCCTCTGGACTACTATCCCTGCCCCTCACTGCAAGAAGATCACTCGATCTCACTCTGACAACACAACGCTGCTACTCTTGAGAAATTCGATCTCGGATCTCTCATTTGATGTGTTCTCCAAGTGCCCATTGAACTCCTTATAATCTCTCATTGGAGCTCCAATGACAAAGATTAAAACATAATCAAGGGCTAAGATTAACTAGGAGTTGATCCCCGTCTTCTTCTAGAAGATTCACACCTGATTTAATTAATACCCTTTAATTAACCATATTTCCTAAGTTTAGACTTAGGGAACCATTCAAAAAGGTTAATTATTTTAATTAATTCATATCTAGGTGGAATTTTCCCAAAAGATTTATGGGTATTGGAGAATGCATGTGTCTTAGCCTCTCTGCAAAATCTCGATGCAAGATCACATTTGATGCTACAGAAATCAACAAAAAGTCCTCAGAAAAACCCAACTTGGGAAAATCAGTGTGGCAGATGAGGGATTTAATATTATGCAGCAGTGAAAAATTTGAGTACAATCTGGATGCCTAAAAATGGAAATCCACAACAAAAAAATATGGGCAAAATACTGAAGGTAATTTCCCTTCTCCCACAAGCAATCTCTAGCACGAATTGCCTTCAGAAAACTGGCCATCCAAACCCTAGCGTGAGCCTCTTCTACGCTGCCTCTGCGCTATCTACCACACATGTGACTCGAAACTACCTTTGATGAAGTCATTCTGCCTCTAGCTGCTGAGGAAATTGTCTCTTCAACATTCTAGAACCTCTACCCGTCCTTCGGAACTGAGAACAATTTTTATCACCAGCAAATCAATCTGCGTTGCTAAAGCTACTCGCAGAGGTTATGCGCTACCTCTCTGGGATAACTCAACCCTCTTGCTACTGTCTCTCCAGATATGGAAATCTTTCCTCTGGACTCACTGTGCCTGCCCCTCTCACACTGCTTCAATCTCTAACTCTCTCTCTGGCAACTGACCGCTGCTACTCTGGAAATCGATTTGCTCAGAAATCGATCTGCTCAAGTGTATTCTCCATCACCACATCGAGGTCCTCTTATAATCCTCTATTGGAGCACCAACGACCAAGATTAAAACTTAATCAATGGCCAGGATCATCTCTGGATTGATTTGTGTGTGTTTCTAGATGATTCTCGCCTTGACGTAATTAATACTGATTAATTAACCATATTCCCTAAGTTTAGACTTACGAAATATTTAAAAACTGGTTAATAATCTAATTAAGTCATTTCTAGGCGGAATTTCGAGAAATGATTTCTGGGTTTTGGAGATCTCATGTATTCTAACTTCTCCACAAAATTTCAAGGTGTTATGAACCAACTCACAAAAAGATAGAAAAGATAGATCAACGACTTCAAAATTAGCCTCTTCGAGGAGGCAACCTCCTTTACATTCCACAAATGAACAATTATTGGATGATACAATTGACTAAACCACCTTTCTATATATAGGAGTCTAAGGGGTCACAATATAATCAAAGCCGACATAACAATAATAATATAAGGGCACAATAATAACAATAGTGGGCTTCTATGGGGCACACTAATAACAATATGAGGACAATAGGGGCACAATAATAACAATAAGGGCTACAATGACAATAGTAATGGGGGAATCACTAGTATTATAGGGAACTAACATGCCCCTTTCCTTCAAAAAAGTGTTGTCCTCAACACTTGAGTAGTTCTGGATGCTTTTGTATAAAATTGTCATCCTCTCATGTGGAATCTTCAGCGGGTAAGTTCTTCCACTTGATGAGATACATTGAAATTGATCAATTTCGTAGCTGTCGAGCTCTTGTTTCTGTGACTGCTTTAGGTTCCAATATGATTTTTCCTTCCACGTCAAGTTCTGGCAATATTGTTTGAACTGGGAGCTTGTCACCTATAACCTTCTTTAAACATGAAACACGGAAAACCGGGTGCACTCAAAAAGCTGCAGGAAGCTCCAATTTGTATGTCATAGTACCAATCTTTTGCAACACCTTGTATGGACCATAATACTTTGGTGATACTTTATTATCCTTCTTAGCTTTCTTGAGGGACATTTGTTTATATGGTTGTAACTGTAGGAATACCCAGTCACCTACATCAAAACTTCTTTCACTGCGATGTTCATCTGCCTGTTGTTTCATTCTATTCTGAGCCAAAGTGAGGTTATCCTTTAAGAGTTGGAGAACTTGTTGTTGATGCTCGATGTGATCTTCCAATGCTTGAACCTTAGAATTTTCTCTTAAATATGATGTAATGGATGGTGGATGATATCCATAAAGTGCCATAAATGGGGTCATTTTTGCTGTAGTATGGAAGGAAGTGTTATACCACCATTCAGCCAGAGGCAACCATTTGACCCATTGTGTCTGTTTATCAAAGACAACAACGAAGATATCCTTCCAAACATTTGTTTACTATCTCAGTTTGCCCATGAGATTGAGGATGATAAGATGAGCTATGAGTTAATTGAGTACCGAGACAAGAAAATAATTGTTATGTACCTAGGGGGGGTAATATGGGGTACCAAGGGAGGTACCCAAGGTAATAATGTAATAATGGGAGGGGCCATAGTAATAAATAAGGTGGTTAACCCATGTCATGTAAGGGACCACAAGTAGTTAATAATAATGTAAGGGGCCCATGGTATTAGTTGATGGTATGAGGAAACCATGGTAATGATACATGGTATTGTATGTATTAGGCCTATATAGAGGCTAGAGACTCCACATGGAGAGATATGAAGATGAAGAGTGAAGTATTATTGTATGAACAGGCATATGGCTTGTGGAGTGTTCTCCTTCCTTAAGGAGTGAATGTATGGTGTTGCCCTACCATAAGGGTTTTGAGATTAATAAAGAATTTCTATCTATTTCTCTCTTATTGTTTCTGGGTATATTTGCATTATCATATATTTTTGGATCAGATCTACAACAATTGGTATCAGAGCTACAACAAGTGGTATCGGAGCTATAACAAGTGGTATCAGAGCTACAACATGTTTAGGGGGGTGGAATGTTATGTACCTAGGGGGGATAATATGGGGTACCAAGGGAGGTACCCAAGGTAATAATGTAATAATGGGATGGGCAATAGTAATAAATAAGGTGGTTAACCCATGTCATGTAAGGGACCACAAGTAATTAATAATAATGTAATGGGCCCATGGTATTAGTTGATGGTATGAGGAAACCATGGTAATGATGCATGGTATTGTATGTATGAGGCCTATATAGAGGCTAGAGACTCCACATGGAGAGATATGAAGAGGAAGAGAAGTATTATTGTATGAACAGGCATATGGCTTGTGGAGTTTTCTCCTTCCTTAAGGAGTGAATGTATGGTGTTGCCCTACCTTAAGGGTTTGATCAATAAAGTGAATCATTTCTATCTATTTTGATCTTGTTCTTTCTTGGGTTTATTTCTATTATCATATCTTTTGGATTAGATCTACAACAAGTGGTATCAGAGCTACAACAATAATTCTGCCCGAAAATTTCTAGTGAAAATGGGATCTCTATCGCTTACAATAATCTTTGGGTTTCCATGTAGCTTTTGAATTATTTCCATAAATGCAGTAGAAACTGTACTAGCTTTAAATGGATGAGATAATGCAGAATGTGTATACTTGGTAAGTCTGTCAACTACCACCATGATGACACTCTTTCCTTCGGACTTGGGTAAACCTGTGATAAAATCCATTGAAACCTCCTCCCAATGTTGGCTTGGAATGGATAAACTTGTTATAGACCTGGGGTCTTAATTGTTTCAACTTTATTTTGTTGGCAAACCAAACATTCGGCCACAAACTTTTGAATATCCGATTTAAGGCCATCCCAAAAAAATTCCTTCTTAACCCTGTGGTAAGTTTTTAAAAATCCTGAGTGCCCTCCTAAGGGAGAAGTGTGCAATTCCATAAGAATATTTTGTTTGAGTTGGGAATTCTTACATAGGTATAAGCGATCTTTGTACCATAACGAATCATTTTTCCAGCTAAATGTATCAAATGTACTGAGATATTGTTGTAGCTTTTGAATGAGTGCCCACACTTTTTCGTCATTCTTCCATTCATCCCTTGCTTCGTTTATCCAATCTGGTTGGATAATAGAAATGGCGCAAAGCAATGTTTCCACATCCTCATCCTTTCTTAAGAGTGCATCTGCCACAACATTTTGCTTCCCTCTTTTGTAGATGATTTTAAAGTCATAACCCAACATCTTTGTGACCCATTTTTGCTGCTCTTCTGAAGATAATCTTTGTTCTAAAAATTATTTAAGACTATCATGATCCATTTTTACCTTGAAGTGTCTTCCCATTAGGTAGAGTCACCATTTCTTAAGTGCATGTAGTATTGCCAACATTTCCTTCTCATAAATAGCTTTGTGTAAATACTTTCCTTTGATTGGACGACTTTTGAAATCAATGGGCCTTTCTTCTTGCATTAAAACAACACCAATTCCATTTCTCAAGGCATCACATTCCACAATAAAGGTTTTTGTGAAGTCCGGCACAACTAAGACCGGTGCTTGGCACATTGCCTCTTTAAGATGTTCCAAGGCCTTTGTTGCTTCTGGAGTCCATGAAAATGCATCTCTCTTCAATAATGTTGTTAGAGGTGCTGCTATTCTCCCATAATTCTTCACAAACTTGAGATAATACCTTATTAATCCGAGAAATCCTCGCAGATGCTTTATGGATGTGGGGATTTTCCATTCCTTAATGGCTTTAATTTTGCTTGAGTCTACCTTAACACCTTCATGAGATACAATATGACCCAGATATTCCACCTCTTGTACCTCAAAGAAACATTTGGAGCATTTTGCATATAATTGTTTCTCCTCCAATAGTTTGAGCACCCTGTCAACATGTTGAACATGATCCTTCCAAGACTTGTTGTAGATTAGTATATCATCAAAACATACTAACACAAATTTTCTAAGGAAGGGTTTGAAAATGGAATTCATCAAACCTTGAAATGTAGAAGGTGCATTGGTAATGCCAAAAGGCATGACCAAAAATTCACCCTCATGAGTTCTAAATGTTGTTTTTAGAATGTCTTCAGTGTTCATTCTAATTTGATAATACCCTGAACGAAGATCCAATGGTGAAGTAAATTGATCCATGCAATTCATCCAATAATTCATCAATGTCAGGAATGGGAAATTTATCTTTAATAATGAGCTTGTTGAGCTCCCTATAATCCGGACACATGCGCCAGGATCCATCCTTCTTGTGCACCAAAATTACTGGAGTAGAGAAAGAACTTTGACTAGGTTGAATTATACAGTCTTTAGCATTTCTGCAACCATACGTTCAATTTCACTCTTTTGGTCATAGGGATATCTGTAAGGCCTGATGTTTGGAGGAACACTTCTTGGAATCAAATGAATAGCATGATCATGATCGCGAATGGGTGGGATGCCTTTGGGAGTTTCAAATACCTTGGAATGATTGTCCAAGATTGTTTGGAGATTTGGAGAAATAGATGATTTCGATGTCGGAACCTCTAGCGAACATAATTGTGCAATTACGCCTCATTATTCTTTCTTTAGAAGCTTTGTCATTCCGTTAACGCTGATTATTTTTCCCGGTTTCCCTGCGATACCCCTTAATTCAACTTCCTTTCCTTCCAAACAAAATTTCATGAAAAGTTCTTGAAAATTAAAAGCTATTGTACCCAAAGATTGTAGCCATTGGACTCCTAGTACAACATCAACACCACCCATTGGAATGGAAAGCATTGGGCTATTCAATACATATTCTCCCATGGATAACTTGATATTATGGCACTTTCTAGAGCAATTTATGTTTCCTCCACTTGCAACCATCACTTGCCACTCTGGTGCTGGATATAGGAAGCAATTCAATTCCTTGGCTATCTTACAATGAATAAAATTATGGGTACCGCTCGAATCAATCAACACTATTACCTTTTTCTTCTTGATATGTCCTTCTATTTTGATAGTTTGTGGAGTGGTAATTCCAGCCAATGCATTAAAAGATATGGTCGGATTCATTTCTTCTTTCTCTAGGGTTTTTTTCTGGTGTATGTCCTTTTCTTTTGATGTTTCTTGTTCCTTTTCTTCCTCCTCTTCAAAATCTATGTAAAATAATTTCTTCTTAGCACACTTATGACCTTTAGTGTATTTGCTATCACAACTGTAACAAAGCCCTTTTGCTTTTTTTCTTCCAATTGTTGTGGTGTCAACCTTGTAGGTTGTGGAAGGCTAGGGGAAAAAACACTTCCATCTTTATAGTTGTGAGTGGTAGGCTTCCTTGTTGCCATAATTTTGTTTTCCATTTTTCTTGCCAACTTGAATGCCTTCTCCAATGAATCAGGTTCCCAAAGACGAACCTCATGTTGGATGTTATCCTTTAAAGTCCCTATGAACACATCAATCCTATGCTCCTTTGGAATATTTTTTACCCTTATATTCAATTTTTGGAAGTCCTCAATGTGCTCTATCACTGAACGCTTTTGTTTGAGATTGATCAATTGGCTAAAAAATGTGTTTCTTTTTGTATCTTCATAATGTGCTATCATTTTCTTCCATTAAAATTGCCCAAGTGACAATTTGTTTACGAGAGAAAAGCCATCGATACCATACAAACTGATTTGGTTCCAAATATAAATTTGCAATGCGTACCTTTTGTGTGTTTTTCACATTATGGAGATCGAATTATTGCTCCATCTGTAGTATCCATGTTACGAGATCCTTGCCATCAAACTTCCTCATATCGATCTTTGGAACATGATGGGTCTTCAATCTAACGTTAGAGTCCATGAAATCACGATTAACATTTATTTTTTTCTCATCACGAGTTTCCTTTACTACCCTTTCACCATTAGTAAACATTTCTTGTAGCAACTTTGTCAAATCTGTTTTCAAATATTCCATTTTGCCTTCTATCTTAGCTTCCACGTCATTCATCTTAACTTTCACGCCTTTCTTTAAACCATCCATCTTAGCTTCCATGCTTTTCTTTAAACCATCCATCTTATCTTCCATGCCATCCATCTTAGCTTCCACGCCTTTCTTTAAACCATCCATATTAGCTTCTGTTACTTTTTGTGAGAGTTAATTTTGTTGCACTTGGTCTCGTAATTTTGATATATCATGTTACATTTCTTTCTCTTCTTCATGAGTCATGCTAGAGCTTTTAGGTTGCTTACTAGGTGTTTCCATTTTCTTTCTTTGGGGCATCAATTAATGATAATTATGCTTCACTATGCCCTTTGAATTCCTTCAAACTAATTTTTCAAACCAAACTTATGCAAAATTTTAAAAAAACTACACACCTTTTTTCACTTTGTAGGAGCTTGATATTGAATCTGATGTATCTCTAAAATTTCAGATCTCCAAGGTCTGAAATTACAAACTGTGGTAGCCCTATGAGTCCTCTTTCCAACGCCACTAGTATGATCGAAATTGGATTCTCCAAGAAAGAGTTATGCCCAATCTCCCAAGATGACATGATTATACACTTTTTCAGTAGAGAGAACTTGTACGAAGTGCCACGTATCACTGTTTCAACCTTCAGACCTGAAAATGATGCACAGAAAACTACAGTCCATCCTCTTTCTGTAACTTCTTACAAAATTTCAATCTGATACTCAGAGAGAAAGTTATGATGATTTTCCCAAGGTCACCTGTTTGGGATGTAATTCGGGAGCCTGCAAAAACCCTAATTTCCTTAGATCATATCTCCGAAAATATAGCGAGACAAGATCTGAAATTCGGACTCGAGGATCTTCGAGATTTCGGCTCAAATGGGTTTTTTTTAGCTTCTAAAACGTCTTGCAGAAAAAACGTTATAGCGAAACCCTAGAATCCAAAGCTTTGATACCAAATGTTATGAACCAACTCACAAAAAAATAGAAAAGATAGATCAATGACTTCAAATCAGCCTCTTCGAGTGGAAAACCTTCTTTACATTACACAAATGAACAATTATTGGATGATACAATTGACTAAACCTCCTTTCTATATATAGGAGTCTAAGGGATCACAATATAATCAAAGTCGACATAACAATATCGCGGCTGCTGCTGGTGCTTCTTCAATTGCTTCTGGGCGGGGCTTCTGGTCAGGGCAAGAACGACTTACAAGCTTGGCAGGCATTACACCTACCATAATATAAGGGCACAATAATAACAATAGTGGGCTTCTATGGGGCACAGTGATAACAATATGGGGACAATAGGGGCACAATAATAACATTAAGGGCTACAATGACAATAGTAATGGGGGAATCACTAGTATTATAGGGACCTAATCCGATGCTACAAAAAACTAACATTGTTTGACTTTAGCATAGAGCATCATGTTGTGTGTAGGGGGTGTGCTTTGGGAAAGTACACCAAGACACCTTTCCAGAGCAGTGACAACAGAGTTGCAGGTATCCTTGACTTGATTCAAATTTCATTCTTACGTATGTGGTCCTATTTCCCATGTTTCATTGAGTGGATATGAGTACTATGTGACATTCATTGATGACCACTCAAGGAGGACCTAGATTTACTTCCTGAAGACTAAGGATGAGTTCTTTCAGAGATTCCAAGAGTTTAAAGCTCTTGTGGAGAACCAGACAGGGAGGCAAATTAAGGTGTTGAGATCAGAGAATGGTAATGAGTATGCTTCCGCGAAGATGAGAGATTTTTGTGGGAGTGTTGGCATCAAGAGGGAGCTCATTGTGTAATGTCCCCATTTAAATTAATTTTGGTAAGAAAAATTTCCATTTTTGCAGTTTGGTGTTGGGAAATATTTTGGCATTTAAACTTAGGAAAAGTGGGTGGAAGGGGAGTCCCCACTTTCTTTTTGGAGAGATGGAGGCCACCAACATTAGAGAAAAGGAAAATTAAATTGGTAGTGGGATGTGGGGCCACCCAAAAAGGGGAATTCAAACCCCTTAGGAAAATTGAGCTAGGGAGAAGGAGGTTGAATTGGTGGGGCCCACAAGGAGAGAAAGGGGGCAGCAAAGATAAATAGGAGGATGCATGATTTTGGGGGCTTTTGACAATTTGAATTTTTTAATTAGAGTACTCTTCAGTTGCTTAACCAAGACTACCAGTTCTGCTTAGCACAAGGAGTTTACCAGGTGAAAATCTCAACTCTTTCTTCGGTGGACTTAGAATGCCACCCTACGAGAGATTTCCAGACTTAGTGGGTAGAGCTTTGCTCGAGTTCGTGGGGAAAATCAGCTCTAGTTTCAGTCAGTTTGAATTTCCAGGAGGACGCAGGGGCAAAAGTCGTTCCATTGAATTGAGGGATTTTTAAGGGGAATTTTGGCCAGCGAATTTAGGAGAAAGTTCACTAGGGCGGACCAACATTTGGGTTGAATTTCATAGCTGGAAATTGCTGCTCCTGTGAGAGCCAAATTCATCATTTTTAGGGCCTATGCAGAGGTGTTGTCGGACAGATTTCGTGGGGATGTATTCATCTCATTTGTGTTGGGTTTGGGAAGGAATTTCACACACATATTCTGGAGGAATTTTGAAGGGCCATTCTATAGCTAATTGAGGAGGGATTGGGACATATTCAGCAGTTATAGTTTGTGGGAGACACAGAATCTGTCAAGGAGGGTGTAGCACCAAATTTCTGGGTTTTGCTGGACTAGCCTCAAGGAGTCTACTCCTAATTTTGCAATTTTTTGGAGGAGTTTTGGTGCCCCAAACAATAGAATTATTTGGTAGCCAGTGGGGAGGAGTGAGCATGAATTTTCGGTCCCAGATAGTCGGTAGAATTTTCCCAAATCCTTTTTGGGTTTTTTTGAGTTTTTGGTGGAGAGCTCAAGATTAATCTGGCAGAATTTTTTTGAGCTCTTTTTGAGGCTCAATTAGACGTTTCTTCCATCCAGCAATTGCAGAATTTCCAGGGTCAGCGCAGAACATTGAGGAGAAGCATTTCCTTTGCATCCGGGTAGCATTTTCTCACCTCATATTGTCTAGCTTGCTTTGGCAAACCCAGCTGCACACATTTCATGCATTGTACTCTTCTCCATATATAATAAAATGGCTGAATTTTGGTGCAGTTTTGGTGTAAATTGTGGGTGTTTAATTGTTGTTTAGATATTTCTGTGTTGTATGTGTATTTTGATTTTTCTATCATTGTTATTTCCTTTTTGGAATTTTACACATTGTGCCTTACAATCCTCAAAAGAATGGGGTGGCAGAGAGGAAGAACAAGACTATTGTGGGTGCTTCTAGAGCGATGTTGCATTTAGAGTTTACCTTTCTTCTTGTGGGCCTAGGTGTGTAATGTTGTTGTATATTTGTAGAACAGGAGCCCGCACGGAGCCTTGGGGAGTAATACTTCTGAATAGGTGTATACCAGCAAGAAGCTGGAAGTTGGACATATCAGGATATTTGGGTGCCTTACATATCCACATGTCCTTGAAGAGAAGAGGACGAAGTTGGAACCCACTACAGAGAGGGGTATTCTAGTGGGTTACAGTGAGACCAACAGAGCCTACCGTATATATCTTCCTGCACAGAGGAAGATTGTCCTGAGGAGGGATGTGACATTTGAGGAGGAGAGGGCTTCGAGGAGGTCTCGGGAGGTTGATCAGGTAAAGTAGCAAGCTCCTCAATAAGAGGTCACACTACAAGTTTCAGTTGCATCAAGTGGTAGAACAGAATCAAGAGGTTCACCTTCTTCAGGGGTGACAGGTTCACAGAGTATAGGATCACCTGGTGCAGGTTCATCAGGCATAGTATCTCAGAGTTCAGGTTCTCCATTGGTTATTTTAGAGCCTTCCTCGCCAGGAGGAGAGGCACCAGTTGAGGATTTTCCCATACCACGACAGGAGAATACTGCAAGGAAGAGGAATCCAAGATGGCTTCGGGAGACCCTAAAGGAGTCTCAAGAGGAAGTGGGGAGACTTAAGTGGTCAGTGAGGGAGAGAAGACCACCAGAGAGGTTGGGTGGCTTTGTGGTAGGTGTTGTAGAGACAGAGCCAACTAGTTTTGAGGAGGCTGCTAGACAGCAGATCTGGAGGGATGGCATGGTGGAGGAGTATGCCTCTATCATGAAGAATGATGTCTGGGAGGTAGTGCAACGTCTTGATGGGAATTCAGTTGTGACTTCCAGGTGGCTTTACAAGATCAAGCATGTTGCGGATGGCAGCATGGAGAAGTTCAAAGCTCAGTTTGTGGTGCGGGGGTTCTCATAGGTAGAGGGAGTTGACTATGAGGAGACTGTTGGAAATACTGAGAGGGGGGTGAATCAATATTTATTTTCAATTGTTATTTTTACCTATTAGATCACTTATAATTAGAACACAAAATGAACAATAAGAATAAATACTTTTATAAACTTCTTTACAATAAATCCAATACAATATAGTGTAGAGCTCCAACCCTAGATGAAGACACCAATCTTCAATCTCCAAGGTTCCAACCTATATTTTTCCAAGCACAAACTTGGGCTTACCAAGGCTCCAACCTTGTCACTTTGAGGCATCAACCTCTAGGGCTCCAACCCTATCCCTAGTATAGGCTCCAACCTGGTCTCTTGAGGACTCCTATCCTCTAGGGATCCAACCCTATCTTCCAAGGCACCAACCTTGTCTCTATGAGGCTCCAACCCTCAGCTTCAATTCGTTAAGATAAGTTTAATGATTCTTAATGGCTCCCAATATCTTCTTCAATGAGCCCTTTCAATCTCTTCAACAATATCTTCTTCAAATCACTTCATCATTGACAACCTTTTCTTCTCATGAAGGTGTCACCACTACTCTTCATGGTACCCAAACAAAATCTCCAAGGTCACTCCATGAGGGCTTCAATCAAGGTCTCTGATGATCTCCACAAATCTTTAATAGGTTGCTTCACAAAGTTATTTAATACTACAACTATCTAGCCTGCTCCAAAGAATTGATATGCACACCAAACTCCAAAATATCTTCAACAATACTAGAGATGCTTCCAACTTCTTAAGTCATCAATGCTCCTTCAACAAGACTTAACAAAGCCTTCAAAAGGGTGTACAATATTTTCAATCACTACTTAAATATGATGCCCAAAACCACTGTAACAATTCTGTCCTCCAAACAGGTCCAAGACTTCTTTAATCAATTGAGCTACCACAGGAAGAACATCCACACACCGAGCTATAATGTCTCCTTAGCAATCCTGACTACTGCAATAGTAACAGTCCTCTTGTTGTAGGGAAAAGTATCCGATTCGGATGACCCTATCCCACTCTAAGGGTGATAGTACCTCAGCAACAACTGTAAAGAAAACTACTTAAGGTTTACTTCTTTACGAAAGAAAGAGAGAATGAAGAAAAGCACTAACCGTTGCCTTGCGCTTAATGTCGAATCCAAACTCTTCTCTTTGCTGCTTGCTCCCAGCTCCTTGCTCTTTTGCTGGCCCAGCTACAATGAGATCCTGAAAAATAACAAAGAAGGAAACTACAAGAAGCATGCAATCATAACTGATTCAAGGATTAGCATAAATCAAATATACAATTATCACAATATATCATTGAAACAAGTGCATATAGAAGAACCTCAATAGCTTTTATTAATAGAAGAAGTAAAGTTCTGAGAAGGTTACAACCATTGAAGGCCCCAATCCAGCAACACCTCCCAGCAGAAAGAATTTCTCCTCTTCACCTCCTTCAAGCAATCACCCAATAGTTCTATAGTGAAACCAACAGCATATCATTACTTTGCACAAAATTCCAGCCTCCTGAGCTCATAGGAGAGAGATCAATATATAGATGAATTGAGAAAGGATGAGTCAGCTTGCAACTGATGTGTAGCTGCCTTGTGTCCTCTCTCTCTTCAGTTGATCTTCAGTTCTTGAGTCCACTTGGAGAACCTTGCTTCCACTTGGAGAAACAGAGCCTCTGACTCATCACAAGGCGAAATCCCTGATCCAAGTGTCATTTTTGGAAGATTCCAGAGCAATGACTCAGTGTGCCACTTGTCCCATCTCGCTCAGCGCAGGTGGCCTTTGTTCTACCTGCTTTGCCAACGCAGGTACACCATGGAGGAGTTGAGTTTCAGCGCAGAAGCCTAGTGGAGCACCTGCTTTGATTTCAGGATTGCTTGTTTTTTAGTGTTTTCAGGTGGAGAACTGATCTGAGAGCTGTTGGTTTGCTGACCTTGTTCCTCTAGGGGTAGGAACATCATGTTTAGGGACTTTGGATCCCTTGGATTATTGACAATTCATGCCTGATGCTGTAAGGCACAAAATTGTCTATAACAGATGCCCCCTAAAGTATGAGGTCGTTTATCGGGTGAAATGCTTTATTAGGAGGATCCGAAGTTCATTCAATCTGCTGAGAAGTGTCCTGTAATAAGATACAATACAATACATTATTTTTCATTCTTTTTCATGATCTAGCTGAGGCGGGCATTCCCATGCTCAGCTTTATAAATTCATTTTGGTACATAGCACAGACGATCGTCTGATGATAGACTGATAATTCTCTGCTGAAATTATCATCCTTTGAGAAGGATGATCATCTGCTGCAATGATGTACATATCAAATGTCTTTATATCCTGAATATATATCGCAGCCCGGATGGATGAAACTAGATCCGGGGTCTTCAATCTCTTCCGATCTTCACTCGATGTACAAGTCGATCCATGTGAGAATTTCTTGAAGTCGAACATGGAAAGACATCGCTTGATTACCGGTCAATGATGTAAACCGTTAACAAGCGCGAGAGGAATCACCGATAAGGATGATGACCCTCAAGGTACGGCAGTACAATTCACATGGTGGGAATAAAGGACTTGGCATCGACCACCATGCAAAATCTTCTGGTCGAAGGTCATTGATGTATACCTGTCGCCGGAAGTGAGAAACTTGCCATTGAGGCATGCAAGCTTCAAAGTACTGAAGGGGTTGTTCCTAGATCAACTCCTTGGATAATGAGCTGATGTCGACAAGGAGCGATCCGTCAAAGGAGGGCCTTAATGAATCCCACATCAGTGACACGGAACGGAGCTAGTGATTGTGATGAGGTGAAAACAAACTGTGATGTATGATTCAGGGTGGCGGTCATGAAATGGATGAAGGACAATGTATGGCAGTGGATGGGACACGGTTGACTCTTTGCAGAACAACATCTCTTGAACATATAACGACACTGATGTGATGGATTGGTAGCATTACCCCAAATGTGGATGGTGTGGCGAGGACCATGGTGATGAGACCGGTGAATGAAACAACCCAACCCGATGCGATACGGAGGACAAAGTGTCATGTTCAAGAGTGACTTGCTACCATCAAAGCTGTGAGGTTCTCCCAATTTTTCCCCAGTCATTGCTGACCAGTACCTCTTTATTTTTATCAAGCTTGAGGAGGATAACATATGCTTGTTCTATAACCTGCCCTTCGGGCAAGCCCATCGCTATGTTTTAACGAGCCTAGCGATAGGGAAACTCGTTCTCGTCTAAAGACAAGTTTGTCGCTATTTAACGAATTTAACGAGTCTAACGACAAGGATAACTCGGTCCTTTTCATTTTTAGAGAGTCTGAAAAGGTACATAAAGTCAACTCCAGAATTCCTTTTTCGTCATCTAATCCCTTAAGTCCGAAAAAGTATAAAACAATACAGAAGGGATGAATTTTCGATTGCTTTAACGAGCCGAACAAAACAAGCGCTCGATCTTTTTGTGCAATAATCCCTCAGGTCCAAAAAGATTAAAATCTAGAGGAGGGATAGCTCTTCCGGTCGTTTTAACGAGCTGGAAGGCCAAAACTCGGCAAACTTTTCATATTTTACGAGTCAGGAGAAAAGAGCTCAAAGAAGACTCGTCTTTTGAGGAACGAGTGATAAACAGGGATAGCAGCAGATTCCAGGTACAGGTTGGAATATTCCAATCACGGCAGTGTCACAAGGATGGCTAATTGAAATCACTCTTCGCAGCTGTTCCTCAAAATGGGTAAACAAACATATGGGGATGAACGATTGGCCAAATGAACGGATGGAGGTGAGACTGCAAGAACACGACCAAGGGCTTTAATATGGCTGTCAAAGGTTACATTTACCAAGGTTATTTACCGGTTCATTTTTTCTGGGTGAGCTTGAACTCTAGGGGAAGATTGCTCACAACTTATGTTTATTTTTTAACGAGCATGAACTATGTGCTAAAACTGCTCGGATGATGGATGCCCCCAGCATAATAATGCAGATGAGGCATATGCCCCTTAAACCTTAAGGGGCAGTTCATTTTTTAACGAGCTTGAATGCGACCAAACCTTGCTCAATTATACCAGTCATAATACAAGGAACGCCTCAGGTGAGGTAGTCATATTTAAGGAGCTATACCTCACTAGTTACTCCAATTTGGCAAGTTTTAACTTTTGCCCCACATCCTTTCTTTATGCAAGCTGGAAACGGCTAATCCTACGAGTTTAACGGGTTAGACCTACAGGTTTAAAGGGAGGACCTAAAAATTTAAAAAATAAATAGTCGTCCCGTGCTTGCACTCCAAAAGGTTTGCATGCCCCCAGGTATAAAGTATAATTTCGAGGCGCTGCCTCTTTCTTATTATCCGAAAAATGGTTCTATTTTCTGCCGCAAACTAAACTCTTTTTCCCGGCGATGTCTATTAGTAGGTTGCTAAGGATGGTGACTACTTGTTGCAGCAATTTCATCTCTTTCTTTGGAGGCTGCCCCTACTTATCCTTCAAAACATATGTTTTAATGGGTGAGGCTTGCCTTCAAAGATGGTGGCTACTTGCCGCCACAAATGGATCTCCTCCTTCAGGAGAGCCTACTTTTTAGACAAAGGGAGCGAGAAGCTGATTATCTCACTCACATAACTTTGACAAAAGAACTTTATCCTAGAACAACCCTCTTTTCCTTCCTTCGGATGGGGTACGGACTAGTCCCATTCTTCTGCGGAAATTAACTTTATACCCAAGGTTTCCTCTGCCCAAGGCAGGCCAGGGTGCATGCCCCCTGGGTCCCAGTTCTTTCTTTCCGAATCACTCGCACTCGTCGGGAAGTAGAACCGGGGGTGGAGGCATTCCTTGAGTGAATAAACCGTTAAGGGATGGTATTTGACTATTTGCGATGCGTGATCCTGGAAATGAAAGTTGGTCTACGAGCTTGACCATTCTTCCTTCGTGCGGAAAACACATAACTCTAAAGAGTGAGGACACTATCGCCTCCATGCAATATATATAGTCTCGTCCAAGGAGTAAGTTATACACCAAGGGTCCCTGGACGACCATGACGTTCATATGAACTGTCTTCCCCTTCAATGTAACGGGAACATTGGGGAGAATCCCTAACGGGCGACTGGTTCCTTTATCAAAACTTGATAGATTTCTCATCTCAGGTAAGAGCGCTGGGGAACCCAGTGCTTTCCAAGCAATAGAGGAAAGGATACTCACAGATGCCCCTTCATCAATGATAGTTCCAGCCATCACCATTCTATAGATTTGGACGATGATTCTGAATGGGATACTGGCTGGTAACTAGGGTCTGCCTAGTTGATTCCAATCAAAGGACACAACCAGGTTGCTTGGAGGTGGGACCGAATACACGGCCGGATACGACCCTGACGATGTTCCTTCCTGCGACAAAGGAATGGGCGCATTGCCCTGATGCTCATCAGAGTCTGTGTTGATGAAAAGAATATGGACGGTGTCATCCTTATTCTCTTCAGTGAGGGTGCCATTTAAAGATGAGTCTTCAATGACGGAGTCATTTGAGGATGAAACCTCTGAAGGAAGATCCGGGTCAACTGCCGTTTCGACCTTTAGACTTTCGTCTGGTCTGGATTCAGCAGGTTCATTCTCAATGACTGACACTTCAGCTGACCACTTGAGCGGGCCAGCTGGATTTTCGACTATCGAGGGATTAGGCACGAGTTTTTGGTATCCAGGAGTAAGTCGTAACGGTGATACCGGACGATCTTCCAAAACTCTCTTTACCTCATCTAAGAATGGACATCGGTGGATGGCGTGATCGCCTTCACACAACATACAGGGTGATCTTGGTCTCCCTTTTCGTCCTTCACTCTCGCTAGTTGACGGACTGCAATCAACATGACTACCAGAGGTTGATGCTACCGGATTGTGCAACCTGGGGGACCAGTCCCTTAGTATCCGGGGAATACAAGGACAATCACGATGGAAGTGGGTCCCTTTGCAAAGGACACATGGCGATTTAGGCCCGGTCGGTGCAGTGTGTGGATTTTTGTCAGATGTCTTTTGCTTGCCCCCAGTCGCCTTCGCCATAGGCCCCTTCTGCTTCTTTTCTCTCTTCTTCTTTTTCTTCTTCTCCATGGGAGGCTGACTTTTGCCGGCTCTACCTTGCAAAGATGAAGGATCAGAGGAAGAATTGTAAGAAGTGGAAGGCTGGTGGGTAGCTCTAGACTGGTCTGACTGTTGATTCGACTGCTCAGGATTAGTGGTGATCTGAACTACATTAGTTGAAAAGAGCCATACAGGGAGGCCAATTGTCAATCCTGGAAGTGACAATGTGGCCATATGAGGCGCACCAACATCTCCCCAAGAGGAGAAGGGATTGGGACTTCCACCAAGGTGACTTCCTTGGTTGGTGGGCTCCATACTTTTCAACTGAAAGGTCAACGTGGGAATAACAGGTGATTATGTTCCGATTAAAATAAATTTTATTAACGACGCTTTAGACACAACTTTGCTTTTTCATGTTTTAAGAGTCGAGAAAAAGCTAAAGATGACTCTAGTCTCCTTCGATGTTTTAACGAGCCCAAAGTGACAAATGCTCGGATGGACTTTTTCAGTTATAGAGTTTGAAAAAGGCCAAAAGAAACTTCTCTGGAGTTCTAGGCAGAGGGTGTGCCAAACTTTTCGCGAAACCACAGAATACGTTTTACGGTACGGGTGGTCGATCTTCGTGAATGCTGTGTTCACTGCATCGCGATCAGTAGGGCGGCCGACACGGCTTCCTATGGATAAAGGCTTTGTTCCTATAGGGGTCTCCCAATATATACGCGATGGTACGTGGGAGCACAAGTCCGTATTAGTGCCACCGACTCTCAGGAGGAATCACCCACCTTCGTAGAGATCGATAGTCACTATGTTTAACGACGCCAGAACACGTCTCTACCTAGACCTCTATGTGTTTGCGTTATGTTACAAAGCGTTGTTATGTAAATTGAATTTATTTTAATGTTGATCTTGTTTAGCAGTTTGCCTTTAAGGATCACCACGAGATGTATGTAACAAATTCCTGAATGCAGTCTAAGATGAGAAGCAAACTTTTCAATCTTTCAACTTTGAAAATCTTAACTACTGAGGGAAAAGAAAGGCAAATCTTTTCACACAGATCATAGAGCACACACTAATGCAATTTTTCCTAAATCAGCATGCAAACAGTCAAATGCAAAATGCACAATGCATGTATTTTCTTTTCCCTTTCTTAATGTTGATGTATTACAAAAAGAAAGTTGTTATATAACTTTGATTTCGATTTCAAGCGAAAGTAAACAAGCTAGTCCAAAATCAAAAGACACCTTAAGATTTACTTGTTTAAACACTGGAAATGCATGAAATCAAACCATAATGACGAAAGTAAAAAGACTAATCAGCTATGGACAGCAAACAAGCTAACTCTTTAGACCAGCAAAATGCCTAACACAGGTTCAGATCTAAGAGGCCAAAGCAAGACTAGTTTACTCTTCGTTATGGGAAATTGTAAATGAAGTAAGAAATACAAAAGAACAAGTACAATTTTGTTATATAACAGAGGTGGAATGATGGCAAGTAAGGTTGGTTTCAGAATAGGTACAACACTGACAACTAGCAGCAAAATCTATGGTGAAAACAGGCAAGAAAAAGGGAGGAAACCCCAACTGCACAAGGCAAAATTGGGCCAACGCAGGTGCTGCACAGCCAGTCTGGCTCTCAGCGCAGGTAGCCCCTTCGGGACCTGCGTTGCAAAGCAGGTAGCCTGTGTACTACCTGCTTTGGAAAACGAAAGTTGCGTTTTCTCAGTTTCCGGGTCACAATTTTCTCAAAAATTCACAGTTTTTGCTCAAATCAGAAGCTATCAGTCAAGCACACACTAAGGGATGACAAGGAAGATGAAAAGTTATCACTAAGAGCTTACAAGGATCCTTTTAGATCAGCTCTTCAAATCATGAACATGCTCAGAAATGAGCTAGAGTAGCTGCCCTCTACTTTGCTTTTGATATAGTCAAAAGCTTTTCGATTTGGTACTCTTTTGTTCAGGAATTGAATAGCAAAATACTACAAACAATCAAACAGATACGATCCCCAGTGGAGTCGCCAGTTTGTTGTAGGGAAAAGTATCCGATTCGGACGACCCTATCCCACTCTAAGGGTGATAGTACCTCAGCAACAACTGTAAAGAAAACTACTTAAGGTTTACTTCTTTACGAAAGCAAGAGAGAATGAAGAAAAGCACTAACTGTTGCCTTGCGCTTAATGTCGAATCCAAACTCTTCTCTTTGCTGCTTGCTCCCAGCTCCTTGCTCTTTTGCTGGCCCAGCTACAATGAGATCCTGCAAAATAACAAAGAAGGAAACTACAAGAAGCATGCAATCATAACTGATTCAAGGATTAGCATAAATCAAATATACAATTATCACAATATATCATTGAAACAAGTGCATATAGAAGAACCTCAATAGCTTTTATTAATAGAAGAAGTAAAGTTCTGAAAAGGTTACAACCATTGAAGGCCCCAATCCAGCAACACCTCCCAGCAGAAAGAATTTCTCCTCTTCACCTCCTTCAAGCAATCACCCAATAGTTCTATAGTGAAACCAACAGCATATCATTACTTTGCACAAAATTCCAGCCTCCTGAGCTCATAGGAGAGAGCTCAATATATAGATGAATTGAGAAAGGATGAGTCAGCTTGCAACTGATGTGTAGCTGCCTTGTGTCCTCTCTCTCTTCAGTTGATCTTCAGTTCTTGAGTCCACTTGGAGAACCTTGCTTCCACTTGGAGAAACAGAGCCTCTGACTCATCACAAGGCTAAATCCCTGATCCAAGTGTCATTTTTGGAAGATTCCAGAGCAATGACTCAGTGTGCCACTTGTCCCATCTCGCTCAGCGCAGGTGGCCTTTGTTCTACCTGCTTTGCAACGCAGGTACACCATGGAGGAGTTGAGTTTCAGCGCAGAAGCCTAGTGGAGCACCTGCTTTGATTTCAGGATTGCTTGTTTTTGAGTGTTTTCAGGTGGAGAACTGATCTGAGAGCTGTTGGTTTGCTGACCTTGTTCCTCTAGGGGTAGGAACATCATGTTTAGGGACTTTGGATCCCTTGGATTATTGACAATTCATGCCTGATGCTGTAAGGCACAAAATTGTCTATAACACCTCTGCAAGCTACAAAGCAAGGCTCCTCTAAGTGACTGTCTCACTGATCCGAGTCTTTATTGCTGGCCTGAGAATCTGAGCTACAAAGATAATCCACAACACTAAAGTATGTTACAGTGGGTTGAACACAGTCACTGTGAGCCACTGAAAAAAGATAGCATAGGTTCGAAGATGATCTGAGGCACAAAGATACTCCAAGTTTGAGTTAACAGTTTTGTGGAGAGTGCACCGTGTCAATAGGTCCGAGGGTAATCCGCTATAGAGAGTACAAGTCTGAGGGAAATCCAATATAGAGAATACACATCCAAGTTGTTTATAGTAGACCTGTTATCACCCCAAGAAACTCACCTAGGTTGTATATCAATGATGCTCGGGAACATTACAAACTCAACAAAAATGTTGGAAAAATGGTGGATGAATGAAATAAATGCCGCATATTCAAGCCAGATAATCACTTCTACTATGATTGACCCCAGACATGGGTGAACACCCCCAGACTACAAGGCTTTAGACCACCAATTACTCACAGTTTAAGGAAAATGTGATGATGGAGAATATTGATCACACCAGCAGATGCACAGGACCCTGTGATGGCCAGCTGCAACCAGTTTATAGGTCTGTAAAATTTGTTTTCCAATACACAGACAGGATGTAGCTCTCTGGCATTAAAACAACAGAAACCTACAAACAAATTCAATGATGCAATGCTAAATCCTAACACAGAGGTGGGATGACAGCCCCTCTAATGCTAAACATTAACAACACATGAATAAATGCAAACAGGCACAACTTGGAACAAGAAGAAGAAGTGGAAAGTGAGCAATCAATAGCAAAAGAAGCTTGTATTAGCTAGAAATGAAGACCAGAAGCTGTAGGTCTCATAATAGTTACAGTCTCCAGAAGTTGAAGCTTACAACAGAATAACACTCATCAACCTGATTACATCGTTTTTCTCGGTATATATAGAATCTGCTTACAAAATTACTCTGCTAGGCTATGCGTGGAGGTGTCTTAATTGACTACCAACCGCATTTACAGTTAGATATGGGTCCTCTGTTACAATCTGAATGTTTTTAATGAACAAAATGGCTCTTTTTGTACTCTGGTGTACTCCTTTAATAGGTGAAGTATTATCTGCCTGACTTTCAATTAACTGTTGCAGTCATTTATCTGCTCAAGGTGGTCCTTTTTCCTTCAGAGGTACATTGCATTGAATACAATAGCTGAGGGCTTTAATGCGCAGGTTGTTGGTTCGTGGCTTCCCTCCTTCTCTGCGTGCATAACTCACGCCGAAAACACTTTAAAATACCTTGAAAATGAACAAGAGCCGAGATGAAACACTAGCCGTTGGATGAATTACGCGAACGATCGAGATCTGCTAGCGGGAGGCAAAGACACCACCGGGACAGTATCAACCATCGGATCGCTCAAATGAACGACGCCGATTGGATTGCGGAGGCCATTGGGGAGGACCGAGGATGGATGAACAATGGCCGTCGGATCGCTGTTGGGCAGATATGATGGCTGACAGGAGCGTAAGATGCGAGGGAGTTAACTAGCGGGGAGGTGGTTCCCCACACCGCTTTCGGGCTATGGTGGTCTACGTACAGGGCGGTGCAATACAATGGAATGGTGACGAGTAGCAGACAGGACGGCAGGGAAAACCACTCTCCCGTAGGCTATCGGTCGGGTAGTTGACGGGGTAAGGCCTTGCGAACATCGTTGGATGATGAGACGGGTTCATCGAACGACCGAGAATGAACGCACATATTTAGGGCTGATGTGACAGGCGAGGGGCGGGCCCCAGCTTTATTAAAGCTTAAGGTTAAGTATTATATTATATGCGCGATTATGAAATCCAAGGTTAAGACTTAAGTGCTCAGGAAATGAACGAATAATGGGTTTATATAAGTTTAAACGAATTAAAACAAAAATACCCCAAAGTCGTGAAAAAGGTTTATCGGGGGTTTATAGGTTAACAGGGGTTTGAAGGGTTATCGGGTTTTGTGAAGAGATTAAGTAGGAAACAAAGGAATGGGGAACCATAAACATGCAAGCGGAATTTGAGTAAATATGGGTTTACACAAGGTTCAAGGAGAAAATAGAGATTAAGGGGTAATGAGGGAGAATCAGGAGAATGAATGATGAAGAAGAAATCAACTGTTGCAAACCTCCTGAAAGCATAACCAGCACTACCGAACCTGCTTTTTTCCCATCAAATGTTGCAGATTGTAGAAGAGCTAACACTGGCTCCTTCTGGGGATGAGATCCTCCCTGTGAGGTCTCAAGAACCTGTAGATCAATGCCTTTCCAGCTGAAAACAGACGAGCCAAAATTCCTAGTGTTCCATTGGGCATGGAGTCCACTGTGCCTGCACAAAACTAGTAAAAACAAAATATTTATAGCCTTTAAGTCCAACAGACCTTAAACAACATAAACTCTCAAAAACCACCCATTGACTGGGCCATCTAAAATTGTCTCTCCTCCCATACTTTTCAGTGTGAAGGTGTTGTTCCTTTGAACCTGTGAAATGACGAAAGGCCTTATCCAAAAAGCATCAAATTTCCCATGATTGCCTTTCTTCTCCTTTAGTGCATCCTATTTCAAAACCAAGTCACCAATCTGAAAATTATTTGTTTTTGCCTTCTTATCAAAGGCTTCCTTGACCTTTCTTTGATGTGCTGCAGCTTTATGATGGATTGATATTCTTTATGATGGATTGATATTCTTCCTGCATAGATTTCTTCCAAACCTCTTCTTGCTCAACTTCCTGGAATGTAGATGGTTAGAATTCAATCAACTTTGTCATATATGCAAGATAACCAAAATACCTTTTCGGTTTCTTACTTTCCCTAGAGGACCCTTTCGCAGCTTCATGTCCTTCAACATCTTCTAATGTAGCACTCAACCAATTTAGCCTCTTGTGATTGGGACAACCACTGATTGAATAGGCTCACTTGGTCCTTTTTCTTCATCATTTGCAATAGAGTTCTCATGAACTTCATCTTCTTCAAATACGGGAACTTCTTCGTCATCATAATCAATAGGAATATCCTTTGATTTCTTGTAAGCTTGATTCTCATCAAATATGACATCCCTACTTATTTCAATGTATATTCCCTCCTTTATGTAGATTCTATATGCTTTTGAGGAAAGACTATAACCAACTAATATTCCTTGTTGCTCGTCGAGTCCAACCTCTTTTTCTTGTCTTTCTAAACATGGACATATGTTCGACTTTAAATATGCGTAAATGATCCACACACGGCTTCTTTCCAGTGAATACTTCTTCAGGTGTAGTATTATCAAGACTCTTATGAGGACTTCTAATTTTAACATATGCAAGAGTCATCGTCGCTTCACCCCATAAGAACTTCGGTATATCTTGATCAAGGAGCATAGTTTGAATGCCTTCTTCAATTGACCTATTCTTTCTTTCAACCAATCCATTTTGTTCGGGATAGTAGGGAACAATGAGCTCCTTTTTAATGCCTGCATCCTTACAATACACAATTAATTCTTTAGAGGTGTATTTCCCACCATTTTCAGACCTTAGAGTTTTTATCTTCTTTTCGGTTAGGGTTTCCGCCTCAGCCCTAAACGCTTTGAACTTATCAAATACTTCATATTTAGTTTTGAGTAGGTAGAGCCATGTATTCCTTGAATGGACATCAATGAATGTTACATAGTAGAGATGACCTCCAAGTGTCTTTTCAGACATAGGGCCGCGTAAATCATAATGGATGAGATCTAATATTTCTTTAGATCTAGATTCACTATGATGAAATGGATTTCTAGTATGCTTCCCCATAGAACATCCCTTGCACACACCTTCATGATCTAACTTCATATCAGGAATACCATGAACCAATTGACTAAGAGTATGGATGACCCTATAATGAATATGGCAATACCTTCGATGCTATAGTTCAATGTGACTTATTTCCATATGAACCACAACTTGAGGAGATGGAGTGATAACCCAATAAAGACTTCCTTCACGAACTCCAATAAGCCTAGTTTTTTCAATACTAGAGTTCTTTCCCCAAACCAATACTTTTCCATCAACAAAAGCAATCCTTTCCCCTTTATCTTCTAAATAAGAAATAGAAAGTAAACTCTTTTTCAAACCTGGAACATAGAGAATGTTGTTGAGATGTAGCTTTGATCCATTGTCCAATTTTAATGATGTAGATCCCAGGCCTCTAACAACATAACTTTTGTTGTCACCCAATTCTACTGCATGAGAGGACAACTCCTTTAATTGTGTGTGTATTTGTCTACTTTACCCTATCATATGTCTCGATGCTCCACTATCAATGATCCATGCATTGTCATCAGTAAGAGATATTGTAAGGGCAACCAAGAATCCATGACTCTTGACTTTGTTGAATAGGTAGTAGATGATCTTCTTGATCCATCTTCGAGCAAAGTTGAAAACCAAACTTATGCAGTTCACCAAAGAGGGAGAATTCATGCCAACAAAGTGATATTCGACTTCCCTTGACCTTACCTTTGATACCATGATGGAAAATCAAGGACATTATATTAGGGTTTGATTCTCATTTCTTGATAATTACTTGTGGGTGTGTTGGCTTCTTTTATTTCTTTATTATATTATCTTTGATCAAGAAATTATACATATATGAAGATCACAAAACAAGAGTCACAAGATATAGGCACATGTCAGGGAAAAACTCCACTCGAGGGGAAAACCCAGTCAAGATAATTCTTCACCCTAGACCAAGACCAAAATTTCCCACCACACCATGTCAACCTCCAAGATCTTTGACCCCTTCCAAAAATTTTGATTAGGCAACAACTTCCATAAACATGCAACTCATGGTAGCAACAAAACCCTAGGAGACTTCGATCTCCCAAACCAGACCACGAAACAGAGAGAGAGAGACATCAAAAGCTTGTTTTCCTTCTCTAGATATTCCCCCAAACTCACACTCCTTTTCTCCTTTTGGAAGTATAATTTGCACTTCCCATCTCTTCTAGAGATATCAAATTGCTTGAGAGAGTGAGTGCTCCAAATGACTTCAACCTCCTTCAATATATAGGCTTCTTGTGGGTCGAATGTGGGTCTTTAGGCCGACTTGATCTTCCTCAGGCCGACATGATGTGGACACAATTCATATTTGACTTGATACAAAACACTTTTACATGATCAAAAAACCCAAGAAGGGTATCTTCAAATGTATAATGACTCTGTAAACTCAATATTAATTGTAGGAGTCCATAATGGGGAATTTGACTAATGTAATGATGACCCAAGCATGAAACCCATGCTTTAAGTCATTGTTACAATAATAATAAAAAAATCTTTATTCTTTTGACAAGTAAATTTACATAATGAATCAAGTACATTATTGAAGACCGAACATATTTACTTTTTCCAACAGAAGGAGTCATCCAAAACATGACCAAGTCATCCAAATTAAATCCATATTCCAAACATTGTAAAAAATAATTTGTTGGCAAAGTTTGTAGTCAACAATCAATTTGAACACAAAAGGCCTTGTAGAAATTTTGAATAATTTAACACATATTCAATGGAGATTATCCTGATCATGTACTAATGCGGAAAACATACACAATACATAAGCTCCTCTACGTTGATCAAGAATATAGCAGCATCAATAACAATAAAACATCAAGAGCATTCACACATTAACACAGTATGTATCACGGGGAAAGCATCTCGCTAAAAACCCCACACTATCTGTATATTAATGATTGAGTCATGTAACATTACACATCATAATACTTCTCACAAGTATCTCCACCTCTGTTACACACAATACAACTCAGATCTGATCTCCAAATCTCTTCCACTGCTTGCCTGCCTCCACTGCTCAATACCTGCTCAAGAACTGATGAGAATTGCTTCCCAAACTCGATTTTCACCTGCAAAATAGTCACTCACTCTTTGTGGACGTGAGCAAAGGCTAAAATGCGGGCCAAATACGTGAGCAAACTCATTGGCATACTCAATCCCTTGATTGTGCAAGATCTGGTGCACAACTATAGTCACAACTGATAGCAATCTGATTCTCTACCACCTGTCCCTGTTGAACTGAACATGCACTGACATGCAACTGAGTTAACTGATGTATTCTTTAGTTGTATTATGAGTTAATAATTAGTTTAACAACTCATCATTAGTCTATCTGCAGTTAGACTAACTACAACCAGTTTAACTAAGTTAAACTGAACACAACTCCATCAACTGTACCTCCAGTCCACTAAACTCAACTCACTTGAGTTCTAACTGAAGTCATGCATGCAACAACTCAACTGACTCATAAGAAAAACGAATTTCCTTCTGACAGCTGCATGTGCCACTTCCGTAGCTCAAACTGAAGTGCTCCAAGAGAATAAGATTAAGTTTATAGTCCAAATATTATTGTGAGATAATAATATTTGACTTTTCTATTTTTGACAGCCAGTCTAAAAATAGACTTGATCACTCACACTGTGATCACTCACACTTTCACCAAAAATAGAAGTCCATCTATTTTTCCCAACTTGATCAATCATCCATAAACATAGACATGATCCATATGTCTAAAAATAGACATAGTCTAAAAATAGACTTGCGCCAAAAATAGCCTGCGGGCCCACTTAGTGAAGGCGACTCTTTTCACTAAGCTCCATCATCTTGTTGCAATCTCAACACTCCCTCTCGACAAGATATGGATTATCAGCAACCCCTATCCTGCCTCGGTGGTACTCGAATTTGCTCCTGGTGAGAGCCTTCGTCAGAATATCAGCATCCTGATCCTCCGTTGGAATGTACGAAAGTAACATGATCCTCCGCTGCACACAATCTCTGATATGATGGTACCTGATGTGCTTGGACCCGAAAAACCCGACCAAGATCATCCTCATCCACACAGATCTCTGCTTCCTGCTGTACCAAGAAACTACTATCGATCCGATACTGAAGACCCCTCCTGATGTGCTCTTTCTGTCCGTTGGGCTCCCTACCCACTCTGCATCCTCCTGCCTGTACCAAGATCCATATCCCGATGTGCCTCTCAAGTGGCTCAATACATGCTTGCCCGCCTTCCAGAAGAGCTTGGTAGGTTTAACCATAGCTTGTGAAAGCTGGTTAACTGCATAGCATATATCAGGTCGTGTATTGACCAAATACATCAGCGACCCCACCAACTGTCGATAAACAGTGGCATCCACTTCTTCTCCCGAAGTGGCATCCTCCTTCCTCCAACCTCCAGGAAGAGGAGTATCAACAGGCTTGCAGCCATGCATGTTGAACTTCTCCAGTATCTCCCGAGCATACTTGCCCTGAGAAACAAACAGTCCACCACTGCGCTGCCATATTTCCAATCCTAGGAAATAGTGAAGGAGGCCCAAATCCTTCATCTCAAACTCTGTAGCAAGATCCTTCTTGCATGACAGTATCAACAGCTCATCACCCGTTAGAATCAAATCATCAACATACAGTACAATGATAAGCAACTTACCCTCCACCACAATTTGGTATAGGTTCGGATCCGCCTCGCTCTTGGAGAATCCAAGTCCTGTGAAATAGCTGTCTATCCGTGTGTACCAAGCACGTGGTGCTTGCTTCAACCCATATAGCGCTCTCTTGAGCCTGCACACATGCGACTCGCTGCTGAAGACTTCAAAGCCTTCAGGTTGCTCAATGTACACCTCCTCCTCAATGACTCCGTTGAGGAACGCAGTCTTCACATCCATCTGATGAATGTGCCATCCCATCTGCGCTGAGAGAGCAAGAATCGTCCGTATGGAAGAATACCTTGCGACAGGTGCAAAGGTCTCCTCATAATCGATCCCCTCAATCTGTGAAAAGCCTCGGGCAACAAATCTTGCCTTGTACTTCTCCACACTCCCGTCAGCTGCCTGGTTAACTTTGTAGATCCATCTCGAACCCACCACTGATTTCCCTTTCGGTCTAGGAACAATCTCCCATGCACTGTTTCTGACAATAGAATCATACTCTTCCACCATGGCGTCTACCCATGCGGGATCCTCCACATCTTCCTCGAAAGAGGATGGCTCAGTCACAACACACTTGCTCATAAGAGCCATGTATCCAGTGTACCGATCAGGTGACTGTCTCTGCCTGCGTTGGGCTGTAGGTGGTCCTACAAATTTCTCTGCATCTTGAGCCAGTCGCTCAGCTTCTGTCAAGCGCTTTCGCCCTCTGATGGTTGGCGCTGCATGAGTGGTCTCTTCCACTCCATGAACCTCGTCCTGTGGCTGATCCACGTCCTGAAGCTCATCCTTAGGAACTAATAGCTCCTCATCTGCATGCAAGTGTAGCTCCCTCTCAAGCGAACACTTCATGGCTTTCTCCTCCTGAAATTTTATATCCCGTCGCACAACAGTTTTACCACTATCTGGCAAATACACACGATAGTTGTGGGGCGTATCAGTGTACCCCACAAATATCCCAACCTCTGCAGTCGGTTCCAACTTCTTTCTGGCATCCTTCGTCACATGCATGTAAACGTTAGCACCAAAAATCCTCAAATGAGAAAGATCAGGCTTCTTACCAGAATAAGCCTCCTCGGGTGTACTCATGCCAAGTATCCTATGAGGACAACGGTTCTGCACATAAACTGCTGTATTGCATGCTTCCGCCCACAAGTGAAGGGGTAGGCCCTGATCATGCAACATTGCCCGTGCAGCACCCACAATCGTTCTGTTCTTCCGCTCAGCTACCCCGTTCTGCTGTGGGTTATGGGGAGCTATGAGCTCTCTACGAATCCCTTCTACCTTGCAGAAATCCTTGAACTCGTCTGAGATGTATTCACCACCATTATCGCTCCTAAGAGCCTTCACCTTCTTCCCCGACTCCTTCTCGACCAGTGCTTTGAATTCACAGAACTTTGAATATGTCTCGCTCTTCTTCTGCATGAAGAAGATCCAGCACTTACGAGAGAAATCATCAACAAAAATCACATAATACCTGTGTTTTGCTGTCGAAGCAACTGAGAAAGGTTCACACACGTCTGTGTGAATTCTCTCAAGGATCGTCGTGGCGCGACTATCCTTCTCATGAAAGGTGGCTTTCACAAACTTCCCCAAAGTACACCCCTTGCACTGATCTGACTGTGCAAGTGTGCCTTTAGGAAGCCCTGTAGTGATCTGCTGCAGTATCTTCAAGGCTCCATGGTGAAGGTGACCCAATCTCCTGTGCCACAACTCGCCATCATCCCGGCTCACCAATCCTTCTGCCTTGCCTGCCATTGCTGCGCATCCATCTACATGCAACTGATAAAGGTTCCTCACTCGAACCCCTATCTTCCGGGTCTCACCAGTTGTCTTGCTGCGCAGGAAAGCCTTTCCCTCGCTGAAAAGAACATCATACCCCTTGTCTTCTAACATCGCCACTGAGATGAGATTCTTCTTCAATCCTGGAACATGCATGACTTCCTTGAATACAAAGGGTTTACCAGACTCCCTCTCAAAGGAAATGGTACCGATACCGGTCGCACTGTATCTACCATCATCGCCCATCTCGATGTGCACTCCAAGATCTTTGTCCTCCAGATCAGAGAACAAATCTCTATCTCCCGTCATGTGAAAAGACGCACCACTGTCCAGGAACCACACTGATCCCATCACACTTGAAACCAAGCATGCGATCAATGAAAAATCAAGCTCAAACTGAGAAGCTAAAGCCTCTCCCCCTGCAGATCCAGCAGCTTGCTTGTTCTTCTTCTTCTGCGGACAATTTGTGGCATAGTGTCCATGCTGGTGACAGTGAAAACACTTCACTTTGGACATATCCTGCTTCTTGCCTTTCGCACCAGACTGAGAAGCTTTCTTGCTCTTCCCTTTCTTTGCTTTGGCAGCCAAAGCACAATTCTCTTCATCAGATACCTTTGATGAAGATCCATTCTCACCTTTATTGTTACTCAGTTTATCCTTGAGCGCCAGGTCGCTCTTGCTTTGGAATAACATTTGCAATCTGTTGAAAGACATTTCAACAACACTGCTGCAAATTCGATTTTCCACCAGCTCCAAACTCAACTGCTTCCGATCAACCCTCGCTTGATATCCTGTAAAAATCTCTTCTACAAATCAAGCTGCTCCGATACCATGTAGAAATTTTGAATAATTTAACACATATTCAATGGAGATTATCCTGATCATGTACTAATGCGGAAAACATACACAATACATAAGCTCCTCTACGTTGATCAAGAATATAGCAGCATCAATAACAATAAAACATCAAGAGCATTCACACATTAACACAGTATGTATCACGGGGAAAGCATCTCGCTAAAAACCCCACACTATCTGTATATTAATGATTGAGTCATGTAACATTACACAGCATAATACTTCTCACAAGTATCTCCACCTCTGTTACACACAATACAGCTCAGATCTGATCTCCAAATCTCTTCCACTGCTTGCCTGCCTCCACTGCTCAATACCTGCTCAAGAACTGATGAGAATTGCTTCCCAAACTCGATTTTCACCTGCAAAATAGTCACTCACTCTTTGTGGACGTGAGCAAAGGCTAAAATGCGGGCCAAATACGTGAGCAAACTCATTGGCATACTCAATCCCTTGATTGTGCAAGATCTGGTGCACAACTATAGTCACAACTGATAGCAATCTGATTCTCTACCACCTGTCCCTGTTGAACTGAACATGCACTGACATGCAACTGAGTTAACTGATGTATTCTTTAGTTGTATTATGAGTTAATAATTAGTTTAACAACTCATCATTAGTCTATCTGCAGTTAGACTAACTACAACCAGTTTAACTAAGTTAAACTGAACACAACTCCATCAACTGTACCTCCAGTCCACTAAACTCAACTCACTTGAGTTCTAACTGAAGTCATGCATGCAACAACTCAACTGACTCATAAGAAAAACGAATTTCCTTCTGACAGCTGCATGTGCCACTTCCGTAGCTCAAACTGAAGTGCTCCAAGAGAATAAGATTAAGTTTATAGTCCAAATATTATTGTGAGATAATAATATTTGACTTTTCTATTTTTGACAGCCAGTCTAAAAATAGACTTGATCACTCACACTGTGATCACTCACACTTTCACCAAAAATAGAAGTCCATCTATTTTTCCCAACTTGATCAATCATCCATAAACATAGACATGATCCATATGTCTAAAAATAGACATAGTCTAAAAATAGACTTGCGCCAAAAATAGCCTGCAGGCCCACTTAGTGAAGGCGACTCTTTTCACTAAGCTCCATCATCTTGTTGCAATCTCAACAGGCCTTAAGAAGGTTAAACAAATCCCTTTTATGGTTTGAATTTCAATGCAGTCCTATAACAAATAATGCAGTTGGATGCAAAGACAACCAAGTGAGATAGAGATCAAATGAGGAAGGACAATAGCATAAAATAAGGACTCGGGAAGAAGAAACCTACTTGAACATCAGTGGAGAAAGGATCAATTGAGCCTATCCACGCATGAGCAATATTTATCCCTCAAGCATGTCAATTTGCAAATGCTATCAATGAGTAAAAATACACAATTTTTCTTTGTATAGCTCACCCTTTGTAACTATTTTCTCAGTGTAAAATCATCCATTGAATATTGGTTTCTCCTATTTGGGTTGCTATGGTATGCCTTGATTCTTTGTGTGTGATTGAATACTCTTACTATTGATGTTTAATTTCTTATGTGGTTATGTAATAAATAGTTGGAATGGAATGAAGCCAATACATTGTGTTGATTTCATTCATTTCCACACTAGTCATTAGTTTATGGATTGTTTGGTGACTTTGTCATAATTGACTGATATGTTTGTTTCAGGTTATTCCTTATGTAAGTTGCTAGAATAATTAATTGTTTTGCTTTAACAAACACATCACCACACTTTGGCAATGTGTTCCCATGTAATAGGTATCATATTCCTCTAAATTGACTGGGTGTTCTATCACTACCCACCAAACTATGCATGGTATTCCTCACATGAAGCAACAAGCCCACATCCATTTGTCCATTCCATTCTTATAACAATCACTTGATTTACTTGCATTTTGTGTTGGGCAAGCTACAATGGTAGATATCTGCCCTCAAGCCTTCTGAGTGTGGGCACTTACCATGGTGAGCCTAGGCACATTTACACAAGTGTTTACAATTGATTTTTTAAAATTGTTTGTTTTGTCTTTTGACATTACATGAAGGCATATGCACACAAAGGCTTTTCGGGGGGAGTGTTATCTTTTGTGTATTAATTGCTCAGATCTTGATTGACATTTGCTTGAATGTTATTTGGATCACAAAGAAATGTTTGAGTGAAGTGTTGTGAATGCAAAATTTAAACAAATTGCATTATTTATTTTAATGCAACTTATTTAATGTGCATCCATTATTGGAATTGGGCTTGGATACTCATTGCAGGTAAACCAACAATAAACAAAAATAGAGTATAACCATTCATTGTATAGAGTATTGTTTTATCTTGCCATTGACATATTGTTTGTAGATGATAATATTATTTCCATAGAGTATCCATGTTGGTGAAATAAGTGGTCTCTAAGTCCTTTTTTTATGGATCATATTTGGTATTAGAGTAGTTGAATTTGTGATTTTGAAGAAACTACTACACTTGAGGAGTATGCAGATTTATCATGGACAAAACATTGAAATTAAGGGAGAGGTTAGAAGACCTAAGAGCCACTAATGCGCTGATTGAAGAAGAGAATCAACACCCGAAAGAGAGGATTGTAGAGTTGGAAAATGATCTTTGCCAAAATGTTGCCTTTGTTAAAAGAGCACTTTGTGGAATGTTGGGTCTCATGCATTGTCATTATGGAGATCGAGACAAGAACATAGTTTAGGTCTTGTGATTGGGAGGGAAGGTAATTCAATTAGATGATTATCGAGAAGATAATTATACTAATGTCCAAAAAATGACCACAAAGGTAGGTCAATGGGATAGTTGAGTACAACGATGTTGATACAAAGCAGGAGAACCAAAATTTCTCCCATATAAAGAATATGAAGGGAAGTAAGACATGACGTCTATATACAAAAACCTGGAGAACCCTCAACTACATATGCGAGCGACCACATTGGGAGGGAGATGCATAGAGGGAAGGGATCCATGGACAAGGTCATGGATCACTAGATCTCTCTCTCCTAATAGCTAAGGTTGATTGGAGGAAACTCAAATAGAATGGTGCCTAGACGAAGAGCTAGGGGAAGATTTGAACATGCTATTATGTTGTTGTCTAAAAAAAGTAATTGTTGTTGTCTAAGTGACCTCATTTAGTTGTTAGTAAGGGATTTGGCTTAGTGATGTTGTTGAGCTCTATGGGAAGGGAATGGGCCCTCGAGCCTACATTAACTATAGTTAGATGCAATGGTGCTATCGATCCATCTCTTGCTGCCCCCAGCTGATGGGAGCACTGCAAAGAGGGATGTAATTTGTTTAACATGATCAAGTCTAAGAGGAGGCTAGAAAATGTGGGTACGAATTTCGAGGGGCTCTTGCTTGTACATGGTGATACATCTCTGGTTTGTGTATCAAAAAAAATAAGATAGAGTTTATAACCCTTTGAGGAAGAGTTAGGGGAATATTTGAACCTGCTAGTATATTGCTACTTAGACAAAGTAATTTGTTCTTGATGTCTAAGTGTTTTCATTTCCCTATTGGTATGGGATTTGAATTGCTGATGTCGGTGAGGTCTATGGGGAAGGGGAATGGTACCTTGAGCCCACACCAATTTTTAGTCATAGGCAATGCTATTATCAGTCTGTCTCTTGTTGCCCCTGACTGATGGGAGCACCTCAAAGAAGGAAGTAACATGTTGAACATGATCAAGTCTAGGAGGATGATGGAGAATGTGGGTATGAAGTTACAGGGACTCCTGCATGTAAAGGGTGAGACATCTTTGGTTTGGATATTGGAAAAACTTGATAGAGTCTAGGACCTTCTAAAAAAGCAGTAAAATCTCCCATCGATCTTGAAATTAATAGGGAAACGAAAGAAGAAATTCTCATTGATCTCTCTTGGAGATGACGCCAATGGTGGGCTAGTTGTGCCAAGAGTTGGCATTGAAAACAAGGGCATTTTCCAAGTTACAAGAAGTTGTCTAGGAGATCAAGGAAGCAAAGCAACCTTCCATTTTTTTTGCAAGAGCTAACACCATGATTGAGATAAGCATGGTAGGATCATCCTCTATAACCTTTTTCAAGAACCTTTTGGTGTTTTTGAAAAGCATACCAAAGACATAATTTCCAAATTCATGAGGCAAATTGGTGACAATGGCCAAGGGCTACTTAAGAGAAGACAAGTGATTGTAAACCTCGACATTGTTGTTGAGCATAGGTCCAAACATGAACTCCAAGGTTTTGGTGGAAAAGAGGAAGCAAGTACAAGTTTTACTCAACCTAAGATCACCGATAACCTTTTCCAAGGAAAGAGGGACTTAAGAAGAAGCCATTTTGACTTAAGGAAAGGAAGCTGAAAATGGAGTGATAACAAACCATTCCAATCTTCTAGTAGAAGCTTGAATGAGGGTAGAAAATGGATGTTTTTTCCATCCAAACCTACACTCACTTGGGGGACCAAGAAAACACACTAGAAAGCATAAACACAAACTAAAGAGATATGATTAGGTAGCTTTGGCTTGTTTATGCTATAAGAATAATTTCACAAGGGTAATAAATTTTGGCAATCTAAGGTGTGTAGGATTTTGTGGTATGAGAGGACACCAAGTTACTTCTTGTTAAAATAATCAAGTCATCAACGAAAAACGAACATGAAAAAGAAGAGGTTGTCAAGAATCCCATGCACTTGTAGAGATTTTTGCTATCATTATAAGTTAACTAGACATTGCAAAGCCAAGTTTTGTTGGCTTCATCCAAAACTAAATCCCAAGAGCCACACACACAAGAGACAAATTTGTAAAATCAAGGTCAAGGGGAAATAAGATATTTCTACACTTACAAGCTGCATAACAATAAATTCTCCAGGAAATATACCATGGAAGACATTTTTTCATGCTTGGATGGGATTTTTGTAATACTGCCATGAATCAAATATGCTAGAACAACATGCTAGATATTCAACCTAAATATTTTGGGCACAAACCCTATTAATGGGAGGTGTTATCTAAGTTAAATCAACATTCCAAACTTTGTGAAAAGACGTTTATTGGAAAAGTTTGAAGTCAAGAATCCACTTGAAGACAAAAAGCCAAAGGCCTCAAGAAGGTGAAATGAATTTACTTGGTGGTTGGCATCTCGAGGCAACCCTATAAAAAAGAAGGCTACCTGTTACAATGAAAACCAATAGGGATGGAAAGGAAATGATAAGGGTATTAGTAAAAATGAATATTAGATGACATAGGAGCCATTGAGCTCGTCCCTGCATGATCAATTATTATCCTTGAACCATAGAAATCTACAAATATTGTCAATGAGTAAGAATATAAATTTTCCATCTATAACTCACCTTTGTAGCTATTCCTTGAGCCTAATAAAATTCCCATCGAACATTGATTTCCCATTTGGGTTCTAGGGTAAGCTTGGTGTCTTGGTGTGTAATCGAATACTCTACACTGTAGATGTTTTCTTTCTTGTTGTTTTGGTTATGATAATTGCAGGAATGGAATCAAGCTGATACATTGTGTTGATTGTATTAATACAAAACTAGTCATTAGTTTATAGGTTTTTGGGTGATCTTTATCCTAAATTTCTTTATTTATTACTCGTTTCAATTTGTTGCCTGTATAAGTTGTTTTTGGAATAATTAATTTTTTTTCTTCGACAAACACATCACCACTCTTTGACAATGTGTTCCCATGTTATAGCAAATGATTTCCTTTGAATTGATTATGCATTTTGTTTCTATCCACCAATATGTGCATGATGTGTGTCACCTACAACAAAAATCCCACATTTATTTGCCAATTCAATTCCTACAACAATCACATTATTTTTTTGGAGTGCACTAGACAAGCTATAAATGTAGATATTTCTACCTCAAGTCTTGTAAACATGGACACTTACCACAATGACCCTAGACACCTTGATATGTGTGCTTACATTTTATTTTTTTCTCATTATGCATAGATTATGCGACCAAAATTTTTCTAAGGCTATATTACAATCCAAAGCATTGAATGTTGATCTTTAAGGTGTGGACAAAAGCAGATCAAAAATCATATACACATCAAGTCTAAGGCTATTTATAATGTGGATTTCATTTTTGAAACTGAGGTAAGGGTTTCTTTGAGTTATTTCTTTGTTGGACCAGTGTGGAGTAAGACCTCTTGGAAGTAAATATCATAATTATCTTTCACTATTCAAGAGCCCTAATCTTGGTTTCTCTGAAGCCTATTATGATTCAATTTTTGGGATGAAGTTAGGGTAGCCTTGGCCTTATTTCTATGACATTATTCAAGATATTTTGCAACAAGATTAAGGATAGATCATCTATGCCGAATATGAAGGGTTGGTTGAGTGAAATTATGACATCATCTCTTGGAAAGCATAGATTACATTAGGTCATCATTAAGATCAAATCAAGGGCTAGCATAAGTCTATCAAATCATGAAAGTTTTTGAAGAACTAATAGGAAATGTTATCTGAACCAGAATCCCATTGACCATAGTTGAAGAATTCAAGCATTTCATAGCATATCTCTCAAAAAATATACTCGATAGAAATCTAAAGTAAATCAGTGACATATTTTGGGCATTACATTTGGCTAGTTCTAGTAGCAGAGTAAGGAGATCATCGTAAGGAAGTAATATATTTATGGGCGTGCAATCTTCAAAAAACTTTAGATCACTCAAAGGTATCTTTAGGCACAAAAGTGGCACACTTTGCATCGAAAAACTTGAGTTATGAAACATGTTATGTGATTTATTCAAATTAAGTTGATTGAATGCATTATCAAGTATTCCTATCAAAGAAGTGAAAGTTAACAACATACAAGGGGAATTTATGTAGTTTGACATAGTTTGGATCATCATCGTACATCTAAAGAGAACATTAATAATAAAGGGGTTTATTGAATTCCTTTGTAAGTGGTTCATTATCCCTCATATAGGAGCCCACAATCTATTTTTCTATTTTATATTTTCAGGGTGGCAGGGTGTTGGAGCATGCTTTTAGTTGGAGTCGATAAAATTAGGGCATTGGAGTGTCCTTCCAGTTGGATATGGTAAAACTAAGGTGTAGGAGCATCCATTAATGAGTTGGAGCTTCTTGATAAATTGAATGTTTTTCTAGAGTACTAGGAAATTGGAGCTTCCCCTTAAGTTGGAGTTGATAGATATTGTACTCATAAATTATATTAGAAAATCATTCAATGGTTTTTCTCCCATAAGGGTTTCCTCCTTAAAAAAATTGCACTTCTTGTGATGTGATGTTGGTTTATGTTTCGATATGATGTTAATGATAATTAATGCTCTAAAAGTTTGAGAATTGACTAATTGAAGTAAACTATTGATTCACTCCCCTCTCAGTATTTCTAACAACCTTTGGGTTTCATATTCCAAGGTCAATTCCCATTCTAACTGTTCATATTTCCTTTTATTTATATTTACAAATTCACCCAATATCGAAGATTAAGTGTCTAAAATTTCCCCCTTAATTTGAAGTGGTATTTGTTAGTTCAATGTCATTATGTAGATGAATAGTTTTTTCCCCCACATGATATCAAATTAAATGATGCTTTGAGTTGATGTTTAGTTCAATCATGGAATTTGGATTATTGGAAAACTTAATTATATAAGTATTGTCAATTGGAAGGGGAGTAAAGTTCATTTATTTCTCCTGCAAGTATTCAAGAATTTTCCTGAGCCACACAATCTCCTTTGTTACTTCTCCTTTGTTACAATCTCCTTTGTTAAGGATTGCATTCAACCATGCCAAACATGCCAAACTTGTTCAACCATTCTCCATACTTATTTTTTGAAATGGATATATACCTTAGATGTTGGGTTACTTAAACACCCAAGTAGTAGTGAAGGTATCCCATGTTTTCCATCTTGTTGTCGCTACGACAAAATCCCTCCAAAAATTTTCCTACACTTGAATTTTGGAGCCTCCCTGTGATCTTACGATCAATCATTACAAGTTGTTCATGGTCACTTCAATATTCGTTGATGTTTTTTCGAATTCCTTAAGCCTTCTTGTGAGATTCTAATTATCACAATAACTTTCTTACATATGCTTGGCTTTTGATGCATTCACAAGTGCACATCTTCCTAGCAAGTTCAACAGTCAGTATTTTCATGGGAAGATAAACATTGCACAGTCTCTAGAAATAGTAATTGTGCAATCCTTAATAGAAGGCATTGCACAAATCCTAAACATTGCATAGTCCCTGATGACAGTACTTTCACAATTGATAGGGAAAATGTACTTGGAAATCCCTATAGACAGTTAGTGCACATTTCTAATTAATAGTCTCTCTCACTCTTATTTGCAATAGTATCACCATCCTAGTGAGTTTTCTCAACTGTCGCTTTTGTGAGATTTTGCTTTTATAAGTGTCACTTTCACTTTTGTGAGTGTCATTTTGCATTCTTTCACTTTCTCAAGTGTCACTTTTGGTTTCTTTATCTTTCACATGTTTATCTTTCACTTTCTTTAGCTTTTGCAAGTGTTGTTTTCACTTATTCTTACTGTCGCAAGAGTCATCTTTTATTGTTTTCACTCCTACATGTGTCACACTTTGGCACGCCATTAAAGGAAACTATATCACACTCTTTTGCATTAGATGATCTTATATGTCATAAGAATATGCTCTAAACACTCTCACTCGTCTTAGCGCACTTTCTAGTTGTAGTCGACAGATGTGTCGTAACTTGTATTCTAAGTGTCGCAAAGATACGTTTGAACTGTCACACTTAGAAAAAGTGTTTATTTGTTGTCGTTTCAAGGTATGCATGTGGATCTTGAGTATTGTGCATTATCTTGGATTTTTTTTTATGGTATACATGTGTGTGAATCTATTTTAGAACTTGTTTTCATCATGTGTTATCTCTTGTTCGATTGATTCAACACTTAGCCATTTTTGGGATTTTCCTTGTCTTCACACTTTGCATACCTAAACTCTTAGCTACTGGATGAGTGCATTGCATATTATTAAATAGAAAGGATGCATCCCTTGCCTATTACAATTGCACATTGTACCATCCTAAGGGAAACCTCTTCCACAAACACATTATGCAATCTTGAACTATTGTCCCTCAATCTCTTCCTGCTTACCTTTGAAAATTGCACCCAAGACTGACTCCCGCTTGCCTCCATTGCACATGATGCAGTTCTAGTTGAAAGTGCAACCTCCTCCTAACCACTACTAAACAGAATTGTGTAATACAAAAGCTCCCTTCCGTTCATGGTGAAGTGAGCATCCTCAAGGCACAATGACCTAGCCTTCTGTTGCTTACACTAGTGAACTACAAAATCCCTTCACCAAGTGAGCCACTTACTGCACATTATGTAATTATAGTGGAAAGTAAGTCCACTTCTAGGCCATTGCAACCCTCAACTGCACAATCATTGGAGTTTTCTCCTTAACCATCGCGCATTGTGCAGTTACAATGGCTAGTCCTATCTCTCCCGCTGACTGAAACCCCTCATTGCATAGTACCTTGTCCTATCTTGCCTCCTATTTCACATTGTGTAGTTCTAGAGGATAGTGTGGTCATCCCTCAGTCCTTGTGAAGATCAATTATGCAATTCTTGTCTCCTCTCCCTTGAGCCCTGCGCACTGCGCATCCTTAGTCAACAAGATCATCACCCTTGTCTCCTAGACTTGCACACTATACAGAACCTTGAAAGAGCCTCACCCTATTGTGCATTACGCAGTTCCATTAGAAAACATGGTCACCCTTTGGTCACTGCTAATCCCAATTCCACAATTCATAGTCTCTCTCTTTCAAAACCCATGTCCATTGCCTTATCATAGTCATCGTTTCCCATGAGTAAGAAAAGGTAGAATAGTTGGTTTTCAGACTGATGTGGCTTTTCATGAGTGGACTTCATTTGCAAGTGTTATCAACTCAACATGGCAGGGTGTTGCTCAAGGGATGTTATCCAAGGTAGGTTATAAGAAGACACTTATGAAGAAGAAGAAGAAGGAGGAACCACCATGAAGGGAATAAATGAATCATGGTCCAAGACAAAGAGATGAAAACTCATGTTAATTTGGAAGGTTCCAACACTTATCTAGACCCTTTGGAGGGTAAATATGAAGTACAAGAAAAGATCCGTCGTGAAGAATTCGAAGTCATAGCAGCAAAGAGAAGAGCTTGGAATTGATGAAATGAATTCTTATGTCATTGTCAATGTTACACAAAATATTGTCGCCATGACTATTTGCAGTCAATGTGGGTCTATCATCACTCATATTGTCCTCCTTTGCAAGTCTCAAACCTCAGCTCTTCATGTCAAGCTTTAAAAATGAGAGAAAGTCCTTGAAAATCAATAAAGCTCTAGTTCCGCACTTTCTCTTACCATTACCTGTGGTCCCGCACCCCTTGATTATGTTACCTACGGACCTGCCCGCTCTGTCTCTAAAGGAGTGGGTGCGGACCCCTGTGAAAGTAAAAAAGGCACAAGTTTATTCTTAAAAACTCACTTTGGGTTAATTCTAGATGCTCCTAGGTGGTTCATGCATCCCATAACTAAAGGAGCTAATCCCTTGATGAGAGGAGCTTATCCCTTTGAAGGAGGGCTTTATCCCTTTGAAGGTGGACCTAGTAACTTCCCTCCATTGCACTATAAATTAAGGCATTGGGCTGGTTACTGGAGAGGTCGAAAGCTGAAATTTTTTTAGGGTAAATGTTGCTGGAATTGAGACTTCCTAGTTAAGCTTGAGAGGAGAGATTACATACCTTTTGGCTTCATTGGGAAGAGAGTGAAACTTGTCAAAGAAGAGAAGATTCTTGCTGGACCCTGGGAGGAGCTTGTACAACATCAAGGCACTAAGGTTGTAAAGTTCTTCTTTGATTAAAGTTAATACAATCAGATTCATTTTTCTCAATAAATTGTCTTCTATGATTTATTTCGTGAATTCCTTGATCATCATGATAAATATGCTTTGTTATATTGGCTTTTCAGATGCTATTTGATATGTGTGCTTGTTTGTGTTTGCAGATTCTTTAGAAGGGATCTCATTTGGATCAACGGAGCGTGGCTTCCACAAACTAGCACTGGACCCGAGGTAGGCCTAAAACATCTACTAGCCTTTATTTATAAATTGCATATTTAGAGAAAGATATAATTTGTTTGCTTTGCTCGTCGCTAGATATTCATAGATACTAGGGAGGTCGGTCTTGTCTGCAAGAACGACTTATCTGGCCGACAAAATGGCGACTCCGTTGGGGACTTGAATTTTTGGTTCTTGCCTTTGCTTTTACTTTGACTTGAGAAACTATTTCTTTGTTTCTGGTTCTTGCTTGATGTGTGGGGGATTGGGTAGGTTCTATAGATCTTGAATTATTTTTTGTTTTTCGTGCTTCTAGAAGAGGACCGCACCCTCTGCTTGTAACACAGTGCGGACATCGCCGCACTTTTGCTTTACACACAGAGCGATGCCGCACCTGGGTATACTGGGGGCCTGCGGACCTTGTCAAAATTTTGAAAAACTTGAAATTTTCTCATTTAGTCAGCTTAGGATTTTTTTATGTGTTATTAGCTTCTGCCCAGATCTACACGTGTTTTGTCAGAAACTTTTCGTAGGTTAATTCCTTTGGAATTTAGGTTTTAGGTGAAATTTCTAGAAGCTTTGTGTGCCTGGCTTGATTTTCGTTTGGTCGTTGTAGTAACTCATAGCTTAGAAGCCTTATAAACCTCAGATCACCCTGGTTTTTGCTGGTCTTCTTATGAGTCTGACCGATTTGTAAAATCTGCCTTTGTTGAGGAATCCATCTTGTTTTTCTCTTTGCGAAGCTTCGAAAGAACTTGTTTTGAAAGTTTTGATTTTCATTTTTAAAAAAGAAAACAAAAAGCTGGTTGTTTTTTGATTAATTTGTTATTCTGGACAAATAGTCCTTAGTTTGCTCATAACTAAGTAAAACATCCTTGAAAATAAATCTTGTAAGCTTTTACTTCAATTAGCTTTTTAGAATTTATAGATCTCAAGATTAGATTTTTCAATAGTTTTGAGTGTTAAAAAAAAAAAATCTCTTTTGAAAAAGTTTGTTTTTGTAGTATTTGAGTGTCTGAAAAGGAAGGGAAATTTTTGTGAGCATAACTAGTTGTCTCGTTTTTTAGTGTATTGAAAAAGACAAAAAGCTATTCTTTTTATTTGTTTGTTAAGGAAAGATTTGTTTTTTCAAGCATTTTCATTCTCGACTCTTTCTTTAGCTAGAAATTCATTGAAGAGAAAGGATTGTTTTTCATCTTAAGTGCATTTTTAGTGATTTGGAGTCGAGTCTTCACACCATAAAGTTTCAACTCCGCACCTTTTGACTTAAGAAAAAACCAATAAAAATAACGCTTAAAGTAAAATCTATCTAGTAATCTTTTTATTTCTAGGGCTCTTTATCACCAACATAGCTTAGGCTAGTATCTTGGAGTAGGGAGTAATTAACTCTCCGACGTTGTTTAACTCTGTTTTCCGACGTTGTTTAACTCATAAGGAAGCTGAAAGGGTTCTAAATGACTGCCACTCTAGAGCGTGTGGCGGTCATATGTCTGGGTTTGCCACAGCCCAAAATATACTGTGTTTTGGCTATTTCTGGCCGTCTTTGTTTAAAGATTGTATTAATGCAGTCCGAAAATGCCACAACTACCAAATTTTTGATCGAAAGATGCGCGCTCCACCTTCTCCTCTCCACCCTATAATTGTCGCCAATCCTTTTAGAAAATGGGGTATCGATTTTATTACATGTAACCCTCACTCGGTCGAGGGGCATGCGTATATTATCCTTGCAGTAGATTATTTTACCAAGTGGGCCGAGGCGATGCCTATATTTGAGGCAGACGACAAAACTGGTGCGATTTTCGTTTTCAATCATATAATTGCTAGGTTCGGTGTTCCACAAGCGATTATCATTGATCATGGGCATCATTTTCGAAATATTATGACGACTGAACTAACAGACCAACTTGGCTTGCGTCACGATAGTTCAACTCCATATTATCCATAGGCTAATGGTCTGGTTGAAGCCATCAACAAAGTTCTAGTCATCATGATCTGACGAATCATTGGGATTCATAGGTCGAAGTGGCATAACATGCTATTTTCAGCGCTTTGGACATATCAAACCTCAGTAAAAACTTCAACCGGTTTCACTCCTTTCCAACTAGTTTACGGTTTGGAAGCTATGTTACCCATTGAATGCGAAATCCCGTCATTGCAAATGGCCATAGAATTAATTCCAGCCACTTCCGAAGAGGAGAAACGTTTGTTGTACTTGGCTCAGCTAGATGAGAATCGACATGATGCTGCACTAGAAATCGAAGCTCATGCCAAAAGTATTAAAGCTCAGTATGATTGAAATGTTACACCTCGTAATTTTTCGGAAGGAGACCTAGTCTTACTGTACGATCAAGCAAATGATAAATTAGGCACTGGAAAATTTGTACCCATGTGGCATGGTCCTTATGTTGTTAAGCGAAAGCTGGCAAAAGGGGCCTATGAATTGGTAGACTTTGACGGGGTCTTTTTAGGTAAGCCCAGAAATGGTCTTTACCTGAAGAGATATTATGCTTAAATCGGGGTGTGGAGATTTTTTAGTTAGGTTAGTTTTTCTTTCTAGCTGGTATGTTTTAGATTAAAAAGTGTGCTTAGCTTAGAGAGTGTTTTTGTCATTTTTCTTGCTTATCTTGATTTTACTCTTGATATTGCAGATGTCGACGTCTCTCCAAATATACATTGGTTTTGCTGATGGTGCTTGTCGTAATGCACGGAACATTTCTTCCGCAGCTTGGGTTATCTATTCGCCCTCTGATGAGTTGGTATCTATGCATGGGGTAAGCCTCGGTCAAACAACGAACAACATTGAAGAGTATAGTGCAGTGATTGAGTTATTATATGAATCCATCTCATTTGGGATTCAGAGTTTGATTGTGAGGTTAGATTCTGAACTCGTTGTGTTACAACTTAATAGAGTATATGCCATTAGAAATCCAGTTTTATTGAGATTATTTTTTAGAGTTCGTCTCTTGGAACGTGAATTTGACTATATTGAATATCAGCATATTCCAACATATTTAAATACATTAGCAGATGCAATTGCTTCTCGAATGTTAAGTAGACATTTGCAGTAATCAAGCAAGTAAATTTAAAAACATTCCATAACATGTTTTACAAGATGAGCCGGTAATAGTGAGATAGCATAGCATAGAAGTGTGTCAAATATACATCGTCTTCGATCATAGGTTGAAAAACACCTTATGATCGGCAAAATGATAGTACAAAAAGCAAAAATGTCATATGAGTCTACAACAGATGATCATCCTATCACTGGTGATGATCACGATAAGAAACCACTGTATGGGCCACCCTACAAAGGAACCTCCTGAAAGGTCCTGGGACCCCAATCACATAGCGCTGTAGCCTAAGAGGAATGTCATCTATGCTGGTCTCTGGAATATCTGCTGTTAAACACTCTAGATGGTTTTCCAATTCGGCCAGGGTCTCTGTAGATTCATCCTGTGGGGCTGGTGCTACTGCAGTTGGCTGTTTCCTCTCATAAGGCCGGAGAGTGGCTGGTCGTCGTGGACCTACATCTACATTTGAAACTTTTTACTATCAATTTTGAGACGATTTAAAAACAAAAAAACAAAAAAATTAGAAAATGTTGAAAATGATTTTACCTAAGTCATCCCATTGCTCTCCTGGTGGAAGATCCATGTCTGGGTCACCACGATAATCCATCCCAGCATAAGGAAAATCCTGAATAGCAAAAACTTGGTTCTCCAACCAATGAAAATACTCAGGAGGAAATCGAACAACCTCTGAACCCTCCTCAGGATGACGAGCCATAACTGCAACCCAACGCATCAGTTTGGGCTCTCGGGGAAGTCCAGCTCCAACTAAAAGATGTTTTGGGACCAACATTGGGACCCTCTCTAGACCAAAGCTCACAACTAAAGCACCATATCCAAAGTTCTTCAGTGGTCCGTTCTTTGCTCTAGTCAGTTGGCCTTTTACATTAGCCAACACAACCTCGCACCAGTTGAAGATGGTGCCTCTAAAGCAGTCTACTGCCATCCGCATTTTGGATCCAGTGGCCACATGTACTGCTGCGCTTCCGCAGAGCCTGGTAACAGTAAATGCAATCACTTTGAGTTTAGGACGGGAGATGGTTTTGATATCAATCCATTTGTCTCTAGTTTGGTCGTTACAAAACTCTAGCCGGAAGCTATCGACAGACTGGCCACCTGGTCTAGTCCCGAATAGAGTCAAATGTTCACCTCTCTTAGGAAAATCAGTCAAAAAGTAAATTTCTTCCAGCTCCATTTCGAGCTGGTGGCCACCAATAAAGAAACATTGGTCCTGTACATTCCACCTGTCTACCAGCCACTGCAAAAATTCCACCTCGGCCCTCATGCCAAGTATGGCCCAGAATTTGAATAAACCGCATACCTTCAATGCATCAATCGAAGGTTGATGATTAATCGCGGCGAGATCCACATCCTCATGCTCCCGTTCCTGCCAGTCAAGCATGATGTATGCCCTACATTCAATAAAAAAGCGGATTAGAATATTTAAAATCAATGTTTTTGGGCAGAATTTGGAAAATTTTAAGTTTAAAAACCTATGCTCCGGGGACCGCACCCTCTATGTTAGAGACACTGCGTAGGTCCACACTCTGCCTTAACAGTAGGTGCAGGCCCCTGACTTTTTTCCTTTTACGAAAAAGTTGGGGTCCGTAGGTTTCCTATACTGCGCCTGCGGACCCGCGCGCACGTGTTTTTAACCTAAATATTTCCTAAAAATGAAAATAAAACCCTAAAAGCAAATTTCAAATAGATGAAATGCAAGAGTAAGATGATGTGGATTACCTGGAGGTGACGGTGTTCGATTCCAACGGACGGATTTTCTGCAATCTTCACGAGAAGTTTCTTACCAAAAGCTCTCTTTTCTCACTCTGAAGTCAAACGGTAAAAATGAATTTACAAAAGCCCTTTTTATAAGCTTTTTTGAATAAATGAATTTTTAATTTGTTTATTTTTCACTTTAAAGAGGTAACTTTTGAAGCATTTTTATTTATTTTAAACAGGTATGAGTAATGTTTGAGTTTTTGTGCAGGATAACGGATTTTTCAGGCAAAATTGGTCATTTTTTACAAAAAACATTAGAGTCACCTTTAAGCTCTTTTCTGACTCCTAAAATATGAAAAGATTGCCGAGTTTTTCTTTTTAAGCTCGTTAAAATGGAATTAAAAAGATGGTCCACTTACAGCCCTTTTCTGACCGTAAAAACATGAAAAGATTACCGGATTTTTGTCGTTTCAAATTCGATATTGGTTATAAAATGACGTGTCATTGATCACTTTTTTACTTTTTCGGATCAGAGGCACTAATTATGAAAAGTACTCCTTGATCGTAATGGTCAAGCGGTTCTCTCAAGTATTATTTTATACTTTTTCAGGCTTGGGAGACACAAATTTATGAAAAAGGACAACCATGGAGTTTTCTTAAGTTTTTTTAGACTCTCTAAAATTGAAAAAAGCCGAGTTTCTCCTATACTGGACTCGTTAAAACTTAACAGTAAAGGACCTGTTCAATTACAAACAAGAATGGACCACTCCTTTTTAGGGTTCGAATTTAAACTAAGTTGGACTCATCCGATGGATGAGCTTATAATCAAGCAAATGTTATCCTCCTCAAGCTTGTCAAAAATAAAGAGGTACTTGCTAGAAATGGTGGGGGAAAAGAGAGAAAAATGAACCTGTCTATCATACTTTGTGTCTCAGAAAAACATTTAACCACTCTTGAACACGACACTTTTTATTCACCTGGGTTGGGAAATCCTTTGCCTAACAGTTGATCAAACCATATTGAAAGTCTTCAGCCGGTTTCTGGGTATTAACTTTGGGTCAATTATCACCAAACCATCTGTTGTGTCGTTATGTGTTCAAGAGGTCAGTGCAAATAAACCATTCATCTACAAAATATCTGTCGTCCATCTTGACCATCCCTGAGTCAGTCCTTGCAACCATATTTCTTCAAACTTGATCTATGATTTCGTGTTGTGGGCTTGCCTACAACGGATCGCTTTCTATCGACTTCAGCTCATTATCTAGAAAGATGATCTAGAAATCGTCAGTACCTTGGGATCTGCATGCCGCAATGGCAGGTTTCTCGCCTTCAACGACAGGTTGCATCATTGACCTTTGATCAAAAGATTCTGTGACATGTTCGACATCAACACATCTATTCACATGTCATGGATTGTATTGAGTACATTGAGAGCCATTGACATTAATGGTGGTTTCTCTCACACTTGTTAACAGTTTACATCATTGACTGGTAATCAAGTGGTTTCTACCATGTTCGACTTCGACACATTCATTCACATGGGTAGAATCGTACTATTTTGGGAAGTAGAAATCAAGACCCTGGATCTAGTTTCCACCATCCAGGCTACGAGGAATTTTGTATTCATTATACCGTGGACTATTCATAAACAGATGGTTGCATCCATACTGTGTCTACATGTGTCTATACTTGTGATGTATTGCAAGATCATTCCTATATCAGAGCAGTTTAGTTAGTTTTCTAGTCAGTTTTGATCTGAGTATGGGAATGCCTACCTCAGCGATGATATGATCTCATATATATATTTTGTATTGAATGTTTTTACAGGTTCCAACCAGGCTCTCCACAAGATGATCCTCGAAATGATAAAGTACTTCACTCTTCTTAGATGATAAATAAAATCCTCATCTACAACAGACTTCACACTTTAGGGGGCAATATGTTACACAAAATATTGTCACCGTGACTATTTGCAGTCAGTGTGGGTCTATCATCACTCATAATGTCCTCCTTTGCAAGTCTCAAACCTCAGCTCTTCATGTCAAGCTTTAAAAATGAGAGAAAGTCCTTGAAAATCAATAAAGCTCTGGTTCCGTACTTTCTCTTACCATTACCTGCGGTCTCACACCCCTTGATCATGTTACCTACGGACCTGCACGCTCTGTCTCTAAAGGAGTGGGTGCGGACCCCTGTGAAAGTCAAAAAGGCGCAAGTTTATTCTTAAAAACTCACTTTGGGTTAATTCTGGATGCTTCTAGAAGGAATCTTGACGTGGATGCTTCGCTTCTAGGTGGTTCATGCATCCCATAACTAAAGGAGCTAATCCCTTGATGAGAGGAGCTTATCCCTTTGAAGGAGGGCTTTATCCCTTTGAAGGTGGACCTAGTAACTTCCCTCCATTGCACTATAAATTAAGGCATTGGGCTGGTTGCTGGAGAGGTTGAAAGCTGAACATCTTTGAGGGTAAATGCTGTTGGAATTGAGACTTCCTAGTTAAGCTTGAGAGGAGAGATTATATACCTTTTGTCTTCATTGGGAAGAGAGTGAAACTTGTCAAAGTAGAGAATATTCTTGCTGGACCCTGGGAGGAGCTTGTACAACATCAAGGCACCAAGGTTGTAAAGTTCTTCTTTGATTAAAGTTAATACAATCAGATTCATTTTTCTCAATAAATTGTCTTCTATGATTTATTTTGTGAATTCCTTGATCATCATGATAAATATGCTTTGTTATATTGGCTTTTCAGATGCTATTTGATATGTGTCCCTGTTTGTGTTTGCAGATTCTTTAGAAGGGAGCTCATTTGGATCAATGGAGCGTGGCTTCCACAAACTAGCATTGGACCCGAGGTAGGCCTAAAACATCTACTAGCCTTTATTTATAAATTGCATATTTAGAGAAAGATAGAATTTGTTTGGTTTGCTTGTCGCTAGTCCATAGATACTAGGGAGGTCGGTCTTGTCCGCAAGAACAACTTATCCGGCCGACAGTCACCAAGTCATGGCTTCTCAAAATATCACCATAAAATTCATATGCGTCAATGTATTTAGGCACATCACTTGTGGAATGTAATTATGTAATTTCCCAAAAAATATAAAATGTAAAATGTGTGGGGTTCCAAGGGTCCCACATAGAATGTGAAAAGTCACTAGAAAGTTCTAAAGTCATGCAGAAGTTCAAGAGTCATGAGAGAGGTCAAGAGTCACATGGGAGGTGGAGAGTCACCTCATTTGTTATAAATACACCCTTATAGCTCAAGAGAAAGGACTTTGGAATTTTCACCTTGGCTTCTCTAGCCTGACATAGGTAAGAAGATACTTCTTTGGAGGAGAAAGAGGTGACTTAATGTTCCACTATCGAGGCTAGTGTTGCATCGTTGTAATCATGTATCTTGGGACTTTCACTTAATATATTAAGCTTTCAATTTGACACACTTTAATGCATATGTTTTGAATGATTGTAATACTATTCTTTTATTATTTGTTGTGTACATTTACGTTTCTACATACTAATGAAAACGAACTATTTTGTTGGTTTTGGTATGCATCTTATTGATGTGTGTTGTTACTTTCTTTTATGATCATTTTTATCTTGTGAATTACTTTGTAGGTTAATCAATGATTATTTCCATGCTCTTGTGTGTTATTTTTAGGAACGATACTATTACTTTTCTTCTAGAGGCTCACTCTCTCTTCTCCCTTCCGTGAAAGTACATTAGATACATTGCAATTGTATGCCTCATACTGTCAACTTTCTTGTTTCAAAGATTGTTTACATAATATATTATGTTGATAATTGGAGCCAAGGAAAATCCCTAATAATAATGGTGGTCAGGCCTATTATCTGGGTGGGGCTCCTACTCCAAATGACATGAGGTCTAGTTGGGACTTCATCGAGGAGACCCCCTTTGTTGGTGGATTTCCATCACTATCAACAAGTGGTGCTAAAAGTAGGGCCAAATGACAAGCTCAGCGCATTGAGTCTATTTGAATCTCTTATCTTAAATGAATCAGTCTCAAATCATAATCTTGTCATTTTTTCTAGTAGAGCAAATCTTTCGCTCCCCACAGAACTTATTTACAACTTGTCTTAATTAAAGTTTGATGGCAAGGGTGGAATAACCAAAGATGAACATACATCTCAATTTCTTGAGTTTTGTGATTTTCATGAAGTGAATTGTGAAGATGTTGCTTGTAATTTATTGACCCTCATACTTGAAGGTCAAGCTAAGTTGTGGTGCCATACCTTACTAACTACTTCAACTCATTCATTTGAACAAATTTTCAAGGAGCTTCATCAAGCCTTTCATAGATATTATTTCTAAGATGTTTATAAAAGGGTTAATCAATTTAGATGAATCTTGATGAATCAATAAAGGGTTTTTGCTTTAGATTTATTCACCTATGATATGAATTTCCCAAAGAAGATGTGGATTGAGATTTCTTCACTGAAAAGTTTTAGTGTTTGGTTCAAATCTCATTGAAATGTTTTGAAATTGAACCCTTGGTTAATTGTGCTCCCCCAAATTATATTGATCATGATACACCTCCATTCTCAGAGGAGGAACCTATTTCCCCTTTTTTCCTTTGTCATCCTCCCTTTTCATTACCTAAAAAGTTAGTCTCTTGTGTTATCATTGAAATTGAGAAATATGAAAATCAAATTGTTGATTTGCCTCTTCCACCTTCTTTTGCTTTCAATGGTCAAGACTTCATCTGGGAATATTTGAATGTTATAATAAATCCATAGAGCATAAGGTGAAGATTGATCCCTTGATTCCTAAATATCACCACAATCTTGAATTTGATACCATTGAAAATGTTGTTTCTTCAAGGGATACTTGTTACCCCCTACCATCTACATCTCATGGATTTTTGTACTCCGATTCACTTGATCAATTCGCTCCACTAGCGAGTCTTTAAGATACTCTTGATTCTGAATTTGTTGTTCCAAATCATGATAAGGTACAAGGTGGTCATGTTCCACATGTAGAGGAGCAGAAGGATGTAGATGATTTTAATATCTCTTTCCTCCTTCAAAGTCCTCTATGTGAATATGTTTTTCTTTCATTCTTGGCTAACCTAAAATCTTGTGATCTCAGCAATCCGTCAAATGAAATCAAAGCTCATAACCAAGAGAAAGCCCTGGATAATGCCCAGGATTGTCAACCAATCTTTTTATTTCTCAAGAATATCTTCTTATAGAGATTTCTTCTTCATATTACTATCCCTTGTGTCCTACTACATGTAATGAATTAATTAACTTATGATGCAAATGTGCCATTCTCTTTGAATCTACAATCCAATGAGCTGAAATTTGAATTGACACAAGGAAGTGAGGCCATCCATGATGAATAAGAAAGAAATGAAATCATATACCATTCATTCAATTCCTTTCAATTTCTATTCTTGGATCAAAATAATTCTTTAGTTCAGGTTTCCCATGAGATTTCTTTGATCTATACATCCTTAGATACACAATCAGAAGGATATTATGACATAACTAAACTATTTCTTCAGGTTGAAAAATCTAATCAAACTAGTGATGGAGATGGTTTCCATCTAGATAATAATGATCTTTTTGAAATAAGTAATAGTAGCTATCCACATACAATTTACGATCTTACTCAGGTCTCAAAATATAATTATTCAACATTTGAAAATTTCGGGACTTGTTAGGGAGTCGAGGCACTTAAACTCTCATTGATGATTATGTCAGTTTCTCACAATCTGATGAGGTCCTTAAACTAGGTCAGATCTGGTATTTCTCAAATGATTATTTTCTCCATGTTGTTTCACTAGATGCAAACTCGTTCTTGAAATATTTTGGGTTTTTCCAAGACAATGTTTCTAATTTTCAATATTGGGTTTCTGATCAAATAGAGAATTATGTTTTAGTTAATTCATCTTCATGTAAACCTCTTATATTGAAGCCATGATTGAAATGTATATATTTCATGGATTCCCAGAGCTATGAAGCCTATCATTATGATTATCAAGATAAATACCATCATTGGCTGAAGAATTCATATATGTTAAGTGCTTTTGTGAACAATCAACTCTGAATATTTATTGTGAATGTTATGAATCTAATCATTTTTTTTGGCCAAATTAATCCTTTTGAGTAGCATTCAATGCTTGAATCATTTAGTGGATCAAAACCCCCATGTTGATATGGATACTAGAATTTTGACATATCCTTCTAACCTTTTATCAACATGTTATTTTGATTGGTTTCCCATATTTACAAAGCTAGAAATTGTTTTTAATTTCCTAAATTTTCATATTAGTAGTCTTTTATGGAATTGGACACAAAGGAAATTGATCGAGAATCAAGAATCTTGTATGTCAAGTTACCATCCGATCATAACACCGGGTCTAAAAAATGTCATTCCAATAATAATTTTCCCACTAGTATATTTGGTGATAGTTGTTTTAAATTGATTGATCTTGTTGAACTCATTGATCTTTATGATTTATCATTTCATTATTCAGACATTTGTCCAGTAGTCGAGGCACTTCATCTTTGTTGATGGTTATGCCAGGTCCTCACTATCTTGACAAGGTTTCCGAACGAGATCAAGTTATTTTTTTTTGCAAGATTATCCCCTTGATTCGAATGCACTAATTGAAAGTTCATCCTCCCAAGAATTTTGGGGTTTCAAAAGGATTGTTTCAAATTCCATGATCGAATCTATGATTGGCTGGAAACATCTTACTTAGCAAGTTTTGTCATAAATAATAAGTTTTGATCTTTATTGATGTTTTCTAAGAATGAAAACACAAATGAAGGTACATTCATGAGAAGCTTTCGAGATTCATATGATTATTGTTCTAATCGAAAAGGTAAGGCTACAAACCAATTAAAGTTAGTTGTTATGGAACATCCTTCTGCGAGTAGGAAATACCTTCTATTTCTTGTACAAGTCATTCACGATCATATATTTATTGCAACACTATGTTTTATATTGTTCCTAATTGATCATATCCTTCTGCTTGTAGGTCGGGAAAAAATTCAATGATTGCATAGTAAATTTGATTTTACATAGCTTTGATCTTCTAGCAGATTACATTAGGAGTAGGTATAGTTGCATTTCATGACCCTGTGTTTTTTCTCTTCATCTAGTCTTTACATTTTCCTTGTTTTCTTGCTTTCTATTTTGCATGATTCTTTTCATTTCAGTCTTACATTTCTTCTATTTTCCTTTTGTCTTTCTTGTTCTGTCATGTCTTTTCTTTTGTGTTTTGTTCAATAAGTCTGTGCTTGAAAACTACTCTAGTTTGGCTCAAAAAACAACGTGGTGAAGCTTTGAAAGGGAAATTGTGATGATGAGAAATTCTTGGCTAGTCTGTTATCCCCTTCTTTGTTTGTGTTTACATATCTTTTAAAGTCAATGATGTCTGAATGGAAAATGTGGTTCATTCAAATGGAAAGCAATAAGTTGAACCATGATGCCTGTATTTGTTTTAGGATCTTCATTCCTTGACTTGGTGTTGTAATTGAACGATGTTTTTTGCATGTTGATCCAATCGAGTAGAGAAGGGAAAGGAGAAAACTAAAGGTGACCACATTAATTTCAGAGGTATATAACAACCTATGAAGAAACAACCCTCTTTCTCTCAATAAGTTGAGATCCCTCTTCCACCTTGGCGATATAAACGTTGATAAAATTACTTTAAGCATATTGAAAATAAAATAAAGGGTGAAAGAAGAGAAATAATTCTTGTGGAGAGAGGTGAAGAAAGCAACTTCGTGGGGGTACCAAACAGGCTCGCTGGCAGCGAAGCAATGCCTGTGTTCCTATAGTGACTATGAAAGGGTACTGAACAGGTCTACTGGCAACAAAGCAACACTAGAGATGGAACTAAAACTATGATCATCTTAAACTCATGAATATATACTATCGTTCTCTCGAATTGAAATAGTTGTGATATGATAAGTCTTATAAATGTGTTTAATCGAGAAAGGGGATAGGAGAGACTATACCCATAACGGTGATAAATGGGGAAGTTGAGGTAATCTGCACAATGAATCAATACTTCTTGAAAGACTAGACTCTATGCATAAAGCTAGACCTAAACATGGAAGCTACATATGTTCCAATGTGTCACCAAGTGTTGTCGCTACAACAAACACCCTCCAAAAATTTTCCTACACCTGAATTTTGGACTCTCCCTGTGATCTTATGAACTATCGTTTCAAGTTGTTTATGGTCACTTCATGATTGGTTGATGTTTTTTCTAAGTCCTTAAGTCTTCTTGCGATATTCTAACTATCAAATTCACTTACTTACACATGCTTGTTTTTTTATGCATTCAAAATCGCACCTCTTCCTAGCAAGTTCAGTAGTTGGTGTCTGCCTAGGAAGATAAGCATTAAGCAATCTTTAGAAATAGTAATTATGCAGTCCTTAATGCCAAACATTATGCAACTCCTAAACAGTGCGTAGTCCCTGATGATAGTACTTTCGCAGTTGAAAGGGAAAATGAACTGCGCAATCCCTATGAATTTCTAGTGCACAATTCCAGTTGATGATCTCTCTCACTCTTAGTTGCAAGTGTATCACCATCTTAGTGATTTTTCTCAAATGTTGCTTTTGTGCGCTTTTTCTTTTATAAGTGTGACCTTCACTTTTATGAGAGTCATTTTGCTTGTGTTCACTTTCGCAAGTGTCTCTTTTTCTTTCTTTAGCTTTCACATGTGTCACTTTCACTTTCTTTAGCTTTTTCAAGTGTCATTTTCACTTATTCTTACTGTTGCAAGTGTCTCTTTTGATTGTTTTCACTCCTGCATGTGTCGCACTTTGCTGCACCACTAAAGGAAACTCTACCACACACTTCTACATTATCTAATCTTATATCTCATAAGAATATGTGCTAGACACTCTCCCTCATATTAGCACACTTTTGGTTGCAATTGACACTTGTGTTGTAACGTGTATTCTAAGTGTCACAAAGCTACGTTTCAACCATCGCACTTAGAAATAAGTGTTGCTTTGTTGTCGTTTCAAGGTATGCATGTGGATCTTGAGTATTGTGCATTCTATTGGCTTGTATTTGATGGTATTCATGTGTGTGATCTGTTTTGGAACTTGTTTTTATCATGTGTTCTCTCTTGTTCCCTTGATCAACACTTAACCATTTTTGGGCTTTCCCTTGTCTTCATACTTTGCATACCTAAAATCTCAGCTATTGGATGAGCGAATTTCACATTATTATCTAGTAAGGATGCATCACTCACCTCTTAAAACTACACATTGTGACATCCTAAGGGAAATCTCTTCCACAAACACATTACACAATCCTGAAGTACAACCCCTCAGCCTCTTCCTGCTTACCATTGAAGCTACACCCAAGACTGACTCTTGCTTGCCTCCATTATGCATGGTGCAATTCTAGTTGATAGTGGAGCCACCTTCTAACCACTGTTGAAGATAACTTTTCAATACCAAAGGTCTCTTCCCTTCATTGTGAAGTGAGCATCCTCAAGGTAAATTGACCTAGTATTTTGCTTCTTACAACAGTCAGATGCTCAATCCCTTCACCAAGTGAGCCTCTTACTGCACATTGTGCAGTTATAATGGATAGTAGTTCCACCTCTAGGTCACTACAATCCTCTAAGTCTACTCCTCAATCACTGCGCACTACTTAATTACAATGGCTAGTCCTCTCTCTCTTTCTTACTGAAACCCCTCATCACGCAATACCTTGTCCTATATTTCTTCCTACTATGCATTTCATAATTCTAGTGGATAGTGAGGCCATCCCTCAGTCCCTATGAAGCTCAACTATGTAATTCGTGTCTCCTCTCCCTTGAGCCCCGTGCACTAATCATCTTTAGTCAGCAAGCTCATCACCCTTGTCTCTTGTATTTTCACATTATGTATAACCTTTAAATAACCTCTCCATATTGCGTATTATGCAATTCAAATGGAAAACATGACCACCCGTTGGTCTCTCATGATCCCAACTATGCAATTCATAGTCTCTCTCTCTCAAAACGCTTGCCCATTGTCCTATCACAATCGACATTTTTCATGACAAGGCAAAGATAGAATAAGTGGTTTTCAGACTGATGTTGGATTTCCATGAGTGGAATTCATTTTCAAGTGTTATCATCTCAACATGGCAGGGTGATGCTCAAGGGAGGTTATCAAGGAGAGGTTACAAGAAGGCACTTGCAAATAAGAAGTATAAGGAGGAACCATCATGAAGGGCTTAAAGGGATATTAGACCAAGACAAAGAGATGGCTAATCATGCTGATTTGGAAGGTTCCAACACTTATATATACCCTTTGGAGGGTGAATATTAAGTACAAGAAAATATCCATCATGAAGAAGTCAAATTCATAGCAACAAAGAGAAGAGCTTGGCATTGATGAAATGAAGTCTTATGTTACCATCACCAAGTCATGGCTTCTTAAAATGTCACCACAAAAGTCATATGTGTCAATGTATTTTTCCACATCACTTATGGAATGTAATTATGTAATTTCCCAAAAATGAGAAAATGTAAAATGTGTGGAATCCCAAGGGTCCTACATGGAATGTGAAAAGTCACTAGAAAGTTATAAAGTCATGTAGAAGCTCAAGAGTCTTGAGGAAGGTCAAGACTCACATGGGAGGTGGAGAGTCACCTTTGTTATAAATACACCCTCATAGCTCAAGAGAAAGTAATTTGGACTTTTCACCTTGGCTTCTTTAGCTTGGCATAGGAGAGAATATATTTCTTTGGAGGAGCAAGTGGTGACTTAATGTTCCACTATTGGGTCTAGTGTTGCATCGTTGTAATCATGTATCTTGGGACTCACTTAATCTATGAAGCTCTCAAAGATGGTGTGCACTTTCATGCATATGTTGTGAATGATTGTAAGACTATTCATTCATTGTTTGTAGTGCGTGTTTATGTTTCTACATACTAATGAAATTGAACTATTTCGTTGAATTTGATATGCATTTTGTTTAATGTGCATTATTACTTGATTTTATGATCATTGTTATGTTGTGAACTAATATGTAGGTTAATCAATGATTCTTTCCATTCTCGTGTGTCTCCTTTAGGATAATACTATTACTTTTCTTCTAGAGGATCACTCTCTCTTCTCTCTTCCATGAAAGTACCATATATACATTGCATTTGTATGTCTCGAGTGTTAACCTACTTTCTTGTTTCTAATATTGTTCACATAATTTCTTATGTTGATAATTGCAGCCAAGGAAAATCCCTAAGAATAATGGTGGCCATGCCTATTATTCGGATGGGGCCCCTACTCCAAATGGTGTGATCTTTAGTTGGGAATTCATACTAGGGAGACCCCCTTTGTTGGCATATTTCCAGCACCATCAACACATCTCTATTCCTTTCTTCAAGTCGTTCTTTATGGATGCAATATAGTTTTCATTGTTTCCTATTATCAGGTTATCATCTACATATACGACAAAATAGACAACATTTTTTCTAATTTTCTTGACAAATGGAGTTGCACCATCAAGATTAAAGTGTTTGAAATTTAATTTCAAAAGACGCTTGGTCAAATTTTCATACCAGGCTCATGGTGCTTGTTTCAGGTCATATAGGGATTTGATGAGTTTATACATTTTATGTTCTTATCCCTTCACAACAAATCCTTTTTCCTAAGACACGAAGATATTTTATTTCAAGTATCCATTATAGAAAGTAGTCTTCACATCCACTTGCTGAACTTTCCATCCATTCTGAGTAGTCAAGGAAGAGAGAGTCTAGATGGTGGCCCATTTTGTTGTGATGGAAAAGGTCTCTTCAAGATATGCACCTTATTCTTATGAAAATCCTTTTTCAATGAGCCTTTATTTGTGCTTGTTAAGTGAGCCATTTTATTTGTACTTGTTCTTGTAGAATGAGTTGCATCCAATTAGTTTAGTTACAAATGGAGGGTCCACCGAATTTCATGTTCCATTCTTTATGAGAGCATCATAATCCCTCTGCATTGTTTCTTTTCATTCAACATGAGAAGTATATTTTTTAAAGGAAATTATTTCAAATTTAGTAGATAAATTCAATTCACAATCATATGAAACATCCATGTCATCAATTGAATCAGAATTATCTACATAACCTCCATCTTGCCTAGTGCAACTTTTGGTTCCTCTCTTTCCGACCTCATCAAGATGAGCACTTTCAAGTGTTTTGGTGAGCCATTTTGGGGAACCTTTACGAGATGTTCCATGTTACTCTATTGATTGATATGGGGTCGCATGAGTATTTTTCCTTCCAATCCTCTCAATCACATCACTCAAAGGGTCTTCCTGGTTTGAAGAAATGGTTGGAACTTCATGAGGGGGATACAATGATTCAGAATGAGATTTCATACATTGGTCCAAGATAAGATCCACTCTTAAATATGTGGAATCTCCTTATCAAATTCATGATAAGTTTTAGTGTGATTGAATCTATCGAAACGATAAAGTTGTCATTAAACAGTGTTGTCAGTGTTGGAATATTCAACAAAAAACACATATTTAGACAAAACAAACTTCTTATTTACCTAATTGTAAAAATTATATGTTTTGATGGTATCTGAATACCCTCAGAAGATGCATTTATGACTTCATGCATCAAGCTTTCTTCTGTGTTCCTGAGGAATCAAGGAATAATGGGTGGAACCAAAGATCCTGAGATGCTTTACCGAAGGAATGTAGCCATACCATATTTCATAAGGAGTCCCATTTATGGTAGCATGAGAAGGACATTTTTTTTGACATATACCTCACAAAAAACTGCATCATCCCAAAAAATATATTTTACATTAAAAAAAAAAAATAGAGTAAACCATACTCAAAATACTCATGTTCATTCTTTAGCTACACCAGTTTGTTGAGGACTATATGTAACAATAGTTTGATATTGAATCCCATGTTGTAAAAGATGATTTTCAAATTAATTAGAAGTATATTGTTTTCTATTATGACTAGGAAGTGAGCCAATATGTGACTGCACATAATTTTTAATGCATGTGAAAATTTCTAAAATTTTCAAAAGCTTCTGATTTACTTTTCAACAAGTATACCCAACAGATACTGGTGTAATCATTAATAAAGGTCATCATACATCTATTTCCAATTATAGAAGGAACATGCATAGGGCCATAGGAATCATAATAAATCAATGTAATGTTTCTACATACTCTGCAAGTAAAATCATGAAATGGTTGTTTTCTATATTGTCCTATGATACAAGCATCACATTGCTTCATCTTCCTTGGAATAGTTAGAAAACCAAAAACACCAATAGTTTTCAACAAAAAAATACTATCATAATTAAAATGTCCAAATATTGCATGCCATAGAAGATCATATGGAAATTTACCTTTGTTGCACTCAGAAAGGCATGTAGAATTTTGTGCATCAGAAAATGTTACTTATAGCTTCAACAATATTTCCTCCTCTATTTTAGTCATGACAATTGTGTTTCCATATGATTTCCTTATCTCTACTTTCCCATCAAACATGTGAATGGAATAACCTTGTTGGCGAATGTGAACAAGGGATAACAAGTTTCTTCGTAGTTATGGAACATCATGCATAAGAAAATTAAGAACTTCAGGCAGTTTAATCCCAACGATGCCAAGTTTGGATGGCTTGAGACTTGACTTATTTATGAAATACACCAATCTATCAATATTTTCACTAAGGTCTTCAAGGAATTCTTCTCAAAATATCATATGGAATGTTTCACTTGTATCAAGTAGCCATGCATCTCTCAAAGAAGCAAATGAAGTATGAAACAAATCTTCAATTACTATAATATTGCAATGGGAAATAATATAATGAGAAAATTCAAGTGTGTTACCTTTTGGTGGATATTATATTTTACCTTTATCTTCTTTCTGTTTTCTACTATCTTTGATTCTCTCCCAGGGGATTCTACATGTCGTTGCATCATATCCAACTTTCTTGCAGTGAAATAAATGAAGATCATATCTTTCTCCTTCATGGTGCTTACCCCCTTGTTTATGAAGTTCTTTCTTCCACATCCTCTTCTACTGCCACTTCTTTAGGAGAATCATATGACTAATTATTCCATTTCTAAGCAAGGCACACTACTTCTTCAAGGGACTTAGTTGTTTTCTTCCTCTTCCTGAAACCTTTCTCTCATTTTGCAAACTTTTCCATTGGGTGTCAAAAGTAATGTCCTTGAGTTTCCCACTAGCTTGTAGGGATTTAAGATAGTGGAAATATGTAGGATATAAGGCTTTGATAAAGGTTTTGAGAACAATTCCCATCTTAACTTTAGTGGAATCTACATCATGAATGATGGCTCTGATACCAGAGGCTAGGGATAGGGGGTCATCGTCATTCAACTCAAGGTTGAAGAGTTTGACCATCGACTAAAAAAACTATAGTACTGAGTGTGAGTCTTATAGATCTTTCAAATTTTTCAATGCACCACAAGAACTTGTAATTGAGAATATATGATGACTCACCTCTTCACTTATGGAAGCAACAATTAGGGCATAGGATTTGTTTTCCTTGTTCTCCAAAATGGCTAGCTCCTTATCTAATGTGGCCTTGGTAGGTGCATTTTCATCATCTTCTTTATAATTACTTTTCCGTAAGTCATTAAAACTAAGAGTATCTGTGATATTTCCTGACCAAGTTGAAATTTGGGGCAGCTATGGGATGAATTTCCCTAAGAAAAAGTCAATTACCCCATGGAGAAACCATCTTGCCCCAAGGGAGAATTCAAAATTGGATAAAGGAAATTATTATTAATTGGTTTGGCACTTCTATCTATATTATTTAATGAGGCACAAATTTATTTGGGCAAGTAATCATCGAAGCATGTGGAAAATATATTTAAATATTATTAGAAGCAAATTTGAATTTATGTTTTCCCTCCATTTACAAGTCGACCTCATAACATTTCATTTCAGCCTACCCAAAGGTTGTGACCCTTTGCATGGAGGATCAACTATAATTTTGTACCTATCCTCCTCCTTTTGGCATATCATCTCAAACTTTTTTGATATTTTGGTTGGTCTCTCTGTGGGAGTTCATTTGGTATCTTTGTGGAAATTTGTATGATACCCTGTGGAAACATGTATGGAATCTTTGTTTGGTATCTTTGTGGCCTAACCTAATGCGGCCTATCTCTACTATAATGCAACCTAACATTATGCAACCTATCCCTAATCTATGCAACCTAATCTCAGTCTATTTGTGGCTTTTCTTATGGTTTATATGCAACCTAATGCAACCCTATCTCTGATATTTTATGCGGCCTATCTATTGCCCTCTTCTATGGTTATGTGTGGCCTATATGTAGCTCTTCTTTATGGATATTTGTGGTCTTCTTTGTGTATCTTTGTGGGCTTATTTATGCATCAGATGTGACCTATCTGTGCGATCTATTGTGGTTATCTGTGGCAACTTATGCAACCTATGTAAGACATCTTATGTGACCTTCTACTTTGGTTCCTTGGGAGATATTCACGACCTTCTTCCTCGTATATTATGTGGCCTATCTTAGTCGATTCTTTGCTAACATTTGCGACCTAATTCAGTGTGCACAAAGCTGAGTATAAGAGGGATGAAAAGAATATCTAGATCAGATGATCCGGATTTAAACAAGAATGCAAAAAATTACAGAGATAACCATAAACACAAAGATGCAGCGGAAATAATACTTCATTTCATTAATGTAAAATATTGAGATATGCTTACAAACACAAAATGGAAATAAACAGCTAGGGCGATGATAGCTTATCTCTGAGAAGAGATGTGGTGGCTACATGCCTCTGAACTGTCTTACAATGAGGCTCGAAGGCCTATTTATTGTTGAGAAACAATGTAAAACCCTTCACATCCCAAAACCTAACCCTAGAAGATGAAACGCCAGATTGTGGGCCCCATTTGGGTAAATTGGTACATCAATTTCCCTAGGTCGTAACTTTGGCATACAATCTTTGTTTAACACGTATATTAGCTCGTTAGAAAGATATATCCGAGCACTACAACTTTGGGAAGGGAAACATGGTTCCATGTTGCCCCCAGATTTCCCAAAAAATGTCGTTTAGGGCCTCAAAACAGCTCCGGAAGTTCAGGACCCGAAAAACTGCTAAAAATAGTAAAGTGTGCTACAATTTAGGAAACTAAAAAACTAAAAGAGACAGTTGTGGGGGTACAAATGGGATAGGTGGGTGGCCACCAACATCCAACTGGATCATTCCTCCCCCCTTAGGAAGCAATGGTCCCCATTGCGTTGAGTTTCTCCATCTGCTGAACTTGGTCCCTGGTGAGCTGTTCTGCAATCTCAGATGTGTCCAGTAATGGTGGGAAGCATGGTCGAGGGTAGTACACATTGAATACTTGGTACAGGCGAAGGAATGGAGGAATGATGTGCTCCAAAGCATTATTTCCCACAACCTTAGTAATGTTTTAAGGACCATGTCAGCGTGGTCGGAGCTTTTGATGGGCTCTTGTAAGGCGTTCTTTCTGTAGATGCAACCAGATTTTGTTGCCCACCTGAAGCTTGTGTGGTACCCTTGTGGGTGAGGAGAAGTTGTTCGAGTGTTCTGTCATGACCTTATACCTTTGCTGCTGCTGCCGCGTGGAGGAACCCTTTGCGAGGGCCATAGATGTGGTGACAATCTTCCCCTTACTTTGGGAGCGAACCAGACAGATGAATTTCCTAGTCTGGGAGATGAGCTTGCTGCCTTTCTTAGCAGTGATCGAAGAGGTGGCGGTAGGTGGGGCTACCTCAGGTATCCTATATAATGAATCACCCAAATAAATAATGACAACGTGAGGCCTTGACTCATACACAGCATGTCGCCTCCACAAGTATGGTTGGCCTAATAGTACATCATAAACATCTAGAGGTGTAACATCACACAATACCTCGTCTGTGAAGGGCTTGATGTTGTAGGGAATGCGGCACTGCTGGCGAACTTTGAGATCTCGTCCTTCATGAAGCCACCCGATACTATACGGTTGCGGGTGTGGTGTAGTCGGTAAGCCCAATCGCTTCACGACCTCTGCTGAAATGAGGTTCTTTTTGCTACCACTGTCGACAATGAATTGCAGCGGCGAACCCTTCACCCACATCTGTGAGTGGAAAAGACGTTCCCCCTCCTCTAGATCTTTGGTTTCATTCTTTTGGATCTTGGTGGTGGCAATAGTAGTGTTGGGCTCCGCATCAATGATCTACTTCCCTTTACCATTCCCCTTGTCGTGTTTTGGCTCAGGGTCGGAACATGCATCTGAATCGGAAGCCTTCAACTCGGCCACTAGTGACTGCTTGGTCCGACATTCACTTGTGTTATGAGTGGGACTCTTGTGGAACTCACACCACTTTCCTGTGTCCTTCTTTAGCTTCGTGGTGTTGTTCTTTTCTTGCGGCTTCAACGGGTTGTCTTGGGTCACCCCACCTTGGCTTTGTCCTTTGGGCTTTGGATTTGCAGATCCAAGTCTCGCTTCTTCTGTTTAAACTTTTGCTCGATTTTGACAGCATATCGGTATGTCGTGCCAAGCGAGGAGATGTTCAGGAACTCCATCTCTTCCTGTATGTATATGTGTAGGCAGGCGCGGTATTTGAGTACCAAATGGAGCTCAGAGTCCTTGATACCCAACTGCGTTCGAAGGGTATGAAAAATGTTTGTGAAATCTGACACATCTTGGTCCCACCCCTGCCGCAGTGTGGTCCATCTGATGTATTTGTCCTCATAGATTTTGATAGGGTAGTATTGCTCCTTGACGGCATCCTGGAATGAATCCCAAGTGGGTGCGCCTGAAAATAGTGAGCCCGTATTTTCATCCTTCTGCTCGCAGTAGGTTTCCCACCAGTCCTTGACGGGGGGGGCTGCTTTGATAAGAGTGAAAACAATCTTTTCTCGACTCGAAAATTCATGAACAGAAAAATACCCATCTAGCAGATTTAACCATTTATCTACGACATCTACATCTATTTTACCCTCGAATATGGGGATTTCAAAATTAACTTGTACCTTAAATAGTGTGGTGTTTCCAGAGTAGCTGTTGGAAGCCAATGCGTCGCCTCTGGGTAGCCATTGAAGAATCTGCGCCATCACGTTCCGTTGTCGCTTGAGGGCTTCTTCGAGCAAGATTTTGATAGGATCTCCTGCCCCCTCGTCTTTCTTTTCATCCGCCATGGGAGGCCATCGGGATTTGCGAGGCTGGTCTTGGAAAGGTTCGACCAGTTCAAGCCCTAACTCCTTCTATCTCGACCTCGTTGGGGACATGCAAAGAAAAACAGAGAAAAAGCAGACTGCTCTGATACCATTGATCTGGATTTAAACAGGAACACAACAAATTACAGAGATAACCATAAACACAAAGATGCAACGGAAATAATACTTCATTTTTGTGTAGATTTTCTTCTGGATCCATCGCATTCAATTTCTTTTTAGATCAACGTTTCGAACCAACAACGGTGGTTCATCTTCAGGATATGAAATAATTAGTTGAAAGATTGATCTTATTTGTCAAATATATATAGATGCATAAGATGCTTAGTCTCTGCATCTTTTCAAGAATGTAAGGTCAGTCTTCTTTTTTGATAAGAGAAATCTGTGTCATTCAAATCTGTGAACTTCTTTCAAAATCTCCCTTCTGTATTGGGTGAGTATTTTGTCTTTGAGGTTTCTGCGAGTCTCATGTTTGTGTAGATTTTCTTTCGGATCCATCGCATTCAATTTCTTTTTAGATCGACGTTTTGAACCAGCAACGGTGGTTCATCTTCAAGATGTGAAAGAATTAATTGAAAGACTGATCTTATTTGTCAAATATATATAGATGCATAAGATGCTTAGTCTTTGCATCTTTTCAAGAATGTAAGGTCAGTCTTATTTTTCGTAAGAGAAATCTGTGTCATTCAAAACTACGAACTTCTTTCAAAATCTCCCTTCCATATTGGGTGAGTATTTTGTCTTTGAGGTTTCTGCAAGTCTCATGTTTGTGTATATTTTCTTCCGGATCCATCGCATTCAATTTCTTTTTATATCGACGTTTCAAACCAGCAACGGTGGTTCATCTTCAGGATGTGAAAGAATTAATTGAAAGACTGATCTTATTTATCAAATATATATAGATGCTTAAGATGCTTAGTCTCTACATCTTTTAAATAATGTAAGGTCAGTCTTCATTTTCGTTAAGAGCAATCTATGTTGTTCAAATCTGCGAACTTCTTTCAAAATCTCCCTTTCGTATTGGGTGAGTATTTTGTCTTTGAGGTTTCTGCGAGTCTCATGCTTGTGTAGATTTTCTTCCGGATCCATCTCATTCAATTTCTTTTTAGATCGACGTTTCGAACTAGCAACGGTGGTTCATCTTCAGGATGTGAAAGAATTAATTGAAAGACTGATCTTATTTGTCATATATATATATATATATATATAGATTCATAAGATGCTTAGTCTCTGCATCTTTTCAAGAATGTAAGGTCAGTCTTCTTTTTTGTTAAGAGCAATCTGTGTCGTTCAAATCTGTGAACTTCTTTCAAAATCTCCCTTCTGTATTGGGTGAGTACTTTGTCTTTGAGCTTTCTGCGAGTCAAATGTTTGTGTATATTTTCTTCCGGATCCATCGCATTCAATTTCTTTTTAGATCAACGTTTCGAACCAGCAATGGTGGTTCATCTTCAGGATGTGAAAGAATTAATTGAAAGACTGATCTTATTTGTCAAATATATATAGATGCATAAGATGCTTAGTCTATGCATCTTTTCAAGAATGTAAGGTCAATCTTCTTTTTTGTTAAGAGCAATCTGTGTCATTCAAATCTGCGAACTTCTTTCAAAATCTCCCTTCCGTATTGGGTGAGTATTTTGTCTTTGAGGTTTATGCAAGTCTCATGTTTGTGTAGATTTTCTTCCAGATCTGTTGCATTCAATTTCTTTTTAGATCTATGTTTCAAACCAGCAATGGTGGTTCATCTTCAGGATGTGAAAGAATTAATTAAAAGACTGATCTTATTTGTCAAATATATATAGATGCTTAGTCTCTGCATATTTTCAAGAATGTAAGGTCAATCTTCTTTTTCGTTAAGAGAAATCTGTGTCGTTCAAATCTGCGAACTACTTTCAAAATATCCCTTCCGTATTGGGTGAGTATTTTGTCTTTGAGGTTTCTGCGAGTCTCATGTTTGTGTAGATTTTCTTCCGGATCCATCGCACTCAATATATTTTTAGGCGAGCCCATGCAAAAGGTTTGGTTAAGATATGCCATATACCACCGAAGATACAAATGGAACCTAACCATACATGTCCTCCAATTACATCTTCTAGATTGTCCACGCTAACGATCAGGTCATTTGTGGCATGCGGGAAGGGCTCGTGCAGCTGCAGTAGGATTTGAGAAAGGGATTGATCGTGATTTCGAACCTGTCCTTTCCATGACTCCTCTTAACTGAAACAATAGATCAAACTAGAATATCGATGTTTTGAACTAGCAACGGTGGTTCATCTTTAGGATGTGAAAGAATTAATTGAAAGACTGATCTTATTTGTCAAATATATATAGATGCATAAGATGCTTAGTCTCTGCATCTTTTCAAGAATGTGAACGACACAGATTCATCTTTTTTCTCGGTGCGTTGCCCAGACCCCATGTAGGTGGGCTACCACCCTCCTGCATGCCCCCTGTGACCCCTCGGAAGCACTCCACGCAACGTACAAGGGGGTCTTCCGCCCCACCATACGTGGGGTAGTCATGGAAAGAATATAACACAACCCAACAAAAGACCTATGTCTCATGATTATTGTACTTTGTATCTCAACTAAACATTTGATGAATTCATAAGAAGAAGAGGAATTAATTTTTGGGTTTTCCCCCTTGTGGGGTTTTCCCTTGGTCTCTGACCTAAATCCTAGTGTCTCTATTTTGTATGTTTTTCTTCTAATCTGCTGCATTTTTTATGTTATTTGTCTCTCTATATAATTGATTATGATGATATGGGGTGAATCTAATGTGTAAAATTTTGAAATTTTAAAAAAATGCAATTATCTACATCAAAAACAATATGGCCCTATATATTAGCAGACCATTCTTTATGGTTCTCTTTACTAGTTAGTACCACTATTAAAATGGAGATAAGAGAATGCATCTTAAACAAAATTGTGGGTTGAGGCCTGGGCAATCAAAACCTATGATTAGGTTGGCATGGTAGAGATATGCCTCAATCAAAATTATGTGTGAACCTTGACAAACCGATAAAAGAGAAGCCCTATTTCTATAGGTTATAAATGAATAAACCCCTCTGTCATCCGTAAAAATCACCGAATTTCACTTCAAACAAAAGAAGATATCACTCAATATTGAATTTCCTACGTAATAGTATTGACATTTAATATTTTTTTCTTCAAATCTAATATTTTTTATTCCTTCGCTATCCACAAAACTATTGGTGGTATTAGATTGGTAAAAAAGCCATCATTTGTTACACCCAAAACCTAGTGTAGCACCCTTAATCCCTTAGTTGAACTCTCACTTGTTCTCAAATATATGTAAAGACAACATAGAAACTGGAATCATGCGATACAAAAAATGGTAATAATACCATGTCGGTCTATTCAATACAAAATCTTAGATAGTGCAAATTATAGAGTGACAAATTTCAACTTAAATTGTCACCATGCAAATTGTAAAGCAATATAGTTAAACTCAAAATAACATTGTGCAACATGGAATGAGAAGAAGAATAGCCCAAAAGGAATACACACACATGGAAAAGTAGATTCAAAAGGGCACATAGAAAATCATAATCACGTCAAATACACAAAAATGCAACAAAGAATCAAGGAAGTCATCGACAATGTGAGAGGAAAACAACGATTTTTTTCTACCCACCAACATAGATCCATCTTAAATATGGATCTAACATGAGCTGAGAGAGATCCAATTTCCTCACATGCAATTTTTTTATGAACCAACATTATTTAAATATTTTGTATAGTTTATTATTTTTATTTTATTTTATTTGGGCCGACATGAGTGAAATTTCAACTTTGATGATAGACGAACAAGGTTACACATCATACTGGGCTGTAGAATGAGCCTCTCTGCTCAATGATAGAATATTTATGACAACAAAATGGGTACATGGGAGAGTGAGTAGAAATGAAGAGTCACACAATAAGGAGATTGCCAACCTTAGGTTTCAGTGCTAGACTATGCGTTAAGCACACATAATAAATGTATTTTGGTAGAAGGACAAGATTTCTACAGGTGGAAGAGTTACACCAAGCAGTAGAAATAGTAGAGGTGTTTAAACTTGGCTCTGATATCATGTCAGGATAAGTAATAACTCCCAGAAAATTAGATTGGTATTGCATTAATTAAAATAGACTTATATAACATATAAGAGCGATGATTTTGCTTCATCTTCCAAGGTTGATTCCTAATCTAACTATTCATATTTCCTTTTATTTATATTTACAAATTATTCACCCAATCCTAAGGATTAAGTGTATAACAAAATATGTTACATATCACCCTCAAGAAAATGGGAAAGTAGAGGGGACCCATAGAGAACCAAGAAAGTAATCATGCATAAGAAATATTGAGAAAAGATATTGGTTGAGGTTGGATGGACACATAATACAACTTGGAAGACCACCACAATATTCACACCATGTGATTTTGTCTATGACAAGAAAGTTATGTTCCCTATTGAATTTGAGATAGAGACGTTAAGAACATTTTATTCCCTAAACTTAGACCTCTCATTAGATAAATAAATACATATTATGGCATATGAATACCTAGATGAGTATATGAAACAAGCTTTGATCCAAAGAGATTTGGTGCAACTACAAAGAAAAATATGGCATGGTAATTAGGCCTATAAGTTTCAAGGAAGGGGATTGGGCCCTTCTTTATGACTCGGGTTTCAAGGATTTCAAAGGAAAGTTTAAGACTAGATCGTTGTGGCCTTAAAATATAGATTTGGAATCCATAATTATACAGAGAGGGGTGAAACGGTTTAATGACAATTTCTACTTACTTAAAAATGTAAACATCATAAAACATTAATATCATCAACTAAACAAGTAACAAAAATTATACGTGGAAACCCTTACAAGAAAAAACTACAAAAATTCATAGGCACCAACCTATAGGAGACACCAAACCCCTTTATTGTTTGTAGGAAGCAACCTAAACAATACACCAATCCACTTTGCTACTTTGTAGGCACCAACCTACGGGAGACACCAATCCCCTTTGTTGCTTTGTAGGCGCAAAACTACAAGAGTCACCAATTTCCTCTGCTACTTTGTAGGAACCAACCTACAAGAGACACCAATCCTTATTGCTGCTTAGTTTGCTTAGTTTGATTGCTTATTCATAATGTTTGTTAGTCGCTTCTTATTTCATTAATTCTTCTTGTTGCTTCTACCTTTACCAAGTCTATTAGTTTCTTCTACCTTACTAGGTCTACTTGCTACTTCTTCATTCACTACGTCTAATTTTCCAAAAACTTCTTGTTATTGGATTTCCTAAGAACAAACTTGCACAACATGCCACATATTCAATTTTTCAAATATGGTTCTAAAATTTATACCACTATTACCTTGATATCTCTTGTTTGTCTCCTCCAAATTTCACATTCTGAAACATCCCAAAAATAAGCTTATAGCAAAAATGACAAGTTATCATATTTGAAGCATGTTTTAGGAGCATTCAAGAATCATAACTTCCTCACACCATATCTCAAAAATTATAGTTAAGTAAGGTCTGGAATTTCAACCATATCCACCATGACATATCTCCTTTGTCTCATCCAAATTTCATATTTCAAGACATCACAAAATGAAAGTTATAGAAAAAATAGAAAGTTGACCTATTTCAAGAAGATTCCAGGAGCATTCAGGAAGCCTTACCTCCTTAGAGCATATCTCTGAAACCAAAGTATATAATTTTAACCATAAGTACATGATGATGTTTTATCTATATCATCCTATTTTCATAATCTAAAACATCCCAGAACCAAATTTATAGCGAAAATTCCAGGTCGATCTATTTGAAGAAGATTTCAAGAACATTCAAGAAGCCTAACTTCCTTAGATAATATCTCTAAAATTATAGTGAACCATGGTTTTAATTTGAATCACGGGTACATGATGATATTCTATCTATATTATCCAAGTTTCGCAACATGAGACATCCCAAGACAAATTTTCTAGCGAAAATTCCAAGCTGACCTCTTTGAAGAAGATTTCAAGAGCATTCAGGATGCTTGACTTCCTTAGACCATATCTTTGAAATTATAATGAATCAAGGTCTAAAATTTGAACCAAATTTACTATATATTCTAATTGTATCCTCCATGTTTCACGATCTGAAACATCCCAAAAGAAAATTTATAGATAAAATTCCAAGATGACTTGTTCACCCCATAAACCACATTTTTGCTTCCACCTTTATACTACAAGAGTCACGCGAAAAGATATTTCTCAGCTCCTCTTGATACCTCAAATATCTGCTTGCATTATACCCAAATTAACTCATATTCCCTTTATTTATAGTTTTTGTATGTTCACTTATGGGGTTGACTTATAAAATTTGTTGGGTCGGCGTGCTTGTACTTTGGTTGGGTCATCTTGACAAAATCTTTCATGTCTCATCATTCCTATGGAGTTAGAGGGAGTTCCCTATATCATTGGGAAGGTTTCATAAAAATATTTCCAACCATATATCTTATCATCTCATTTGGGCTATCCTAATTGTAGTAAAAATTCCTTCAAAGATAGGGTATCTAAATGGGGCATCAAAAGTCCACAAACAATATTTCCAACAATCTTCATTTTTAAATATTTATCTTTGACATAAGTGGTCTCCCCTTGTCTTATAAATCAATGAAAACAATATTTCCAACAATAGATACATGTTATGAAAATGTCTCAGAGAAAATCAAAACAATAGATGAGGAAAACATCCCCCTATTTATCAATGGCTATAAGTCAAAATCTACAAGAAACCATTATTAAGATAGGAGTTCACAACCACACTCAAAGCTCAAAGGTTGGATGTGATTGAGAGTAGAGATGCTCTCAACCTATCCTAATTTTCAATACTTTCAAAAAAGAAATAGAGGGATAAAATAAAATTCCCCAAGTGAAAACCTCATTGAGGCGCCTGGGACAAATTTCTAGTTGAAAACCTCCTAGGAGGTAGCATTAGGTTTATAATAAAGTATCCCACATCATGAAAAAAATAATAGGCATAATGGGGTAGGGCACTGGTGAAGACCAAAAATTCCACCAGTACCCTAAGGGAGAGAGAGATAGAGAGAAACCCTAACTCTTATTTAAAGGTGTTTTAGGTCTCAAATAATGGACATGTAAGTATAGATGAAAGACACAAACCCAAACAAAATCTATAGGTTCATATATAGAAATATGGATATATCACTCTAAAGGTACCCTTCAATAGTAAATCAACAAAAACTTAGTATCACTACTGATCAAAACATCACAAAAAAGTCAACATCACACATACCTATTGCAAGTTTGATCCCACTTCATTTCATCCCATATTCATGCTTTAGTTCTTCCTCCTAACACTTCCCATGTTACTCCTTCACTTAATCCATATAATCCACAACACCATTAACATCTTTAACATCATTGTCATTTGTTTCATTACCTTGATTCTCAGAAGACCATAATTTTGTAGCAATACAAATCATGTACCATAACCAAAATTTAGATCACCTTCATCAACCATATACAACTTGCATCAAAACAACTCTGTCTTGCGACAATCTTGTTCTTTCCATATATAATGCATATGTTGTTGTTGAGGACAACAATCAACTATTCAAAAAGTCAATAACAAGTTATTCATCGTTGCAACATCATGTAAAGACATCCTTAAAATGCTTCTCAAATACACATGTGACAACAATTATATATCTATATAAGTATTATACAAGATCTATACAAGGATTGTATAAGAACTTTCAAACTCCAACATCAACATACAACCTTCAATCATTTCACTATACAATAGGAGAAATTAGTCATTTTGACTTTTTAATCCTGGAAATTTAATTGCAACACTAACAAAACAAGCATCAACATGTAGATTGAGTCAACTACATCAACAAAAAAATTCAACATCAACTTGAGGAAAGCCACAATAACAAACCTACAACACATTACAATATTCATTATTTTCAAAATAAAAATGAAACTTTTACAAGGTATGGGCATCAACATTGTGTTGATGATCTCTGATAGTGCCTAAAGTACGATGCTCAAAATATTCATACTCCACAAACCCACTCCCCCATTCATTTCCACTGTCACCATGCATAACCATTATACAACATGCAAAACTTCACATGCGGCATGCATTTCACTCTTTCTCCCAATTGCACTTATTTTCACATCATACATCATCCAACTATCCATTTCATGCATCATCCACCATATCCACCTAGTATCATCCACTTCCATACTCTAGATAACCAAAAAAATCAAAATTGTGCAGTAAAACAATCACCTACAAGTAGCTACAATAAGCTACAAGAAGTAGGATTTTTACATTGCTTTAAAAAGCTATAGAACGTGAGCTTTATGCACCATGTTAGGAAGCTATTGGAAAGGTTATGAACATTTGTTGTAGCAAACTACGGGAATCTACAAGAGACTACACAAGTCATTATTTTCAACTTGGACCATCAAATCCAACAAAAAGGGACATCTACAATCCTTAAATAGTTCAACAAGATTTCTAAAAAGCCTTTATGTGTACCTATCAAACCAACTATACAATAGGTATGCCACTCACTCATAGATCAATTCATTCTCATTTAATTAGCTAATCATATCATGAAATTTTGGTCATGGTCAACTATATCAAAATTTCCGCATCACTTAGTAAGGTCGGCCTTGCATCTCCACAGGAGGGGTGTCTAAAATATTTTAGGTTGTAATTCAAGTTATCAATGGTTTGAAAATAAAAATTCATTGTTGCATTGGTCAAATAGAAAAATAATCAAGGTTAAAGGAATTGATTCCAAAAGTCATATCATTATCATGAAAGGGATAATTCAAATGGGAGAAATTTTTAAGATAATGACGAAAAGGTATTTAGGCTACCTAGACTCATTATGCAAGAGCCTTACATGCATGCCAAAAAAAAAAACCAACACACAAATACACATACCAACACACAAATACACATATTTTAGTGATTGAGTAAGATTACAAGAGCAAAGAAGGTGCTACTACAAGTTATAAAGTAAAGGATCATAACAAATTTAGGGTTTCCAAAGGGAAACACCAATTATAGTAAGATAGTGTGAGATGTTAATCTCAAATACATTCACTAACCACACAAATTTTCCTTTCCTTTTCCAATTAGAGGTTTGTACAATATATAAATTTTTCCTCAAAGCTTAATTTTTACATGAAAACTATGTGTCAAGAAGCCAACTCTAAGATTCCTCTTATAGGCTCATGGAAATTCTTTAATTAGGTATTTTTCTTAGAATTCCAACCATGAGCACATCCAAAAATTGTACCTTATTCTCAAATTATGATAGAGGTTCCTTAGCCAATATTTTTTACCAAACCTATTTCCTCATAAATTAGTATAGGGAATCGAATCTGGGGAATTCATGTGCACAACAGGTTGTCACTCAATATAGTCAAAGTGTACCACTCCTTATCATCAAGAAGTAGGAATTTGGCACAAAACCATACCTTGTCCCCATAAAATTTTGAACCTAGCACTGTCACAAAAAAGATGTAACCCTACCTCCTTGAGGGTTAAGCTACTTTTTGATTTCAAATCTAAACTTGGGTGTGACTTCCATTTCCACAACAAGTATATCTTATAATTATGGGGTCTACAAAGCATTGAAAACTCTAAATTTGGATTTAATTCTAAAAAAACTACCAATCTAATCATTACCCTATTTCCAGAATTTTCAATTTTAAGACCCATAGTTTATAATTTTCTGCATCTACCCTCAACAAGTATTGTAATAATTGAACAAAGTCTTCAAGAGACTATAACTCCCTTTTCTTTCGAATTTTACCCTTGAACTAGAGAACCAAGGTCAAATACCTTTTTTTAACATCCTTTTGTTGCAAAATATTGAAGGATAGTAAGATTTCCTTGTGTTCAAACCTACAAACTACCCAACTTAGTCATATCAACTTGCAAGAAGGGGGGTGGTTTTATCATAAGGGATCCCACAAATACATATAGAGTGTATAAAAATCTCATGGTGGTGGAAGTGTCTTAGAATTCAAATTGGTTGATGTACTTTAATATATTAGGGTATGATGATAGAGTGTCTTTGGAATTTGCACACAAATTCTAAAACATTAGAAACCATGATTGCATTAATGTTGTAAGAGGCTAACATAACTCAGGAGTCGAAGGAAAGAATTTTGGAGTTAGAAAAAAGAAGAGCAAAGATCCTTCTTGACAGAGAAGAGGAATGGAGGTTAAAAAGTCGGGCAATTTGGTTGAAAGTCAGGGATGAGAACACAAAATTCTTTCACAATTATGCAAAGGGAAGGAAAAATGCTAATACAATATGGAAACTGAAGGATGCAGAAGGCAGGGAGCACTCCTCATTTGAGGCAGTCTCAAACCTGGGGAAGAGCCATTTTCAATCTCTCTTTGCCGATCCAGGAGGGATATCAATAGCTGAAATCATTCGTACTGCTCAAGCTTTCCCACGTTTTGTGGAGGAGGAGGAGGCAGAAAATCTATTCAGAGAAGTGACTAAGGAGGAGGTGGAACATGTCATAAAATCAATGCCAAAAGATAAAAGCCCAGGCCCGGACGGCTGGACCATAGAATTGTTTCTCCATTTTTTTGAGCAGATTGGCGATGAATTGACAGATGTGGTGGAGGAGTCAAGGAAGAAAGGAGAAATCTATGGGCCCTTCAATGCAACCTTCATAGCGCTCATACCGAAAAAGGAGGATCCGGAATCCTTTGAGGACTTCAGACCTATATCTTTATGCAATACTATTTACAAGATCATAGCAAAAGTCATAGCGGTGCGTTTGAAGCCCATTCTTTCTGTTTGTATTTCAAATGAGCAATTTGGGTTCCTGGATGGTCGTCAAATTCATGAGGCCATTGGGGTGGCCCAGGAAACCATCCACAGTATTAGACAAGCAAAAAAGAAAGGGGCAGTGCTGAAATTAGATCTATCCAAAGCTTACGACCGAATTAATTGGTCATACCTCAGGCTTCTATTGACACACCTCGGCTTTAAGGTGGAATTCATAAATTGGATAATGGGGTGTATTTCAAATGTATGTTTTGCTGTATTGATAAATGGGGCTGCCTCTCAATTTTTCAAAAGCCAGCGAGGCCTGAGACAAGGATGCCCTCTCTCTCCACTCTTATTTCTTCTGGCTGCTGAAGGCCTCAGCCGACTAATTTCAAAAGCAAAGAGAGCAGGTTTGATAACAGGTTTGGAAGTAGCTGTAAATCTTTACATTACTCATCTCCTATTTGTTGATGATATCCTGTTATTTACAAATGGAAATAGGAATGAACTAAAAGTGCTCAAAGACATTCTTGACATATTTCTGAAAGCTACAGGGTTGCAAATAAATCCCAGGAAGTCGCAGCTTATAATGGAAGCTTTCTCCAGACAGGAGGAGATCCTGATCACTTCTTATTTGCCCTTTGAAACATGTAGTTTGGATCAGCCTTTCAAGTACCTGGGGTTCTGGCTAAAACCCACTTCATATAGGAAGTAGGATTGGAACTGGTTGGTGGCAAAAATTGAACAAAGGATATCTCATTGGAGTTTCAAATGGTTATCAAGGGCTGGCAGATTAACTCTGATAAACTCCGTCCTTCAGGCCATCCCGGTATTTTGGGCTGCTCTGACCTGGATCCCAAAAGGTGTTCTTCATAAAATTAAGCAAATTTGTAGCAGATTCCTGTGGTCGGGTGCAAAAGAAGACACAGTCCTTCCGTGGGTAGCTTGGGACAAGATAGCCAGACCAAAGGACTGGGGGGGATGGGGCATCAAACAACTCGTCGAATTTAGTCAGTCCCTGGCAGCAAAATCAGGATGGAGAATTATTGAAGCAGAAAACCTGTGGACCAGAGTGGTAAAAAGGAAGTATATTGACCCAGTTCCTCTTGATGATTGGATCCGGAGCCCAAACAAAAAAGGAAGAAACTGCTCAGTAGTCTGGAAGGCTACTACAGAGGCTTTCTACATTATAGAACAAGGTCTTGCTTGGCAAGTGGGGAATGGAGAAAGCATTCGGATAGGCAGGGATCCGTGGGTAGGATGCAGTGACCTTTATGCTCTTCCCCCGGGTCTCCTTGCACATTTAGATTCAAGGGGGATTCACAGTTTAAGCCAGATAGCAAACATGGAGCTGCAGTCCATTTGGGGTCAGGAATGGAAATCTGTAGAGGAGCTCGGTATTGACAACTTATGGAGAAATGAATGGCAGAGTTTCATCCACGAGCTCAAGCGATCTAGTGTCAGAATAAAGGACCGTCCAGATACACTTGTTTGGGCACATGCGGAGACAGGCTTATATTCCCCAAAGGCTGGCTATAACTTCCTGATGAACAGAAAGGGTTGGGATCCCCCTATTTGGTGGGCCAAACCCCTTTTCAAGCTGAAATGCCCCAAAAAAGCCAGAATTTTCCTATGGTGTGCGCTCAAAAGGAAGATACCTACTTGGGATGTCCTGATAGCTCGCTATAAGGAGGGACCAAGCCGATGTGCTTTATGTAAAGTAGCCTCAGAAACCATTAATCATCTATTCGTGGAATGCTCATTCACAATTCAAGTATGGGACGCAACGAAAAGGCTACTACAGATCAATGCCAGATGGGAAGGGGCTAATCTCAATGCGGCATGGGAGGGTTGGTGGTCCAATCACCCAGAGAAGAATCTGAGGAACCTTCCTCCTATCCTCTGTTGGGGCATTTGGTTAGCCAGAAACCGCAGCATATTCAATGAAAAATCAATCCCAGCGGAAGCAATAGCAATACAGAGCTCAGCTATCTTATCCAGCATCCCCGAACCCGAGCCCCCATCAGTCTCACTCCAGAGGGCAGAAATTCAGATCAAAGATGGCATCCCCTGGGCTTTTTTCGACGGGGCAGCACAAAATAATATTACTGGGGCAGGAATTATTATCCATCTTAGCGCTTCTCACTCTCTAAAAGCCTCAGTGGGGTTAGGGACGGGCACAAACAATTTTGCCGAATTATCAGCTTTAAAACTGCTCCTCTGTTGGCTTATCCATAGACAAGTCCTCACAGTTCAGATTTTTGGAGATTCATCTAATGTTGTGAATTGGGTCAATGGGAAATTTAGATGCAGGAATTATTTATTGATGCCTCTGCTAGAAGAAATACAAAATCTAAAATCTTCTTTCTCTGTTTTCTCTCTTGCTCACATATACAGGGACAGGAATGTTGAAGCAGACGAATATTCTAAGACAGGTTTACAACAGGCTTTGGGTACGTGGAGGATAAAGGAACAGATTCAGGACCAGATCCGTGAGACGGATTTGGCCCCATATACTTAATGTTTTTGCAGCAAGCTGGGAAGGCGTCAGAAACAATTGTGTCTTAAATTGTTTTTGGCGGTTCTGGTATATGATCTTTAAAACTTTTTTCATTAATAGCTCCTGTATTGGAGAAACTTGGGTAAAATTCTATGATTTTCATACTGCTTATGTCGTGGGTCGTTTTCCTTTATGGAGGCCCGGTGGGATTTTGACAGCCTCTGATATTTTTTGGGGCGGCTGCGTTCAGGCCGAGTTTATTTTGAACTTGGTGTGTTTTGTATCTTTTGGTTATTTCAGTCATCTTAGATGACAGCATGGGAGAGGACGGTTTCTCTACCTCCCAGGTTCAGGCAGTTCTCCAAACTGCTGGATGTTAACTCATCGGTTTGTAGCTCTTTTATTTTTATAATAGAAAAGCTCGGTTTTTTTTCCTTGGAAAAATGTTGTAAGAGGCTCGGAAATACAGTTGAATAGGGAAGTCAGCAATAGGGTATTAGGCCTCCCATTTGATCTATTCTATGACAAAGAGGATAGACAAATTTCCATAGATGCAAGGAAGTTAGTATTCTTGAATTATGAAGTGCTAGAGGAACATAAGTGGATTAAAGAGGGAAAGTTTACTAGATCCCTTAGATGAGGTGGCATACCACTTATTGAAATGCATAACATATGAGCGAATACTAAACATGCTTTATGATTATCACTATACCAACTAAGAAACATTAAAAGGCTTGAAGAGAACCTTGGTATCCCCTATTTCATGTTGCAATCCCTGTGAGAAATGAGCTCAAAGGTTAAAAAATGGAAAGAAGAGGTATTGACTCACCACAGCTTCATCAAAACTATAGTTTGTGATACCTTATAAAGAAAACCATCAACGTATCTTAGGAGGACTTCATTAATATGAATAAACAATAATTTATGGCCTCACAAAAAATAATTAATGAATCTAACCCTAAGAAAGATCCAGGGAGGAAAAATAAGGCTAAAAAAGAAGAAGCCTAGAGGAGAAGAAAATATCATAAAATAACATGAGTAGAACATGAGGAAAAAGAAATAGATTCCAAATTAATCAAAATGGGGATACTAGAGAAAAACCCCTTGAATATTAGGGAAAAGACTTAAGTTATAGGAAAAGGTGGGCAAAGCTTCAGAAGGGTCAGGATAAGGTCCCAAATAGCCCCTAAGATAATCACACCCTCTCTATCATAATAATGGACCATTAGGAAGTCCCTAACCCAACTAAATACCTAGTAGAGATGTAATAAGAGAAGAAAATAGAATTTCCAAAGATAGAGGAACCAACCATGCAAGTCACCTTAAATGAATTAGAAGCAATAAGGCTTGGGCCCTTAAGTGGAAAATCATAGTAGGGACAAGTAACGAGCACAGTTCGTAGTTCCCATTAAATACTTCAAAGAACTTGGAATATAAAGATCTCCATTGAGATACAAGAATATATATTATAAAGTATGAATAGGATGATGATACAATTGGGAGTGAGGGCCCTATATATATAGCCAGGAAGTACCCTTTCACGAAGAGTCATGTTTGTAGAGACATGCCTCTTTTTTAACTAATTATTATCTAATTACATTATATTATGATTATTATTTAGTATCTATACTTTTTACTTTCACATAAATTATGTTCATAGCATTGCCTTCCCCTTCAAAAGGATTCGTCCTCATGAAAGGAATTGATCATTTTTTCTTCTACAAATGTTTTGTCATCTCGGGATGGTCATCGTTGTCAATACAAGTTGATATGATCCTTGGAGTGATACATAAAATTGTCGCATGGAGGAAGGATCTGACCATCCTAAATTAATATTTTGTGAAATCTTTTGATTATTAGAAACTTGTGATGAATTGTTATCACTAGACTAAGTTGTGCACACTTCAATATTCTTCGGAACATAAGTTTTTTGTTTATGTTCTGAGTGATACAGATTCGTAGATTGATCGAAATGTCTATTCTTGTGATTCAGATGTAGATAAGGATTTATTTTGGTTTCCTTTATGATGTGTGTGGTAAGATTCTGAATTACTTCAAGTTCCGATGTCGTCGAGTTGGTTACAAAATCTTCACTCGGAATTTCCTTTGTTTGAACTGGAATATCTGAATATGTTTTAACTTCTATTGTTTTCTCATCTTCTTAAGTTGTGATATTGATTGAATCGGTATTCGTTCCTCTTTCTTCCACTTGAACTGAAGACTTCGACACTTATTTCGTGATAAGTTCTTGTAATTTGTTTTTCAATGATGTATTATCATCCTTAATTTTCTTAATTTGAGTGAGTAGACTTTGTTTATGACTTCCGAAACCTAAAATTTCTTCATTTCTTGAGTCAACTTTATTTTGGTATTCAAGCTTCTCATCCTTTAAACAATTGATTTGTTCTAATAGCTTTTGGTTAAGGTTTTTTAAGCATAAGCTTTCCTCTTTTTTCCCTGATAGACTTTCATTGAGTTTCTTTTCAGAAATTTCTTTTTCTTGTTCTCATTGGTGTTTCTTAGCTTTACATTTTATCACTTTCATAAGTAGTTTTTTATTATTCTCCTTCAAATATGAATTTTTCTCATTTTTTTTTATATGACTTCCTCAAGTTCTTTCTACTTCCTTGATATTATTCATGGATTCTCTTGAAACATTAGTTTCTAAATATCCTTAAGATCTTTTGATGAAGGAATTATCAGTTTTGATTTCGTTGTCATGTCTTGGGCCCTGACCATCTTCCTCTTGTAAGGGAACATCAAGATTTTTTTTTTTTTAATGAACGTACCTAATTCTTTGAACCAAGGTCGGCCAAGAATTATGGCAACCTCTTCGTCAAGAATAGTTACGACACAAAATTGAGATATGTACTCATAATGATCAATTGTCACTTGTAAATCATTAATTTCATATTATTTTTTGCCAAAAATATTTGTTCTTTCTGCTATGTTTGATTATGGGATTAATAGTTGATTTGCTCAATTAACATTGATATAATTTTCTTTGTGACTTGTGTTGATAGTGCTATTAATATCTTTTCCTTGGGTATTCCCTTTTAATGTGATTAATCAACAACCTGCAATTAGAATATTTTTACAAGATTTTTTTTTTTTTTTGTAACTTAGAAATCGGAGAACCCACAGTGAAACCATTTTTTGTCAATGTTTCAAATCCCAACAGGGATCCATCATCAGGACTATTTTGAATGTTGAATGTAGAAATTTTTTCTTCCTTCATCATTTTCTAATTACGCTTCATTTTTTTTCTCTTCACCAGTTGACTCCATTTTGCCTTACTTTTAAGATTTTATAATAATATCTCTCGTCTTGAATTAAATTTTGTATTACTTTTAAGGTTTTATAATAATTCCCCTTTCTCGTCTTGAATTGAATTATTAATTTTTTCACTTCTTTCACTTTTGTAATTCCCTTTTTTTTTATAATAAGCTTTTCTTTAAATTGAAAATCGTCCTTTGAATTTCTCATTTAATAAAATAAGAATTTTAACTTAAATTAAAATTCTTTTAATCCTTCCCTTTATATATGGAATAATTTTCTTTCTTCTAAAGTATTATTTTCTTTTGACTTTATTGAATAATTTTCTTTCTCCTAAAGTATTATTCTCTTTTGACTTTATTGTTTCCCAATGATTAATTATGGACACTACATGTTGTGTCGAATTTACCAAAATTCCATGGACTTTTTCTTTTTAATTAAAATGAATTTGCAAGGATTCAACCGTCCTGACCAGGGGTTAAATTTGATGGGTCACCTTACCCATCAGAATAAAATTTTAATGACGGCTTTATTTTTAAAGTGCCCTTCATATGACTTCAAATATTTACTTTTACAAGTTTTTGTTTAACTTCGGTGAATCATATTCATAATTGCTTTCACATTGAAATAGTGAATGTAGGCAACTAAATTAGACAATTAAAATTAACTTAACAGAAATTGAAACACACATACCATGTTTTCCATTTAAGTCACTTCAATGCCAATCCAATTAAAGAATAATATGTGTGATATAAGTTTCAAACAAAAAAACATAATGTGCATGAAATATGTAAATGTTTAAAAAAATACATTCAATATCATCATGTACAAAAACTAAATTGTGGAGAGTTTCACCAAACAAAGTAATTGTCAAAATAAATACATATTAGGGCCATAAGGATCTGTAAATGTATAAAAATAAGAAAACAAAAACAAACTACATACTTGGACCTTCTTCTAAAAGATCTTCAAATATTCAATAGTGTCATCTAGCATGTCCATAGTGTTTGTTAGCTACATTAAGTCCAAAAGTGAAAATTTATAATTATTAATGACCTGCAAATTGTAACAATTTTTACAAACAATGAGTTCACTTACAATCTAGGCATACCACATTCAGAATATTAAGCTCCAATTTTCTTATTTTTCATATTTCGTACAAATTATTCCATCACTTATGGGTGTTTTTTCGGACATGCAAATATGCTAGTATAGATATGGTTTGTATATGTGAGAAAAACCTATAAAAAAACAAATATTATGGCATTTACAACATAATTTAAAAAAAAAAAAAACATTTTTCTCAAGCAAATAATTACACTTCTCCATCAAAGATTAAACATCTACGCATAACCTAATGAAATTATATAAACATCCAAATGTATAAATTTAAACTTTCTTTCTATCATTAATTCAAAAAATCATATAACAAAATGAAAAATTGTAATTTGATAAAAATATTATGTAGTAGAATGCCTTTGATAATTACGGTCAAATAAAGTTCAAGTTGTAAAACGGTTAGACTTCTTTTTCAAATATTAATTCATGTTGGGAAATTTTCAGACAGATGCACTGAAATGTTGTGTGGGAAAATATTTTTTCAAGAAATACTATGCAATCGTGTGGGAAATACATCAAAAAAAAAAAAAAATTATGTGAGAAAAACGAGAGGAGAACCTGAATAGGTAAAATTTCTTGCATTTCAGCTTGGGGTGTCCACAAATGAGGCTTCGGTTTTTGAAATGGCCATCATTCTGTTTCTAACTCTACATATGCTCTTTTTCAGTTGGGTTGCTATTTCCTCTATATTGCTCTTTCCGTAGGCGCTTACTCACTTATCCACTCAATTCCACGTTACTTTGAAGGGTGTTAGTTGATGAGGAATGCACAAATCTATTAAATGAAATGGAAAAACAGGGCCTACTATAAGAATGTAGAGCAAATCCACTAAATATGACACATCAACCAACTTCCATGGGGATGGAGAGCCCAAAAATGCACAAATCTATTAAATGAAATGGACAAATCGGGCCTACTATCTAGAATGTAGAGCAGATCAACTAAATATGACTCAGCAACCAGCGTCGATGGGGATGGAGAGCCCAAAATCCAGCCTCTGGGACCCCAAATCCGTTTCTACGGGGGAGCCAAGCCGAGTAGTGCAGGAAACCGTGTAGCTCCTTGGTTTTGCCAAGGTTCGAATCCAAGGAAGTCCCAATGCCTCTGTTGGTGATATGATCTTGAAGCTAGTTGAAAAAATCTTAATGAGGATTATGTAAATGGGACACGAGAATAAATTTATGTATTTCAAATTAGTTTTTCAATATCTAATTCAACCCTTTCCTTGAGCCTCTGAAGCAACCCATGCCTTGCCCTACCTTGCCTCGTACAATAACCAAACAAATTCAACGCAGAATAGTCATTATAATTATAATTATAAGGAGATCCATAAGCACAAAACAGAGATTTCCTAAATCTCTGAACCATTCTTGTACGGTAATTAACTGCAAATGCAAGGCTTGATTTGTCTCTTAGCGATTTTGTATTGTAAATGACTATAATGTGCAAGTCAATTAACTATAAGATCCAGAACATGAAGTATATTCATCACTTTCATTACCCTAGTTCATCCTTCCTAGGTTCCACCAACCTAGACATCATTGAAGTTATCTTGTCCTTGTCTTCTTTGTGACGAAATTCAATCTGCCCTCATTCCTCTACATTAAAGCCTTTATGATAATGAAGAGCCGCCATTTCCAACAAAATCTATATGCAGATTCCATGTGAGAGAAAGATAAGTATTTGATATATAAAATAGATATAAATATACTATATATATATAATTTTATACACCCGTCATTATGACATTTTGAAAAATGATCAGCAAGTCAACAATTACGTGTTTATTTTGAAATAGACCATATTTGACTGCTTAAAAAATGTAAAAGTTGCATACGGCGTCAATTTTAAAGCCTAGTCCTGACTTCCGAACAAATGCGTTATGGGTTAATTAACGCAGTTGTCTATAACGCGACTTTTTGAAAGTCTTTCCGGCGGGTTTTTCCGGTCGAAATCCGGTAGGAATTTATTGTAATCGCAAGTTTGATAGCTAGTTTCTGCACAATGAAAGCGTCCCAGGGGTTTTCCAAGGTGCTGAATCCAAATATGCAGTTAAAAAACCATTTTAACTGCAACAAATCAAGATTTAACCTCAATTTCTTCTACCGGATTCCGTCACTGGAATCTCCAAAAAGTCGCATTATAGACAACTCCTTAATTAACTGTTAATAGTCGAATACAATGCAATAATCTCTCCTTATCCGATGGCAAGCACAAACTCATAAATGGAAGAGACGTAGTTTCAACGCGTGCTACAATCGAAAATGAAACTATACGGACGGTCGAATTGGTACATAATGGCAGCAGAATTTTGTTCGGAACACTTTATACAGTATCTCACGTCACGGAAAAATGAGTACAAAATGGCGTAATTGTGATTGTTGGACAAAAATTCAGGCACTTGTGAAGCCTGGCTCCAGCAAATAGGAAATGGCTGTTGGCAAGTGCGACTAAGTGCCTTGGCGGCTGGACGTGAATTCCAGCGGCAATGACAGACGCAAAACCAGTTTGACAGTGATGATAAACGAAAAAAAATGGAAAAAGAGACCAGTGTAATTTAAAAAACCTTTGTAGTCTAAGTTCAAAATTTTAGGTGTTCTTGATGTTTTTGATGGTATTGAATCCATTTCCACTATAAAAATACTATTCAAACATTGTCTTTATAAGATTTTTTGAATTTTTTTTTACCCGGATTCCGACCACTTTTGACAATTCCAACAATTCCTCCACCTAGTTAGACGACTACAAAAAAACTAGTGAAGTTTTACAAAAATGAGACACCACACCACAGGCTTTGACTTCTGCTCATACAGTATGTCTGGGCCCACATTCAGTGTTCTCACATGACAAGGACTACAAGAGGCAGAACCCAAGTGGCCCGTTAGGGCAACCAATAAATCCTATGCTATTGGGCGTGGAAGAGAACATGAAGAGCAGAAAACGGACAGATATGGTGGAAGAAAACAGGAAGTTCTCGGAAATTGCTGAGAAGAAACAGAAATTGCACGACACATGTGAACACATGTGAACAATTTGCCCGCTGAATGTGCACGCCAGCTGTCAAGCTTAGAGACGAACAATTTGCCCGCTGAATGTGCACGCCAGCTGTCAAGCTTAGAGACGAACAATTTGCCCGCTGAATGTGCACGCCAGCTGTCAAGCTTAGAGACAAAAGGACGATGAAAGGCTCACTCAAAGGAATGCCTATCAGCCTAAATATTACCAAAATAAAATCTAATTTTTATATGTTTTATAGTGAAATTTGTGGTTGATAAATTTTCAAAATGTTATGGATGAAAGGGTTTGTCACCAATGTTAAAGAGGTTGAAAATGAAAATCTCTTTTTTAAATTATTTATTTTATACTCACATTTAATGTTTAAAATATTTGTCACGCGATTAATTTTTTTAACATTTTAAATTAGCAAAATAATTAAATGTTAAAATTTTCTATTAATTTCTTACCTTCTTAAAACAATTTTAACATGAAAATTAAATGTTAAAAAATTCTTATTAATCTCTTACTTTCTTAAAATCCTATAAACCATATAATCCAAATTAATCATCATAATCATTAATTATATAATTTAAAATTTAAAATATAAATATAAATAATCAATGAGAAAGAAAAAGGAATATATTTTATTATTATTATTATCTAATTTTAAGCTTACTACAGAGCCAAACACCAAATCAATGAATGAAACTCCCTTGTTTGCTAAGTCTAAAAAAACATACATACTCTACCACTCAAGTTTTGAACCTGTGATCTTTTAAGAAAAAACACATGCTCTAAAAAAACAAGTATTCTTAACCATTAAACCAACTCACACCGTATATTTACATTTCTTGACCATAAAATAAATCGAAAAACCATTTCATAAAAGTAAAAATAAAATGTATAATCATGTAAACTTAAAATATTTATTGTTCAATATTCCTATGGTCTTATGGTCTTTACATCTATTTGATCAAAACGGTGGAAAACCGATCTGGATCGAACCCACTGAATACATCATGAACTAAACCGTTGCAGTTTTTTCCTCTGGAATTTCAGCAGGTGCTTCTTCCTTGACCAATGATTCTTCAGCCTTTTCTTCAACAGCCGCAGCCTCGGCGGGAGGCTGAGCGACAGTCTCTTCTTTAGCTGGCTCGGCTTCTTTGGGGCTCTCAACTTGTTTCAGAAACGGTGATCTTGTTTCACTTGTCCCTGCTGTCTCTTCATCTTTGATGGGCACAAGCTTATGCTTGATCCCATCTTTGTAAACCTTGTAATAATTTTTCTTTCCAAAATATACCACATCCCTGTCATACTGCCATGGCCTGCCGAGCAGTATGTCACATACATCCGTCGACATTATGTCACAAATAACCTTATCTTTATATTCGTCGATATGAAACTCCACTTCGCATTGCTCATCTACCAGCAACTGATGGCCTTCTTGCAGCCATGAAACTCTGTAAGGGGTGGGGTGTTTCAACCGCTTCAACCCCAACTTTTCCACCATCTCTCTGGCCACCAAGTTATTTGTACTTCCACTGTCAATAATCAGCGTACAGGGCTGACCGTGTGACATACAAACCCTCCGAAACAAAGTTTTCCGCTGAGTTGGTTCAGCTATTTCTTCGATTGACTGTGACATACAAACCCTCTGAAACAAAGCTCTCCGCTGAGCTATTTCTTCGATTGACTGTGACATACAAACCCTCTGAAACAGAGCTCTCCGCTGAGTTTGTTCAGCGGTTTCTTCGGCTGGTTTGAACAATACCGTGTTCAAAACTAGGGCTTCCCCTTCCCCTGTTTCTGGAGCATTCTCTGCGTCTTGGGGAGGTGCGACATAAAAAAAAACAAACAACCTGCAACCTGCAACCTGCACAAACAAACAATCCATCACGGGATTACCCAATACTCGCTAAAGCCTTCGATCTATGCAACTGAAGTTTGGATCCATAGATCTTGATACAGAACAATCAATCAGAATATGGATTCTTGCATGACTACCATGAGCATGCATGTGACTTCATTACCATATTTTCCATCGCTCAAACTTTCCGAGTAGTCTTGCCCTCGTTTTCCAGCTGATGGACGAGTAGTCTTGCCCTCGTTTTCCAGCTGATGTCGTCAGTGTCGAGCGTTGGCACAGCCATAACTAGTAGTTAATAACTAGATATTGTTTAGATATGGTTTAATAACTGGAACATAGTACACTTAATTATTTCGACTTAATTAAAACTCACCCCCTTGATTTCGGATATGAGATTTCAGAGAGACCAACCCACGAGAACAACTGATAGGAACAAATACTACACTTGATATTAGCCAAAAGGCCGAGAATGCTATGAACCGTTTTGTCTATCTCTTTCCATTTTATAGCATTCCTCTCCTCCGGTGCATTTTCCGCCCACGCGTGTGGTATAATACAATACAACGCACTTCATCCCATGAATCAATTTTAACAAAACAATTGAAGATGTACTTCAAATAACTAGGAATAACATCTCCAATTAGAATGAGTAGCATACTTCAAAGTGGGGACAGGGACTGCGGTTTTGAATTTGGATGTTGTTCACTCGCATATGTCAAAGTGGAGAGGGAAATGCCTAGGCGAATTTGGATGTTGTTGTTTAAAGAAAAGAGGAGATTCATTCAATAAAGCTTCTATGTGATTTTTATTAGTGTACTTCGAATTTATTAATGAAGCATTTCATTTAGTGTACTTCGAATTTATTAATGGTTATATTAGAATAGGATTGATATTGAAGAAATGAACAACATTTTTTACAAATGGAATAATATGAACTTGTTAAGTGGTATGGAACCATTGTTAAAAATAAGTATAATTTTTTTAATTCGAAGAAAATGGATCATTGTCATTTCAACAAAGTGAATCACATCTATTGAAGTGAGTGATAGATCACGAGGGGGAATGTAATGGAGGGCCTTAACCTTGCTCAATCTATGAGCTACAATTTAATTAAATGAACCCTTATGCACCCATGTTGACATGACTGGGTGATAGAGCTTTTTACTAAATGATCTGATTTAGTGAGAAGATGAAAAACCATTGTGTTACAGGTCATTTTGTCACATATGCTCTAAAAGCATGAAACCAAATCAATCAACAACCTTGAACACTTTGTCATAATCCCTTTACAAAGCCCTAAGCATCATTTCTCCAAAGATTCTGATTTTCAAGGACAATTTGCTCAAAACAATGTTTTCAACCCCAACGCACCTTGCATGATTAACTACCTACGTTGGATGCAAGTTGCATACCTGAGCACTGGCATTGATCAACGCATGTTACTCCCTTTTGCAGGTGTGTTGATTCTAGAAATTTGGGAAAATTAAAAAATATTTTTGAAGCCTCTTCTTCTAAAAGCTTCTAAGGTGGTTTTAACCATTCACCATGGATAGAGATCTCGAATTCCTATCTGATCCTATCTTGGAGATATTATCTCTTGTCCCTTGAGCTTATCCTCCCTCATAACTAGATCTCAAGCCTAGATTGGTAAATCCTAAACTACCATGTTTACCCTATAAATTTACTGCCTCCCATGGAGTCTAGATTGGCTTTTAGAGATTGCTAGTGCCCTCACACTACTACTTTGAGCTTAAGTAATCATCATCCATTTGTATTAGGGTTGAATGTGAAGGTTTGCTTTGTGGCGAGGAAGGACAAGTCAATTGAGGATACATCTACAAAGTAAAACTTATATATATGGTTGTAACTCTCTCCTTTATTTATTAATTAAAAAAGCATCTTGTTTTCCTATACTTGTGTTATGTCATGTTGACTCATTGAATAGAGATATTGAATTATGTTATGTGGATATTGTAGTTTCTTCGCTTGTTTTAATCATTGTTACAAGTTCCATTTATAGCGTGTGGAACTAGGATTGGAGCTTATAGGAAAAGAGAAGAGGAGGACTTACTACAGATTCCAGGTAGGTCTATTTTCCATAGTCTAATCTATTTAAGGAAAACATTGATATTTTTTCCCTATGTTGTTCTAGATCAGACCACTAGATCTAGGGACTTCATTTTTGTCTGCGTAAGTGAATTTTCCATATAACAAATTGGCGACTCCATTGGGGATTGAGATTTCCCTTAGTGGTTTCCTTGGCCTTAGCATTTTTTCACCTTTCAAAGTGACCTTAATTGACTTATTCAGACATTAATTGACCTCAGGAAAACACACTTTTGAGCTTGGTAGGGTTCCTTGTGTCATCTTTTGGCCAAATTAGCCCCAGCGCACTCTCTGTTCAGTGATGGAGCACTGCAGCACAGTCCCTCCTCTCTGGAAGTGCATTGATGCACATTGGTGTCCCTTCTCATACTAGTTGCATCATAGGGAATTCGGGTGAACTCGTACCATGAGCCTTGAAACTGAAACATAATTAAAGTTCAACTTCTAAAATTTATTCAATCAATCTAAGGAGCATTTGGAACATTAACGACACACAAAGAGGTCTAGTCTAGAGATGTGTTCTGATGTCTTTAAACGTAGGAGTTGTTGTTACTTGTTCGCGTTACATTCTAGGGGTACTCGGTATTCCACGTACATAAGTATATCATATCGTTCTCCACGTACCTTCAAGTATATCAGATGGCATTCCACGTATGAAAAGCATATTGAAATACTTCCTATTGTATAGGACGCATTAGAAAACACTACTACATGCTGCACTTCCACGTACCTTCGGGTGTATTTTGGAAGTCCCCTATAGGTCGTTATCCTGCCATAGGTAACCGAGTTGGTCACCTTATCTACTGTGATACACCAAACACAACATTCTGGTAGATTGCACACACATACTAGAAACGGTGTTCTATAGTTCAAAAGTGACTTGGTAATCCGTTATCTACCTAGTTACCCCTGTTTTGTTTTATTTGTGTCTTTAATTTCTAAAATCAATTAATTTACCGTGGAACAACACGCTCACCGTGGAACAACTACTTAGTAGATCTTAGGTTGAGATTAATGGCAACATTTCTTGAGTCCACTAGTTAAGGAAACCCATTTGATGAGAATCCTAATTTTTTTCCTTCTTTTGGAAATATTGGTGCTCCTTATATGACAACATTGTCCCTTCCTGGATTTACCATTGGTTTACCAGTTTTATTGTTTTCAACCTCCTTATTTATGAATGTCAGACTACTTCTCAACCAGGTAGTCCTCTTGAACAACACCAACCTCAAGTTGATCCTTACGTTGACCCTTTGCCTTCTTCGTTTGTTGTTTCTTCATCCTTTTCTTCTTCCTCACCTGGTGAAAGTCTTGATTCAAGTAATCGGGAATCTATGAAGAAGAAGAAAAGGACGAAGAAGAAGAAGCCAAATAAGCAGGGGGAAACCAAGAAAAGATTGTTATGAATGTAACTAATGTCGAGAAACTTTCCATCAAGCCCCGTAAAGTGAAATTCCCTTGCAATATTTGTAAGGGTAACCACCTTCTTGAATATTTCTCTGATATTCCATAGGTTAGAAGTGTGGTCCTCAAGCCCTTGTCATCACCCCTTGTCATCAACCTCTAGAGATCATGCTCGTGATAAACTGTCAACTAGTGATAGTAAGGTCAATGGGAAAGAGGGTAAAGTTTAGTTTCCTTGTAGGTTATTTGAAAGGTATCATCTTATGCACCTTTGTCTTTATAGGATGAAGCCTCAAAAGTGTTGGAAAACCTTACAGTTTCTCAGCCACGACATCCAGCTGGTTACCAAAAGCTTTATCCCAGTCCTCCACTATTTGATGAAGTGATTGAACAAAATCCAGTAAATCCCACTCTCTTTGGACATGAATCCCACGAATTTGTTCCCAACCAACCATTGGTTGTGAAAATGGTTGACTTGATTCCACCTCTAGTTTATCATACTTTTGTCGTAGAGAGAGAGGTCCATACCGCTTTGGTTCTTCTTCTTTCTTCAGATCTTGTCGAACAAGGGGACATTTCTCCTGTTGTCACGAAACCCGTTCTTAGTAATGAATCACTTGTTCAGACTATTCAACAGGTACAAGTAAGTCAACCCATTCATAGCATGCCACAGGTTCCAATTAGTCAACCTGTTCCAAGAATGATGCAAATTCTATTAGACCAATCGTTACAAGGAATACCCCAAGCTCATGTTGGTCAGAAAACAATGCAACAACCGTATTTAGGCCAATGTTTCCAAGGTATAGACACCCAACAATATCAAGGCTACCCAAACTATCAGAGCTTTCCTAGGACTAGACAACCTGGTATGGGTTATCCTACTTATCAAAACAATATGTATCAAGGTGGGATGCAAATGTCAGTAGCCCAATCCATCCCATCCTATTTTGGATATCCCTCACCGGCAGTTAACCTTCACCCACAAGGTTACTAAGCTACCAAGGTGTCGGAGCATAATTCCTTTTATTGTGTCAAGCTCGCTAATAAATGAAACAAGTGTAAGAGCAAAGTTCCTTTTCTTGTGTCAAGCTCCTTAAAAAATGAAACAAAGTCCTGAAGCATAGTTCATTTTCTTGTGTCAAGCTCGTTAAAAAATGAAACAAGGTATCAGAGAAAATTTCCTTTTCTTGTGTCAAGATCGTTAAAAAATAATAAGGTCTTTGAGCAGAATTTATTTTCCTATGTCAAGCTCGTTAAAAAATGAAACAAATGTCCCTCCAAGTCGAGTCTTTCACTTGGTCTCGTAAATGAACCTTCATTCCATCCACCTATTAATAACCAGTAGTCTACTTAGGTGAATGAAATGAAGCTTGGGGGGCATGTTTCTAGAATTAAGTCATTATGCTAGGGGCATGAATACCATTCTCAAGCATATTTTTTCTCCGTTTCAAGATTGACTGAAAATGAAACCAATTCTAAGCATAGTTTCCACATGTTTCAAGCTTGTGTAAAAATGAAAGTAACCTAAAGCATAGTTTTTCTTTGTTTCAAGCTTGTGTAAAAATGAAACCACTCACAATTTACTTCTTGTGATTGCCATTTTGTCAGCTTGTTTTTGCTAAATGAGCTTTGGTTTCCTCATCTCATCATCACCATCTGATTGGTGGATCATACCCTTTCATGAATACCTTGCATGACTGACTACATGCGTTGGGTGCAAGTTGCATACCTAAGCATTGGAATTGATCAACGCGTGTTGCTCCCTTTTGCAGGTGCATTGATTCTAGAAATTTAGAAAAATTAAAAAATATTTTTGAAGCCTCTTCTTCCAGAAGCTTCTAAGCTGGTTTTAACCATTTAACATGGATAGAGATCTAGAATTCCTATTTGATCCTAGCTTGGAAATATTATCTCTTATCCCTTGATCTTATCCTCCTTTATAAGTGGATCTCAAGCCTAGATTGGTAAATCCTAAACTACCATGTTTACCCTATAAATGTACCGCCTCCCATGGAGCCTGGGTTTGATTTTGGAGATTGTTAGTGCCCTCGTGTTGGTTCTTTGAGCTTAAGGAATCATCATCCATTTGCATTAGGGTTGAGTGTGAAGGTTTGCTTTGTGGCAAGGAAGGACAAGTCAATTGGGGAGACATCTACAAAGTCAACTTCTATATATGGTTGTAACTCTCTACTTTATTTATTAGTACAAAAAGCATCATGTTTTCCTATACGTGTGTTATGCTTATGCTCTTGTGTTTCAATGCCATGTTGACTCATTGAATAGAAATATTAGATTATGTTATGTGGATATTGTAGTTCCTTTGCTTGTTTTAGTCATTGTTATAGGTTCCATTTATAGCGCATGGAATTAGGATTGGAGCTTACAAGAAAAGAGAAGAGGAGGACTTACTATAGATTCAAGGTTGGTCTCTTTTCTGTAGTTTAATCTCTTCAAGGAAAACATTGATCTTTTAGCCCTCTATTGTTATAGACGATACCATTAAATCTAAGGAGTTCATTTTTGTCTGCAAAAGTGAATTTTCCATATAACACACTGGTTTGGGTGAATGAAATATTTGGAATATGGAAGCCCAAACAAATTGGCATTCCAAGAGTCTCAAGGGGATTAGACTAATCATTGACCCATCATGTCAATTTCCTTTTACTATACAAGGGGGATTTTAGGTGGGTTCATCAAGAAGGGAAGAAATAACATATTTGGAATTGAAGTTTTCCTACTAAATGATGTGAATAATTTTTTAAATTATTCCTTTAATAGTAACCACCCCTCTCAGATTTACCCACTTTTACAAGCTCTTTAGGGTAAACATGAGTTGAGTGTCACTATGATATGACCCGACCTCCAAGTTCTAGTTATGTAACTAGGGCCGACAAACCGACAACAAATTGACATCCCTCGGAAACTACAAACCACTCAAGAGCTTGCAAACCACCTTAGGTATTCAATCTCTGAGATGGAACTCTTTTTCACACAGTTTACACTCCAACTGTACCCACAAGACTACATGCATGTGGTTGGGAGGCTATAACCGCACTCACAAGCTTGCCTACATGCGGTTATGACCCAATTTCTTCAATTCAGTGCATGCAGTTGTGATATCTACGCTACGTTTTCAGGCAAGCCTCAAGGCCACTGCCTGTAATTTTCCATAATTATATCGATAATGATAACAATGCTAAATAATGAAAACTTAATCAATATCTTGACCTAGACATGCCTAATGCAGGATAGACATTTCACTGATGCCTTTTTATCATTAGTGTCTCCTTTTTATTCATTTTCCTTCATTTTTCCTCTAATTTCCCTTGCGTGCAAATTTGTGTCTCTTCACCTTAGTTTTCTCCTATTTTCCTTTATTTTCATAATTAAATCTCATTAATTGCCTCTTTGTCTTTGTCAATGTGTTTGTCAATTTCCATAGTGTTCAATTTTCTCTTAGGGTTGTATTATTCTTTGCTTTGATAATTGCATTCATATATATTCATCATTTACATATTCATTCACCCCGTTATATTATCACATCCTATGCAATTATGTAGAAAGAAAAATGTTATGAACAATGCAACAGAACATTAGAAGAAAAGGATACACACATAGAGACACCGGGATTGATTGGAGACTAGGGAAAAACCCCTCAAGGAGGAAAACCCGAAATTCTTCTTCTTCTTCTATTAGATTTCATCAATTGTTTAGCTGAGATACAAAGTACATCATTATGATTCACCATAAATCATATTAGGCTCCCTAAAAGAAAATAGCTTGAAAACTATGTTTGTGAACAATAGGAGATACATCCACAAGGACTTCCATCATCTAACTTCCTTCTAACTCTGATAAGAATAAGTTTGCTAAATGAGTACACAACTTACATACTGTTGTGTGATGTCAATCCATAACACTGATTTGCAAGCATATGTAGTGCTATAACGATACCACACTGCAATGTCATACATATTGTGCCAATCATATGTATCGTTGTGGTGCCGTAAATACAATTGTGGCCAATATGATGTTGTAAATTGTGATCTCAATAGAGAAGATACATGCATATAATACTTATATATGAGTATCAACTCCATGCCTGGACCACCCAAATTTTCATGATGTTGTACATACGATGCATTACCGATATATATATATATATATATATATATATATATATATATATATATATATATATATATATATATATATATATATATATGATGTGGAACTGTAGCGAGATCATTATTGGGTGACTAACCATTACAGAGCCATAACAATTGAATAATAATTCCCATAATACTAATGCGGTTATACTGTAATGAATGTGGCGATATTGTTGTGCTCAAATGAAACGAAAATAATAAAGCGGTCATTTTGTAACGAATGCGGCCATACTATTATGCCCAAGAGAGACAAGAATGATAATGTGGGCCATAGATGCCCCTGCAAAAGAGCATAGTCCTGAAACGAAAGCAAGAAAGGTGTTGTAATGTAGATACCACTATGTGTGATTTGTAATACACGAGGTATGGCAAGTGCGATGCAATTTAATAATAATGCAAACCATAGCGAATCATCTTGGAACAAGTGCAACGTTAATGAACCCTCAGATAAATTTATCGCTACATTTTACTTCATGCGATTTTACATATAGATTTAGATATTGCATATTGATGCGATAATATCAGCCATATATATCTGAGATGTAAGTGCTCATTGCACAATATTTAAATCATAATCAAATGTGACCATACACTGAAGAGTTGTGACCATAGTAACATTACCACAAGAGATAGCGAGACCATAGAGAATAATTGAGAACTTTCCATCCACCAAGAATTGTGAGAACATGCCTCAAATACATAACTGAGTGCTTCAAAATGTCTTAGAACGAGAACACGAGAGTTAGACGGATCTCTACGATAAACAACAACCTTTGCGATGAAACATACCTATCTCTAATCATAATTTGATGATGTTTTAAATTGAGTTCTCAACCATCTATATTTATATTAATTTATGCCAGTCGAAAACCATGACTTTAAAACATGGAGCGGGAAAACTTCAAAATTCAATTTGTTTTTCTTTCTTTTCATATTATTTAATAAACATTCTTATAAATATTTACCCAAAATAATTCTTATTTTGGCAAGATAGGCTTCATATTCAGCTTAGGGTTTCCCTTAGGGTAAATTTGTCCCGACGCTGCCCAATTTTAACACTCCCTCTCAGCTAGGGAGAAATTTCCATTTGCATCATAAGTCCCTTTTTATCCTTGTTATACTTCCTCTCGAAACAATACCATCTTAGATCTCATGTCACAATATAACAATAGGTATGTAGTTGTATCATCATTATATCACACCTCATCATATAGAAGAAGAATAATCAATAATCAAAGGTAGGGAAGATCGATCCTCGAGCCATACTAGACTTTGAGTCAAATCACATGACTTGTAATTCATCTATATTAACAAAAGTATCCATCTCATCTCATTTTTCTTTGATCATCAGCTAAACAATCTCGATCTAAAAGAAGAAAAAGAATCATCATATGGGAGTCCATCTCAACCCACATCATCATCAAAAGGAGGCATTTAGCTTCTATCCTATATATAATACTCAATATGATCATCTGCAATAGAATCATGATCGTCATCGAATCACATCTCTAGTTGTTGAACAATCTCAAATCTGAAGAAGAATGCTTTTTCATCATAGGGGAGCCCAGCTCAACCCACAATAACATCGGATATCTTAGCTCAATACAAAACCACATCAGGGAGCTCTACTCAACCTAGAACCACATCAGGCAGCCCAACTCAACCCTCTATCAACTTATCGCAAGGTCAAGGATCACACTCTGAGGATTGAAAGAGGGTGGGTCACAAGACCTTGCCACCCTCACCAAAAATGATAAGAGGCAAGTCTCCATGCCTAGGGGTATAACCCTTACTAGGATTGATCCTTAGTGATCAAGATGTCGAACATCCTGCATCCCAGTCATAGGGAGTACGGTAGTACATGATGCGTTCATCTGTAGTGTTATGGTCCCTAACCACTTTTCCCAACTCATTGGCCAGATGAGAGGTGCTTCCCATCAGTCCCAGACTACATGGGTAGGATGTATGTTGGGGCATCCATAGGAGAAGGTGAACAACTCATCCTACTCATATGCCATATGAGAAGGTGAACCACTCATCCTATGGATATATGATCAATCGTTGGGGAAGGTGAACCAATCACCCTACACACAGGTGTCATCAATCGTGGGGGAAGGTGAACCACTCACCCTATGGTCGCTCATAGCTCTAAGAAGTACCCCAAGGCCCCAAGAGCTCCTAGAGCTTAATGTCCAACTCAAGCAGGGCCTTCTTGGGAGGGTCCTTCCATGACTTCAAGTCTCTCTCAGAAGGCTAAGAATTTGACCTTCCCCAAGGGCTTCGTGAGAATGTCAACAACCTATTCATCAATTATGATGTGTTGGATCCTTATTGCTCCTCATTGTACCATATCTTGGATAAAGTGGTACCTAATATCGATGTGCTTGGAGCGGTCGTGGAACACGGGATTCTTTGGAAGGAGAATCCACTTTGGTTATCACAATAGATCATGGTGGTATCCAACACATGCTCAAATAGCTCAATGAAGAGCTTCCTTGGCCAAATAACTTCACAACACGCCATACTATCTTCAATGTATTCGATCTCGACGGTGCTTAAAGCAACCGATTTTTGCTTCCTACTCATCCGATAAATTGAAGCAGAGATCCCAATGAGAAGCAACATCTTGACATGCTCTTTCTATCCACCACACTGTCAGCCCAATAAACATCAGAATATCCATGTAGCCTCAAATTTTCGGCACTGTAACTCAGTCCATAGTTGATAATGCCACGAAGACATCTTAGAAGACTCTTTGCAACAACCCTGAGTACGTGATGAGGCTTAGTATCAGTGTAAATAGATCACTGAAGAATCATGTCATCTTATGTAGAACTTAGAGCAGCACTCTTTTTTAATCCATGAAGATGTTTGTGTCCATCTAGACACACACACACACATATGAGCAACAAATGAATTCATCAAATCTAATGACAATAATCCATCAATGTCAGCCAACGTCCCAAAAATACTTCTTTACTGGAAGAGGATCCTAAAACTATTTGAGGTAGACCAACCCTGTCAGTAAAGAACTGCAATCATGGTACTTCTAATTATCCATCACAAATAAATAGTAGGTGTTGGGACATCATCAAGGATTTCTCCCTTTGAATGGGAAGCCTCTTCAATCGTCAAACAAGACACCAACCTGACTTACATTTTATTTTCATGCATCAACAAAACTGTCAGATTACATAGTCAATCTATATCAGGTTTCCATGCATATCATAGTTAGGACAAGTCATCACCAACTATATCTTATCAAAGGCTTATCAAATATCAATCAATCAAAGAGATGGTTAGAAGATACTAAATATCAGAGTAACCATATTTATCACAGGTATTATCAATCAGCATATGACAAAGTCATATATATCATATTTATTAGCAATCAAATTTACCCATATGTGAATGTGACTGATATACATAAGAATGTAAATTAAGACGAACGGTAATATACTTGTCATACCTCATGTCCTAACTTACCATCTTGACATAATTATACGTACCTTGTAATGTTCAGATACCTTTATAGTACATACTCTTTGACATCTTGCAAAAAATTAGGTTCTTGCTTCTAGCTTTCCTTTTTTTTACACCAACTTCCTCCTTGCACTAGATGATTCTTATCTTTAACAAGGGTTCAAGGAAGTGATCAACTCCCTCTTAATTTTATCTTCAAAAGAAACTATAGTCCATCAACTAGAAAATCTTTAAATCATGAAGTACCACTAGACATCAATCATATATCTATCATCAAGACAGAAGATGCATCAACTTGGCATCATCAATCGACTTTATCAGCAACCAAGCTCAAACATATCATCTTCAGGCCATCTAGGGTTTCCACTAAATATGTGATAGATGTTAGAACAATAACTCACACTGGGGTTTCAAAACCTCAAGCATGCCCTTCCTTTCAAGCAAACTTCAGGGGTTTCATCAAAACCCTATTCTCTAATATTTATCAATCCCTAACTTATCTTGTTGCCTAGTGTTTCATCCAAACCCTAATCTCTGATATCTATCAATCTGTAACTTCTCTTGTTGCCTAGGGTTTCCTTCAAACCCTAGCTTTCTTTTAGTTCTCTACCATCTTTACTTCTATTTGAATTAGATGTCTTCATAGGGGTGGCATCCATGAATTTTCTTCATCCCACCTCTGATACCATGTTAAATTTTCCCTTGGGGTTGTATTGTTCTTTGCTTTCATAATTGCATTCCTATATGTTCATCATTTACATATTCATTCACCCAATTATATTATCTCATCCTGTGCAATTATGCAGAAAGAAAAATGTTATTAACAATGTAGTAGAACATCAGAGGAAAAGCATACACAAATAGAGACACCAGGATTGGTCAGAGACCGGGGAAAAACCCCACGAAGGGGAAAACCCAAAATTATTCTTCTTCTTCTATTAGATTTCATCAATTGTTTAGCTGAGATATAAGGTACATCATTATGAAAAATCATAAATCATATTAGGCTTCCTAAAAGAAAAGAGGTTCATAACTACATTTGTGAACAATAGGAGATACATCCACGAGGACTTTCATCATCTAACTACCTTTTGACTCTAATAATAATAAGTTTGTTAAATGAGTACACAACTTACATACTAATGTGTGATGCCAAGCCATAATACTGATTTACAAGCATATGCAGTGCTATGTCGATACCGCACTACAATGTCATACATAATGTGCCAATCATGCATATTGTTGTGGTGCCATAAATACAACTGTGGCCAATGCGATGTCGTAAATTGTGATCTCAATAGAGAAGATATATCTAGAGAATACTTATATCTGAGTATCAACTCCATGCCTGGACCAACCAAATTGTCATGTTGGTGTACATATGAAGTGGAATTGTAGCGAGATCATTATTGGGTGACTAACCATCACATAGCCATAACAATTGAATAATAATGACCATAATACCAATGTGGCTATATTGTTATGAATGCAGCCATACTGTTGTTCTCAGATGAGACGTAAATACTAAAGTGGCCATTATGTAACGAATGCAGCCATACTATTGTGCCCAAGAGAGACAAGAATAGTAATGCAGGCCAGAGATGCCCCTGCAAAAGAGCATGGTCATGAAGTGGAAGCGAGAAAGGTGTTGTAATGTAGATACTGTTATACTCCTATACCAATAGGTGTCATATTTCATGATTGACTTGATGAGCTCTGTAATATGTTCATCCCTTTCCTTGTTGCAAAGGTTTTCCATATTATCAAAAAATAAAAAAAATGTAAAGAGGGTATACCCTAAAAGAAAAATCAAAGGGTAAAAAGAATAAAATGGTCAAAAAAGTCAAAGAAATGAACCCCAAACAAAGAAAGACCAGGAAAGTGTGCAAGTCCAAAGAGCCACTACTTTTTCATTTTCTGTAATAAAGCATTGTGTGCAGCTTGTTAAAATCATGCCACAATTGATGAATGGCCAAACAGCTTAATCTTGGCTAGTTCATGTTTGAATTTCATGTTTTAGAGATAGAGAATAAAATATGTCCAAACTGTTTAATCTTGGCAGATAAGTAGACAGGTAGAGAAGCAAAGGAACTCAACAGTTAAATCTGAGCCCTTGGATGTTATAAGGGCAGACTTAGGTAGGCTTACCATGAAAAGAAAAGAACATTGATAAGGGTTTGCCAGTCTAAATGCACCCGAATAAAGAAGAAAAAATGCTAGGCAAAGTAGGCAGGGTAGGTAGATTGGTGTTGCAGAATGATACCTGTGATGGATCATGTTTCTAAAAATGTGTTAACTTTCACTTCTATCACAAATACATGGCAGACATTAGACTTGGAGCAGTTCAAGCGAGGCAAGATTCCATGACTAACTCCCCTTCATATTTTTCCCTAATCATTCACTAATTTCCCCAAATATTGAGAAATTGTTCTTAATATCACTCATAAACCACTCATCTCATTTCATAAACATTGCCTAAGTAAAACCCTATTTTATTTAGGAAACTCACCATATTTCTTGTATAAACCCCTTTTTCCCCCCTTCTAGCCTAAGTTTTTATGTAAAAATTTCAAACATTCGCTTAGCGCTTTTTATTTTCCAAAAAAATCATATTAATTTTTAACATATATTATTTAAATCCCACTTTATTTCCCAATCCCGTATTATGTGAATATATAATAAAAATCCTGATATTATACATATCCCACCCCCGGTTAATTATAACCATAAAAACCGTTAAAACGTTGTTTAATTATGGATTAACAGGTTTATTTGAAACCTGTTAAGAACCTTGCCGCCGCGCAAACCATGGGTTAATTAGCTGCCCGGGTTAATTAAAACCAACCCCGATACCATTAAAAACATTGTTTATTTGTCTCAGCCCCGCAGCATAACGTTCTGCCATATTCCAAGTCCGTCAGTCGTCTGATCTCCATCGCCACAACTGACGGTCGACGATTGTATTGCGACCCCCTAAACCGCCGAACGTTAACGCGCGATCGACCGGCGGTTTTGGCACCGTACTCCTGCCACGCGTCGTGCTCTCAGCCTGATCGCTCGCCCTCCGTCCGAAACCACCCAGCCCCAAAAGCGGTGTGGGCAAAACCGCTTACCACTGCCCTCCGCTCACGTCACCCTTTGTTGACATCACCCGCCACGTCATCTGCCCCGTACTCCCGCTGACGTCATCCATACTGCTAACGTCATCCGCCCAATCAACTCAGAAATTCCCGCAAAAACTTCATTTTCGTCAAATAAAAAGGATAAAATATCATTTTTGTTGTAGTTTCGCTGCAAACTGTGCTCCGGGCATAACAACGACTAAGGTCGCATTTTCAGTTTTCCAACCAGAAAGGCTACATCGACGAGCTCGCAGACTCAACCGACCTGCCAATATACAGTTTCCTCCTCTTTTTGATACAGGTACCTTTAAAAACTTTCTCAATAAATGGTTGTCAGTGCATCAATTGCCAGGACTTCTCAGCAATCTTCGCAGGAAGTTAGCATACCAACCACAGAAAGGTTTAAAAGGAAAGGAATTAGAAGGCGCAGAACAACCTCTAGTGTCCCAACAACAGGTGTTTGTCCATAGCTGTGTTGTTACCCTTGGAAAAAGGGAAATTTTGGGCTAAATATCAGACGGAGATGAACAAAGATCAACATCAGCATTAAAGAGTATCAGTTCAGCATTAAAGTGTATCAGAGCTGACAAAATGTGGCAGATTAGAATTAAATGTGGCAGAGCGGAATTAAAGGCAACAAATCAGAATTAAAGAGCACAGTTAAGACAGGCAGTCGACGCAGAGTTACTACAAAAGACAGCTGCAAGCCGAACCCTAAAGGCCTGCCTCCAACACGACATCAACTATCTTTCTCTAGCCGCTTCTATTTTTCTTGTAAACTGTTATCAGTCATCCTAGATATTATCTCACAGCTGTTATGAGATATTTGTTGTACAAATTTGTAGTATAAATACCCCCTCCATTAGAGTATTGAAGTGGTGTGTGGTGGGTGGATTTTCCAGACTCTGTTGTAATATTGATCTTTTTTGGAATAAAAATTTGTTGGAATCAACTGTTGTCTGGCCTACTGGATGAAGAATTAAAGTAGAGGACTTGTCACAGATTTCTTGAATCAACCACTGGATCAATAAGTCCTCTATATTTTGTGTTTTACAGTTTTCTTGTTTATTATATCATCTGTGTTTCATAAATCTGAACGATAAAGAAAAGGTTAATTTCAGAATATGCTTGATTGCACTCTGTTTTTAGTCTTTATTATTCTCTATGTTTTCTTTAGAATTAGAATAAGCAGTGAAATATTTATGGCTCATGTTTCCTGATTCTTTCATGTTGATTATTTGCTGAGGAATACTTAACTACTCCTTAACAGTAATCATCCATTTTCCCTCTTTCAATAGGTTGAAGGATTCTTAATTTCCCTTCATCCTTTTGAGCCCATTCCATATGTTTCTAGTCTTTATTTGTTACCTGTTTGACTACCTTGCTCTGTGAAGCCATCCTCTGTTAAGAAACCAAATCCAGAAAGCCATATTCTTTGACTCCATTAGCCCAATGCACTGAACTGCTCTGTTTTACCTCTTTGTTCTATTGAATTTCACCACCCAAACTCAAACAAAACCCTTGAACCTCATAACTAGCCTAATACCTTTAAAAACAAAGCTAAATCATAAAGAGAGAGCCCTCTCTAGATACAGATTGGCTAGATTTTGTATCTAAAAGATTGGTCTGTGGTTACCTCGGCATCCTTCCCTTTCTTACAACTTTGAGGAAAACTTGAGTGATAACATCATTGGCGACTCCACTGGGGACCTGAATACTTGTTTTTTACTACTATTTTTTGTATAAGCTACAGATGGAGCCTGAAGTCAGCCAAGTAGCCTTTGAAATGCTTTTGCTTTGCAATTGCAAAAGTAAATGAATGCTACTTCAGTCTATCTTCGATCTAGCTTATAGATTGGACAGTTGGTTTCAAATACTTGATCAGTTCCTCTTTTCAAAAAGTCTTTAGGAAAGTTCAAAACTCCCACATCTAAAACCGCCTAGAAGAGACTGTTAAAATTGTATTGTCAAATCTATTTCAAGGAAAAACCAAAAACACACCTAGAAACTGGCTTTAGAAAAGATTGATTACATCAGATCAAATCCTGATCCTAATCCCCCACCTGTGTTTGAAAATCCTAATCTGATTTCTAGGATTTTTAAAAGACAAGAGAGCCAAGAAAATTCTGCTAGTTCACACCTTGACAGACATTTGCAGAACTCCATTCAATTTGAGCTTACCTCTGGAAGAACACCAAACCTTTCTGTGATTACTGCAGCTTCTCCAAGTTCACCGTCAGCATCTCAAAATACCCTTTCCACTCCTCCATCTACAACACACATTCCCATTGTTATCCCTACTCCTCCAGTTGTCACATCTATTTCTGCAACCATGGCAAACCGATACACTCCCTTAAACTTACCTGCCAATCCAGGGGCTCTGCCCCAAGACTGTCAAAGTAAAATCACCTATTTTGAAGGTACTGGTACTTACACAGTGCAACAACTACCAAGAAAATTACTGACCATTTTGAAAGTTATGAGATTGATGCTGATGATGTTAGAATGAAAGTATTTGTTCAAAGTTTAACTGGAGATGTTAGAACCTGGTTTAGAGCCCTCCCTGCAAACAGTATCAACGACCCACAAGCTGTTTATCAGACCTTCTTGAACAGATGGGAAAAGAAGAAAGATCCTCTCCACATTTTGTCAGAGTATGAAAACCTAAGAAAAGGCACACAATAAACTGTCCAAGATTACTGTACCAGATTCAATAATATCTACAATGCTATTCCTCAAAATCTCAGACCTCCTCCAGATTTGGCCTTGATCAAATTCCCTGATACATTTGATTCTGATATGGCATACCAGCTTAGGGAAAGAGCTCCTCGAAACTTAGAAGAGATGCAGAGTATAGCTGTCAGTGTTGAGGCCAACCTGATATCTAAACGATCTAGATCCAGAGCTGAAAGGAGGATACCTTTCAAAGAAGAATCTTCTACATTTGAACAAAAATTAGATGTTATAATTAAAGGAATGGATAGACTCGGAGATAGAGTAGAAACAATTGAGAGAAAATCCCCCTGGGATGGCCAACCAAGCAATACTGGGAGAAATCCAAATTTCAGGAAGAACCAAAATCCTAATGCTGGAAAGACAGGGCCTGACCAAAATATTAGGCCCCCATTTCAAGAAAATTACGCTGAAGCCTCAACTTCTGATGAACCAACAGAAGACATTCAAATTAATTTGATGGGACTCGACAATGAACAAGTTTTCTTGACCCAATAGGATCAAAAAGCTCACATTCTTAAACAATTCCAAACTCAGTCAGGTGAATCATTTGACTTTAGGAAGGGATATGATACAGCCATTTATGAAGTACACAAACAATACAATCTGAGGAGCAGAAGGATAGATGTCCCTGAAATCAGAAAACAGAAAGATACCAAGCAACCTAACAAAGGTAAGATCAGTAACCCCCCCGTACATGTTCTATTTAAAACAGGTCATAACCCTGATAACCCAATTGTTGAAGATATATCAGATAATCAACCACCTAACAGACAACCTTCCACTTCCATTCATGCTATAGGAAACGTAGAAGAGCCTCTAGAAATTGATTTAAAAAGAACTTCAGCCCATAATCCCACTCCTGAAGAGGAAAGAAACGCAAAAAATCCAGTTGTCTGAAGTACAAAAACTCAGACCGAAAAACCTTTCAATCTTGAGACAGAAGTAGGCAAACTAAAGATGTTGTTCCATTATCAGAATTAACTAAACATAATGTCTACAGAAGTCAAATCAACAGATCACTCAAAATTTCTGTGAACGAAGATTCAGTAAATGTTTTTTATGACCAACCTAAATTGATATTTGGCCCAGGAGTAAATGGAAAAACAGTAGAGGGAGAAGTTCCTCCTTTCTATGTAGGTATAAACATACATGATAAAATACTCCATAATGCCATGTTTGATTCCGGCGCTTCCCATAACTTAATGCCTAAATCTGTAATGGAGAGATTAGACCTTGACATCACCAGGCCATATAAAGACCTTTTCTCTTTTGATTCAAGTTAGGTCAAATGTTTGGGTTTAATAAAAAACTTATGTGTGTCACTAGTCCAATATCCTACCAAAACCATATTGATGGACATAGTAGTAGCTGATATTCCAACAAAGTATGGCATGTTATTGCCTAGATCTTGGGGTGCAAAGCTTCAAGGATCTTTACAGTTAGACATGTCTTATGCTCCTATTTCAGTGTTTGGTCAACCCAAGAGATTATACAGAGAAACCTTAATGAAATATGTAGTAAGTAGTTAAGAGAAACCTCAAAATTTCCCTATATACTCAGTACATTCAGATATGGATTCTTTTATCCTTTACAATGTTGAAATTGATCCCCCACATGCAATAAAAGTTTTAGCAGATGAAACGCAAGAAACAATAAATGAAAAGTCTAGTGTCCGAATTCAAGAAATTTCTGAAAATCATAGAACATCAGATAAACCAGAAGAAACTGAAAAACCAGATCTCCCTAATAAATAGATCCCGGAAACTCCAGATGCTAATTATGAACATGAAATCCTTTGGTACTTAGAATTTGATGGTTCTGTGAACAAATTAGGAGCAAGAGCAGGAGTCTGGGTGCACAATCTTGAAAACAATCATGCGGAAGGCCATGCCTACAGGCTAAACTTTAGGTGCACTAATAATATGGCTGAATATGAAGCTCTATTGCTAGGTCTTAAACTGGTCAAGAAATTGGGAGCAACTAGAGTGTCAGTCCTGGGAGATTCTGATTTAATCATTCAACAGATAAAAGGGAAGTTCTTGACAAATGATCCCAGATTGAGAGAGTACAGAGGAACAACTATAGAGATCCTCAATACATTTCTAGAAACTCAGCTTGCCAAAATCCCGAGAAAACATAACTTGCAAGCTCATAGCCTAGCAATGTTTTCCAGCACCTGTAAATTACCATTTGAACCAAATCATCAATTCACAGCAGAAATTAGACACAGGCCAGCCATACCTGATAATGTGAAGAACTGGAAAGTGTTTGACAGTGATAATCAGATCAACAATTTTCTAACCCTTGAAGAAGAATTTTCCACCACTAACGTAGATGGAGATACAGTTAGTGAGTTTGATCTAACAAATCAGATAGAAACAAAAATTTCAGCATAAAATGCAACTCAAATACTTCATCCAACGCAATTTACCAAAAAGGAAATACAGGATCTCAAAGAAATAGAAGTTGATGAGATTATTGAAGGAGAATCTGAAATTATCAATTTGAAAGACAATCATTTGCCCAAAGGATTAACTCCTTGGGAAGATCTCTTTCATTTCAACGATATTCCAAAGAAACCCCAGATGGAACTTCTAAAAGCAGACATTAAAGACTACAACATAGGAACTGAAGAGAATCCTAAAATGGTAAAATTGTCCAAATCTTTACCCCCTGATCAAAAACTTGAGTATGTTGAACCGATCAAAGAATTCCAGGATGTTTTTTCCTGGAGCTATGAAGCCCTAAAATCTTATGACACCTCTGTAATTCAACATACAATACCCCTCAAGGAAAATAAAAAACCATTCAAACAAAAGCTCAGAAGAATCAACCCCGTACTGCTACCTTTAATTGAAAAAGAAATCAAACGAATGCATGATGCAGGGATAATTGCTCCAATCAGATTTTCAGAGTGGGTGTCTAATTTAGTGCCTACCAGGAAGAAAACAGGGGAAATCAGATTATGTGTTGACTTAAGGAATGTAAACAAGGTTTCTCTGAAAGACAATTACCCTTAACCTAAGATGGATCATATTTTACAAAGAGTAGTAGGTGCTTCTAGGATTTCACTTTTGGATGGGTTTTCAGGGTTTAATCAGATTCTGGTTCATCCTGATGACCAAGAAAAGACTGCATTTACAACACCATGGGGTACATTCAAATATGTTAAAATGCCATTCGGACTTAAGAATGCAGGGGCAACCTTTCAACGAGCAATGGACATAGCTTTTGCAAAAGAAATTCATGATTTTCTGGTTGTATATCTAGATGACCTCACTATGTTTTCTAGATCAGATCAGCAACATTTAGATCATTTAAGACAAGTGTTTTTAAAATGCAGAAAGTACGGTATTTCATTAAATCCTAAAAAGTCTTTGTTTGGTCTAGAAAAAGGCAAACTGTTAGGCCATATCATCTCCAAAGATGGCATCAGAATTGATCCTGCCAGAATAGAAGCTATTCTGCAAATACCCCACCCTAGAAATGTCAAAGAACTTCAAGCTTTCCTAGGAAAGCTTAACTTTTTGAGGAGATTCATATCCAATTTGGCTGAATTAACAAGATTGCTGAACAATATGTTAAAAAAAGATTCAAAGGTTAAGTGGACAGTAGAAGCCAAACAAGCATTTGAAGAAATTAAAATGGCTTTGACCAAAACACCAGTCCTTACAAGTCCAAAGTTCGATAGAGACTTCATAATTTTCTCATTTGCATCAGAACGCACTATAGCAGCTGTTTTACTGCAAAAAGATGATCAAGGATGTGAAAAACCCATAGCTTTTTTTAGTAAAGAACTCAGAGATGCACCTCTAAATTACAAAATCATGGAAAAATAGGCCTTTGCACTTGTGAAATCTATTAAAGACTTCAGAGTCTATATACTGTACTCCCATGTAATAGCCTATGTGCCAAATGTTGTTGTCAAAGATATCCCGACTCAGGATGAAATTGAAGGCAAACGAGGTAAATGGATAGCTAAAATATTGGAGTATGACATTGAAATAAAACCTAAAAAGCTGATAAAAGGACAGGGATTGGCTAAACTCATGACTGAAACAAACTTTCAAGCCCTGGATATTAATGAACTGGATAATGAACAGGAGATGGCGACTCCACAAATCAGCCAGGCTTTCTTAGAATCACCTTGGTATGCTGATATAACTCATGTATTATTAAACCTGCAGGCTCCTCCAGGGTTATCCAGAACAAAGAAAAGGTTTTTAAAGATGAAAGCTTCAAAATTTTGTATTTTAGATAATGCTCTTTTTTGGAAAAATCATGAAGGTATTCTATTGAATTGTTTGATAAAAGAAGAAACTGACAAAGTTCTCAAAGAATTTCATGCAGGGGACTGCGGTGGACACCTTTACTGGAAATCAACTGTAGACAAAATCCTAAGGGCTGGATTTTATTGGCCAACCTTGTTCGCTGATGTAAAGAAGTTTGTCACTGCTTTCCACAAATACCAAATTTTTGAAGGCAAAAGGACACTGTTACCCTTACCCTTAAGACCAATTTCCACTGAAAAGCCCTTTCAATAATGGGGTTTGGACTTCATTGGAGAAATACACCCTCCCTCTTCTGGCCAGCATAAATGGATTCTTACTGCCACAGACTATTTCACCAAATGAATAGAAGCCATTCCTTCTAGACAAGCCAATGATACAATGATTATAGGATTCTTAGAAACCAACATATTGTCTAGATTTGGCTGTCCTGAAAAGATCATAACCGATAATGCTGCTGCCTTCAAGTCCAAGAAAATGATAAATTTCTGTAACAAATACCATATCACTTTAGGCCATTCCACAGCCTATTGTCCTCAAGGTAATGGTCTAGCTGAGTCTTCCAATACAAGCCTGATTAATATTATTAAGAAATTGTTGGAAGAGAACAAGAAAAACTGGCACAAGAAACTCATAAATGCACTATGGGCAGACAGACTTACTACAAAGAGATCTATTGGAACTAGCCCTTATGAGTTAGTCTATGGCATGGAGGCTGTGTTTCCTTCATCTTTAGGAGTTCCTGTGATGAAATTACTGCAAGAAGCTCAGGTGGAACCCAATGACATTCAAAGGAGAATAAATCAGACCATCCATTTGCAGCAGACCAGAGAAGAAGTGCACCAAAGATCCCAAGTGTTACAAGAAAAACTCAAGAAAATATTTGATAAAAGGAAAAAGCAGAAGACTTCTACCTTGGAGACAAAGTTCTAAGGTGGGATTCCAGGAAAGAAGACAAAGGAAAACATGGGAAGTTTGATTTCCTGTGGAAAGGGCCATTTCTCATCCAGGCATTGCAAGGGAACAATACTTACTTTCTGAAGAACCTGGATGACACATAAACAGAAGAAGGACCAGTGAATGGTCGAATGCTAAAACATTACTTTGATCCAGTTTTTTGATGTATTCTGAGTCTAACATGTACATACTATATCCTTAATAATGTCACAGTTTGAATTGGATAACAACTTGCTGCAGTTGAAGCCCGAAGAGAAGGCCCTAAGTTTCACAAGTGTGATGTCATATGTACAATAAAGCAACTAGCAAAAGTAGATTTCAGAGCATAGTAAAAGTTATTCAGAAGTCCATCTGACCTGCTGTTCTAGACTTTCCACTAGGAAAAGCCATCCCCAAGTGGAGCCACTGTTATACTCCTATACCAATAGGTGTCATATTTCATGATTGACTTGATGAGCTCTGTAATATGTTCATCCCTTTCCTTGTTGCAAAGGTTTTCCATATTATCAAAAAATCAAAAAATGTAAAAAATGTAAAGAGGGTATACCCTAAAAGAAAAATCAAAGGGTAAAAAGAATAAAATGGTCAAAAAAGTCAAAGAAATGAACCCCAAACAAAGAAAGACCAGGAAAGTGTGCAAGTCCAAAGAGATATTACTTTTTCATTTTCTGTAAATAAAGCATTATGTGCAGCTTGTTAAAATCATGCCACAATTGATGAATGGCCAAACCTCTTAATCTTGGCTAGTTCATGTTTGAATTTCATAAAAACATACCTGTGATGGATCATGTTTCTAAAAATGTGTTAACTTTCACTTCTATCACAAATACATGGCAGACATTAGACTAGGAGCAGTTCATGCGAGGAAGATTCCATGGGACTAACTCCCCTTCATATTTTTCCTAATCATTCACTAATTTCCCCAAATATTGAGAAATTGTTCTTAATATCATCATAAACCACTCATCTCATTTCATAAACATTGCCTATGTAAAACCCTATTTTATTAGGAAACTCACCATAATTTCTTGTATAAACCCCTTTTTCCCCCTTCTAGCCTAAGTTTTTATGTAAAAATTTCAAACATTGGCTTAGCGCTTTTTATTTTTCAAAAAATCCATATTAATTTTTAACATATATTATTTAAATCCCACTTTATTTCTCAATCCCGTTATTATGTGAATATATAATAAAAATTCCGATATTATACATATCTCGCCCCGGTTAATATATAACCATAAAAATGTTAAAACGTTGTTTAATTATGGATTAACAGGTTTATTTGAAACTGTTAAGAACCTTCCCACCCGCAAACCATGGGTTAATTAGCCGCCCGGGTTACTTAAACCACCTCGATACCATTCAAAACATTGTTTATTTGTCTCAGCCCTGCAACATAATGTTCCGCCATGTTCCAAGTCCGTCAGTCGTCCGATCTCCATCGCCACATCCGATAGTCGACGATCGTATCGCGACCCCCTAAATTGCCGAACGTTAACGCGCGATCGGCCGGAGGTTTTGGCGCCGTACTCCTTCCACGCATCGCGCTCTCAACCTGATCGCTCGCCATTCGTTCGAAGCCACCCAGCCCCAAAAGCGGTGCGGCAAAACCACTTAACGCCGACCTCCGCTCACGTCACCCTTTGCTGATGTCACCCGCCACGTCCTCTGCCCCGTACTCCTGCTGACGTCATCCTCCCAATCAACTCAAAAATTCCCACCAAAACTTCATTTTCGTCAAATAAAAAGGATAAAATATCTTTTTTGCTGTAGTTTTGCTGCAAACTATGCTCCGGGCATAACAACGATTGAGGTCACATTTTCAGTTTTCCAACCAGAAAGGCTACATCGATGAGCTCGCAGACTCAACCGCTTGCCAATATACAGTTTCCTCTCTTTTTGACACAGGTACCTTAAAACTTTCTCAATAAATGGCTGTCAGTGCATCAATTGCAGGACTTTCAGCAATTCCGCAGGAAGTTAGCATACCAGCCACACAAATATTTAAAAGGAAAGGAATTGAAAGGCACAAA